>CM043319.1:83226168-84426168 GCA_023736055.1 Quercus glauca | reverse complement strand
AGCCGACTACAACATCCAGAAGGAGTCGACCCTTCACCTTGTCCTCCGTCTCCGTGGTGGTATGCAGATCTTCGTCAAGACCCTCACCGGAAAGACCATTACTTTGGAGGTGGAGAGTTCGGATACCATCGACAACGTGAAGGCGAAGATCCAGGACAAGGAGGGGATCCCACCAGACCAGCAGAGGTTGATCTTTGCCGGAAAGCAGCTGGAGGACGGCCGCACTCTTGCCGACTACAACATCCAGAAGGAGTCCACCCTTCACCTTGTCCTCCGTCTCCGCGGTGGTGCTTTCTGAGGAGTGAAAAAGCCCTGCTTTTTATGGTTGGAAATTATGGTTTTATGATTTATGGTTCTGTTTAATTGTTTCTGCTTTAATGGTGGAAACATCAAAAACTCTTTTATATTTATATTATTATGTCTATGGCCCTGATGTGGCCTTTAAATAAATGCTTATGTTGCTATGTTTGTACGTATATGCTTGTGCTATGAATTGTGTGCTTGATGATACCTCCATGTTTAGGTGCTTTGGTTTTCAAACCCAGGCATGATTGATAAAGAAGAAACTCAATTGATTTTTCTTAGAACTCCTAGAACAATAGTTGAGACTAGTAGGTTTGATTGTTAGAAGTTGGCTTATGGAAGTGAAATTCATAGTCGTGGTTCGTACGTTTGTCTTGTATGTGTTTGGCCATGTAAGAGTGTTTTTGTGGTTAAGCTAATTAAAGTGATTTTGATAGACTAGGTGGAGCTAATTTGAGTGATTAGAGTTTGATAGATTAGGTTGTGCTAATTAGAGTGATTGAAACTGATTGATGGGGTGTGTGTTCCTGTCATTATTCTCTTTATTATCGTAGATTATTAGAGGATTAAATGTTATTTTCTCAACTAAAATGAACTTTCTTTGAACACCAACAAAATGATGATGCCAAGGCATGTATGTAAACACAATATATTGAGATGACGCCCCATCATGCATCAAAACTATACTAGCTGACATAACACAAAAAATATCGAGATGGATCCCATCGTATATACGTGCACTAGGTAGGAACTCTCGGTCCAACTTTCTTAAGTCACGAGCCAGTTTGTTCTCACACTTGTCCTCCGTCTAAAACTAGAATCCCAAATCATTCACCACTTAGGACCAAATCCAAGTTAATTGCTTCAAACACAAAGGTACGTCTCCTTCTACATCACACTTTGTTAGCTTCAATTGCCCTTTTTACTTCCAAGGCTTCTGTTGTAGTTGTTGATAAACTATGGTGAACGTAATTAATTGCTAAGTTGAATTACAATTACTTGAGAGAGTGCATACACTAAACCCAGTGTGCCTTATCAGCTAGTCACAAACTAAGCTATAGAGTATAGAGTCTGCCATACAATCAATATCTATCCGCTCTTTCTCTTGGACCAGACCAATAACTATGGCTTATCTTCTCAAGGCCCATCACCAATAACGGCTCTCTTTCATCCTTGACCTTTATTTTTGTGTCTCTATACAACTTTTTTTTGGGGATACTGTCTCTATACATAATTCAAAATCTATCCGCTCTTTCTCTTGGACCAGACCAATAACTATGGCTTATCTTCTCAAGGCCCATCACCAACAACGGCTCTCTTTCATCCTTCACCTTTATTTTTCTGTGTCTCTATACAATTTTTTTTTTGGGGATACTGTCTCTATACATAATTAGCTTGGGCTAGTAGTGCGGAAGATTCGACTTTCTAGAGGGTAAGGACGAAGGCAAACTGAAGCAAATGAAAAAACACTTGATAAATTTTATTTTCTGCAAAATGGCGCTTGGGATTTGGAAAAGAATCAAAGAGTCAGAGGCAACAATGGGAGAATATGGGTTTTTCGGTTTCCACCTTTAACAATATAATATAGTTTTTTTTAAGTAATGTTATATCCATGAATTGTTTTATAACATTTTTACAAATAATTAATGTGGCAAAAATTCTTATTGGTTTTCATCTCATCATCTGCTTTCACTATTGACATTATTTTTTTTTTTTATTTACTAATAATCATCCACTAAGTTAATAGTTTGTAAAAAAAAAAATTGTAGCTTTATCATTCTTCTAATTTTTATTCTTGAAGTCTTTTTCCAACCAACAAACAAAACCTTGAGTAATACATATTTGTTGGCTGCTCTTTTAGACTTCGATAGTATCTCTGACGGATTTTGGCGGCCTAGCTAGTTGAAATTCGTGATTATTCAGATCCAAGGGTATGGGATTTTAATTTTTATCAAAAGATTGTCTATGGAAACTGTTATCCATTAATATTTGAAAATGTGATGTGACAATTTTAATTGGAGTATGTAAAACCCATTCAAATCCTTATTAAAATTAAACTCAACCCGAAAATCTCTACTTAGTTTTTGTAATTAAAAAGCTTCTCCAAATGCTATTCACTCATCCTTCTTGTTTGCTACTTATGGTTACTAAGAATATTATCATCCGGGTATTTAAAAAAATCGTTAGTTTAAATACTAAAAAACTAAGTTATGTATTTTAATATCCAATTTCATAATTCATCCTATGCTAATAAACCAATCTCAAGATCCATGCCACCAATCCACAACCCACGCCACCACTATTGCACCACAATCCACGACCCACACACGCACAACCTACCACCGAACCAACACCTATGAACCAACACCTGGTGCCAATCTTAATACCTCCAACCGATCTCTACCAATACCATGCCACCGTCACACACCAATCTCAACATCACAACCCACATGATCTGCAAAAAGACCTATGCCGATCTTTATGCAAAACAACCCACACCGAGAGAGAGAGAGAGAGAGAGAGAGAGAGAGAGAGAGAGAGTTGATAAAATTAAAAAAAAACCATTAAAAGGAAAAAGGAAATAGACATTTGCTATAGTAAACTCTTATTAGTAAGAGCATTAGCATTGGGTTTGTAAAACTCTCAAATTGTTATTTTAGAACCCAAAAACACTAAAACCCATCTTTACTTGAGTGTCTAAACCTAAAATTTTTTACAATTTTGCTACAGCGATTTTTTACTTATAGAAATCAATGTTCACTCTATCTAAACATAAGACTCATATATTTTATTCTCAACATAAGACTCATATATTTTATTCTCAACATAAGACTCATATATTTTATTCTCTCTCTCTCTCTCTCTCTCTCTCTCTCTCTCTCTCTCTCTCTCGACCAAACCAAAATATTGCTCTCTCTTTGGTAGGAGGTGGAGGCGGCTTTGAGGACAAAAGGTGCATGACGGCGGCAGCTGGGTTTTGTTTTTGATTGTTCGGTGGGTTTGAATTGGTGGTTTTGGGTTTAAATCAGGGGTTGTGAGTTGAATCAGTTGGTTAGTTTTGAATTAGTGGTTGAATCGGTGGTTGGGTTTGAACTTTGAATTGGGGGTGCTGGGCTTGGTTTTAATGGTTGCTAGGCTTGGTTTTGGCAATTGCTTTGAGTTTCAATTGTTAGTTTTTTTTTTTTTAGTGTTTAGTTTGGTGTTTCAATTGTGGTGGTGGCAGTTCAGTATTTCAAGAGTAGAGTTGGTTTGGTATTTTGGTGGTTGGTGGTTTGATGTTTCGTTGGTTGGTGGTTGTTTAATTTTAGTGTTTTGGTGGTTAGTGGGGTTGGTTTTGGTTTGTAGATTTGGGTGCTGTGGTGGCGATGCTTGGTTTGTAGACTAATTGCTGGTATGGTTGCTAGTATCAAAGAGAGAGAGAGAGAGAGAGAGAGAGAGAGAGAGAGAGAGAGAGAGAGAGAGAGAGAGAGAGAGAGAGAGAGAGAGAGAGTAGATAAATAAATAAATAATATTGGTTGTGATGTGAAAAATAAGAAATTGGACGTAGTGTAAGTTGTAAAATGGTAGTGTAAAATAGATAAAAGTAGTTTTTTAAGGATAAAATGGGTATTATTTTTAGATACTTAGATGCTAATGAGCATTAGCATTGGGGGTTGTCAGACCCCCCCAATGGCTATTCTACAACCCCAATGCATAAAAAAACCTACTTTATCCAAGTGCACATATCCAAAAATTTTTACAACCAAGTTGTAAAGAATTTTTTAATGTGAAAATATTGTCTTTCTCTTCCCTATTTTTTGAGTCCACTCTCTCTCCTCCCTTTTTATATTAATTTATTGTGAAGTTATATTATTTTAATGAGTTGTATGTTATAATAATAAATTGGGATGTTGGATATATTGTAAAATAGGTTAGTATAATAGATAAAGTAGGTTTTTACATAGTAAAATAACAACTTTGATACGAACTTGGATGTGAATGCTAAGAGTTTACTTTAGCTGAGTTGCAGTTTTATATAAGTATAACCATCTGGTTGAAGCTTAATTTTTATAGTTTGAGGTTTTTTTTTTTTTTTTTTTTTTTTTTTTTTTTTTTTTTTTTTGATGGGAATAGTTTGAGGTTTTAAAATAGCAAATTGAGAGTTTTAGAGCCCCCAATGCCAATGTTATAATAATTTCCTTTTATACTACCATTTTTAAGGTTTTTGAGTAGCAAGCTTTATGATTCAAAAAGCAAGACTCTAGGGACCAACTCTTTGGTCTTTGCTAGTGTTTAGGGGTGTCTTTTCTATTTTTTTCAAGTTTTTGTTTCTCCTCGCCCTTGTCATGCAACATTTTCTTGATAAATTCTCCAACTCAACTTTACATTACCATTCACCTGTATGTGTACGATTCCATCCACTAGTGAGCTAAACAAGTGGGGAAGAACCATGGGTCATTTGACAGTTCATTGTTGAGAATGAAAAAAACAAAAGTTAAAAAAAGAAGAGCCATGCATTGACAGCCTATGCATTTAAAATGTTGAACAAAGCTTACGTGGCACGTATTTTCTTCCTAAGGGGCTAGGGTTATCGTTTGGCTGGTTGACTGGGTAAAAAGTTGGGTGTGATATCAAATTTTCTAACTTCTTGGACAGCCTATTGCCAAATCGATCCAGAGTATTCAAGAAATCCAAGAGTGTTCAAAATTTAAAGGAGTTTTAATCTATAATTAACCCATTTTACTAGGGGAAAAAAGAAACAGAAAAACATTTAAACATGAATGCCCCTTTTTATCTCATTTCTTCAAGTTTTTTTGGCAAACTATGAATACCGTCCACCGAAACAGTCAAAGAATACCAACAGTTTTAATCCATACGTTTAATGGGAAATGGATTTCGAAGAAGAAATCAAATGTTTGGTTAGGCTGGAATTTGAAACTTAATGGTCAAGAATGCTTGTCTACATTAAAGCAAAGACGTGGCCAAAACTATCTTGTCATTTTATTGTTTATTTTATACAAGGATCCAACTCACACCACCACCTTCCTTAACTTATCCAATTCTCTCAGATATCTCTCTCTCTTTCCTCTCTCTCTCACAGCTTCATATAGAATCAGGTACTTTTCTCTTGTTTTTTGGACTAGTTGTTTGTTGTTAATTTCAACTATTGTTTCTTTAGAATTATGTTACATGATCTGGTCATCGTCATTGTCATCTCAGGTTTGTATTAAATACTTTTTTGCTATCAAAAAGTGGGAGAGGGAATTCGAACACAGATTCTTCACATAATAAGAACTAGAAAATATTATTAAGCTACAAGCCTTTTGAGACAGAGAATTTTGTAATTGTTGAGCAATGCTTTTTGTGATTTTATGAATGCTTCTTGTATAATATGATAGAAAATTTGACTAAAGCAATAGGTCTGGGACCATACTGCTTTTTTGTTTGATTCCCCCAAATTGCAGATGCTTGTCATATGCGGTGATTGTCTGGGGTTAATCTAAAGATATATGCTAAGGAATATTAAATAGTTAATTATAGCCGTAATGTACATTGTTTAAAAGACAAAGAAAAAAAAAAAAAAAAACCTTTGTTATCAATTCATTGACTCGTACACACAAATCCAAGGTCGTTGAGTGTTATTTATATACCAATTGACTTTATATATTTTTTTAAAATGATAAGTAATCTTCATTTAATGGAGTATTAAATACAACTTAAGAGATTTGAGATCAAATATGGCCTACATAAGAAAGAAATCCATTGATATCTTGACCTAGTAAAGAGCAATCATACTATAGTGGCCGCCATAAGTTTCAATCTTACCGTGTCTTAATATTAGCCAAAAAAAAATCTTTTGAGATAGGGACTTTTGTAATTGTTGAGCAAGTATTGAGGATTTTTTTTTTTTTTTTTTTCCAAAAGAGTGAGTTGATTAGCAATGCTTTTTGTGATTTTATGAATGCTTCTTGTTTAATGTGTGAAGTCCCATGTGACCAGAATTTTTGGGTTTGATTCCCCCAAACTACAAATGCTTGTCATTTGTGGTGATTGTTTGTATCTATTATAATTATAGTCTTAACCTAAGGACATATGTTAAGGAATATTAAATGGATAATTATAGCCGAAATGCAAATAGTTTGAAAGGAAAAGAAAAAAGTAAAACACCTTTGTTATCAATTCATTGACTCGTACACACAAATCCAAGGTGGTTAAGTGTTATTTCTATACCAATTGACTTTATATTTTTGTAAAAAAAGATAAGTAATCATCATTTAATGGAGTATTAAATACAACTTAGGAGATTTGAGATCGAATTTGGCCTACATAAAAAAGAAATCCATTGATATCTTGACCTATTAAAGAGCAATCATAATATAGTGGCCTTTGTAGGTTTCAATCTTACTGTGTCTCAATATTAGCCAAAAAAAAAAAATTTTAAGATGGGGACTTTTGTATTTGTTGAGCAAGTACTAAGGATTTATTTATTTATTTATTTATTTCTTCTGAAGAGAGAGTTGATTAGCGATTCTTTTCATGATTTTATGAATGCTTCTTGTTGAAAACACAGGTCGTAGAATAATCCCATGTGACCAAACTTTTTGGGTTTGATTCCCCCAAACTACTAATGATTGTCATTTGTGGTGATTGTCTGTACTATTATAATTATAGGCTTAACCTAAGGACATACATTAAGGAATATTAAATAGATAATTATAGCCGTTTGAAAGGAAAAAAAAAAGTAAAACACCTTTGTTATCAATTCATGACACCCACAGACAAATCCAAGGTGGTTGAGTGTTATTTGTGAACCAGTTGACTTTATATTGTTGAAAAAGATGAGTAATCATCATTTAATGGAGTATTAAATACAACGTTGTATTTAATCCATTGATATCGACTTGAGATCAAATCTGGTCTGACCAAATAAAAATAAAAATAAAAAAGAGGAAATCCATTGATATCTTGAGCTAATAAAGCACAATCATAATGGGGTGGCTGCCTCAAGTTCCAATCTTACTGTGTCTTAAGAACAAAGCAAAAGTAATCCTGACTAACATAATTCATTTGGTAGTGGGAAGGAACTTTCTGCACACATGAGATAGAAACCTTGTCAGGTGCATGCATGTGAGTAGACCCACTGGAAAATTTAGGCACCCTTTTTTTGTCTATTAATATTTGGATCTCATTAGTCATACAGTGTAATTGGGGAAAAAACATGTAAAATTAGATTGTTGTTTTGTTACTGAAATGATAACTATGTTATATGGACAATTCAATATCTCTGTATACCTTCACTGGACACATGCCTACTGCCTGTGTCATATAAATAAATCGTTTTGTAAATTTGAGAAATGCAGCTGCACTTGGTTTCTATGGAAATTCCTGTTGTCAATTTGAATTGAAGATACACTCAATATATACTATATTCACATAAGCTAGAAATTTATTTTCTGCCATTACTTGTTTAGTTTAAGAGCATCATAATTGGCCATGCATGAAGCATAGGTTTCTAGTTTGAATAATTGAATCTCTTTCTCCACCTCCTCTTGAAGTCAAACTTACTCATTAAAACAAATAATTGAAAAAGAAAAATTCATGGGAGCATGAAGAGTGAATTATGTTCAAGGATTAAAACACTAGTTAGTGCCATTGGCATTTTATCACTTCCTTGGACAAGCCATTTTATCTCCTTGTGTTTATGTTTCCATCCAGAATTTCCCTTGAACTCTTCTGCTATGGCTATTTTAAATTGTTTCTAGGTCTTAAAATTTTGAATTTGAGAACATTATATTGCGTGATCTGTCTTTTATTTTTTAAAGATATTTCTTTAGCAACAATTATATTGTGATAAAGTGATGCACACTGTCTATCCTTGTCAAAAAAAAAAAAAAAAAAAAAAAAAAATACTAAAATACTCTGATCAGATTTAGAATTTTTACAAAGAATTGGCAATAACAGTATTTAAGAGCAAAACAAGAAGTACAAATCTGTGGTTGGAGATGCGAAGATTATTATTCAAAGAGTGGTTGTTAGTTAATGATTAAAACAAGTCGAAGGCAGAACAGCATAATGATCCCTTTTTTTTTGGTTTGTGGGATGGGGGGGTGGGGGGGGTGGTGGTGATTTGTCCTTTTCTTCCCTTTCACTAAAGTTGATGGGAGCATTTGAGAGAATATAGGGCAAAGTAGAAGTTAGTGTCTTGATATGATTTACTTGAATGAAAAAAGTCATAAGCTTTCAAAGTTACCATTTAAAATTTAAAGGGGTAAATTACTTCAAGATTGTATAGAAATGGAGGTAAAAAGAACAAAAGAAAATAGCAAATGTGGTCCGACTCTTTTTGCTCCTCTTCAATCTCCCTTAAGATATGGGCTTAATTTCAAAACTTTTGTGTTACAAACCATGTTAGTGTTTTGGGACTGATGGGACTTTTAACTTGGATTCAGCTGTGAGCATCTGTGTTTAGAAGGGGAGAAAGAACTTGTGTTGGATCTCTTCAATCTCCGATACCAAGTTTCATGTCTGAACTCGACATCCAAATACCTAGTGCCTTTGGTATGTTTTTTCGATCCTCTATTAAGTTGTGTTCATAAATGCACCTGTGTCCTGCATAAGTTTTCTTCTCTATGTTGTTTCCTGTTAAGTGCTGTGTTTTGAAAAATAACAACCACCAAGCCTTTAGTCTCAAAATTTTGGGGTTACCTACTGATCCTCGACAAGGTAGTCAAGGTTTCAAAAAGCAGAAAATCCAAAAATAATAATGATCTTAAAACCGGATTACTTTGTAAGCTGGATTGTAATAGAATATATCCAGGGTGTAAGCACTTGTTGCTGAAGACATGCCATAATTTAAGTCATTAGTTGACAATGGGAACGGCACATGCTGACTTTTGTTGTTTGCTTTTGTGTGCATCCTGTGTGATTTGGTGGGCAGATCCATTTGCAGAGGCTAATGATAAGGACTCTGCCGGGGCAAAGGGGTACGTTCATGTGCGTATACAGCAGCGTAATGGTAGGAAACGCTTGACCACTGTCCAGGGCTTGAAGAAGGAATTCAGCTATAGTAAAATACTCAAGGACCTTAAGAAAGAGTTTTGCTGCAATGGTACTGTTGTCCAGGATCCAGAGCTGGGCCAGGTGCTTATATTACATTATGTGCTACTATAATAGACTCCTAGCTTTCTTACTGATAGTGAGCGTTCAAATGTTCAAATTGAATAAAATTCTTGATGTGCACAGGTCATTCAACTTCAAGGTGATCAACGAAAGAACGTTTCTACCTTTCTAGTTCAGGTAACTTCTTAATGTTTCAATTTGTTGCTCTCTATTGATTTCTGAATTCTAAACCATCGACATTGGGGTTTGGCCAATAGGCTGGCATTGCGAAGAAGGAACATGTCAAGATTCATGGTTTTTAAGCAGCACTCTCAGCAGCAGCAGATATACTGAAATGTTTGCAATTGCTGTTTCATGTAAGAGATCATACAATTTATATGGCTCTAAGACTCGAGTATAGTGTCTATAATGTATTTTCAATTTCTGTCAAAATAATATTCTCAAGCATTAATAAAATACCATCTTTGTCTATGTGCGAGTATTATATCCCATTGCAATGACCTCATTGTTAATTGTTATCCAAAGAACATTATTTGGTACGCAAGGAAAACGTTGTCTACATTAAGAAAACTAAGAACCTAACAAATTAGTAATCGCACGGTACGACTAGCTTGTTCAAGGATGCATGCCATGTCCGTGGATTGCTTTCAGACGCAAAAATTGACTCCTTGTGCATGGAAAGCATTTGATATGTATGGCAGAGAAGAAAATTTCAAAGCACCAATGCTCATGGCAATGATTTTCAATTAAGCTTTGAAAAAATGTACCCTTCTTTTACTGTGTGTTTTCCACAGATTCATTATGCTAACTCCTCAAACGTAATCTATTAGCATAATGCAATAAAATGATGTTTCACAACGGTTATACAACCTACATTGATAAAATATGTATATACTTGCACTTAGGAAACTCGTAAACGGTGCTCTATTTGTAAAAGAAAAATGTTTTGCAGTGACCTCATTGTTAATTGTTATCCAAAGAACATTATTTGGTACGCAAGGAAAACGTTGTCTACATTAAGAAAACTAAGAACCTAACAAATTAGTAATCGTACGGTACGACTAGCTTGTTCAAGGATGTCACGTGCAAAAATTGACTCCTTGTGCATGGAAAGCATTTGATATGTATGGCAGAGGAGAAAATTTCAAAGCACCAATCTCATGGCAATTATTTTCAATTAAGCTTTGAAAAAAAATGTACCCTTCTTTGACTCTGTGTTTTCTACAGATTCATTATGCTAACTCCTCATACGTAATCTATTAGCACAATGCAATAAAATGATGTTTCACAACGGTTATACAACCTACATTGATAAAATATGTATATACTTGTACTTAGGAAACTCGGAAACAGTGCTCTATTTGTAAAAGAAAAATGTTTTACAGTTTCAACTGTTTTGAATATAATATGGTATGAGGGTGAGGTGGCGAGGAAGTGTTAGAAACTGAAAGAATATGGATAGACACCCAATGTGAGCATGTTCCTCTATTTGCTTCAGATTGTAACATCGAAGAGTAATGGTATTAGACCATTACACTACCCCACTAATCCATTATCCCACTCAATATTAATGGAGTGGAGTGTATATAAACACCAAGAATGGTACCCATTGCATTGTGGATGAATTCTGCATTTCTCATAGTGTTTATAGAGTATTGTGAGGCTCTTAGGTTGTGGGTTATATTTGCATTACTCTAGTAATGTGCAACACCGTCGGAGGAACGTTTTTGGTTCATGGGTTGCACAAACTGGAATTCAAAACGTGTTTGGGTAGCTGGTCTGTGTGGAGGCTGGCTCTACACAACGTAGAACAATCTTAAAGCTCCTGTGCGATCATCGGCTTAGAGCAAGAGAGGTATGCCGAAAAACCGATTGTTTATACATCCGCTGCAATTCTCTATTTCTAACAGGAAGTGAATAAATCCTTCATTCAAACCTTGCCAAGAAAAATATAATAGATTATTACAAATTAAAAGTTCCTTTAGATAATCTTCTACCCAAAGACTAAAAATGGATCCTCATCGTGCATAGCACTCAAGATTAGGTAATTTTCTAAAGTTTTAAGACATCTAGTAATTGCTAAGTGGTTGTAGGATTATAACTTTTTTTGCCACAATTCTAATGTAGCCAACTGTGAGTAATTGTTTATCACTTTCACATAAACCCAATATTTTTTCGCTACTACTCATAATCTGCCACATCACAATTGTGGTTGTGGTTAAAAAAAATTGTGGTCTTAGATTTTCTTGTAATTGCTAGGTACTCTATCACAAGTTCTATCTTCCGCACCTACTTTTGGAATTGTCTTGCCAATTATGCTCCTAGTTACTACCATAATACCAGGTCAACTCTTCTCATCCCTTTGCTGCTTTAGGTAATGCACAAGCTCATTATTAAATTTAAGATATCGCTAAAAATGTAATCAACAGACAAATGAACCTGAAATTTGGCTATCAAGTCCATACTTTTCGCTAATCCAAATAAAACAAAGAAGAAGGCTTTAAGTGGGGTTACCTTAGTGCTATTAACTTTCCTTTGATGGAAAGGGACTTGGGCCCTTTTTCTCTCCAATCAAATGGTATAACTCAAGAGGCCAAATATTCTGCAGTGATTCACCCTCCAGTACTGAATTATGGATGAAGACATTCTACCAGACAATCAAGATATTGTTGGGACCCTTCAAGGTTTGTGGATTAAGACATACCACCAGCCACATTAACATTTTCAAGAATGTAAAAACTTCATGTTTTTATTAACTTTTGTTCTGTTCCTAGCTGGTTCCAAACATATCCAGCCAAGGTCCTAAGAGGAACCACCTGTTTTTAACGTGACTAACAGTTATGTTTATGTAAGAATAAGTGAATAGCTTTCAAGTGCCTAGAAATTGCTCAAAATCATACTAATATAAGGCCTATGGCAAAATATTTGATGTTTCTGCAAAAATTAATTTCCATCCAAACTATGCAGATAGCTCCAATTTCACAATATCATCTTCTTCTTTCTTTTTTTTCTTTTTTGTTTTTTGTGCGTGTGTGTGTGTGTGTGTGTGTGTGTGTGGGGGGGGGGGGGGGGGGGGGTGTGGGTGAATCAAAACAATATCATCTTAATGTTTATGGTTTAGGGGCTTTGTAATAGTGTATGCTTTGTTCAAGAGAGATGCATGGTGTGTGGGAGGCATATTTTTACGGCTAGATATTTTGATACAAAATTTCTGGTAGGCTGAACTGACTCTAATGCAGTCTGTTATCCATTACCATGCATCAAAATTGTTTAACACAATATTAAAGAACATGTAATCTAAGTTTCCTGTGGAACTCATGGATTAGGTAAAGAAACAAATATTTTATGTGCTTCCAATAGTGGCGGAGCAAGAAAAATTTCTTGAGGGCAATGGAGACTTCAAGATTTTTTTTCTAGGGGGGTCAGTAAGTAGATATATCTTGGATAAAATATGAATCTTACAGTTTACACAATTTTCTTATTCCAAATTTGTCTATAGTATGTATTAGTAATAGAATAAAAAATAAATTATAGGTTCATTTGACATATTTTTTCTTAATATAATTGAAAGTTCACTTGGTGTGTAAAACACTAGTGAATGTTAAGATCCCCGATTTCAAAAATACCAACACAAGCTTATACTTAAACAATAAATGTGCGGAATGATAAGTACAAGCTATACCCAAACAAACAAGCTACTCTAAATCATAATTAAATCATAACACAACAGTAATTAAAGGCAAAGAGTAAGGGTTAGAGAGAAGTAAACACAAGATAACACCGGCACGTGTTATCGAAGAGGAAACTAAAGAACTTGGCAAAAAACCTCTCTGCCGCCCTTCAAGCGGTAAAATGATCAACTAGAAAATCAGTTGGGATACATGAATAACAATAGACCCTCCAAGCCTAATCTACTTGATGCACCTAAGCCCTCCAAGCTTTTTGCTCCAACAAGGTTAAGTCTAACTGTGTCTTTTTTGGCTTTTCGGGTCCCGCAATAAGCCCATTGCATCAACCAAATAAATTTGTCCTCTCTAAACTGCTTTCCAAGCACCAAATAACCTTCTCATTGATATGAGTATGGTGAGATAAGGATTTGGCTATAGATCCTCTCAAGGGTATGTCAATGGAGAGGGTGAGAGTAGAGGAATTTGGAGAATCAAAAGTATAAGATTGTGGATGAATCAATCTTGTTGTTCTCTAGGGTTTATCTCTCAAAATTCTCTTTAGAAACTCTGTACATTTCATGGGTATAAGAGTATTTATAGTAGGGTATGAGAAGGAATGTGAAAAGTTATTTTTCTGCAAAACAGGGTGCTTTGGCGAGTGACTCGGGATTGAGATGAGTCGCGAGTTCCAGTCGCCAAATAACAGAATGACGAGGCTGTACTTTTTGTCCAGTAGTGATTCAGCTGTCCTGACCCTTCAACTTCCTACATGCTTCACACTTTTGACACCTCTGGCGAGTCACCACTTGCGAGTCAGTCATGAGATCCAGTCGCGAGATACTCTTTGATGCACACGCTTGATCAATTCTTCACACTTTCTCATACACAACCCTTACATAATTCCCACATAAACATAGGGTTTCTAAATGCTAAATTACAAGTAAATTTGGTACAAAATAAAGCCAACACATGGTTGAATAAATTCAACCTTACAATAAATTCAACACATGGTTGGCTATAGATCCTCTCAAAGGTATGTCAATGGAGAGGATGAGAGTAGAGGAATTTGGAGAATCAAAAGTATAAGATTGTGGATGAATCAATCTTGTTATTCTCTAGGGTTTATCTCTCAAAATTCTCTCTGGAAGCTCTGTACATTTTGTGGGTATAAGAGTATTTATAGTAGGGTATGAGAAGAAATGTGAAAAGTCATTTTTCTGCAAAACAGTATGCTTTGGCGAGTGACCAGGCTGTACTTTTTGTCCAGTAGTGATTTAGCTGTCCTAACCCTTCAACTTCTTACATGCTTCACACGTTTGACACTTCTAGCGAGTCACCACTCACGAGTTAGTCGCGAGATCCAGTCGCGAGGTGCTCTTTGATGCACTCGCTTGATCAATTCTTCACACTCTCTCACACACAACCCTTACATAATTCCCACTTAAATATAGGGTTTCTAAATACTGAATTAGAAGAAAATTTGGCACAAAATAAAGTCAACACATGGTTGAATAAATTCAACCTTACAATAATGAACATGTTAATTATGTTAAGTGAATTTTAATTATTATTGCTTAAAATACTTTTATTTATTAGTTCAAGATAACTATATGTTCACATTGTACTATTAATACAAGAATTACATTGTAAACAATTATACTGTGCACGTTTGTTTAGAATCAATGTAAGATTTACATTATAGATAATTATACTATACACATTTGCCATATACAATATTGTATACATTTGTTTAGAAATAATGTAAATATTACATTAATAGTACAAGGTAAACTATTTATTTTCTATTAGTTTATTTCAAATTTGTTAAGATCTAAATTGTTTTTTTTTTTTTTTTTAAGATTTAAGATGAAAATTTTTTTACTTTTGTTGTTGGGCTTACTATTTCTTCCAGATTTTAGATAAAATTGGTTTGTTGTTAGGCATTTTTTTGTATTTTAAAAAAATCAAAATATTGTTAAGAGGACCATAATCAAACTTATTTCAAGTCAGTTAAAAAAAAATTTTGGGTCAAGGTGTTCAAATTTTTTATTTTAAGAGGGTAAAATAAAAAAATAAAAAAATTTTCCAACTTAGGGGATTCATTTGAACCCCCTGAACTATACATGGCGCCACCCATGCTTGAGGGGGCCAGTGAATACATTTTTGTGTATTTTTTAGATTTATTACCAAATGTAAAAAAAGGATTAATGGAAATTTTCAAAAACTAGGAGGGCCATGGCCCCCTTGGCTCCCCCCTAGCTCCGCCTATGCTTCCAAGTGAAATATGGATTTCAAAATTTGTACATCGCTGTGAATGTCACAAAATGCAGAACAATTACACAAAGTGACACCACACTCATACCAATGTATAAACTCCCTCCCATCCGAGCAATTCAACTACCTATCAAATTTGTTTTGAGACTTGATAGCTCCCATTATTCAACTACCATTCATACCTTATGTCAACGTCCATTCTTATTCTCAAAAATGCTTATCAAATTCGTGCACTCCCTACTATTAATATCTACTACTTAAGCGCCTTCAATGCTATAAACACAATTCTACATTGGCTCTTTACTCTTTTCACAGAAGCTTGTTCCTAATGGCCGACTCCGAACACTCTTCTTCCAATGAAACTTTTACATACACTCAAGGTATCCTTTTTGACATAAATTTTCATATCCTCTTTTTTCTCACACAAGTGCATTTATAAGCTTATAATCCTGTTCAAAGACAGTCATTTTCACATCTTCCTTGCTTGATTTCTAAGATAGTTTTTTTTGCTTCCCGGGTCCTACATATATATTTTGGGTCCATATCGTTTTGTTCACATACATGTATTTTTTTGTGCTCAGATATTTACTGTCTTTGGTTTGGAATTCTACTAACTTGATATTAAGTCCTTAGAAGTAAATTTAGCTCTCCTTACTAATATTGGATTATTATTTCAGAGGAAACAAGTGAAGAGACCAAGCTCGAATTCTCTGAAGATGAGGAGACACTTATCATAAGGATGTTCAATCTTGTAGGAGAGAGGTGGGTTTGTTCTAAAATTCTAATTTTTCTCGTGCTTTTATTCAAAGTCCTGTAAAGGCAGCTAACAGTCTTGTAATTCAGTGACATTACATGATAAAAAATAAATAAAAAATTTTAAAAATTGTGAAGGCACAAAAAGTTTTTCTCAGTCGAATTTCTGTAACTTTGATTAGGTGGGCTCTAATAGCTGGGAGGATCCCAGGAAGAACAGCCGAGGAAATTGAGAAGTACTGGACTACTAGATACTCAACAAGTGAATGAATGTAGAAGAACTCATGTTGGTGTTTAATTCTTTTCTACCAAAATCTTATTTGAGAAAAAAGAACTCCATGGATTCATCAATATCCCTCACAATTGCTCTCCAACGTACCATCTTCGAGGACATAACGATTGACGTTTTGGATTTTACTGTTTATGTTCTTGCTATTAGGATTCAACGTCAGTATGATTATTCCTTGAGTTCGTATGTACAAAATATCCCTGTGCCCAATTTAGCTAGTCTTGAATGATGTATTGTACGAAAACATTGTGCCATGGAAATGGCTTCTCATCAGAGTTCAATAAAAGCGAATATAGTTCCTTTGAATAAGTTTTATCTTAGACAATCCGTAATCTTATCCAAGATCTCCTGTTTATCTTGTTGTTTCCAAAAGAGACTTACGATTGGATCCAAAGTCACGTACAATAATTTATGTCCGGAAATTCAAAATACAAACAAATGTACTATAATTGTTTGGAAAAAATAAACTTGTACTATAATTGTTGTCGTTGATTGCTAACTAGGCATAAAGATCTTTGCGAAAAACAAAAATGAAATAATCCTAATTTGGATTATTTACTGACCCTTTGGTGATGTGGATAAGAATATTATTTTGGATCTGGCAGGCTGATCCGGAATGCTCTAAAATAAGGTTTAGGCAGTGAAATTACAAAAAAGTCCAGCTTTGGTGCAATAACGAGTGTCTTTCATATAAAATAAAAAATAAAAAAGACAGATTGTGGGTTTGAGTTTGAGAATCAGGCTCTTCAATAAATTAGGGGTTAAGATTGTCTACCACTATATCTCTCTAACCCTGCAAAAAGTGGATGTTTTGTGTAATGAGTATAGTAAAATTGTAAGATAATACAATGTGTTCACCTTGCAATCTATACCCGAAAGGCAAATATCCTCTCTTGAAGGATCCTTAAAAATGTGGATTAAGTCCTAATAGGTTCATTTACATGATCCAAATCTCTCTCTTTCTTTCTCAAAACCTGGATAATGGGGAGAGGAAGAGGTTGTGTGTCTTTAAGATTCAATTATGTGAGGAACAAATAACAAGATTTTCTTCATTTTAAATCTTCTCTATTTCACCTATTTCATGGTTAAGATTTTACTTTTTGGATTTAACAGTATATTGACAATTACGTCATTTAAAATTTTAAATGACTTGACAATCTCAACTCCTTTAGATTTTTAAAATTTAGTTTGAACATTTTCCAGAAATTTAGACTATAATAAGGGGGCAAACAATCTACACAAATTTAACCATAGTTTGGCCTCAATCTCATTGAGATCCAGTAACATGAACTGGTAGACAACACGAGTGCCTAGATGTCTCAAGCCCCCTATATCGTACTTTGTTTTTGGGAGTGTGCATTTCTCCTGTACTTGAAATAGTATCTGTAAAAGTTGTTCATTTGTTCAAAGATCAAAGAATATTGAAGTAGCTAAAAAAGTGCAGTTGTCTAGAGTTTGACAGTAACTCGGTCATAACTCAATTGATCAAGAGCTTGAAACCAGAGTCCAGTGATATTCATTACGTCTTTGAACCTTCAAGTAGGTACCTTGGAGTAGTCTATAGGATTAGGAGGTTCTGGTCATTAACACAGACAGGTTATTTGTGAGGTGGTCCATTTACAAGAAGTTTGGAAATTCTGAAACTGTTGTAGGTCACAACAATGAGTTCATCTACTACGAAGATTGTAGAGTCTAGGTTACAAAAGTTTTGTTTTAGATTATAAATTTCTCTTCTTCTTTGAAGACATTCTCCATCATTTTTCCACTATGTTGCTAGATCGCTATGTTATCTATTTATTACTTGCTTGATAGATTTGGTGACTTTTTAAATTACTTAAATTGGGTTTACATAATTTGTTTAATTGGTAAATAATTTATAAATCCGCTGCATAACAAACCTTGGGGGGTCTAAACCGGTCTTCTCAATATGTTTTGTTTTCACTGAACATTATGAAAGCTGCAGGCTCGCGGATGACTTTCATCCTCAAAAATTTCAAGGATGCTTGAATATTTTGGAATCACATATTTGCTCTTTCATTCAAAATATGTTTATTCAAGGTATTATATCTTTGGGGTTGAATCACACCAAAATGGTTTCAATTCTAAAAAGTCCACGTCTGAAAACTTTTTTTTTTTTATAATAAAGTAAGGATATTATTAATAATAGAAAATAAATAAATAAATAAATAGCTCTGCACATTCGACCATTTCTAGGTTAGATTAATCGACTCTATTCAAGCGGGTTTTCTGCCAAGAAATTGTGCTTAGACTTATACAAAGCTTTTGAGAGAATAGAATTGTTTTTTTCTACAAAATACCCTAATGTTTTATGACTTTCACATCATTTTATCAAACTTATAATGATACTTGTCTCTTCTTTTCTCATTTTCAATCACGTGGAATGGAGTCACAAAAGAATCTTACTCCTGTGTCGTGACCTTCGACAAGGGGATCATTTATCACCTCTAGATCGTTTCACCCTTTAACTTGAAAAATCACTTTAAGCTTTGTAATCTTTCACCTTTGAAATTTCATTCAAATGGCCATCAATAACCCATCTATTCTTGGCAGTGGGGCCAATGAAAAGGCTTGTAGCCATATTCTTTCAATAATTCAGACCTACTGCCATTACTCTAGCTAAATAGTTAGTCTCCCGAAATATAAATCTTTATCTTGAAAAATACTCCTATATAACAGTTTTTCTATATTACAAGCTCTTCTTCAAATTCCTTCCTCTACATCTTTTGGAAACTATTTAGGCGTCCAGCTTCTTTTAAATGAATGGAATTCTCAAACCTATCAACACAAGCTAGATAAGGATTTTTCATAGAATGTTCGCAATTGTAATGGTAAAATTTGTCGCCTCTACTATTCCTGTTTTTATCATGCAAACTATCACTTCCTACCAAGATTTGTAATTCAATCTATCGCAAACTCGGCACTCTCACTGCCACCTCTTCCTTTTCTTTTTCATCTCCATCTCATCAATGACAAATTCACTTAATTAAGAATGACAAAATACCTCTACCTCGGCCCTACCTATCCCACTCCAAGCAGGCTTCTCCAGTACCAAAAAGGGGACAGGGTAAGGACGAGGCACCCATGATCCACCCCTGTTCTGACCTGTTGCCATCCCTAAACATAGGTGATAATCAGATGATGAGGTGCAATACCAACTACAGACCTATCAATGCCAACTAAAAAAATAAGAAAAGACATATAATACCAACTTCAAAACCTATACCACAATTGATAACCTAGCCACCTGATCATTACCTCCATGCTAAACTGGTATTAAAGGCAAATACATGAGGATTTAAAGAAATAAAAAAATAAAAAGTAAATCAGAAACCCAAGCACATTTTGCCACTTGTATCTACAGAAAGAAATTGTCCATGTTAAAGATGAATTTACATGGAAACACCATAATCTAGGTTACAAGTACAATGCACCAGAATATAAAATGAGCTATTCTTCATTACTAACACCAAGTATACATGTTATAGTTAATGAAAGTTTACATCCTCTAATGATTTTCACGAGTTCACTTAGGGAAAGGCACTAACAGAGAAAGCAGCTAGTACCTGGTCTGCGTCATACATTGCTCTGTTTGTAAATCTTGGTGTCAAGTACTTGCTTACCGCACATTGCACAGACTCCTGCACAAGAAAGTACATTTCAGACGTTTCCTAGCATGAAACTTTAGCTATTATAATTACCAAACAGATAAGCAACATCAAATAATAATTCAGTAAGTTTAGTGGCACAAAATCATTCATAACTTTTTTCATAAATTGTTGAGGTGACATGTTGTGATTGATGCATAATATAAGTGGTATAAGTGATAGGCCATCTATGAAAGTGATGTTACACCCATCACAACTTGCCACCTTAGCAAATTGTGAAAAGAGTCATGTCCCTAGTATTGCTCATCATAGTCAGTACCTTTCGAGTATGCACAGGTGTGACAGTACTTGGCTTCCTGGTGTACTTGTTGCTTGCATATGATGCATTTTGTATTGCCGTATGGAGTCCATCTGCAAGGAAAAAACACTCTCGATAAAATCATTAAAATACAAACCTAAATTGACAATGCTGACCATTAAAATTAACTACAATAGGCAAAGATGTTACATGAAAATCAGCATACTAAATAAATATATTCTGCATTACAAAGTTAGAAACTCTATTGAACGCAACAATAAGGGGCTGTTTGGATTTACTGTTTCCATAACTCATAACTCATAACTCTGTTTCCATCACTCATAACTCAAAATATGTGGGTCCCACAACTGAGAAATCTGTTTGGTTTTTGTTTTCAGTTTTTGCTTTCATCACTCAATTCTCTGATTTTTGAGTGATGAGTTATGAAAACTGAAAACACATTTTAGGTGTTTTCAGTTTTCAAAACTCAGTTTCTAATGACATTTTCGTAATTAAACATACACCAAGGGACCCACCAGCCGCAACTTTTGACTCACTCTCTTTTTTTTTTTTCTTTTTTCTTTTTTCTTTCTTCTCCACTTTTCTTTCTTCTTTCTCTGTTCTTCCATTTGGTCTTTCTTTCTTTTTTTTCTTCCCTTTCGCCTTTCGCATCTCAGTTCGTTCTTTCTTCTTTTTCTTTTTCTTTTTTCCTTCCGTTTCGCCTTTCTCATCTCAGTTTGTTCTTTCTTTTCTTTTTCTTTTTTTCTTCTTCCTTTTCGCCTTTCTCATCTCAGACCCATAAAATAAAATATAAAAAATTAAAAAATTAAAAAATTAAAAATTCAAGAAATAGGGCTGAAGGGGAAAGGGGAGAGAGCTTCTTCTACGGCAGAGACAGTGGCAGTGTCACCATCTCCGGCATTGGATCGGTGGGCCCTGATCTGCTGTGCCGATGTGAGAGTAATGTACAACGTCTGATTGTGGTGGGACATCACAATTGGACCACCACCACCATCACCGTTGATGATGTATTTATCAGTGCTCTCTCTTCCCCCAGTTGCCGATCTATTTATCATCTGTCTCTGTTGCTTCTATTCTCTCTGACCAGTGTTATGGGCTTCGGGTTGCTGGGGGTTTGTTTGTGTTTCGGGTTGCTGGTGGTGTTGTTTGAGTTTCAGGTTGAATCGGTTTGAGTTTCAGGTTGCTGTTGGTGTTTGTTTGAGTTTCGGTGTTAAATCGGTCTGAGTTTCAGTGTTGACTCGGTTTGAGTTTCGATGTTGAATCGGTCTGAGTTCGGTGTTGAAGGACAGTTTGAATTTCGGTCTTGAATCGGTGGGTTGCTTGCCGGTTTGGGTGTGGGTTTTTTCTAGGTTTGGTGGTGGTGGTGAATGGTTGGATTTGTTGTTTGGGGTGGATGGTGATGGTGAGTATGGATATCTTATCAGTAGGCTTAACAGAAGGGTCTGACCCATTTACAAGTATGGGGCCCACAAACAGTTGAAAAATTTGAGTGATGACAAGTTGAGTGATGATGCCAAACAGACTTGAGATTGGAGTATTTTATGTGATGAGTGATGAGTGACGAAAATTGAGTGAGGAGTGATGGGTGATGAAAAAAAAAATCCAAACAGGGCCTAAAGTTTAAGCTATAACTCAACTCAACTAAAGCCTTGATCCTAACTGATTGTGAGTCAGCTACATGAACTCTTGTACACAACAACATTACTTGAGGCCCGTCAAACCCTATCCCAAGCCATACTCATTGTTACAACAAATTTTAACTTATATCTGCCCAAATCAATGCACAATATGCAACCTGTCACATAAAATACTTTAATATTTGTGGTGTACCTAGACCTAGAGTGAAATTTGTCCAATTCTGTATCTAACTCATTCTAGTGTCACAACAATCCTTCACAATATCTGCACAACATCAACTAAATAGTTAAAAGTGTGACCTATATTTGCTATTAGTTATTACCTTAACTAAAGAAGATAACAAGATGAAACAATTAGCTAAAACAGTCCTCTCTAATACACATCTGATGCAACTCAAGTTGATCTAAATTTTATGTAAACTATTTTACACAGGAATTGCACTTTGCCCTATAATTTGAACATGCATCTACAGACCCCATAACAACTATTAGAATTTTAAAATCAAGATCACTAGCTGCAGTGCTCGGTTTATTTGTGCGGTAGTAATCTAGCCTAGTCAATTCTCACTATAGAGCAAGAACTTGCAAGTTCAGAACTCACCAAAATCCCTTTACACTCCATCTCTCCGATTGTAATTACAAACTCAATTAAACAAAGTCTACACAATAATCATAGTTTTGTAGCCGATCATGAAACTAATCAAAACCGCAAATGCTGTGGTACAAAAACAGCCCTTTCAGCGTGCGTTACAATAAAACCCATGTCAAAAAACACACATATATCAAAGGAAAAACAGAAAAGCTCCACAAATCCTTAGTCCTTGCACAAACAAAATCAAATACAAATATTAACAATGTGCCCATGATGGTAATAGTACGTCATGAGTAACAAAATCTCATCAATCAAAATTCACACCAGAATTGCTTTATTTACTTTTCACTAGATGACAAAAATAAAAACTAAATTTACTACCAATTTCCACTACAAAAAGATTACAAACTAACATGACAATAACATGATTGGCGTCGCATCAACAACATAATAAAAAACCAAATTCCCAACATTTTCCTAGTAAAATTTATAGTAGCCTAACATCACTCTTTCACGCCGGCATTACAAAAGTTACAAACTTGATTTCATTAGATTGGACCATAATATAACATATTTCAATTTTAGCTAACTCTTTCGCAATAATAATAATAATAATAATAATAATAATAACTCCTTTTAGTTGATTCTATATAATAATTAATATTAAAAAATAAAAAAATAAAAAAAAACCCTTTTTTTTGTTTCTAACATAGTAACCCAAACAAGTAAATCATTCAACAGAGCAAGAAAATCTAATACTAAAAAAATAAAAAATAAAAATAAAAAAACCTGCTCTTTTTGGAGAGGAGCTTGTTCTCGTTGATCTTGCGGCCACCGCCTTCAGTGGTGTTGCTTGCACCTGCTTTCCACTTGTCTGGTACTATCACCTTCGTTAGCTTCTTCTCACCTATAACAACAACAACAAGAACAACAACAAATCATTAATTATCCTTAATAATCTCAATTATAAAATTAAGCATTTGATGATTAATTAGAGGAATCGAATATAAATGAATCGAAAATTTGGGGGAAAAGAAAAAAAATTCAAGGAACTTACACTTTTCGCACACCATTGTTGCCAAAAACTGTGAATTTTTGTTTTTGCTCTGAGGAAATCGGAGCCCTAACTAAACAGTTTCGTTTGGGCCTTAATATATAGGTGCAAGGGGAAAGCCCAGAAAGAGTCGGTTTAATAGCTAAATAAAATACTTATAAATTTTAGTGGTGGGTTGGTCCATGTTAAAACTTTGTAACCGGTAATAATTTGCTACCTACATGATTTATTGTAAAATTATAAAAATTATTGTGAACATATTATTTCACTTCAATTAAATGGATCATGTAAAAATTGGCCTTTGCTTGTGTTTACAGTTTCCACTTTATCAATACAATATCTTAACTTTTCTAAAAATAAATAAATGGATCATATTCAGATTCATAAAATATATATATATATATATGATATTAATTATATATTTTTCCTTAATTTTTTATTCTCACTTTTATTTATTCACATGTTAAGTTATAATTTGATTCTCAATTTTTAATATTTGTTTCCAAAGGTTCAAGGATAATACATGGCTTGGATGGAGCGTTTATAGTAAAAAAATTGGAAGGCTTCAGTCTGTTTGGATACAGCTGAAAACTGAAAACTGAAAAACACTGTAGAAAATAATTTTTAAATGTGTAAATAGTATCGTGGGACCAATTTTTAATGAAAAAATTGCTGAAAAGTGAAATTTGTGGGTTCATGAACAGTAAAATTTGTGTGAAAAAGTCAAATGTTGCGGTTACTGTTCATGACCAGTAGTCGCAACAGTAATGAACAGTAAGAAAAAGTGGACTGAAAGTCTGAAACGCGTGAGGAAAAAAAAAGAAAAAAAGAAAAAAAAAAACAAGAAGCTAAAAACGCAAACGCCCAAACCAAACGCACACTCGCAGAACGATGGAGAATGTGGTAGGAATGGATAAGGGGTAATGGGAGGTAATGACTAATGAGCTCTACGTTTCAAGAATTTTTTTTTTTTTTTTTTTTTTGTTATAAAAAAGATTTTCAAAAAAAAAAAATCAAAGGTTAAGAATCAAGTATACAAATTATTGGTGCGATAGTTATTCCACAAATATAAGTGCTTGTGGGGTGTGGGAGGCAAGGGTTGGGGTTCAAGTCTTCAGGAGAAAAATTCACATACATATACACTTAAATTATGTTAAAATCGAATTTTTATCTTGTAAAAAAAAAAGTATACAAGTTATTAATTTTTTTATTATTATTTAGAAAAAAACACACATAAAGAAGAGGAAAAGATATTCTAATAAAAAGGCACACCACAACTCAACCTATAATTTTCAAGAAGTTGAAATATATATATATATATATATATATATATATATATATATATATATATATAAGTCACTTATGAGGGTATTGATAAGGGATTTGGCCTTAGCTCTACACTCTCTGCTGAAATGACCTTTATATATATATATATATATAGAGGCAAAGTTAAGAGAAAATTCAATTTCAATTTGAAATTAAAATCCAATACTCAATAAAAAAAAAAATCACAACACAACAAAAATCAACACACGTTTTATCTTATTAAAAATTAGAAGAAAAAAAAATGCTCATAAGTAGTATTAAATTTAGACAAGAATTGTAATGTGTGACTAATTATGTTTACTTTTTAAAAATAATTTGATTAATTATTTATATTTTTATGGAATCCAAGTTTGTGTTATGTGTCTAAATTTATATGGAGACCACATCATAATTATCCACTTAAGTTTGTGCCATGTGTTCACTTAAGTTTTTCAATCTTTGTGCAAGTGAGTTAATGAGTGCAAAATATTAAGAATCTAATATTAATGAATTAGTATAAAAAAAAAATTTAAAAGCCCATAACATATACTCAATAAAAATCACCACACAACAACAATTATCACACATTTTATCTTATTAACAAGTAGACAAAAAAAAAATAATAATAATAATCATAAGTAGTATTAAATTTATATAAGAATTTTAATATGTGACTAATTAAGTTTACTTTTTTAAAAAATAATTTCACTAATTATTAAATTTTTATGATAAAAATTGTGTTTAATTTTAAATGTATCCACATTTATGCATGTGTTACATATAATTTTTTTTAAAAATAATTTGACTAATTGTTTATATTTTTATAATAAAAATTGTGTTTTGCAAAACTTAGAGAAAGTTCAATTAGAATTTGAAATTAGAATTCAATTTAACGTCATGTGTCTAAATTTATGTGGGGACTGCATCATAATTATCCACTTAAATTTGTGTCATGTGTCCACTTAAGTTTTTAATCTTTGTGCCAAGTGAGTTAGTGAGTGTAAAATACTAAGAATCTAATATTACTGAACTACAAAATTTAAAAAATAATAATAATAAAAAAACCAATCACATATACTTAATAAAAATCACCACACAACGAAGATCACTACACGTTCTGTCTTATTAAAAATTAGAAAAAAAATTATCATAAGTAGTATTAAATTTAAGTAAGAATTTTAATGTGACTAATTACATTTATTTTTAAAAAAAATAATTTCACTAATTATTTATATTTTTATAATAAAAATTGTGTTTGATTTCAAATGTATCCATAGTTTAAAAAAACTTTTGACTATTGTTTATATTTTTATAATAAAAATTGTGTCTCGCAAAATTCAGAAAAAGTTCAATTAGAATTTAAAATTAGAATCCAATTTTGCGTCATGTGTCTAAATTTATGTGAGGACCACATTATAATTATCCACTTAAATTTGTACCATGTGTCTACTTAAGTTTTTTAATCTTAGTACCAAGTTAGTTAATGAGTGCAAAATAAGAATTTAATATTAATGAACTATAATATTTTATAAAAAAAAAATATCAATCACATATATTCAATAAAAATCACTACGTAACAAAGATTATCACACGTTTTATCTTTTTAAAAGTTATAAAAAAAAATGATCATAGGTAGTATTAAATTTATGGAAGAATTTTAATATGTGACTGTACATAACACCACTAAGGCATGGGAGAATGCATAAGTGGTTAAATCTGGACTCTACATGTGGAGCAGCTGTGAGATAAAGGAGAGCAATTGATGGCTGAGAGACTTTGTCTTGGTTAGTGCCAAAGACGTGACTGACTTTGGAAGGAAGTGAGATTTTTACCTGACACGGTACTTAAGCATTACCAAAAATGGACATAGTGACTTTTCAGAGTTGAATGCTATGAGGACATCCCTTATTGGTTGAATGCATAGTGAGTCACCTTGGAGATGCGTGTACCAATCACAGTAGTCCTGATGTCCCTCTTAATGACCAAGACTTGTCTCCCGAACAGTTGTAAGGCTACCTACCTACGGGTCCTAGTGCCACGTTGGCGCAATTCTTATCTCTTAGTTAGCAGATAACTTCACAGCTATGAAAAGATCTCAAGAGAGAGAATATGGTAACTTGACACATGTCCTTGTACTCAGCTATGTTTCTTAGAGTATAAAAGGAACATGTAGCTGAACTTTTAGGGCAAAAACCCAACTAGATATTTAGAGATAAAAGTGGAGAGTTGGTAGGAAGAAAAGGGCAATTTCATTGTAAACTAACCTCTTTCTGATACATAATACAAGCTAAGCCGGGTAAGAATTTTGTGTTCTTGCTCAAATTGGGGTTTTTATCCCTTCTCTAAGGTTTTCCACGTACGTTATGTGTTGTTCTGGTAATCAGTTTCTTCTTCTTCTCTAAATGTGCGTCTTTTTCATGTCGTACCATCACTTTCTTTATTTCTTGTTTGAGTGTCATGTCAAATCTTACATCTTATCGAGCTTTCTCATGTAAATATGATGTTAGATTACTTATTTCTCTCTCATAAATAAGCTTAAATCTAACTTACACGTACATTTTTGGCAACTCTGCTGCGGATCTCTAGTTGTTTTCCATTTTTAAGGGTGTTTTGTTAGGTTATACACCTCTGTTTGTAGTTACTTTCTCCATGCCTCCAAGGGAGAAGGTGGTTACTAGGATAATGACTGGTGTGGGTGAGAACCAAGAGTCAGAACCAAGCATAGATCATATATCCATGCATTTTGAGGGCGCATAATTTTTAGGTGGAACTGCTCATCGTGAGAGCAGAAATATCATGGTTGCCTTTGAAGATCTTCAACGTTCTCAAGCTGCTATTTGGGCAGAGTTTCAGTTCTTACGTTAGGAGACAGTTGTACCTCAGGCTCCTCAAGGTCCTCAAAGGTCTCCTTATCTGACTGGGGAAGACATACATACTATTCTGTTTGAACCTAAGAAGATGGAAAGTGTTGTTTATGTTGATACTAGACCTCCTTATCCTGAAGAGATAGCTAGGAAACCTTACCTTGCTAACTACACACCTCTTGTATTCCTTAAGTATGGTGTCATAACTGGGAACGCTAGAGAGCATATTAGACGGTATGTAGATGCGCTGATAGCTCACTCTCATGATCAAGAGTTGAGGCTTAGAGAGTTCTCTAAGTCCTTAGAAGGACAAGTTTTTACTTGGTATACCAGCCTTGCACCAAGGTCAGTTCCAAATTGGAACAATTTGGCAACACAGTTCATAAAAAAGTTCTTTACTTTGGAAGAAATACTTACGTTGTCAGATCTACAACACGAGAAGCAAAGGGTGTTAGAGGGACTGCTAGAGTATATTCACAGGTTTCGAGATCTCTCTTTGCTGTGTTATGATCCTGTGGAGGAAGAAAGGTTGGTGGATGTTTGTATCACGGGTATGTTGTATGAATATCGGCCTCATTTAAAGAATCTTCAAATCTCTAGTTTTACGAGACTTGTAGAGGCTGCAAGGAGGACAAGTATGTCTGTAAGGAAGCCTTCAAAAGGTTCAACTTCACAAACTGTGAATGCTCTTAGACAACCATAGAGGAGAGAAAACAAGAAAGTGGTGGTTGCTATGACAAAAAAACCTAAGAAGGTGGCTAGAGGAAAGAAGAGGGATAGAAGCGGTATTCCCCCTCCTTTTACTGTGTCCACTAAAGAGTTATACAGCATCCTAGACGCTTGGGTGAAAGATGGTATAGTGACGTTGCCTAAATGTAAGCATGAACCTACAAAAAAAGAAAAGTGAAGTTTGCTTTATTGTAGGTATCACAGGAGATGTGACCACAATACTATGGATTGCTATGCTTTGAGAAATATCTTCTATGATATGGTAGCCAAGGGAGATTTGGTTATCAAAGCTAGGAAGAGAGCTGACCCAAGAATGCGTAGACTAAAGGTGGCGATGACTTTCTTCTTAGGTCGTGAAGATCCTACGGAAGAAGCGGATAACATGGCTAGCAGTAGCTCACTGCCATCATTGGTAGATGAAGAGATGATAGCGAGAATCCAGTAGGAAGATAAAATTCATTCATTTCTTGAGGGAATAGGTCTCAGACCAATTGCTAGAAGAGAAACAATCCAAGCCTTGACTAGGGTGATGGAAAGGAACCATGAAATGGCCGCTGTTGAAGGGAGTTTGATGCAAGTGGCATACCAGGAAGCTAGGGATTCAGTCACTTTTTCTAACAAAGGTCTAGTTAACCGAGCTGTTGATGGTGATAGACCTTTGTATGTTATTGCCTTTGTGGGAGTATCTTGAATCAAAAGAGCATTGGTAGACACTAGTGCATCCACTAACATTCTACCTTTCCCAACTTTTGATGCCTTGGGAATTCCGAGAGAAAGAATTATTCCAGAGCCAATGCAGGTGGCAAGAATAGGGGCTTTACGGCAGAATACCTTGGGCATGTATCTTTGGACCTTAGGGTTAGGCCGATTCAAGCACCTACTCTCATGCACGTGATGGAAGGGAATACATCTTACCACATCATCCTAGGCCATCCATGGCTAAAGGCGTACAAAGCAGTGGCTTCCACGTATCATTAATGTGTGGAGGTCATTTGGAGAAACAAGCAAGTAGTCATTAAGGCCACTAAGATGCCTTTTGATAAACTAGAGCTTCATTTTGCTTAAGCAGTTTTGTATCAAGAGTATGAACCTAAAGGCGAGAGTAGGATTCTTCCTTTCAATCCTATTGCTTTGCAAACAGAGGAAGAAGATGATGGCGAAGTGGTAGAGCCAGAAAGTCCTTCCAAGGTAATAAGGATCACTAGGCCAAATGGCCGGGTGGTATATGAATTATGACGGTTAAAGGAAGGGAATAAGAGGGATGGTGAGCCTAATTCCCTTAATCCAATACAATAGCCAGAAGAAGTTCATACAGCTGAGGAGTGTGTGAAAGAAGCCCCTGAATGTATGAATGATGGTATTAAGAATGTGCAAGAAGAGCTTGTTGAAGTCAACCTAGGTGATGGTGAAGAAGATGAGAAAATGGTAAAGATTAGTAAGAATCTTCCCGAAAAGGAGAGAGGAAAGCTGATAGCTTTGTTGAAAGAGTATAAGGATGTCTTTGCTTGGAGTTATCAAGAAATGCCAGGCTTAAGTCTGAACTTTATGGTGCACAAGCTGAAGGTAGATCCTAATGCTAAGCCTGTGAAACACTGTGAAACAGACGCTTAGGAAATATCATTTAGATGTGGAAGAAAATATAAAGCTTGAAGTGTAGAAGCTTTTAAAGACAAGATTCATTGAGGAGATTAAATGCTGAGCTGGTTAGCTAATTGTGAGTGGACCACAGTAACATTATGAGTTTAAGATTATATAAGTTTACGATCCATTGTTTTTAATACATATCTAGTAAAAATTATAATTTCGACACCTTTATGATTATAATTTCTTTAAAAAAAAATATGATCTAAAATGAATTTTCTACTAGCTACTAACTAATCAATAATTAAAAAAAAAAAAATCTATCAATTCTTAACTAAAACAACATTAAATTAAAACATAAGAAGAGTTGTATAATAACTAAAAGAACAAAGTTTGTCTACAAGCTAGTTTGTAAGCAATGCCTACAAAATTCCCAATCATTTTATTAGATGTGAATTTTGACAAATCCAACATTATGTTAAATTTTCTTATAATATTTTTTATGTTTGCAAAATTTCAGAAAGATAAAAATAAATCAATAAATATATCAACAATCAATTGTTCAAATTTCAAGTTTTTGTAGTATTTAATTGCATAGGAAGTAAGTTTATGAATCGAATAGTAAATAATATTCGATTTGAATGAAGTTTGACATATATTTTAAGAAAAATGCAATTCAAATTTTAGACTTTTTAAGTTTTTTGAGATAGTTTTATCCTATGACGTCCACTCCTGATAATAACTCTTTATTATCAGACCAAGATACTAATCGGTTTTTGGTGTAAGCGGGGATTGAACACCAGATCTCTTATTCAACCACCAGAGACTTTACCATTTGAGCTAACTGGAACTCACAGACTTTTTAAGTTATGTAGCCGTATTAATTTTTTTTAGTGGGAGATTGTAGCCATTGCTTGTCCTAACTAAAATTATGGTGTTTAAGACATCGTAAATAACTCACTTTTACTCTTTTAGCTAACTGTAAACCATTATCAACAAAAGTATTCTTAAGAAAGAGACACACTAACACTAAGACTAAGCTGGATAATCTTCAAGCTCTAAAAATCATTTAAAGCATTAAGACACCAAAGATTATTCCTTAAAAAAATATACACACCCACAATGGATTTGTAAAATGTTGATTTTGTTTTTTAAAAAAGTTTGGGAAATTCCAACTTTTTTTTTAATACCTAATTAAAAAAATCTAAAAGGATTACAAATATATTTGTTTAAAATTATTATTTTTGAAAATAGCACTTGAATAAAACATCATAAAATAAACATAAACATAAACATTTAAATAAATATTTTTTTTAGTTTGATTCCATGAAACATATGTTACAATTTTTTTCAAATAGAAGCATAGGAAAATATAGAAATTTCTATGTCAAATTTTGAATTTTTAAGGCTATTCATACTCTGTCTCTTTCATTTCTAACATATAAATCATATTCTTACTATTTATGAGAAAGAAGCTAAGCAACAAAGTTTCTAAGTTTTAAACAAGTTTAAGTATCTAAAGATAGTCTTACCTTACTTTTATATCAAATGTAAATTGTTTTTGATGAAATTTTTATTCTCACTTGCACAGCGCATTTGAAGCAAAAAAAAAATAATAATAATAAAAAAAATAAAAAAATAAAAAATAGAATAATCATTGATATTTTATGAATCTTCCAAAGAAGTCGATTTGAAAGAGATGAGTTCCACTTCCTAGTTGGAAACCATAGCCTAAATTGGTCAAAATATTGTGGACTACAAATTCATATCATATGCGGTTCCTAAACTAGTTGATCACATTGCGACACTATTAAGGATCACACTTACGAGTTCGTTTATAAGTATTTTTTTTTATAATGTATAAGTGTGAATAATAAAAAATTATTAATATAAATATTATTAGGGATCATTGATTTAGAGTTGATAGCTTCAATACTTTTTTTTCTCAAAAAAAAAAAAAAAAAAAAGCTTTGATACATTTTATTTTTTCAGTTATATGGTGAGTGTACGTGTAAATAATAAAAAATTATTAGCGATCATAGATTTAGAGTTGATAGCATTTTTTCTTTAAAAAATAAAGCTTTGATACATTTTATTTTTTCAATTATATGGTGAGTGTGCTTAACGTAAAAAGCATTAACACCAATTTCCATTAAGTTTCTGAGAGTTAGTGTAGTTGTTCAGTTTTAGATATATTATCGTGTTTTAGCTCTAGTAAGTTATAATCTATATTTTGTTGCAACTAGGTAGTCTGGACTTAAGTTATTTTATAATTCTCGAATTCAAAGAAATGCCAAAGGACACAGTTGATTTTTTTCTTTTGGTGAAATGGGTACATGTCACACAATTGCAATAACAACAAACAGCCAAGGTGTATAATGTTATATTGTATTTTTTAAAATTATAAAAGCAAAAAAAATTGTAACATATGTTTTTTGGACTTAAGTTATTTTATATCCAATAAAATAATTATAGGTAATTTTATTTTGCTTTTGTATGTTTATTGGCGTGGCTTGCATGTAATCAAGGATATCATATAACTGATAAATGTCAACTTATTGGTTTATTTTTTATACATAATTTTTTTTTTTTTTTTGAGAGAGTTTCAACCTATGGCGTCCGCTCCTGATAATTGCTCTTTATTATCAGACCAAGACACCAATCAGTTTTTGGTGTAGGCGGGGATTGAACCCCAGATCTCTTATACAACCATCAGAGACTTTACCAGTTGAGCTAACTGGAACCCACATTTTTTATACATAATTTAAAAGGTCTAAAAGGGGTAAAAATATATTAATTAATATTTATCATTATTTGAATATAAAAATTTAAACAAAAACATTATAAGAATAAACATAAACATGAAATTAATTTTTTTTTCATGAATCTACAAACATATCTAATTCTTTATTCGAATAGAAGTATATGAAAATATGGAAATTTATAATATCAACATTTGAATATTTTTAGGCTATTCATACTTGGCCATCCTACTTTATTTTTAACATACAAATAAATTTTCAACTATTTATGAGAGAAGTTTGAACTTCAACGTTTCTAAGCTTTAAACAAGTTTCAACATCAAAAAGATAAGCTGGCCTTATTTTTGTGTGACATTACTCTATATAGTAATTTCATTGATTACTTTTGTAAGAAGTTTAAAGTCACGACTCAACATATCTTCAAAAAAAAAAAAAAGTCACGACTCAACATATAAATGTAAATCCAGCAAAAGAAGACATTTGAATTCAAAATAAAAATTTGAATAAATTAAATATCTAAATAATAATCAAATAAAATAATGACACAAAACTACACATTTTTTTTACCAATGTAATATGAAGTTTGAAAATAAATAAATAAAAATTAAAGTAGTATTTATCCCTTATCACTTTGCTCATCAATCCCATGGACTCAATGAACACTCTACCGGCAATGTGGGGTACCTTTGATAGTCCTTGCAATAATCATAAATAACAAGGTTTCTCTGCACCCAAGCATAATCCATTTTTTGAGAATCAGAGAGATGCCAAGCAGAATACTGATCCCACCAATTTTGAGTGGTGGTTGAAACACATGCAGGGTATGGATCTTCCCATTGGCAACCATCAACACTGAAGTCTTTGTAAGAGGACATAAATGGGGCCTTCTTCCAGTCTGTCTTCTCGAGCCCACCTCTTGTGGCCCAATCATCGGCATTCCATATGCTAGAAAACAAGTACATGGGCTTTTCGTTGGGGAAGAAATTATTTGCTTCCCCATTGTTCTTGAACACCCTTACGGGAGTACTATCCACAAAAAACCTGTTTGCATATTTGAATAGCAATTCAAGTTAGTAACTGTCAGTATAAGTTCTTCCAAAGCCCATGTTAGACTTCCCCTTGTTTCTTTGTATACAAAACTTTGGTGCATACCTTAAGTTTCTCAAATAAATTCAATCATGTAATTGTATTGACTAATGTAACACAATCGGAGTGATATTATTTTCTCTTAATTATAATTAAATTCAACTGCGTAAGTTTTGACCAATTCATTTATATGGTTGAATTTTGATAAACATATGTACACCACAATCACAAAATTTTCACACTGTTTACTTGTGACTGCTGAAAAGTTGCTTCAATCATAACCAGACATGTTAACAATTGTGAAAAATGTCTGCGTCATTGTATTACTCATTCAGTCAAAAGCAACAGAGTAACTAAGACATCTTTTGTCTCCAATATTTATGGTGACTGCATCGAAGTATTTGATGAGTAACCACATGTACAAAGTGGGGAGGAGGATCTAAACAAGTAGCTCAGAGAAAAAAAAGAGTGAATTTCAATGGTAAGAGAAACTTACACAATCTGGTGGTTGTTCCAGAGTACAGAATAGGAATGGAAATCCTCAGTGGGGTCAAACCAAAGCACATGCCTCATCTCACGGCCACCAGTCCCATTCTTGTACACATTAGTCTGAATAAGATAAGGCTGCCCAGTCCTATTCCCCAAGAACTCAATATCTAACTCATCTCTCGTTGGCCCTGCCCCATTTTCAGTGCACATCTACAACATAAATTTTTGCCAATAATTTTAATTAGCCACTCTCTAATTACAATACAAATACTATAAATATGAAGCATTAATAAGATTCAATGTCAAAGACTTACATAGTAAGCTGTCACTACACCGGCAGAGTCACCTCCGACCAATTTGAGCTTCATGCTAAACCACCCAAATCTGTATCTTTGCTTTGTTTGAAATCCACAGCCTATTCAACAATACAATAAAAGAAAACATAAACTATACTATATAAATTTCTTATCACAAAGACTATATCTTTAAACTAAAGCAAGCAAAAATAGAATTAAGTATAGCTAATCTTGTGTATATATGTGTTACCTGTATCTTTGTCTAAGGAGAGATACCAGATCTGCCCATCTGGGGAGGTTGAAAAATGCTCCTGAGACCACATTATATCGAAATTGTCTTGAAATGATCCCTTAGAATCAGCTGCTTCAGATAAAATAAAGTAAGAAGCAGCCATTAGAGCAGCAATTAAAAGAAGAGTGGGCATTGGAGAGACTCTTCTTTCCATTTTGGGCTGAAGGACTTTGGGGGAAGAGAAAGAGGCTTCTAAGCTGGGATCTCTGAGAAGCAGTTGCATTAAATGGCCAGTGTTTGAATAAGGATTTTGCACATCAAGACTGTCTGGTTAATAATTTAGTTATTTATATGTACATTTTTGCCCATGTAATACTATTCAAACGTTTGTAAGTTATTTGATAATAATGAGCTAATAATTGGTCATATTATATAGTTACTTATATGTTTTCTACATCAAATTTTGTTATTTATATATGAATATGGGAAAAGAAAATTAGTCTTATAGAGTTATATTTCTTTCTTGTATTACTTGACCCAAAAAAGTATAAGACAAATGTATTATAACCCATAATATTTAATTCTCTCTTTTTTCTTTTTCTTTTTTGGTTTTTTCCCATATGAAGATAATAATCAAACGTGATGTTATGTGGAAGATTGTTTTTATTATATGTGGATTGAAGCCTATTGAAATAGTTCATTTTCAATAACAAAAATAAAAATCATTCATTAATTGTTCTAATTTTATAAATTATGCAGCTATGTAGCTTTTCTTTTCAGTCATTTCTTTTTGTTCATGGGAACACCATCCCTTCATTGCATTAGTACCCGTTTGGATTGGGCGTTTCCGCGTTTCAGTTTCAGTGTTTTGGGTGTTTTTTTTTTTAGCGCATGAATAGTAAAATCACATGATTGTACTGTGCGGGAGACAAAAATCACTGTTTATATACTGTAGCAACACTGTTTATGTACTGTAGCAGTACTGTTCACGCATTTAAAAATATTAAAAATAAGTCCCACGATATTATTTACACATTTAAAAATTATCTTGCTACAGTATTTTCAGTTTTCAGTTTTTAGTTTTTAGTTTCAGCAACAATAAGCTCTATTCAAACCGACCCTAATCAATACTTTTTTTTTTTTAAATGGGGGTTTAGTATTATACTCAATGCTTTGACTTTTATCAAAAATAAAAGTACTCTTTATTTTTGAGCAAAAAAAAAAAAAAAAAAGATGAAAGTACTAAGTACCGACATGGGCAATATAGGAATTGAAGTGAAAATGAAAATACAAAAAATGGAGAAGTGCCGAACTGGAACTTAGAGAAAGCCAGGCTGCCCTCCAATGGGTTCTGGCAGAAATTAAAAATGGAGGTGGGCTCCATGTGTTTGCATCTAAGAGCGTGGTGTGATTTTGATTGCTCATACAATATTCAGAAAATTCTTGGATTCGACAACTGGATTTGGCGGTCTGAAATTAAAAGAACTAGCTATCTTGTGAAACAAAAGAATCTTAAAATGTAGATTTTAAGAATTTACAATAGATTTGTGTTTAGTCAAAAAGTTAAAAAGAGGGTCATATCAGTGTTTAATATTTCTTTAATCTTCTTTTAACATAAAGTACTTTGTGTTTATGTCTGTCACTTTAACTTGGAATTAGCATTAACCTCTATTAAACAAAAATATTTACCGAAAGAAGTGAATTTGTGACTTGCAAGTTGCAACAGAGACACAGAAGACTTGCTTTATTGGTATAAACATGACCAACATGCAATTACAATAACCAAGAAAAGGATACGCTATTATGATTTTTATTTTATTTTATAATATCCTTTGTTGTCCTATAAAATAAGAGTAATATTTAGTGCATCAATTTTAATACAACCTTATACTACAACTTGCCATATAACAAATTGTGATTGGTAAGAATTTGCTCTCACATGACCCTTTGACACACTCTTACTAATCACCACTTATCATATGGCGAGTTGTGACACAAAGTGTACCAAAGTTGATATACCCAACATTACTCACAAAATAAACCCAGTCTTCTTACCGCATTGTTAAAAAAAAAAAAAAAAAAAATTTGTCTCTGCAAGTGGGTAACCAGCTTATAAACCTTTTATTAATTCCCAATGGCTTAATTATAATTAGCCAATTGATTAAAGATCAAAAAATGAAACATTGACTTTGGAAGCTCCACATGCCAGCCAGGTCGGTCAGATTCCTGATCATGAAGGGAAGGCCACAGGAGCCACCAAATAAACCATTGGGAAACTTTATTAATGATGGACATTGTCATTGCAAAGCTGGCAATAAGTAAGAAATCCAACACGAAGCGAAACTTTTTTTTTTTTTTGAAGTTATGAAGAAATTTAAATTGTATAAAATATAATAAAAGGTACTTGAATATATGGATATTATTTAAAAAAATTTATATATATGAAATTTTACAATTTTTTTTTAGTAACAAAACTAAAAAAAAAAAAATTAAAAAAAAAAAGAGACAGATGAGAGATAAAATAAAAACTGCAAATGCTAAAATGAGAATAATAAAATATGAGAGAGAGAAAAAAAAAAAATACCTATTGCGATTGCAAGTTATGCCACCGAGAAGAGTAGAGTTGCCGGTTTTGCTAAGGAAAACTCATGGTTACAATATCTCTCTTAAATACCTTTTTTTTTAGAAAAAATGAAATTAATGGTTATTTTTTTAGAATAGGTTGAACGAATTATAAGCCGGAATGATTAGGGATTTTCATTTTTTATTTTTTTGAATGGGTTTTTTGTTGAATATTTTGTTAATTTGTTGTTGTTTGGCCTAATCTTGTTGTTGTTTGTGTTGATTTTTATTGTAATTATTTGAGATTATATTATTTATTTTTTCTAAGGGGTTATACATTATGTTTGGGGGACATTACTATTTTTGATTAATGCTGGAGACAAAACAAAATGTCACAATATTCCTAAATTAACATTCCAACTCACGTATAGAAACACAACAATCTCTAATTTAAATTTTTTGATTGAGTGAGTTATGTGCATTACGTATAATAATGACACATGACATCTTCTTACTGTGGCTTGAAGCCTAAGCCTTCAGGCATGTTTGCAGCCAAATTTTATCTATATATTTTTTTAAAGTGATATGATTTATTAAATAAGTCATATGACTAAATATGCATTTGAATGATTTTAACATTCACCGTATAGGAAATCAAAGAAATTGAAGCAATTATTTCTCCTAAGCTAATTGGGCCTAACTTATCCCAAAAAAGAAAAAGCTAATTGGACTTTTCATTCTAAAAAGTGGGAAGGATTCTCATATGTTTCCCCCCATGTCTCGTTTTGCACCAAGAGATGATGTTTCTTCCTTGTCCTTTTGGGTTTGGTGTTATATTCTTGTTAATGAGGAAAAAATTAACTAATTGAATAAAAAAGGGTTAGATTAATAGTAATGCTTCTGAAAAGTAATCGAATTAGATTAATAGTAATGCTTAGATCTGTCTCAAAAAAGAGTACTTCGTGTAAAAATAGATACTCTAACATTACATTGTCAAATTACAGGTTAAATGTTCTGCATCAAAGGTTCAATCTTGGTAGTTTTTCATAATTTACTCGAGGGAGACATGAAATAGTTGACCTTAATCCTCTTGGTTGGCAAAAAGATAAAATTGGCGAGTAGATCCCTGTGTAGAATCTTCTGAGGAGCCAATGCCCTAGAGTGCCAATCCAGCTGATTGGTGTGGTTCTTTATATGTGGGTTTGTTTGTAAAAAGAAGACACATACCTAAAATGGTTTTACGGGTGATGAGGCTTATTTTACGGTCAACGCGTAAAATAATTTTCGTTTGACCCAATTTTTTTTAGGTACCAAACATTCAGATTAAAGTAAAATAATTTCCTAAAATTCTTTTCAGGTGAAACAAACGCAGCCATAGAGAAAAAGAAAAGGAAAAAACAGAAGAAACAAAAAGCAATAAAGAAAAACAAGTAAAAAAAATCACAAACAACTATACAAGTACAACAAAGGCACAAGTGCTTTTTTGGCTAAGCGCAGAGGTGTCCAAAGAATAAGGGATTGGTATCGGTATATACCAATTTTCAATCAACATCAAAAGTAGAGTTGTGATGAGATAGTGTGTATATTAAATATTAATTCAATGGTAGATGAGGTAGTCTAGGCCTCTTCGGTTGGATAATATTAATGGGTTTCTCTTATTTTACTTTTAATTTGGTCTGAACTCTGAGGTTGGTAATTCATACCTCGAATATTCTTCTGATATAATTAAATCTTTTGGGGAAATTAAGAACAACATCCGACAGTTTGGCCGAGTGGTCTAAGGCGCCAGATTTAGGCTCTGGTCCGAAAGGGCGTGGGTTCAAATCCCACAGCTGTCATGTTTAGTTTTTTATTTATTGCAGTTAATTAGTATCACGCACACTTACGGTTTTGCATTTTTTTAATGATAATTTTGCATAAGTGCCGAAGAAGATATAACATGCATCTATATCAGTTGAGTATCATTAATTATATAAGAATCCTAAATTCCAGTAAGGACAGCTTAACAACTTTTTGCTAGGAATAAGATCTTTGAACCCGTTAAAAGATACTGAATAAACAGACTCCATATAACCAAAAATTGTGACAATGTTAGATCCTTTTAAGCTAATACCCAAGCTGTTGGATTGTTGCCTAGTTTTCTTTAACATGGACCCGTGTATGTGGTTACTTAAAACACAGGTTGCCAAGGAGCCCTTAGCAGCAAATATATATATATTTTTTTCCATTAGCCATTTGGAGCCTTTGACTTCACAAAAATAGAGTGGTGTTTAGAAATTCTCTGGTAAGTCATGTTTTGTTTGAAGAAGTGAACCATTGTGCTACTGAATTCTTCTATTTGGGCTACTCGGTCTCACATGAACAAGAGCATGCAATTAGTTAAGAGTGAGATGGAATAAACCTATGGAACCCTGTCACAAACTCAGTTACAGATTGCTGTTCATTGGACAATCCTAGGCTAGCTAAATGGTAGGAGAGTGATCTGGGACCGTAGAGAACTATGGATTATGGGTTTTACCCGAATCATGTGGGTGTGGCTACTAGTGTTGATGCAGAGCTTTGTGTTTTGAGGGTTGACCTATTGAAGTATATAAATATAAATTCATTGGCTGTTGAAAATGAGATCATTCAAAGGTAGTCTTTAACTGGGTTATTGAATCTTATTGCAACAATTTACATTATGCAAGTCTTATTACGGACCGTAGGATCCTCCTCGGTTAGAGATTTTAAGTGAAGATAAAGTATTGTTTCTATGAGGCAAATTATTGTGTTGATGCTCTAGCTAGAGAAGGAATGGAACTAAACCAGGATTTTGTTATATTTTAAAGCCCATGTGCGGGTATTTGTATTTTGCTTTACTATGACAATTTGGGCATGTATTATAACTTATAAGAGACTATGTCCTCTTAACTTTGTATTAGTTGTTTAATTTATGAGTACCCTTTGTTTATAGTAAAAAATACACTATATATTGAATGTGGGTTGATTCGTTTTTCATTATTTTAAAGATTATGAAGGTTGTAAGGTCATGATGGATGAGGTTCCATTATTTCATGTGTCATCTTTTGAAGAAAAACTAATCATCATGTCGCAAAGTCAATGAAACCTTAGAATTGGATGGGCCGTGATTTCACTATCAAAAAAAAAAAAAAAAGGATGGGCCTTGATTAGCATTGCATCCCTAAACAATAAATAATGGTCTCATATCATGGATAATGATATAGTCAATTGGACGAATAACCTGGCCCAAAAGCAAACCAAGTTATCCAAATAAATTTTTTTTTTGTTAGATAGGGTCAAAATTTCTCATCCCACTTGTCTTGCATTACTTCGTATGGATTTTCCTGCTTCAAAATGGTGATAGGACAATGATGGGTTTTACTTGCTTTATCTCATCTCAAACGTTTATATATATATATATATATATATATATATCATTTAATCTTTTTTTTATACAATTCTTAATTATAATTATTTAATTTGTACTTCTTCTTTTTTACCATCTAAAAACACTTGTTATCTCTCAATTATTTAGCTCTCTCACGTGCGTCCATTCTCTTTTTCTTTGATCTCTACCGAATTAATGTCGAAAGATGAGTCTTTTAGCTAAATATTGTATAAAATGAAGTTTATTTGTAATATGAGCACTGTTCAAAGTTATTTAGAAAAATGAGGAGAGTTGCGAATTTCGATAATATCATTGCCGAAATTCTAAGAGAAAGTAGGAGAGAGAAGAGAGACATGATGTGACTGAAGGGAGAGAGAAAAAAAAATGAATTGTGGCAATGCCATTACTGAAATTAGGAAAGAGAAATTTTTTTTTGCAATTGTGGCAATTCAATTGTCAAAATATGAGAGGAATAGTGAAAAGAGGAAAATTTGTAATTGTGACAATTCAACTGTGGCAATTCAATTGCCGAAATATGAGAAAAATTTCGTTGTTCCTCTCATATTTCGGCAATGGTATTGCCACAATTCATTTTTTTTCTCTTTCTCCCTTTCATCACATCATGTCTCTCTCTTCTCTCCTATTTTTTCTCAAATTTCAGTAATGGTATTGCCGAAATTCTCATCTCTCCTTATTTTCCTAAATAAACTTTATTTTATACAATATTCAGCCAAAAGACTCATTGAAAGACTTGAAACCACCCCAATTGGATTACAAAATACTTCAAACCCATTACAAGAAAAACTTGAATTCAAACAATTGATTGATAACATGACAATTAATATTTGATCACGTTGAAATTTTATAAACATGAAACATATATGAAGATAATGTAATCTAACGGTAGATTTGTCAAAACTCACGTTGAATTAAGAAATATAGAATTGTTTTCAAGTTACACGTGCTGTAACTCTAAAAAATGTTACATCACCCAATAACTTATTATTGAATTCATATTTTGAAAATTCAACCGTTGAATCACATATTCTATATGTTCTTAACATGCATGCCAATTTTCATGCTAATCGGATGTAATTTACGATTTGATCTATAAACTCATCTTTTATACATTATTTTAAACAAGAAAAATTTGAATTCAAATAATCGATTAATGACATGACAATTAATATTTGATCACCTTGTAATTTTATAAGCATGAAACATATATGAAGATAATGTAATTTAACGGTAGAGTTGTCAAAACTCACATCAGATTAAGAAATATAGGGTTGGGTTCGAGTTACACTTGATACAACTCTGAAAAAAGTTACACCACCCAATAACTTATTATTGAATTCATATTTTGAAAATCCAACTATGGGATTACATGTTCTATATGTTCTTAACATGCATATCAATTTTCGTGCTAATCGGATATAATTTACCATTTGATTTATAAACTCATATTTTATGCATTACTTTAAACCACTAAAACTTGAATCTAGACAATTGATTGATGACATCACTATTTATATTTGCTCATCTTGAAATTTTGTAAGCTTGAAAAATATACAAAGATAATGTAATATAACGGTAAATTTGTCAAAATTCATTTCGAATTAAGAAATATAAAGTTGGGTTCAAGTTACACCTGATGTAATTCTAAAAAATGTTACACCGCCCAATTACTTAATATTGATTTTATATTTTGAAAATCTAATTGTTGGATTATATGCTCTATATGTTCTTAACATACATGCCAATTTTTATGCCAATTGGATGTAATTTATCATTTGATCTATAAACTCATCTTTTATGCATTATTTTAAACAAGAAAAACTTGAATTCAAACAATTGATTGATGACATGACAATTAATATTTGATTACCTTGAAATTTTATAAACATGAAATATATATGAAGATAATGTAATCTAACGGTAGATTTGTCAAAACTCACATTGAATTAAGAAATATAGAATTGTGTTCAAGTTACACGTGCTGTAACTTTAAAAAATGTTACATCACCCAAAAACTTATTATTGAACTCATATTTTGAAAATTCAACCGTTGGATCACATATTCTATATGTTCTTAACATGCATGACAATTTTTATGCGAATCGGATGTAATTTACCATTTGATCTATAAACTCATCTTTTATGCATTATTTTAAACAAGAAAAACTTTAATTCAAACAATTGATTGATGACATGACAATTAATATTTGATCACTGTAAAATTTTATAAGCATGAAAAATATATGAAAATAATGTAATATAACGGTAGATTTGTCAAAACTCACATCGAATTAATAAATATAGAGTGGTGTTCAAGTTACACGTGCTATAACTCTAAAAAATATTACATTACCCAATAACTTATTATTGAATTCATATTTTGAAAATTCAACCGTTGGATCACATATTCTGTATGTTCTTAACATGCATGTCAATCTTCATGCGAATCAGATGTAATTTACCATTTGCTCTTTAAACTTATCTTTTATGCAATATTTTAAACTACAAAAACTTGAATTTAAACAATTGATTAATGACGCGGCAATTAATCTTTGATTACCTTGAAATTTTGTAAGCATAAAAATTATACGAAGATAATGTAATCTAATCGTAGATTTGTCAAAATTCAAATTGAATTAAGAAATATAAGGTTAGGTTCAAGTTACATCTGATGTAATACTAAAAAATGTTATACCTCCCAATTACTTATTATTGACTTCGTATTTAGAAAATCCAACCGTTGGATTACATGGTCTATATGTTCTTAACATGCATGCCAATTTTCATGTCAATCGGATGTAATTTACCATTTGATTAATGAACTCATCTTTTATGCATTATTTTAAACAAGATAAATTTGAATTCAAACAATTGATTAATGACATGACAATTAATATTTGATCACCTTGAAATATTATAAGCATGTAAAATATATAAAGATAATTTAATCTAACGGTAGATTTGTCAAAACTCACATTGAATTAAGAAATATAGAGTTGTGTTTAAGTTACATGTGCAGTAACTCTAAAAAATGTTACATCACCCAATAACTTATTATTGAATTCATATTTTAAAAATTCAACCATTGGATCGGATATTCTATATGTTCTTAACATGCATGACAATTTTCATGCGAATTGGACGTAATTTACCATTTGTTCATCAAACTCATCTTTTATGCAATATTTTAAACTACAAAAACTTGAATATAGACAATTGATTAATGACGTGACTATTAAACTTTGATTACCTTGAAATTTTGTAATAATAAAAAATATACGAAGATAAGGTAATCTAACAGTAAATTTGTCAAAATTCATATCGAATTAAGAAATATAGGGCTGGGTACGAGTTACACCTAGCGCAACTCTAAAAAATGTTACACCATCTAATAACTTATTATTAAATTCATATTTCCAAAATCCAACTGTTGGATTATATGTTCTATATGGTTTTAACATTCATGCTAATTTTCATGCCAATCGGATGTAATTTACCATTTGATCTATCAACTCATGTTTTATGGATTATTTTAAACTACAAAAACTTGAATTTAAACAATTGATTGTGACATGACAATTATTATTTGATTACCTTGAAATTTTATAAGCGTGAAAAATATATGAAGATAATGTAATCTAATGATAGATTTGTCAAAATTCACATCGAATTAAGAAATATAGAGTTGTGTTCAAGTTACACGTGTTGTAACTCTAAAAAATGTTACATCATCTAATAACATATTATTAAATTCATATTTTGAAAATCCAACCGTTGAATCACATATTCTATATGTTCTTAACATGCACGCTAATTTTCATGCGAATCAGATGTAATTTACCATTTGCTCTTTAAACTCATCTTTTATACAATATTTTAAACTACAAAAACTTGAATTTAGACAATTGATTAATGACATGGCTATTAATCTTTGATTACTTTGAAATTTTGTAAGCATAAAAAATATACGAAGATAATGTAATCTAACGGTAGATTTGTCAAAATTCAAATTGAATTAAGAAATATAAAGTTAGGTTCAAATTACACCTGATGTAATACTAAAAAATGTTATACCTCCCAATTACTTATTATTGATTTCGTATTTAGAAAATCCAACAGTTGGATTACATGGTCTATATGTTCTTAACATGCATGCCAATTTTCATGTCAATCGGATGTAATTTACCATTTGATTAATAAACTCATCTTTTATGCATTATTTTAAACAAGATAAATTTGAATTCAAACAATTGATTAATGACATGACAATTAATATTTGATCACCTTGAAATATTATAAGCATGTAAAATATATGAAGATAATTTAATCTAACGGTAGATTTGTCAAAACTCACATTGAATTAAGAAATATAGAGTTGTGTTTAAGTTACATGTGCAGTAACTCTAAAAAATGTTACATCACCCAATAACTTATTATTGAATTCATATTTTAAAAATTCAACTATTGGATCGGATATTCTATATGTTCTTAACATGCATGACAATTTTCATGCGAATTGGACGTAATTTACCATTTGTTCATCAAACTCATCTTTTATGCAATATTTTAAACTACAAAAACTTGAATATAGACAATTGATTAATGACGTGGCTATTAAAACTTTGATTACCTTGAAATTTTGTAATAATAAAAAATATACGAAGATAAGGTAATCTAACGGTAAATTTGTCAAAATTCATATCGAATTAAGAAATATAGGGCTGGGTACGAGTTACACCTGACGCAACTCTAAAAAATGTTACACCATCTAATAACTTATTATTAAATTCATATTTCCAAAATCCAACTGTTGAATTATATGTTCTATATGGTCTTAACATTCATGCCAATTTTCATGCAAATCGGATGTAATTTACCATTTTATTTATCAACTCATGTTTTATGGATTATTTTAAATTACAAAAACTTGAATTTAAACAATTGATTGTGACATGACAATTATTATTTGATTACCTTGAAATTTTATAAGCGTGAAAAATATATGAAGATAATGTAATCTAACGATAGATTTATCAAAATTCACATCGAATTAAGAAATATAGAGTTGTGTTCAAGTTACACGTGTTGTAACTCTAAAAAATGTTACATCACCTAATAACATATTATTAAATTCATATTTTGAAAATCCAACCGTTGGATCACATATTCTATATGTTCTTAACATGCACGCCAATTTTCATGCGAATTAGATGTAATTTACCATTTGCTCTTTAAACTCATCTTTTATGCAATATTTTAAATTACAAAAACTTGAATTTAGATAATTAATTAATGACATGGCTATTAATCTTTGATTACCTTGAAATTTTGTAGGCATAAAAAATATACGAAAATAATGTAATCTAACGGTAGATTTGTCAAAATTCACATCAAATAAAGAAATATAGTGTTGGGTACGAGTTACACCTGACGTAACTGTAAAAAATATTACACCACCCAATAACTTATTATTGAATTCATATTTTCAAAATCCAACCGTTAGATTACATGATCTATATGGTCTTAACATTTATGCCAATTTTCATGTCAAGTAGATGTAATTTACCATTTGATCTATAAACTCATCTTCTATACATTATTTTAAACTACTAAAACTTAAATCTAGACAATTGATTGATGACGTGACTATTGATCTTTGATCACCTTAGAATTTTGTAAGCATGAAAAATATATGAAGATAATGTAATCTAATGGTAGATTTGTCAAAATTCACATTAAATTAAGAAATATAGGGTTGTGTACAAGTTACACCTGACGTATCTTTAAAAAATGTTACACCACTCAATAATTTATTATTGAATTCATATTTTGAAAATCCAACCGTTGGATTACATGTTCTATATGTTCTTAACATGCTTGCCAATTTTCGTGCCAATCGGATGTAATTTACCATTTGATTTATAAACTCATATTTTATGCATTACTTTAAACCACTAAAACTTGAATATAGACAATTGATTGATGGCATGGCTATTAATCTTTGATCAACTTGAAATTTTGTAAGAATAAAAAATATATGAAAATAATGTAATTTAATGGTAAATTTGTCGAAATTCACATCAAATTACGAAATATTAGGTTGGATTCGAGTTACACCTGACGTGAATTTAAAAAATGTTACATCACCCAATAACTTGTAATTGAATTCATATTTTGAAAATCCAAATGTTGGATTAAATTTTCTATATGTTCTTAACTTGCATGCCAATGTTCGTGCCAAGTTGATGTAATTTACTGTATGATCTATAAACTCGTATTTTATGTATTACTTTAAACCACTAAAATTTGAATCTAGATAATTAATTGATGACATCACTATTGATATTTAATTACCTTAAAATTTTGTAAGCATAAAAAATATACGAAGATAATGTAATTTAACGGTAGATTTGTCAAAATTCAAATCAAATTAAGAAATATAAGGTTGGGTTCAAGTTACACCTGATGTAATACTAAAAAATGTTGTACCTCCTAATTACTTATTATTGATTTCATATTTTGAAAATTCAACCGTTGGATTACATGGTCTATATGTTCTTAACATGCATGCCAATTTTCATGCCAATCAGATGTAATTTACCATTTGATCTATGAACTCATCTTTTATGTATTATTTTAAACAAGAAAAATTTGAATTCAAACAATTGATTGATGACATGACAATTAATATTTGATTATCTTGAAATATTATAAACATGTAAAATATATGAAGATAATTTAATCTAACGGTAGATTTGTCAAAACTCACATCGAATTAAGAAATATAGAGTTGTGTTTAAGTTACACGTGTTGTAACTCTAAAAAATGTTATATCACCCAATAACTTATTATTGAATTCATATTTTAAAAATTCAACCGTTGGATCGGATATTCTATATGTTCTTAACATGCATGATGATTTTCATGCGAATTGGACGTAATTTACCATTTGCATCAAACTCATCTTTTATGCAATATTTTAAATTACAAAAACTTGAATATAGACAATTAATTAATGACGTGGCTATTAATTTTTTATTACCTTGAAATTTTGTAAGAATAAAAAATATATGAAGATAAGGTAATCTAACGGTAAATTTGTCAAAATTCATATCAAATTAAGAAATATAGGGTTGGGTATGAGTTTCACTTGGCGCAACTCTAAAAATGTTACACTATCTAATAGTTTATTATTGAATTCATATTTTCAAAATCTAACCGTTGGATTACATGATCTATATGGTCTTAACATTCATGCCAATTTTCATGTCAATCAGATGTAATTTACCATTTGATTTATAAACTCATATTTTATACATTATTTTAAACTACTAAAACTTGATTCTAGATAATTGATTGATGACGTGACTATTGATCTTTGATCACCTTAAAATTTTGTAAACATGAAAAATATATGTAGATAATGTAATGGGATAATTACACTTTACCCACCTGTGGTTTGCCTCTAATTCTATGTGCCTACCCGTGGTTTCAATTTTGACACTTTGCCCACCTGAGGTTATCACCGTGAGTGTGCCGTAACCCACCTTTCCGCTTTCTGTTACTCTAACACAAAAAATGTAAAAAACAAAACCCCAAGCGAATCAAAACACTCCTCACATGAAGAACATAGACAAACATAAAGAACATAAACATGAGAAAAAATAAAACTTAAAGAACTTGTTAGAGTACTAAAATAATTTTAGTCAAATTTAATTGGGGAAATTTGCATTTTAAATATTGTTTTAAAGCGTTTATTTGTCAAAGGAAAAAGAACAAAGAAGATTAGAGCAAAATCAGTGTTTCTTTCTGAGAGTCACACAACAAAGAACAAACTGGGCAAAATCAGTGTCTTTGAAGCACAAAAGATCAGGCCCACTAAGAAATATCTGCAAGCAACGAAACCCCAAATGCTCAACACAAAACCTCTCCATCTCATCACCTCCTTTTTCTCTACAAACCTCTTCCTCCATCTTCGCAACGACGTCGTCCCAACTCCTCACAAACCCGTATTCGTAACAGTCGTCGTCGTAAAACGTCTTTGCCTTCGAAACGACGTCGAGTATTTCCTACAACGCCACGATCCGACGGCTCACCTTCCTCCTCGCCTCCCTCACAGTCGAATTAACTTCGGGCACAAAGTCCAGCTTCAGTAGCATACCCATCAACGCCTCGTTCATCCTCAGCTTCTCCCACTCGTTGCTGCAGATTGCGTCCACCGTTTCCTGCCGTTGGATTAAGCGTTGGAGGTGATCGGCTTCGAAGCTGACGGCTGAGATCTTTTTGTACAGGGTGGGGATTACGTGGGACCAGTATGCGGACTAGATCTTGGATGAAGGCTGCACTGATGGAATCCAATTGGGAGATGCTTTTGTTTTGTGGGTCTTGCTTGGCTGTGGCCTGTGGGTTTGTGTAGTTAAGGTGTTTGGGTTTTTGCTGAGGTTGTGGTTTGTTCTTGGTAGATTTTCGGAGTTTGGCTATGGATTTGTATGGATTTGTGTGGGTAAGGTGTTTGATTTTTGGATGTTGTGGTTTGGTTCTGCTGGGTTGTAATTAGTTTCTTGTTCTCTTTTCTTTTCTCTTTTCTCTTTTCTTTTCTGGCTTTATTTCTTCGTGTAAAGTGTAACTCTTATTTCTTGGGACCCTTTTGCTTTGGCAAAGCATTGATACAACCAGTCAGTCCAGATTGGTACAACCAGTCAGTTCAGATTGGATCAATCCATGTTTGTTTATGTTCTTCATGTTTGTGCATGTTCTTCGTGTGAGGAGTGTTTTGATCCGTTTGGGTTTTTTTTTTTAATACATTTTTCGTGTTAGAGTAACGGAAAGCGGAGAGGTGGGTTACGACACACTCACGGTGATAACCTCAGGTGGGCCAAAGTGTCAAAATTGAAACCACGGGTAGGCACATAGAATTAGAGGCAAACCACAGGTAGGTAAATTGTAATTATCCCTAATGTAATCTAACGGTAGATTTGTCAAAATTCACATCGAATTAAGAAATCTAGGTTTGGGTACGAGTTACACCTGTCATATCTCTAAAAAATGTTACACCACTCAATAAATAATTATTGAATTCATATTTTGAAAATCTAACCGTTGGATTACATGTTCTATATGTTCTTAACATGCTTGCCAATTTTCGTGCCAATCGGATGTAATTTACCTTTTGATCTATAAACTCATATTTTATGCATTACTTTAAACCACTAAAACTTGAATCTATACAATTGATCAATGACATGGCTATTAATCTTTGATCAACTTGAGATTTTGTAAGAATAAAAAATATATGAAGATAACGTAGTCTAATGGTAGATTTGTTGAAATTCACATCGAATTAAGAAGTATTGAGTTGGGTTCGAATTACACCTGACGTGACTTCAAAAAATTTTACATCACCCAATAACTTGTAATTGGATTCATATTTTGAAAATCCAAACGTTGGATTAAATTTTCTACATGTTCTTAAGTTGCATGCCAATGTTCATGCCAAGTCGATGTAATTTACCGTATGATCTATAAACTCATATTTTATATATCATTTTAAACTACTAAAATTTGAATCTAGACAATTGATTGATGACATCACTATTGATATTTGATCATCTTGAAATTTTGTAAGCATAAAAAATATACAAAGATAATGTAATCTAACGCTAGATTTGTCTAAATTCATATCGAATTAAGAAATATAAGGTTGGGTTCATGTTACACTTGACGTAATTCTAAAACATGTTACACCACCTAATAACTTATTATTAAATTCATATTTTGAAAATCCAACCGTTAGATTACATGCTTTATATGAACTTAACATGCATGCCAATATTCATGACAATCAGATGTAATTTACCATTTGGTCTATAAATTCATATTTTATGTATTATTTTAAATTACTACAACTTGAATCTAGACAATTGATTGATGACACGACTATTGATTTTTGATCCCTTTAAAATTTTGTAAGCATGAAAAATATATGAAAATAATGTAGTCTAACGGTAGATTTGTCAAAATTCACATCAAATTAAGAAATATAGGGTTGGGTACGAGTTACACCTGACGTATCTCTAAAAAATGTTACAGCACCCAACAACTTATTATTGAATTCATATTTTGAAAATTCAACCATCGGATTATATGTTTTATATGTTATTAACATGCATGCCAATTTTCGTGCCAATCGGATGTAATTTACCATTTAATCTATAAACTTATATTTTATACATTACTTTAAACCACTAAAACTTGAATCTAAACAATTGATTGATGACATGGTTATTAATCTTTGATCAACTTGAGGTTTTGAAAGAATGAAAAATATATGAAGATAATGCAATCTAACGGTAGATTCATCAAAATTCACATCGAATTAAGAAATATCGGATTGGGTTCGAGTTACACCTGACGTGACTTTAAAAAATGTTACATCACCTAATAACTTGTTATTAAATTCATATTTTGAAAATCCAACCGTTGGATTATATGTTCTATATGTTTTTAACATGCATGCTAATGTTCGTGCCAATCAGATGTAATTTACCATTTGATCTATAAACTCATATTTTATGCAATACTTTAAACCACTAAAACTTGAATCTAGACAATTGATTGATGACATCACTATTGATATTTGATCACCTTGAAATTTTGTAAGTATGAAAAATATACGAAGATAATATAATTTAACGGTAGATTTGCCTAAATTCATATCGAATTAAGAAATATAAGGTTGAGTTCATGTTACACTTGACGTAATTCTAAAAAATGTTACACTACCTAATAACTTATTATTGAATTCTTATTTTGAAAATCCAACCGTTAGATTACATGCTCTATATGGTCTTAACATACATGCCAATATTCATACTAATCGGATATAATTTACCATTTGATCTATAAACTCATCTTTTATGCATTATTTTAAACTACTAAAACTTAAATCTTGATAATTGATTGATGAGATAACTATTGATTTTTGATCGCCTTAAAATTTTGTAAGCATGAAAAATATATGAAGATATTGTTATCTAACGGGAGATTTGTGAAAATTCATATCGAATTAAGAAATATAAGGTTAAGCTCAAATTACACCTGATGTAATTCTAAAAATTGTTACACCACCTAATAACTTGTTATTGATTTTATATTTTGAAATTCCAACCGTTGAATTACATGTTCTATATGTTCTTGACATGTATGCCAATTTTCATATCAATCGGATGTAATTTACCATTTGATCTATAAACTCATTTTTTATGTATTATTTTAAACTACAAAAACTTGAATTCATACAATTGATTAATGACAATTTTTTTTCTCTGTTAATTTCGACAATGGTATTGCCACAATTCATTTTTTTTTCTCTCTCTCCCTTCCGTCACATCACGTCTCTCTCTTCTTTCCTACTTTTTCTTAGAATTTTGGCAATGGTATTGTTGAAATTAGCATCTCTCCCCATTTTCTCAAATAAACTTCATTTTATACCATATTCAACCAAAAAACTCATTGAAAGACTTGAAACCACCCCAATTGATTGCTATCTTGTTTTTGGTTGGTAGGAATAATAAATTACCGGTAATGTTGACCTTGTCTTAGGACAATTGTTAATAAATAATATTATGAAAATTTTGATATCACTTTCATGTAAAATATAAGAAGTTGTCAAAAAAATTAATTATTTTATCATTTTTCTATAAAATATTTCTAAAAATGTATTCTAAACCATTTTCCATAAATTATTCCTAAGGACGTGTCATTGTTCTTTCCACAAAAAAAAAAAAAAAAAAAAAAAAAAAAAAAAAAAAAAAAAAAAAAAAAAAAAAAAAAAAAGAAGAAGAAGAAAAAAGAAAGAAAAAGGAAACTATCTTAGAACTCAGAAGTATGTGCTAAATAGCAATAGTATACTAATATCTGTACCAGATTGTGGCAAAAATTTCTAAGCGTTCTGCAACCGCTCAAATTCTATCTTCACCACTCATTATCAGTTCACACTTTCTAGATTTTTGTTCAGATATTTTCATACTTTCCCACAACCTTCCCACCCTGTTCATTAATAACCTGCTCACACTCATCATTCTAAGCCTTTGATTACCTCACAACATCATTGTTCCCCAAAACCATATCAAACACTTCAATGGCAGCCATGGCTACAACCTTCACTTCTTCACTTCCGAAACCATCTTTCTTAGACAACAATAAGTCCTGCTTCCATGGCACACCCATCACTACCTCTCGCTTCACACCCATCAAATCCACCCCACAAAACTCCACCATTTCTATGTCCTTAACCCCACCATACGACCTAAAATCTTTCACTTTCCAACCCATTAAAGAATCCACTGTCTCTCGTGAAATGACTCGCCGATACATGACAGACATGATTACTTACGCTGATACTGATGTTGTCATAGTCGGTGCTGGCTCAGCTGGTCTCTCATGCGCTTATGAACTCAGCAAAAACCCTTCAATCCGTATAGCTATTATTGAACAATCCGTTAGCCCTGGTGGTGGTGCATGGCTTGGTGGCCAGCTCTTTTCAGCTATGGTTGTACGTAAACCAGCTCATCATTTCCTTGACGAGCTTGAAATCGAGTATGATGAGCAAGAAAACTACGTTGTTATCAAGCACGCAGCTTTGTTCACATCCACAATCATGAGCAAGCTATTGGCTAGGCCTAACGTGAAGTTGTTCAACGCTGTGGCAGCTGAGGATTTGATAGTGAAGGAAGAGAGGGTCTCGGGAGTGGTGACCAACTGGGCTTTGGTTTCAAAGAACCACGACACTCAGTCTTGCATGGACCCTAATGTGATGGAGGCTAAGGTTGTGGTGAGCTCGTGTGGGCATGATGGGCCATTTGGAGCCACTGGAGTTAAGAGGCTGAAGAGTATTGGAATGATTGATAGTGTGCCCGGGATGAAAGCCCTTGACATGAACACTGCTGAGGATGCCATTGTCAGGCTTACTCGAGAGATTGTGCCTGGTATGATTGTTACTGGAATGGAGGTTGCAGAAATTGATGGTGCCCCAAGAATGGTAATTATTTTGGACCAGCCTGAATTTTTATTAATCATAAGATTCATAACCAGTATTGAAATTAACATTATATGATTTGTTAATACGATAAATAATCACTTATTCCAAAAGTTTAAACTATCAGAAAAACATGAATTTACTCATTAATCTAACAAGTAAACCATAGAAGGGGGAATTAGATAGTTGAAAGATTATACTAATTTTTAGTACGTCTCAACCATTTTTGTCTCTAATCCTTTTTGTTCAATTTAATTCATAGAATTTTTTTTAATTATTAATTTGATATAATAATGAATATATTTAGTATCGTATCAATAATATAATAAATGAATTTCTCAATTTTTATTGTTTGTCTTAAAAATTGATATATTAGCTTATACTTTTTAGGACTTGAATAATAAAAATTGAAATACTTTGTAACATCAGTGTATGAAATTGATTTCATGACGTTTTTATTAATTAAGTGCTTGTGATTCTGCAGGGTCCAACATTTGGGGCCATGATGATATCGGGCCAAAAGGCGGCACACTTAGCCTTGAAGGCATTGGGACAGCCCAATGCAATTGATGGGACATACAGTGAAGCTGGGGCCATACAACCAGAGATTATTCTTGCTGCTGCTGAGACTGGGGAGATTGTTGTGGATGCGTGATGATACAAGGCCTTTTGGATTGTTAAAATTTGGAATAAATAAAGGAAGAGTGTTGATGAAAATAGACCATTTTGGTAGGGATTACTAGATATTGGATGTGGATATTTGTATGTGATGGGGAAAATTCATTTTGATTTGCGTTAAATTAAGTTCTAATTTAGTGCCTATCAAAAAAAAAAAAAGTTCTAATTTAGTGAGCATATATACTATATATATTGGAAGGTATATTTTGAGAAGATTATTGCCATTGAAATGTTTCCATTTCAGACTTTTCTAATGATTCAAAGCACTGGGAATCAGGTTGCTCTTCGAGCTTTATGACCACTAGGAAGAGAAAAAGGTTAGTGGAGGCTCTAATATTTTAGACTTTTAAGGCATAATTCTAGTGAGGAATATATATATATATATATATATATATATATATATATATATATGGTGAATGAGGAATACAAATTGCAAAGAGCTATTATTATTATTATTATTATTATTCCTATTTTATTATTCCGGTCTTATAAACAAATATGTCACTGATATAAAAAGAAAATAAAAAATTTGAACACTAATTTATTATTTTGTTGAAGTGATATCAATTATATTAATTGTTATATTAATTTGTAAAATTTTTTAGTTTAATTTGTAATAACTTAAATTTTTTTTAAAATTTTTTTTGGGACCTACTTTTTTTTTTTTGTTGATAAAAAGGTAAGTTATTTTATTATAAAAGAAATTTAGACTGGAGTAAAACATCCAAATCACTAAGTAGTTCTTCTACTCATACATCAATGTTTGAAACTATTCTCCTAGCTAAGGCATGAGCCAACCTACTACCATCCCCAAAAACATGCAAGAACTGACAGCGTTGCAACGACTCTCCAAGCCTTCTAGTGTCTTCAATCACTTGACCAAATAAAGTATTGCAACGACCCAAACCAGCTAATGCTCGCACAACCCGAAGACAATCTCCCTCAAAAAGCACATTGGATAGACTCAATTCCTTAGCAAAAGCCACTGCTCTCCTCACCGCCAAGGCCTCTGCCATCTCCACAGATTGTGTCAAGTGGACACATTAACTAAGAGCAGCAATGATGCACCCTTCATGTTCCCGAACAATGACCCCAATTCCGGTGCAATCCAAGGCCTCAAACATGGCAGCATCCACATTAGCCTTATAACAACCCAACGGAGGAGGAACCCAGCGAGCATGTCGACTACTTCGTGGCAATGGTGAAACTGGTTTGCGAGTATTAAAAAACTCCCTAACTAATTCTTTAGCATGATCACCAATCTCATGCAAGTGCCAAGAGGGCTGATGCACCCTCATACGATTGCGCTGCTGCCAGAGACCCCAAGCAATCATGGCAAACAGAGCTATCCTGTAGCTTGAAACTTCCTTGAGCAAAACTTCCACTAGCTCAAAAAAAGAGCGACGCTGCTTCTTGAACAAAAACAGAAAACCAGGATCAAACCTCCATACAGACCGAGCCTCATCACATAACCATAAGCAGTGCAGAAGTGACTCCGAATGATCTCCACAGCGGTCACAGGTAACATCCACCGGAATATGTTGCGCATGCAAATTCTGCTTCGTAGGAAGGGAGTCCTTGACTGTGCGCCAAAGAAAATGGCGAACCTTAATGGGAGTCTGAATTTTCCAAAGTTTCTTCCACAATAGGTTTGAAACATCCGAAGAAGAAGAACTTGGCAAATCCTGACTATCATTCGCCACCAACAAGCGATGAGCACTTCACACACTGAATTCTCCATCCACAGTAAGAGGCCAGATCAGCTTGTCTTCACTCCACGCTTCACCCACCTGGATTTGACCAACCAACTCTCCTTCCCATGGCAAAAAACATATATCAATCTTAACGGGGTCCCAAATCCTAGTATTGCTATAGAACAAGTCCTTTGGGGTCCCAAATCCTAGTATTACTATAGACAGGGGCGTAGCCAGGAATAAATGCATGGGGGGCTGGGTTGTAACATAAATATACTAAATGCCAAAAGAAAAACAATCACACGCACAAGACAGTATTTACGTGGTTCGGCAATTTGCCTACGTCCACAGAGTTGCAAGAATTTCACTGTTATCAAAAAAAATTACAATGTGTTGCTACAGTGTTTTTCTTTCTCAAAAACAACAACAAGACAAAACCCTAATCACAAAAAAAAGGCTTTTATATCCTGCGCACAGGATTCACAATGGGCTACAAAACGGGCCAAAATTTTTTTGTCTACCCAAGCCTCCGCTCCATGGACTAAGCCTCAGTAAATCTCCCATTAAAAACCATGCAACATTATTCAAGTCAGGTCGGGTCATCAATCGGATCAAATCATGCCTGACGACGATTTTTCATGGAATAAAATTCATCCATTATCATCTCTATAGTGAAATTCCCTGCAATTTCCTTCTCTATATAAACTATCATATTATCTACCAAAAACTCATCCTCCATTCTATTGCGAAGTCTTGTTTTTAACAACTTCATAGCTGAGAAAGCTCGTTCTGTAGTTGCTGTAGAAACTGGAAGGGTCAACACAAGACGAATAAGTCTATCAATCAAAAAATAGACATTAGACTTTCCTGAAATTTTTAATCCCCTACATAGCTCGGAAATTGTACTCATATTCTGAAAATTTGGATGTTTTATCACATCAAGCTCATAATGTTGCAGTTGAGACTCCAAAAGTTCTTGTTCATGTTCAGTAAAATCTTGAGGATAATATTTCTTAACTAAATTGCATATATGAGCAATTTTGAATAATCTAAAAGCATCTTTGGGATTTAAAGCTGAACTAAGAATGACAAGTTCCGTTGTTAACTCACCAAATCTACTTTTCAATTCTTGCAATTGAAAGTCTATTGCAACTGTAAATATGCAAATTCTAAAATGATGTTCCATTGTTAAATCTTCATCTTGACGACGATATCTACCTCGACCTTTAGTGTAATGAGCATTCATATCAGGAATATCAATTTCATGTTGCTCACAAAATGCTATAACACTAGCAAGTAAAGGCTCCCATCCATCATCTCTCAACTTTTGAATAAGTGATTTTGTAGTTGAAACTAAATGCATGGCATTTAAAAGGTCTTGAGAACGTTGTTGCAAAGCTTGACAAAGAACATTAGTAATTCCCATTATCTCTTTCATCAAATGCAAGATTAAAATAAATTCAAATGATGTTAATACCTGATAAGCTCCATCGGCATCACCGCGTTGTTTATAGTTAGCCCCTTCCTCAGAGATAGTGTTGATAACTTTGCAAGTAGTATCAAACATGTTAATCAAACTACAAATAGAATGAAAATGAGATCCCCACCTAGTATCTCCAGCTCGTTGCAAAGTACCAATCTGGTTTGCCCCTCTTCCAGTCTCAATTTCATTAGAAGCAATCATATTCTCAACTTGTTCTGATTGAGCATGTTGTAATTCATCATTACGCTTACTAGAACCAACAACAATATTGATAATATTAACCAAATGATCAAAAAACAGATGAACAACTTTTACTTCTCTAGATGCTGTAACTAGAGCTAATTGCAACCTATGAGCCATACAGTGTACATAATAAGCATATGGGCAATCTTTAAGAAAAAGAGCTTGTAATCCATTCCATTCACCACGCATGTTACTAGCCCCATCATATCCTTGACCTCAAATATTTTCAATGTGGAGGTTGTAATGAGAAATGACAGCACATATCTCATTCTTTAAAGTCAATGCAGTAGTGTCTCTAACATGCACAACATGAAAGAAACGCTCTTTAATGAAACATTCTTTATCAACAAACCTCAAAATGATGGCCATTTGCTCTCTCTTCGACTCATCCCGAGCTTCATCAACAAGAATGCAAAATTTTGCATCCCCAATTTCTTCACGAATAGCATTTCGCACATTACTAGCAAGAATATGCAAAATCTCTTTTTGAATTGTGGGTGATGTATATTTGGCATTTCCTGGTGCATTTTCCAAGACAACACTAGCTATTTTGTCATTGAAAATTGATGTGAATTTTATCAATTCAATAAAATTACCTCTATTTTTTGAATCAAGACTTTCATCATGACCTCTAAAAGCACAAGCTTGGAATGCTAACCATCGAGCACACTCTACTGAGGTTTTGAGCCGCAATCGATTATTCTCTAATTCTTTTGACGTTTGTTTCTCAATCAGCTTGTCAATATGCCGTGAATGATTCTTTAAATCATCGCAACATTTCATAGCATTATTATGTGGGGAGTTTGGTTCTTTCCCTTCATGACGAATTAAAGGACAATTCATTCCATCTTTCACTTTTTTCCAATTATTAAAACCTCTTGAAATGAATACATCTGATCCGGGACGACCTATTGGTTTCTTACTAAAAAGGTAGCAAGGTAGACAATATATCGCATCCATTGAAGGTGAGTATTCTAACCAATCCTTATGTGAACTATACCATGAAGGTTGAAATCGACGACGATGAGTATCATCATTGTATGGATATTCTATATTTACAGGTTGATATGGACCTTCTATGAGATAAGCTCGTCGGATTTCATCTTGTTTGTTGATAGGAAATTCACATATTTGTTTACGTGATCCTGGATCACGATCTATCTCTTCAAATTGAAGTTTTGGACATTTGGAGGGATGTTCATCAGGCATTGAAGTATTAACATTTGTTTCTACAGCCACAGGTGTCCTAATTTCTGAATTGCTAACATCTTTTTTCTTAAAGAATGCATCAATTGTTTTTCGTTTGCTCATAATTCTTTTAGCTTTAAGAATATGACTCAAAAATTAACCTGAAAAGAATTTTAAAAAAAAATTTAATTAGAAATTTTTATTTAGTTATATGAATGTTATTCATACTAAAAAAAAAAACAAAATTTTCACTATAATTTAAACAGTCAACCCATTTTTAATACAACTTTAATTAATAATAACCCCTCAAACAAAAACAAAAATAATTTAATTAATTTGTCTTTTATAATGTATTGGTTAATTTAATTATATAGTTTTAATTATTATTGTTTAGTTTAACAATAAACTATATTACTTTAATTTATTTGCTATTAATTATACTACTTTAATTTGTTATATTGGTTAATTTAATTATATTGTTTTAATTTGTTTTAATTTATTTGTTATAATTAAAGCAATGTAATGTGTTACATTGCTTTAATCAATAGCTAGCTGCAATCAGAAAATTTCACAATACCAATCACAAATCATAACACACATTACACTAAATGCCAATTAATATTTCACTAAATACCAATGAGTCACCGACCAATAACAAAAAATGACAAAATAAAGCTAAATTAAAAAAAATAGTCATTGACTGACCTACAATAAAAAGTAATAACATAAAGCCAAATTAAAAAAAAAAAAAAAAAAAAAACCAAACAAAGACAAAAACATTAAAACAGAGAAAGCAAAATCAGCCAATCAGTGAGCATCAAAAGAGACAAAAGAGAGACACGAGAATCTGAAATCAGATAAAAATTTAAATATAAGAATAAAGAGTGACTGTTAGAGAGACATCATTTTTTTCCTTCAGTTCATTTTTTCCTTCAGTTCAGTGAGATAAAGAGAGAGAGAGAGTGAGAGAGAGTTAGAGAGAAAAACCGGAGCAGAGGCGAGGCGATGAGGCGATCTGCGATCTCCGATGGCGTCGTGGCAATGAGGCGATCTCCGATCTCCGATGGCGATGGCCGATGAGGCGATCTCCGATGGCGATGACCGATGAGGCGATCTCCGAGTCCGATGGCGATGAGGCGATGACCGCTGGCCTGGTCCGCTACAATCTGCGAAAAGAAAGATTCAAATGGTCAGTGAGATAAAGAGAGAGAGACTGAGAGAGTCAGAGAGAAAAAGTGAGAAATACCTTGAAGGAGGGCCGGACCGCCGGAGGGAGCACCGTCTGAGGGAGGCCGAGCACCGGAGCAGAGGCAGTCTGGCAGAGACGGCGACGTCAACGGTCCGTGGGTAAGTGGGTTAGGGGGTTTGGTTTGTGTATTGGGGGTTTTTTTTTTTTTTGATAAACACTCTGTTTGTTTTAGTTTGCTGAGTTTGATGAGTAGTATTGGGGAATTGGGGGTTTGATGAGCTTTAGTATTAGGGATTTGGGGATTGATTTCTCTGATGGGATGGATTTCAACTCTCTGCAACTGCCAGCGGCGAAGCGACGTGCCTGTACTGGTTTTTTTTTTTTTTTAGGTTGAGAATCCGTGGGCTGGCCGTGAGCGAGCTTGGGCTCGCCGTGGGCTTGGGTTGCTCTGTTACATTTTTTTTTTTTTTTTTTTTTTTTTTTTTTTTTTTTTTTTTTTTCAGATTTTAGTTCAAATTTGTTTTGTGCTTTTTTTTTTTTTTTTTTTTTTTTTTTTTTTTTTTTGCTTGAAAGTAGAACAGATATATAATTTTTTTTTTTAATTTGAGGTGTTCCTAATTTTTGATTGGGGGTTGGGAAAATGGGTGAGAAACGGGTAGGGGGGCCGGATGTGAAATGTTGGGGGGGCTCAATTATTTTTTCTCCCTACTCTAATGGGAAATTTTTTTTTTTTTTGCAGGGGCCTCGGCCCCCTCAAGCCACTATGTGGCTCCGCCCTTGACTATAGAACAAGTCCTTCACCCATTCGACCCCCAAGTTAGTTCTAGGAGAAATAATTTTGCTGTGATTAGGATCCGGCAGCCAGCGATGCTCCCAAACTTTAATTTTCTGACCATCTCCAACCCTCCAAATAGCCCTTTCCTCAATCACGTTCCTAGCTTGCAAGATACTCCTCCAAGCATAGGAGCACTTTGGATGAACCTAAGCCTCAAGAATACTACCATTTGGAAAATATTTTGCATGAAAAACTCCATAGAGGAGAGTATCCTGATTATTAAGGAGGCGCCAAACTTGCTTAGCCAACAAAGCATTATTAAACTTTTGAAAATCTTGGAACCCCATACCTCCAATGGATTTGGATGAGCACAACGAACTTCAATTGGATTCTTGGAATCACTATTACCCCACTAGAACTTGCGAACCATTGCCTCAATATCTTTGCATAGGCCAACCGGAAGCTTGAACACACTCATAGAGTAGGCTGGAATAGCTTGGACCACTGCTTTGATCATAATTTCTTTACCTGTCTATGATAGAAGCTTTTCCTTCTATCCCTGCACTCTCGCCCAAATCCTCTCTTTAATTTGAGTAAAGCAAGCCATCTTGTTCCTACCAACAAAAGAAGGAAGCCCCAAATATTTCTCATAATGCTGTATTGCCGAAACATTTAAAGCTACCTTGATTGCTTCCATGTTTGCTCATCCGTATTCTTACTAAAAAAGAGAGCTGTTATCTCCTTATTGATCATTTGACCCGAAGCTACCTCATACAATGCTAACAACTCCTGAATTTTATTGCACTCCTCCAAGGTAGACCTACAAAACAATAGACAATCATCTGCAAAAAACAAGTGGGTTAATTTTGGGCCATTCCTACAAAGTGAAAAACCCCTTATCTCCCCCTTACCAGCTGCATTATTAAGCAAAGCATGCAACCCTTTTGCACAAATTAAATAGGAACAAATAAGGAGAGAGAGGATCCCCTTGTTTGAGGCCCCTTGTCACTGTAGTGATACATTTCATAATCAAAGCCACCCATGAATCTGGAAAACCCAATTTAAGTAGGATTTTCTCAAGAAACACCCACTTCACTCTATCATAAATTTTGCTCATATCTAGTTTCAGGGCTATAAAACCATTCTTGCCTGTACAATTAGTCTTCATATGGTGTAAAGACTCAAAAGCTATCAAAATATTATCAGTAATCAATCTGTCAGCAATAAAAGCACTTTGAGTTTTTGAGATAATAGAGTTAAGCCAAGGCTTAAGACGATTTGCAATCACTTTACTAATGATTTTGTAAATAACATTGTAGAGGTTGATGGGTCTAATTTCCACCACCCTTTCTAGATTTTGGATCTTAGGAATTAGAGCAATAAAAGTATGATTTATAGATCTAAGAATAGAACCCGAATTCAAACTAGACAAAACAGCTTGAGTAATGTCCATACCTACATCAGTCTAATAAGTTTGATAGAATAAAGGAGGCATACCATTTGGGCCTGGTGGTTTGAGTGGAGCCATCTCTGTAATTACTACCCCCAGCTCCTCACTAGTATATAGACGAACTAAGTCATCCCTCATCTCAACACTTACCACTGCCTGAACTCCATCCAAAACCCGACTCATTTCCTGAGGGTTTGAGGAGGAAAAGAGTTGAGTATAGAAATTATTTAGTAATGCTGAAACCACCTCCTCCTCTTCCTGTCAAACCCCCTGCTCATCCTGTAGCCCCCTGATGAAATTCTTCCTCTTTCTTTGAGTGGCTGACCCATGGAAGAATTTTTTATTTTGATCACCATTCTTTAATCATTGAATTTGAGATCGTTGTTGCCACATATTTTCTTCCTTGTCATAAAGCCCATTTAATTCAAATTTCAACCGAGCCACCTCCTCATAATCCCCACCCCTGGCTGAAACCTCCTCTGCTTCACACAACTTGTCTTTCATCTGCTTTATATTTTTCTACACATTAGCAAAGTGATCTCGATTCTAGGCCTTTAGATGTTTTTTTGCATCTTTTTATTTTAGTAGCTACATTGAACATAGGTGTACCATCAGAAGCACAATCTCATGCCCTAGAAATTACTTCTCTACACTCTGGATTTGAAATTCACATAGCCTCAAAATGAAAAGGTCTTCATCTCCATTTATTTGTTTGCCATTAGCATCAAGGGACAAAAGGATCGGTCTATGATCTAAGGTGAAGTAATGCGGATGCTGCACCCTCCCAGTAGGGAATCTAGCTAACCACTCATAGTTCACCACTCCCCTATCCAATCTTTCCCAAATCAACTCCCCCCTTCGCCGCCCATGCCATGTGTAATCCGACCCTATGAAACCTAGATCTACAAAACCACAATGATCCAAAATATCCCGGAAGTTTTGCATTAAAGTATGAGCCCGAGGGACTCCTCCCATTTTATCCTTCACTTCTAGTAATTCATTAAAATCTCCAAAGCAACACCATGGCAATGTAGACTTTGAACTCAACATACGTAACATATGCCACCCTTATCCCATTTACCTGTATCCAGTTCGCCATAGAATCCAGTCAGTCACAATGCACTTTCTGTACCACCATTAATAATAGAGTCAATATGGTATTTTGAAAAACTATCCACCCAAACATTCGCTCTTACTTGCCAAAGGAGAGCCAAACCACCACCCCGCCCATTAGACGGCACAGTGAAACAACCATCAAATTTAATTTTGTCTCTAATCCATCTCATATGCTCTATAGTTGACCATGTTTCTGATAAAAGCACAATCAAGGGATCTTTTGCTTACACAATGTCAGCAACCTCTTGAACTGCACGATGGTTCCCAAGCTCCGACAATTCCATGCTAAGAGTTTCATGGCTGTCGGCGGGTGAAATATTTATTACTAATCATCTTCTTTTGTTAAGGAAAGAGACGAAAATAATGGTTGATTTTTGGGGAAGTTTCTCGATTTGTGTCCAGGAAAAATACTTTTGTTGGGTTTTTTAGAACCCTTAAAACAACAATTGAATTAACCTAGAGAATTAACCAAGTGATTAACTTAGTCAAATTATGCAAATCTAGGTTAACATAATCAAGTACTCATATCAAGCATATAGCAGCGGAAATATGAATAACACAATGATATGATCATCCAGGAAAACCAAACCGGTAAAAAACCTGGGGATGATTTAACCTAGCTATCCTCAAGGTAAACTTGAATCCACTATGTTGAAAGAATCGAAGTTCATACAATAAGACTTACAAGCCCCCATGCTTGACTTCTTATTGCTACCAATCAGTAGAACTTACTGCCATGACCACGTGTAAGATCCGAATCCACGGACTCCTTTCTTGGATTCACCACAAGTACAAGCAGCCCCGCTTGTATTTCTTTAAGCTCCAATGGCAGCAACTGAGTTGATCATCAAGGTGTTGAAGTTATCTCCTTCTTGATAACCCTAAGTTTATGTGAAGGAAAGCTCCTCAAAGATCTCACAAGAGATTCACATGAACAGCAATATGAGTAACAAACACCTTAGAGAGGTTTGGGTACAAAACCCTAGATACAAAAGAGGCACTTTCTTCTCTCTTAAAAGTCTCAAAAACGTGACTTAGGGTTTCCTTTATATAGTGGGAGAAGTAGATCTGAAACCCTAATCCTTAATGGGCTTGGGCTGAGTTGGAAAATTCTGTAGAAAAACGTTCTGCCTAATATTCGATCGATTGAGCCTAAGCTTCGATCAATCGAGCCAGATAGAAAGTCACTAATACTTCTGCAGCCATTCGATTCCAACTTTACATACAACGCCCACACTTTGAGCAAGTCTAAACAAGACTAAATAACCTGTTTTGATCATGGTTTGCCAACATTACACATTAGAGTTCTAAATACATAAAATCCTAAGTCTTTAGAACCTAACAAACTCCCTCTTTGGCAATCCGTGACAAAACACAAATTAAAAGATCAAAGTTTACAAATAAAATCCCTTTACAAAAATAATGCTCATAACACAAATTCAATCTTAACTACTATCCATCAGTTACAAGTGTAGACAGCAGCTCAATTGAATCAACTTGTATATTCCTGAAACACCCAACAAATGTATAAACGCATGTGTGACAGAAAAATAGTAAATCAACATGTAAACTAACTCTCCCCCTAAGTTAGATACAACAAAAATAAAGTTAACTCCTCCTAAACAGAACATTCTTGTATTTTCCACACATATTCCCAATATGGATTTCATCTAAATCCCCTAATTTTTGTCACGTATTGACAAAGACAACTCATACAAAGAGTAAACAGTCAACATACGTAGCCAAGGATAAGAGAAAATAGAGAATCAAGGGGACAAAATAATTTAGCTCTATAGAAAATAGAGACAACTCCCCCTATGAATGACAAAGGTTAAAAACAAGCTTCTCCCCCTATAAAAAATAGGAAAAACAAAACATGTTTTGGGTAAATTTTTTTTGGGGAAACTTTAGGAGGTGGGGAAAAATAAATAAAAAACACACAAACCAAACTTAAAAACAAGTTGATAAGGTGAGGATATACATTAAAAAAATATTCTCTCTTTCAATAAATGCAAACTTGACACTATGTGACCCATAAATAGTTGCATGAGTAGAGAAAATATTTGCACATTGATTATCTATCATATCTCTTAAGAAAAATATTTTCTGCAGTTCACACATAAAAAATAGCATATACTAGAATGTACAAAACTCAAAAATTAATCAATCAATTTTTAAATCAAGTTGAGTACCCAATTTAGCAAAGTGTATGCATGCTATGTATGAAAACAATGAGAGATATGACTGCAAAATTGCAAGATGGATATAGAAATCAATGCAATGCATGTGAATCCTAAACACAAATGATGCATAAAAAATATGTCATGATGCATGCTCTAATGCAGTGAAACTAAGTTCAATATAAGTTCAAATTCACAGAATTGGCTTGAGCATAGAGTTTCTAACAAAAACCCCAAAATTTAAAAACCACTTATTAAGAGTTTAGGAAAAATTTGACCAATTGATCATCACACAAGCTAGAATACACAATATAATGATCAATTACATCAATTCAACAAGCTAATTGCATCAATTGAACCCAATTTGAACAAAATCCCAAATTCGGATTAATTACAAGCCCTAGAATTTTCAATTTTTCACAAATCACAAAATTGATCAAATTAAACCTTCAAGATCAAGTTTATAACATTCTAGAATAAAAACCCAATGATCAATTTCACAGAAAAAGGTTTGAATAATCAAATCCCCAAAATTTGCTAAGTTCAAAAATAACCTCTTTAATGCAAGAAAAATGCATGAAAAACTGAAAATAAATGAAAAAAAAAGGGTATAATGGACATACCGGCCCTTGGAGAGAGAAACCTTGCAAAAGGAATAATCAAAAAGGACAAAAAATAGGGATTGAGCCTTGACTGAGTCGTATGGAGAGAGAAAAGAGAAAAACTTTTTGAAATCGCGAGGCCCTAGTCACGAGCTTACATAGAAGGTTTCGCGACTTCCTGGTGAGTGAGACTACCAGTTGCAAAAAATACTTAAAAAAATTTTCAAAAATTCTGGGTTTTTGTCATTTTCGCCACTTATTTTCGTGACTACTTCGCAAGTGGAAGTCCAGTCGTGAGGTTACTCAGAGAGGTTCACGACTCACTGGTGGGTGGAAGTCCCAGTCGCGAAAAAGACTTAGAGAAAATTTTCAAAATCTTGCACAAGGGATATTGGCGACTTGCTCGCAAGTCATATGAGTCGCGAAAAAAGGCGTGTTTTGCACAAATAGGGTTAAATCTCAAACAATTTTCAAAAACTTTTCAGTTTTCCTTGCATCATGTGCAAACCTCTTTGTCTTCTCCACCTCTCCCTCTCCTAAAACTGCCATTTTCACTCACAAAACCTCCATTTTCATCTTCAATCTTCAAGAAAAGGTATGGGTTTTCACTTATTCTCACTTTATTTCAAGTTTAAAACCTTAGTTTTCTTGGATTTGGTGTTTATGTTGAGATATTGAAATATGGTTGATGTTTATGGGTTTTTGATGTTTTTGTTGAGTTTAATATATGGGTCTTGTTGGATTTAATAGTATAATGCTTATTTTACATGTTTATACTTCATGCTCATACATTATACTATGATTTGTATTGTGTTGTGCATCTCATGTTGATGATAAAATGTCTTATAGATGTTTTTGTGTGTGTTTTTGGACTCCATTGAGTACAAGATTGTGGGGATAATCATGTTTCTTTGTTTTTAAACATTAAATGATTATGTGTTTTCACACATTGCCCCTTGCATATTTTCATGCCTTATTTGCACATTTTTGCATATGATGCACACACACACACCCTTGGACATGTTGAGTGAATAATGCCAATGATTCTATCATTTTGTGATGTTTAGCATCTTCACATGTCAATTTTTTTTGAATTACTCTTTAAATTCCAGTTTTTAGGGTTTTAATTCGAAGTTTATGTTTTGGGTACTAACTTGTTACTAATCAAGTTTGTTACCAGCTATTATGCTCTATTTTGCAAACGCTTCCACGAAAAACCACTGCTCAACATGGTGACAAGAGGAAATGCATGGACAATAGCCTGTTTCACTCCACTCAACACTATGAGTGATACTCTCATCACTTCGAAAAGGCTCCAATCATTCAGGAGAGATTTTTGAACCTTGCTGACCTCAAGGAATCCTTTATCCCTAATTATTTTGAAGGAAGAGGCTGGGAAGCGCTCCTTGTTGATCTCCTCGGAGTTTGTGAACCGCTAATCAGAGAATTCTATGCAAATGCTGCCACACTCAAAGAAGATTACATAGAATGTTGGGTTAGAGGTCATGAATTCACCCTTGATGTGGGGACATTGATGGTATCCTTGGACATGGAGAAGTAGATCATGATGACTTCATTCCTTACAAGGATAGAATAGTCTCTCTAGAAATGGTACCATTCCGTATTGGTGGTGCTAGGGAAGGAAAATGCCTCGACACAACTACCTTCCCTTCGGATTTGAGATGCCTTGCCTACATCATATTGTTCAACTTGTATTCGGTTAGGAAGTTGACCATCATCAACAATGCTAGAGCCATCTTCCTCATGGAGCTTCGTGAGAGAACCTACATTGACATTGGTGCTCATGTGTACACCATAATTTCCGAAGTTACAAGAACAACCTTAAAGGCAAAGCTTGCTCTTCCAAGTTTGATTATGAGGATCCTTCATGAAAAAGGTGTGGAGACTCCACAGGACATAAGCCTAATGAGTGTGGCTCCTTCCATCAACTCTCAAACAATCCTAAGGAGCAGAGTTCGTCTTCTGGGTGATGAACAAGCTGACAAGCACCTCTTGTAGATACAGAAACCGAAGTGGAAGGATAACAACCTCCTCCAAGAAAATGTGGTGGTTGAGGTAGGAGCAGAGCTTCATCGTCTTCATCAATGCCTCCAAACGCTTTTTAGATCATTCTTGAGAGGATTGATGGTCTAAGAGATGTCCAAATCGAGCACTCCACTAGCCTTGCAGCCATCCAGGACCAGATCAACTTGTTGTTAGCCAAGTTTGATAGCTTCACTCATCAGCCATAGTCCTTTGGCCATTCTAGTTAAAAAAGGAAAGTAGTATGGAGTAGTTTTTAACGGGGAGCCTATCTTGAGGGGGAGAACTTATCATAAGTTTTTATAGCTTTTATAGTTTTTATGGTTTTTCATAGCACTTATTTTAGTACTCTATGGTTTTAGTACTTTGGTTTTTAAGTACTCTATGGATTTAGTACTTTGGTTTTAAAATACTTGGATATTGTGTGTTTTGGATACTTGGATGTTTTAGCTATGTAAGTTATGCTTGTTTTGTACATTTTCTTATGTAGCTTAGTACTTTTAGTTAATGTTTTGCATTTACTTTAGTACTCTTATGCCCTTGTTAGATCTTGTATCCTTGATGCAATTGCTTTAGTGGTATTGCATTGGTTGAGTGTTGGACATGCGAATGATACTTTGCATTGAGCTTATTAGCTTGCATGTCCAGATGTTCATTCACCGTGTGAATGTTCATTGTGGTCACTATTTATAGTGATTGTTTCTATTTGGTTAAGCTATGCTTTATTATCATATTCATACTTGCTTGATCGTATTGTGCTTGCTCCATATGCATTCCAAAATTTATGCTTACAATGAACATTTTGTGATATTGTTTTCAGGAAAACTTGTCCATATGGTTCAAGAGCTTCACAGATCTAGAGTTAGATTTGAGTGAGTTTTAGCAACTGTTCCCAATTCACATTTTAAGTTTAGAGTCTATTTTAGGGTTTTGTCACGAAATAACCAAAAGGGGAGATTGTAAGGTTGAATTTATTCAACCATGTGTTGGCTTTATTCTATGTCAAAGTTTCTTGTAATTTAGCAATTAGAAACCTTGTATTTATGTGGGAATAATGTGAGGCTTGTGTGTAAGATAGTGTGAAGAATTGATCAAGTGTGTGCATTCAAGAGCATTCTCACGACTGGAACTTATGACTAATTCGCGAGTGGTGACTCGCCAGAAGTATCACAAGTGTAAAGCATGCTTGAAGTTGAAGGGTCATGATAGCTGGATCACTACAGGACAAAAAGTACAGTCTGGCCTTCTGTTAGTTGGTGATTGGAACTCGCAACTCATCCCAGTCGTGAGTCACTCGCCAAAGTCCCATGTTTTGCAGAAAAATGACTTTTCAAATTCCTTCTCATACCCTACTATAAAATACTCTTATACTCACGAAATGTAGAGAGCTTGGAGATAGAATTTTGAGAGAGAAACCCTAGAAAACAACAAGATTGATTCATCCACAATCTTATATATTTGACTCTAAAAAAATTCCTCTACTCTCACCCTCTCCATTAACATATCCTTGAGAGGATCTTTAGTCAAATCCTTATCTCACCATACCCATATTAGTGAGAAAGTTATTTGATGCTTGGGAAGCAGTTCAGAGAGGACCAATTCATTTGATTGATGCAATGGGCTTATTGCGGGATCCGGTAAGCTAGAGAAGATAAGGTTAGGCTTAACCCTGTTGGAGCAAGAAGCTTGGAAGGCTTAGGTGCATCAAGTAGATTAGGCTTGGAGGGTCTATTGCTATTCATGTATCCCAACTGATTTTCTAGTGGATCATTTCACTTGTTAGAGGGTGGTGGAGAGGTTTTTTGCCAAGTTCTTCGGTTTTCTCTTCAATAATACGTGCTAGTGTTATCTTGCGTTTGCTTCTCTCTATCCTTTACTCTTTGAATTTAATTACTGATTTGTTGTGATTAAATTATGGCTTAGCGTAGTTTGATTGTTTGGGTATAACTTATATTTATCATTCTGCACATACATTGTTTAAATATAAGCTTGTGTTGGTATTTTTGAAATTGGGGATCTAAACATTCATTAGTGTTTTACACACTAAGTGAACATTCAAAAGGTCATGCACTCATACTTAATCCATTAAGCTTCTTATTTCCAATCTTCTTGATAGCATATAAATAATTTCCAAAGTAGTTTTTAATTTAAAACTAATTCATCATTTTGAAATTCATCGATATAGGCAAAAAAATATATTAAGAGATAACAGGAACTATGAACTCAAATATTTGGATTGTTAGATGGTGTTTCCATTCAAAGAACCCTAAGGAGGAAGCAAACAAAATGTTGGTGCAAACACAATGATAATGGAAATAACACAACGAGAAACTAAATAATACTTCTGAATATTATTAATGTAAAGAAAGATTCAAGCCCTTGGTTGGCAAAACTTTGTAACTAGTGCAGACCTTCTCTAACTTGTCTCCCCCAGGATACAACAGCCCAACAAATGTTGTATGGCTAAAATAACCTCTGCACAAAGTATTTAAGCCCAAAACTCCATTAGAAAGAACACCCTTCCTTGACAAGAATCTTTCTATTTTTTTTAGTGTGTATTGCAATCACTTGGATTGGGTCTAAATGAGTCTATTTATAGGCTCAATGGTAATTATTATGAATGGGCTGTCAAGTAGGAGGATCCAAGAGGCCGATTCATTTCCATTTTTGACACCTCCACCCTTCACCTCCCCCTTGCGCACGTATCTAGCCCAATATCTGAGACAATTTATGTTAGTCCATTAATCACCACAATTAAATAGAATAAAACAGTCTCTCTCCTTTTCAATGTGGAATTAAACATTTGGTTGGCTAAACTTTGTAACTAGTGCAGACCTTCTTTGACTTGTCTCCCCTAGGATACAACAGCCCAACAAATGTTGTATGGCCAAAACAGCCTCTGCACAAAGTATTCAAGCCCAAAGCTCCACCAGAAAGAACACCCTTCCTTGACAAGAATCTTTCTATTTTTTTTTTTAGTGTGTATTGCAATCACTTGGATTGGGTCTAAATGAGTTTATTTATAGGCTCAATGGTAATTATTATGAATGGGCTGTCAAGTAGGAGGATCCAAGAGGCTGATTCATTTCCATTTTTGACACCTCCACCCTTCACCTCCCCCTTGCGCACGTATCTAGCCCAATATTTGAGACAATTCATGTTACTCCATTAATCACCACAATTAAAAAGAATAAAACAGTCTCTTTCCTTTTCAATGTGGAATTAAACATTTTCTCTAACTCCTTATTTTCCATATTTACTCCCATATCTTTACATTTATGTTGTAACATTTATTCATTTTAATTATTTAATATTAAGATGTTCCAACAATCCCCCACTCATTTTAATATTAATTTTTTTAGTTAAAGAGAGATTACCAGGCAAAGACGGGTCACTATGCATCATGAAGGTGTGCTCTGCATTGAACCTTCACTTAGTAAAATAGCGATCTCAACTCCAAAGTCGTAGTGGTCTTCGACTTGAACTAGGACTATTTTAGAGAAATTAAGTGTCACTACTTACACATAACAACCCAGGTGTTAACATGAGCTTTTATATTAGCATTTTATGGCCATGTGCTAATCCTAGTTTCATGAGTATATTTGAGGTTAAGTCCAAATCTCATAGGGAGCGGCCTCACCCCCACACTCATATAGGTGAAATTTTGTCAAGGGTGCTCCTGTAATTCTAACACCCCTCTCATACAAGCTACAAATTTCATTAAGAGTTTTTTACTCAACCTCTCCACATTACAGGATAAATGCACTTACATCGTAGGGATAAACAATTTAAAAAATTATTTATAAAATAAATAATTAAAAAAAATAAATTGTGCATTTCTTACGACCATCGATCGTATGATTTGTTTTTCCCATTCAACCCAATTCTCAAGATCTCTGGTCCTTGGGTTGGGTATCCTCATACATGGCTTATGATTCTATGGACTTTAGTCCCATCCCCCTCAATGTATTCCAAACTCTATCCTTTGCCAAGGCCTTGGTAAATGGATCTACAAGATTATCATTAGATTTAATATAATCCAAGATTGCATAGTACTGTGCTTTCTTCTTATAAGTTTAGATTTATCGTTGTAGTAACGGTTTTTAACTCTACCGATTGCGGCAGTTCTATCACAATGAATTAATATAGGTGGAATTTCATATAACAAATCTCTAAGCCAATTTGTATTTTCACTAGCTAAAGCTAATGCCATTAATTCAACTTTTATTGTTGAATTAGCAATTATTGTTTACTTTTTAGATTTCCAACAAATAGCACCACTACCTAAGGTAAAAATATAACCAGTGGTAGAGAGAGAATCACTTGACAAAGTATTCCAATCGGCATCACTAAAAGCTTCAATCATAGTAGAGTACTTTTTATAAAATAAGCCATAGCTTTTGGTACCAATTAAATACCTCATGACTCGCTCAATAGCTAGCCAATGATCTTTACTAGGCTTGCTAGTAAATCTGCTTAGCACTCCTACAGCATATGCAGTGTCAGGTCTAGTACAATCATTAGCATAACGCAAACTACTAATGATGCTAGCATAGTCTTTTTGATTAAAAATCTCATAATCATTATTCACAAGAAATAAATGAACACTAGAATTAAAAGGAGTAGCTACACTTTTGTGATCATGAAAATTATATTTTCTCAATATTTTCTCAACATAATGTGATTGATCAAGATATATTCCATCACATGCTTTTGTAATTTTCATGCCCAAATAAAATTAGCCTCACTAAGATCTTTCATATCAAAATAGCTTTTAAGCATATTTTTTGTCTCATTTATAACATGCATATTTGAGCCTAAAAACAACATATCATCCACATAGAGGCTAATAATAACATGTAAATTATTCCATGATTTAGAATAAATACATTTATCACATTCATCTAATTTATAACCATTCTCAATCATGCATGAATCAAACTTTTCATGCCACTGCTTAGGTACTTGTTTTAAACCATATAGGAATTTAGTTAGCTTACATACCTTGCTTTCTTGTCTAGGCTCTACAAAGCCTTCAGATTGATCCATATAAAACTCTTCCTCTAGGTCCCCATTTAGAAAGCAGTTTTTACATCCATTTGATGAATTTTCAAATAAAAAATTGTAGCAATAGCAATTAACAATCTAATAGATGTAATTCTTGTTACTGAAGAAAATGTATCAAAGAAATCAAGATTAGCTTTTTGTTTAAAACCTTTTGCAACAAATCTAGCTTTAAACTTATCTATTAATCCATCCGGTTTCAACTTTTTTTTAAGGACCCATTTACAACCTATGGTCTTACAATCCGGTGAAAGATCGACTAATTTCCAAGTTTAATTAGAAATTAGAGATTTCATCTCATCATTTACAGCCTCTTTCCAAAATATAGCATCAGGTGATGTTAAAGCCTCTTTTAAATTTTGGGGATTTTCTTCAATGTTAAAAACATAATAATCAGGATCAAAATCCTTTTCAACTCTAGCTCTTTTACTCATTCTAGGTTCCATTTCAAAATTTTCTTGATTTTGTAAATGTGAAGTAGAAGAACTAGGTTGTGACAAAATATTTTCTTTACCCCCACTATTTTTCAATTTAAAAGGAAATTTTTCTTTATGAAAAATTGCATCACCAGATTCAAAAAATATTTTGTTTTCAAGATCAAAAAATTTATAGGCTACACTATTAATCGCATAACCAAGAAAAGCACAAGTAGTTGTTCTTATACCTAATTTAGGCATTTTAGGGTTAGTAAGTCTTACATAAGTAAGATAACTCCATACTCTCAAATATCTCAAATTTGGCTTATGCCCTTTTCACATCTCAAAAGGTGCGGTGTGTGACTTTTTATGTGGCATCCTATTCAAAACATGACATGCAATTAAAATAGCTTCACCTTAAAAACGTAAAGGTGCACCAAATTCAATTAACATGGCATTTATTAACTCAATTAAAGTTCTATTTTTTTTCAACCACACCATTAGAAGTAGGTGAATATGGTGCAGTAGTTTCATGGATAATTCCAAAAGACTGAACAAATGAGTTGAATGCACTTGATTTATACTCATAACCTCTATCACTTATTATTATTTTTATTTTTCTACCAAATTGATTTTCAACTTCTTTTAAAAATTCTTGAAAATTTTTCAAAAGCATCACTTTTATTTTTCAACAAATAAAATAGTTGTATATTTTGAGAAATCATCAATAAAAGTGATAATATATCTATTTCCTCCATGAGTTAAAATTCCCTCAAATTCACATAAATCGGAGTGAATTAACTCAAGCAATTCGGTATTTCTTATAATATTTTTATGAGGCATTTTTGTAATCTCAGCTTGACTACAAGTTTCATATTTTTCAAAATCTTTTGACAGTCTTAGAATTGATCCTAATAATCCTAAACTACTCGTGATTCCCACATATCTACTATTTATATGACACAAACGAGCAAGTCAAAAATTAATAGAAGAAAGCATATAAATTGAACTGGTAGATGCTTTATTATTCTCAATATTCAATTTAAACATTCCATCACAAGCATAACCCTTGCCCACAAATAATCCCTTTTTAGTAATTACATAATTATTAGATTCCATAGTTTGCTTGAAGTCAGCCTTGTTAAGCAAAAAACTTGACATCAAATTCTTCCTCATGGACGGAGTGTAAAGTACATCTTTCAATGTAAGCACACGTCCAATGTTAGCACACGTCCAGGAGTGAATTTCAGTTCAACCTCACCACTCCTAAGAACCTTTTTTGCTAAAGTCACCAAGCATAACAGTTTTTTCTTCTTCAAAAGGAGTGTACAACTTGAACCAATTTTTATTATAGTAGACGTGCCTATTAGCACCAGAATTTGCCCACCACCCTTCAACATATTGCACCATATTGATGTCTTTAATCATAGCCACTAAAGGCTTTTCGGTTACGTTAGCTTGCAGGACAGATTCACGTTTCCAAAATTTGCAAAATCGAGCAATATGCCCACTCTTGCCACAGACAAAACATGATCTATTAAATTGATCTTGTGAAGGGGGTCCTTGGTTCTTATTGTAATTTTTTTCAGGCTTCTCCTTCCTTGAGGTCTATTATTATTTTTAAAGGCTCTCTTTTTAGGCTTCAGTTGACCATTTCTACGAAAATGATTTTTGGGCATATTATTATTGGCTGAAATAAGGTTTACCTTTGTGGTGGAATCACCATTGCTCTCTTGTGTCATGAGTGCATCTTGTCCTCTAACCTCCTCCTCCACACGGATGGGTGTGATCAAAGTCTCCAAGGATATCTTCTTTTGTTTGTGCCGCAAAGTTTTTTGGAACTCTCACCAAGATTGTGGTAGTTTGTCAATTATGCCAGCTGCCACCAAATTGTCTCCAATCTTTATGCCTTCGGATCTCAATTCTACCACAATCATTTGAAAGTCTTGTTCTTGATCCACCACCGATTTTCCATCCACCATTTGGTAACGGAAAAATCTACTAGCAGCATACTTCTTTGCACCTACCTCCTCGGTATCATACTTGCTTCGTAAAACTTTCCAAAATTTTTTGGCAGAATTGTAAGTTGTATCACAATAATCATAGAAATGATCGGCAAGATAATTCAATAGATAAGATAAAAAATTATATTCATCTTTTGTATATGTTAAGGACATATTTTATGTAGTTGGCTAATTCTTTGACAAAATGCACTTTACTTGTATTTGGGTAGATTTAGGATGTGTTTAATACTTCAAAGAACATGTTGTTCAAGTCTAGTATTAAAGCCATGAAGATTGGACCAAGAAACAAGTGAAGAAAAGATGTTCATTAAAGTTGGACAGATATCTCAACACCTGCGGATAGATAGCTCGACAGCTACTCGACACCTTCTCGACAGTTGGCTATTTATCGAGCTCCTAAGGTGTTTTCTTATCGCAATCTTGACACCTTCTCGACAGTTGGTGGATCGATCAAGAAAACTCTTGTCTCCTCGACAGCTTCTCGACACCTCCTCGACACCTAGCTATTTATCGAGGTTTAATAAATCTCGACACCTCCCGATTGATCGAGGTATCTATCGAGGTTACGAGAATTTAAATTTTCAGATCTGATTTTTGGGCCAGGCTTATATATTTGTGTAGGGTTTCTTTTCTTACAACCCTAGACCTATGTAAAGCTTATTTTAGAGGCCGTCACATAAGAGAATAAAAAAATACAAGGAGAACATAAGCAAAAGGTGACTGATGCCTTATTCTCTCTAAAAGAAACTACTGCGTTTTTGCGCCTTAGGGTTTTGTAACCAAGTGCTTCTTGATTTTCATTCTTAATGAAGTGAAGAACTTTGCAGCCAACATCTTCTTCTAGTTGGTGGCGTTCATATATTGAAGAGTTCAAAGGTTCTGAAGCGGTAGAAGGTTTTTGCTGTGAGTTCATCTACGGGGATTGTAGAGTCTAGGGACAAAGGTTTTGTACTAGATCTGAAACTTCTCTTTACTATAGTGGATTGCTTTTTGGGAAGGTTTTCCCCCAGGTTTTTTACTGTGAAACTGGTTGGTTTCATTGGTTTTCTTGGGTCATCATATCTTGTCTTATTTATTTTTTCCACTGCATGATTTTGACATGATATTGATGTTTGTGTGTTTTAACAAGTTTTAATTAATAATAAATCTAATTAATAACTTGGGTTTAAAACTTGTTAATTCTATCAATCGGGGTCTAAATTTTTCATCAAATGGTATTAAAGCGGGTTCACTCTGATTGGATTAATTTCCTGAGTGTGATCCATTAACCCCCGTTGTCATGGAATCTCTTGATTGTTTTGATGTGCATGATCTTGTGTTGAATGATGATGATGATGATATTCATGATGCCTATTGCAAGCTTTATAATTTTTGTATGAAATCTCTTGAACGCTCTACAAAATTAAAAACTAAATTTGAAAAGGTAAAACTTGAAAAAGATGATTTGATTGCAAAATTGGATGAAGCAAATAATTTGAATGAGATTTTTAAAAATCAAATTTCATCTCAGGTGGACAAAATAAAAAGCTTGGAAGAGCAACTAGTTGAATTTAAAATTGAAGTTGAAAAATTAACTAGTGCCAAACTTGTTGTTGAGCCTAACTCAAAAGAAAAAGATTTTTATATTCCCCCATTTAAAAGGAATAATGAATAGTTGAAAGTTAATATTGCTAGGATAGACAAAGGTAAAAATTCTGATGTTAACGCTGAAATTTCTAAACCTATGTCTAAAACTCCTCCTAGGTTGAATGAAAAATCTAAATTTGTCCCCACTTGTCATCATTGTCATATTGTTGGTCATATTAGGCCAAATTGTCCTAAGTTGAGGTCTCTGTCAACCTCGAAGGTTAGACCTCCTTCTTGGATGCCGAGTAGTTCTAAAACTGCTCATGTTTGTCACTATTATGGTGTTGCTGGACATATTTGTCCTAATTGCTTTAAGTTGTATCCTCATAAGCAATTGTCCAAATGGTTACAGGTTTCCTTTCAAGGACCTATACCTTTGTTTGGAGAGTTATTAAAAGTTTTGAGTTTTTTAACTCAATTTCAAGAGAATTCTAATTCTTCTATGTCCTTTAGTAGACATACTAGGACACGTGCCTTTTCATCTTCACGGCCAAAGACTCGTGCTGTGTGGGTGAGAAAGGAGCCTAAGACTTAATTGTCTTTTCTGTTTGTCCTCTGCTTTAATTCTTTCTATCTAAAGTAGGACTCTCTTTGCTTGATTTTTTATCTGCTTTTGGAATCATGCGTTCATGCATCTGCATCTTTCTTTCATGCCTTCATGCATATGCATCTTTCTTTCATGCTTTCATGTTGTTTGTCTGTTTTTGTTTGGTTGTTTAGTTTTTATTTTGTTTTGTTTTCAAAATAAAAATAAAAAGGAAAAATCAGAAAAATACAAAAACAGTGTGTTTGTGTACATTGGTATTTGTGTACCTTGGATGGCCATTGAAACAAAGTTTTCTAAACTTTGTATCTTTTGTAGTTTAGATGAGCATCTCTATGCACAACTAAGCAAGTGAGTTTTGTGGCTCTTATTTGTGATGAGTAAGGTTAAGTGATCTCTTATACTTAACACTCATATCACTCTTTTTGACAGGAATGACTAAAAAATCCTTAGAAAAAGGCATAAATAACCATCTCACCACTGTTACCCGCCAATCATTAATGACACCTGTATGTTTTAGCATAGCAAAAGTGCAGTGTCAATGACATTTGTGTGCTTTGGCATAGCAAAATTGGAATGTCAAATATCAATGGGTATTTCTTTTCTCTCTCATAAATGCCCATGCATGATATGCTTAAAAAAAAAAAAAAGGAAAATATGCAAAGAAAATAAAAAGCAAAAAGATCAAAAATGTTTTAAATATGGTTGTAAGCGTGTATTCTAGGAGATGTGGGAGTTATAGGATGTACCTCGAAGGTGATAGTCCCCATCAAACAATTATGATTGTGTCTGAGTTAAAGTGATTTTCTCATATCTCAAATCATCATAACATGTATACACTTATGCAATCTTGCGATCTTTTTCACACACAACACGCAATATTCTTTGCTACTTTTAATACATGTGCAGGTACAATGTGATTTGGCCATCACTAGGTTTACATGTGCTTATGTATACTCACTAAATTGTCTTGACTTTTTTTTGAAATATAAAATTGGTTAGACTTGTTTAGTGTGTGTGTGTGTTTTGGGATCCATGTGCTTAACATTTTTCTTGTTGAGAGATTTGTTTTTCCCATGTTTTGAATCTTTCTTTTGTCATCCATAGCATCTTGTTTCATTATATTCATGCATTTATATGGATTTCTTGTGCCCCCATGATCATCCTTGATCATCTTTATGTTTCTCGGGTGAAGCTTTCTAGCTTCTTGTACCATTTGTCAATCATGACAAAATGGGGGAGAATTTGTGGAGTTTGAGATTCTACATGTTAGGGGGAGAAATACATTCCTTTGTAAGGGGGAGATGTGTTTCATCTTGTTAGGGGGAGTGTTTACTTTCTTCTTCTTGTACCTTGAGTCTTGTGACCATGTTTTCATACATTGTGCATATCTTTGATATATTTATATGATGATGTATGTTTCTTTCACCTACCTTTTACATGTGTTATTTCTTTTCTCTCTTTATACACATGTTTCTTATTTATTGTATGCAATCTATTATTTCTGTTTCACACTAAGATGCCTTGATGAGTTTTGTTTAAAGTGTTTCAGAAATACAGGTTGTCAAAGTTTACTTGCCATAAACTCTCTTATTGCAAAGTTTTTCAAGAGTTTGTGTTAGGGTAGATTTTATTGTATGTAACAAGTGAGTATGAGTTAAGTGATTTATAACTTCTCTCATATGTTCATTTGTTTGTTGTGGTTTTGTCACCGATTGCCAAAGGGGGAGATTGTTAAGGACATATTTTATGTAGTTGGCTAATCCTTTGACAAAACGCACTTTACTTGTATTTTGGTAAATCTAGGATGTGTTTAATACTCCAAGGAATATGTTGTTCAAGTCTAGTATTAAAGCCATGAAGATTGGACCAAGAAACAAGTGAAGAAAATGTGTTCATTAAAACTGGACAGATATCTCGACACCTGTGGACAGATATCTCGACAGCTGCTCGACACCTTCTCGACAGCTGGCTATCTATCGAGCTCTTAAGGTGTTTTTTTATCTCAATCTCGACACCTGGTGGATCGATCGAGAAAGCTCCTGTCCTCTCGACAGCTTCTCAACACCTCCTCGACACCTAGCTATCTATCGAGGTTTAATAAATCTCGACACCTCTCGATTGATCGAGGTATCTATCGAGATTACGGAAATTCAGATTTTCAGATCTGATTTTTGGGCCAGACTTATGTATTTGTGTAGGGTTTCATTTCTCACAACCCTAGACCTATATAAGGCTTATTTTAGAGGCCGTCACATAAGAGAATATAAGGAGAACATAAGCAAAAGGTGACTGATGCCTTATTCTCTCTGAAAGAAGCTACTGCGTTTTTGCGCCTTAGGGTTTTGTAACCAAGAGCTTCTTGATCTTCATTCTTAATAAAGTGAAGAACTTTGCAGCCAACATCTTCTTTTAGTTGGTGATTGAAGTCGCGTACTGGGATTCGCGCAATTGGTTAGTCACGTACTGGGATTCGTGCAACAAAAAGGGTGGCATTCATATATTGAAGAGTTCAGAGATTCTGAAGCGGTAGAAAGTTTCTGCTGTGAGTTCATCTACGGGGATTGTAGAGTCTAGGGACAAAGGTTTTGTATTAGATCTGAAACTTCTTTTTACTATAGTGGATTGCTTTTTGGGAAGGTTTCCCCCCAGATTTTTTACTGTGAAACTGGTTAGTTTCATTGGTTTTCTTAGGTCATCATATCTTGTCTTATTTATTTTTTCCGCTGCATGATTTTGACATGATATTGATGTTTGTGTGTTTTAACAAGTTTTAATTAATAATAAATTTAATTAACAACTTGGGTTTAAAACTTGTTAATTCTATCAATCGGGGTCTAAATTTCCCATCAGTATACTTATCTATTTTTTCTTGATGGAGAATATATTCTTCCTCACTTATCTTATTGGTAGAAACTTTTGATGGATTCTTTTCAGTGAGGATGTAGGCGACTTTGAGAAGACATAAGTAGAAGAGGACCTTCACTTTCCACCTCTTGAAGTGGGCTCCCTTAAAGCGAAATGGCTTGTTGAGATCTCCAACGGGTTTCTCTTGTGTAGGCTCCATGTATTGAATCTCCTTAAAATTGTTAGTGCAAACACAATGATAATGGAAATAACACAATGAGAAACTGAATAATACTTTTGAATATTATTAATGTAAAGAAAGATTCAAGCTCTTGGTTGGCTAAAGTTTGTAACCGGTGCAAACCTTCTCTGACTTGTCTCCCCCAGGATACAACAGCCCAACAAGTGTCGTATGACTAGAATAACCTCTACACAAAGTGTTCAAGCCTAAAGCTCCACCAGAAAGAACACCCTTCCTCCACCCTTCATCTCTCATTTGCGCACGTATCTAGCTCAATATTTGAGACAATTCATGTTAGCTCATTAATCACCACAATTAAAAAGAATAAAATATTCTCTCTCCTTTTCAATATGGGATTAAACATTTTCACTAATTCCTCATCTTCCATATTCACTCCCACATCTTTACATTTATGTTGTAACATTTATTTATTTTAATTATTTAATATTAAAATGCTCTAACACAAAAAAGAAAAAAGAAAAAAAAAAGAAAAAAAGAAAAAAAAAAAGAGGGTAATAGAGAGGTAATGGGATATTGATGTTAGATTGTAGAAGCTTAAGGGATTTATACAAAGATATCTCTGGCATAAATAAATAAATAAATAAATAAATAAATAAATAAAAAAATATATATATATATATATATATATAAAATGTATTGAGCTGCTGTCTCCTAGACTGGTTGTTTATTTTGGAATTGCTAAGACTTGGGTTTTTCCTAATGATGTAACTCCTGGTGCCTAGAAAAGGGAGTAAAAATAAGCACACCAACTATTTGGCATTGAATGTATGCGAACTACTAACCTATTACCACATCAAAGATCTGGAGTCAACACTTGAGCCTCAGTTATTTGGGGTCCATATGTTGTAAGAAATACGTATAAGATACATTCCCATAATATGAGAAGCATGCTTTATGCATTATCTAACTAGTTTAATTATATGGTTTTTCAGTTATGGATTCCGATGTTCTTTTCCTTTTGGGTTTTACATTTTTTTCTTCAATATTACAGAGTTTTTTCTATTTCTTTCATCAAAAAACTCTATCTACTAAAATACTTGTTATTGTATAGCCAACCAATTCCTTAAAATGAAAGGATTCGAACAAAAATTCTTTTTTAAAACCATAAAAAGGGGCTTTCTAGATTTTGCTTCTAATTGAATTGTGTGAATACGATAATCTTAAAGGAGACCAAGTATGGATATTTTTAATCAAAACGTGCAAATAATATTATTACATGCTAATAAATTTTTTTTTTAAAGTCCCACATGCATGAATGATGCATCAACAGTTTGGTCATCCATTATGAACTAATAACTTCCAAAGAGGGCCTTCTGTACTGTGCCCACTGGGTAACTACCAAGGACACGTACAAATCTTGTGAATTCCTGCCAAAATAAAAGAATGTTTCACTAATCATTCAATCCTTTTAATTACCTGTTTCATAGTTTTGACCATAATTTTATATAAAGGTAAGGTGAAGAGAGATTTTATACAAGGGAAAAGCATATCATGAGTCATGACATACGAACTGACCTGCAGATGTAGTAGCGCCTGTTGGGCACAAGGCTCTGCCATTGAAGCTTCAAAGTCCATGTAAAACATTCTCTCCATGAACCTTCCACTGGAAAACAGTTACCACTTTAGCATTGAGGGTCTATAACTATAAACAATGCAAAAGGAAATCTCAATCGAGTCAATACTGTGCTGAAAATGTCGGAGCTAGGATTTAACTTTAGGGAAAGACAAAATTCACATGCACATATTGCCAGCACTCATATATATATAATTTACTTAAGCAATATAAAATATAAATCATTCTTAGATATTATATTAATGTAAAAGAACTCACAAAGATATAATATTTACTACATTTTGTTTATTTGTTGAGGATTTTTATTATTTTTGGCATGAATATGCCCCTTCTTCTAAAATCAAAATTTTCCTTGTAATTTGTAATTAATCTCAAATTTTATTGCTTAAACACAAATTTTCATGAAAAAGAATATTATTACAGCAATTTTTCTTTTTCATATAACTTTTGATAGATAGATGTGGCATCTCTCTCACACACACATTGTGAGAGATATGCTACATGCATCTAATACATAAAATACCACATGTATCATATGCATTTCAAATAGAGGTTTATAAAATTTAATTCAAATTATGAAATTAATTCATTTCAAACAGAAATAGTCATTTCCCAAATTTATGGAAGAAAACAGGATGGTAAATATTATGGAGATATATATATATATATGTGTGTGTATATATATATATATATGCACATACGTACATACATATATATATATATATATATATTCTAATGGAATATTGTTGATAAGTTAAAATAAATTAATAGATATCAAATCCCAATATTGCAATTGCAAATTCCAATTCAAAAGATAATAAAACTCACTTGATGCTTCCTTCGTTAGAACCATCAACCATCAAATGATGCTGATTATGTGGGTGTCTGTCAATCTCATGAAATTTCTCAGAAGCAGATCAAGTCAATCAAAGTCTATGGATACAATTTTAGAAATAATAATAATAATAATAATAAAGTCTATTGACGCAATTATAAAAGTTACCAATTATTTATTTATTTAGTTTTTGGGCTTGTTGGTACCTTTGTTAAATTAAAGTTTCCGAGAGCAAACACTGCCAAAGCTTTGAATAGCACACCAGGACCTTCTTTTAAAACAAAAATAATGCTTGTCTATGTGAACAAAATTAACAAATATTTCGTCAGTTCAACGACAGTTTAGACATATAAATATGCAACAAAAGTTTATACCTTATAGGGCCTGTCATCAATTCCTGGAATTATAGGTTCTCTTGAGAGTATCAGAAAACGAGTAATATTATTGTCAACATCCTGGCCAGTATAAGGTGGAACACTTTAGTCATGTTGCATTTTGCACATTTCATGACAGTTTGACAATCTTCATAGTTGACAATAACAATGGGAAGAGACAAAGTCTGATAAGGACATTCAACGAATCAACATAAGCATGATTTCTACCAAAGTAGTTATTACTAATTACATCTAAGCAAAATTTCCATGTAGAAATTTGTAAGTAATTATTGCATGTATCATAAGTCAGGGCATGTTTCCCAATAATGTAGAACTAGGGTGAGCATGTACACATGCTGATGCAGCTATATATATATATATATATATATATATATTAGGGGGTGATAAATACTATATTCTAAGAGAAAAGATCATAGGCACAACCCATCTATCTTTTCCACCTGTAAATCATTGGCTAGCATAGTAGAGATGGATAGGCACCAGAGCAATACAAAAGGGAGTATAAGCTGCAATAGAGTGAGCAAAAAGATTTGCAGAATTGACTAAGTGAGAAATGGAGCAAAATTAAAATTTTAAGGGAAAAAAAAAAAAGCAGCGGTGTTAATGTCCTTTATAATGGAGGAGATAGATCAGTGAGGAACAACAACAGAGTTCTGGATGTGATCAATAACATTGAAACCATATCCTTTGAAAATGCTATGGTCTAATACTAAATTTGTTGGCTTATAGATTGTTATTGGTTAATTAATTCAATTACTCAAGTTGATTAATTAGGTCAAATTACATGCAAATCGTGGAAACACACACAAATTACCAAATAAACTAAAGTGCAGCAGAAAATAAATTGATACGGTGATTTGTTAAATAATGGGGAAAACTCTCGCAAGACAAAAACCTCATTGAGTGATTTTCATGTCATCACTCCCAAGAATCACTAATCAAGAATCAAGCGGTTATAGATACAAGGAATCTTACAACTACCCTAAACTATCCCAAAGTATCAACCTATAATTGAACTTTCACTCCAATCCCCAATTTGACTTAATCCTGTAGAGATTTCTTTCTTTTTGCACAGATCCCAGTATATGATTAACTTATTTGTACAAATCCAAGTACATAACTAACTCCACATCAACCGTCGATTGTAGTAGTTGATTTGCAACAGCTTTACATAAAAACACCAATAAGATTTTCAATGATTGGCGCTAGAGACTTTGCTTGGTTATAAAACCCAAAGGCGCACAAGAAACACAGCGAGATCTCTTTCTTTTGTAAGAGGAGGCTAGGGGGCTGTTTGTTTGTTTGTTTTTTTTTTTTTTTTTTTTTTTTTTTCATCACTCATCTCTCTTCACTCAATTTTTGTCACTCGTCACTCATCACTCATCACTCAAAATACCCAAATTTATATACCCCACCCGTTTGGCACATATTTTCAGCATTTCATCACCCAATTTTTTGTACTTTATGTGGGACCCACTCTTCTTAAAACCACCAAACACAAAGCCAACTACGTGTTCAATTCCAAAAAATAAACAATCTTAACACCACCCAAAAAAATAAAAAAATCTCTCTACCTCTTCTTCTTCTTCTTCTTCTTCTTCTTCTCTCTCAAACTCTCTCTCTCTTTGTGTGTGGTTCATGGTCCAATAGATCAAAAATGGGTCTGATCGATTTGACTCAGCTGGCAACGGGTCTGGGTGTGTTGGCTGGAGCGGCTCTGGTCAAATCGGTCATGGACTAGAAGACCATAGCTGGCCCATTTCCGAGGTGCCCAAGTTGTAATGGTATGGGTCGGGTCTCTTGCCTTTGTTCTCATCACAACAACCACCGCCGCAATCTTTGCTACAACCCACAGTGACAAACGACGATGTTTCACTCCTTAAAAACTCTGAAACCCACCACAGCCACAACAGCAGCAACTACAACAACATCAACATCAATGGCCTGGGCAGATTTGAGTTTGATTTTTATTTTTTTATTTTTTTTTTTATGATTGAGAAATCTGGGTTTGTTCTGGAATATATTTATGCATGTTTAATTTTGTTATGGATTTCACTTACACTTCTATTGGTTATATATATATATATATATATATATATATATATATATTTTAAAGTTGGGGTTTTTTGTGTATTTTGAAGATCTCCATTGGTCTGCAAGAAAAAACAGGGGAAAAACGAAGAGAAAAGCATGGATGAAGAGAAAAGCAGAGAAAAACAGGGGAAAAGAAAAAAAAAAAAAGAAAGAATGAATGAATTGAGATGAGAAAGGCGAAAAGGAAGGACAAAAAAAAAAAAAAATGAAAGAATGAACTGAGATGAGAAAGGCAAAAATGGAGAAAAAAAAAAAAACACGAGGAGAGTGAAGTCAAAAGTTGCGGCTGGTGGGTCCCTCAGTGTGTGTTTAATTAGGAAAATATCATTGGAAACTAAGTTTTGAAAATTGAAAACACATAAAAACTGAAAACACCTAAAATGTGTTTTCAGTTTCCATAACTTAGGTGTTTTCAGTTTCCATAACTCATCACTCAAAAATCAGATAATTGAATGGTGGAAACAAAAACTGAAAACATCCCCAAACACACTTCTCAGCCGTGGGTCCCACCATTTTTAAGTTATGGGTGATGGAAACAGAGTTATGAGTGATGGAAACACACAAACCAAATAGCCCCTAGGGTTTCAATAAGAAAACCTTATGAAGCTTTTTAGGGTTAAGGTTTTCTTTCTCTACCACCTTATTTATATAGGAGCTTAACGGACCTTTTATATAGGCTTTCCAATTCCTATTAGGCTTACACAAGCCCATAAACAATAGCCAATTGGAATCCAATTGTTGTAAGCTATATTTTGAAATCTCGTAGCTTGATAGATCAAGAGGTATTAAGTTTCATCAAATCTTGATAAATCAACAATTATTGAGGAGGTATCGGAACCTATAGATTCAGTTTTTCTTGAGTAGTTCTTGAGTAATAATCTTCATGTCTTCAATGAAACCACTTGTCATGATAATCTTGAACTCACTTAGATTTATCTAATTACAAATAAAGTGTGTTTTGTCATAAGATATACCAATACATAAAAAATATGAACCTAACAAAATTTAATTAGGAGACAATAAGAAGACCAATTTTAGTTTCAGCCGAAAGGGCTGTACACTATGAACATAGTATATATGGGACAAAATATTTTGGTTCTCCTGATGAACTCACTCTTTTTCTCTCTTCTCATCCCAACATTTGGCTATTGCAAAGAAAAGTGTTTGGTTAACACTTTATTGTGCTCCAAAGTCATGTGGTGGCAATGGTTTGATTGTGACTATGAGTCTTACAGAGTCAAAGTGGAGATGTTTGGTGATGAGTGATGACAATGCTTTTGAAGATTGGTCTAGGGTTATCAGCTGTTTGTTTGATTTATACGCCCGAGTCTTACAAATCTGAAGAGAAGGAAGTCTTACCTGGATCTTTTCAGCGAGTATGTCAAGCCCATATATTTTTGCCGCTCTAGCACTTGCAACAGCCCAAGTATCTCTTAGCCCAGTTGAAGCCACCTTCTGTCCAAATAATCTATTCATCAGAGAATGTATACAGATTTAAAAGAAATTCAAATACAATATATATGGAATATACTGAACTAGCATAGATAACCTGAGCAGCAATGGCAGTATTATCAGCAATAATTCTGACAACATCTAGCTTGCGTAGCGTCATATCACATTGAGCAAGAGCCTGCATGACGACATTCTTAAAACAGCAACAGAGAGAACTGTCGGGAACTTTGTCTTCCATCACAAATGAGGTTAATATTTGTGTAATACAAACAGCTTTATTCCATAAGGCAGCATATGAATTAAAAAAAAAAATGAGATGGCTAAAGTTTTGTATCAATATCTTTTAACTAACTTTTAGTATTTTTACCACTACTTTCCATCCTATTTGACTATTAATCATAAAAAGACTAGTGGAACCCAAAATAGTGGGACTAAGATTTTGTTGTTGTATAGAAGGGATACAGCTTAGCTCCAGTGCTCTAATGCATTGGAACTGACATGATGTTGATATGTGACAAAAATCGAACATGTGTTCATATCATGTCGGCTTCAGTATATTGGAGTTAAACCTTACCCATATGGAACACTAACTAATAAATCATGTTATGAATATTACAAATTTTATTACATTAAACATACAAAATGATGTGTCAACTTTTAAAACAATCAAAGAAATTTAATTTTGAAATTTATTTATTGTGTTATTGATGCAGCACCAATCACAATGTTTTTTATTTTTTATTTTTTTTATAATTTTATAGTTAGAAATGAGGGAATTTGAACCCCAAATGTCTCTACTAGAGACACTAAGAATTGCTAACCAGGTAAACTATATGGTTTTTGACAATAATTTTCGTATTTGAGCAACATATATCCTAAAGCTTTTGCCATAGATGAAAGTGCGTAGCACTCATGTCCCTCGTACAGAACAGGCACGTTACATTCTCCTTCACAACAAAATTCTAGGAAGAAAGATAATAAAAAAGAAACAAAATGATCACTGACCTGAGGATGGCTCTTAACGCTTACTATCTCCTCCATTGTTACGCCAGGCAGTCCTAGAAGGCAATGTTTAATTTGCAATTTCACCTCCCCAACTATGTTTAGCCTATGGGAAAGGAGCAAGTCGTAGTGACTGTAAATGCTTCCACCAATAGAATTCTCGATGGGAAGAACTGCTTTATCCACTAACAACATTTCAACAGCCTGTGAAATATTGAATCCAACTCTATCAAGGTAACAATAATAGGTAAACTACTCATCAAGATACATCTTCAGCTTTAAAAAAATAAAAAATAAAATTGTAATGCTAATGATATTGTAAGTTTCATTACATAATTTTTACAAATGTACGTATCTCCAATCACATCATATATTTATTTTTATTTATTTGACATCATATATTTATTTATTAGGTTGAATTAATATCAATCATATTCACAAGCCAGTTTATATGCATTTTATAGTAAAATTATAATTACTTTAAAAATAAAGTTTAGCTACAAAATTGGTTGTAGCCTAAAGTTACAACCTTAATTATTTTATTTTAAAAAATCAAGACCAATAAACATAAAAAAATAAATTTAATGAATTCAATACCAATAAAAGTATGTAATAATTAACATTTATTCATCAAAACAAATATATTATTCATATAACATTTATTCAAACCTTAAGTGTTTCTTCAAACGTTTTACATGGGACAGTCTCACATTTGGAAAATGCCTTCATAGCGGCATTCTCACTATATGCTCCTGGTACTCCCTACATATTGGAAAGTACAACCAATATGAGAGCAAAACAATACTACACACAACAAATTTCATAATATTTCACGAGAAATGAAAATAATAAGAAATTTCATATAATATGTCTCTTTAATAATTGTGAAAAATATTATGAAATTTGTTCTCTTTTAATTTTTTTAATTTCTTGATACGAGAAATGAGAATAATAAGAAATCAAGAATGCTATAGCCACTTGGGAGAAGAATTGTCAAAAAGCGTGTACCTGATGGGCAACCATTACTTTTAAATCATTGCTTGTAGAAGATGAATGGTCATATGCACTGAACCGTTCTTCAACTTTTTCATATATAAGCCATGAGATTACAAAGGAAAACGGAAAGAGAAGAAATTAGGAAAAAACGATCACTTGCATGAAGCAGAGTACCTTTTTACCGAAAACTTATTTGTCAAGATTGATTTAAGTATAGTTATATCTAGACAAAATAATATTCTAAAAAGTTGTATATAAAATCATAAATAGGTATATTAAAAGACCAAAAGAAAAAAACTCGTGAAAAACAGATTCTATTTTGCATTGCTCTTTGTGGGGGCCTTTTTTGTGTGTTGGGCTGGGCTGCCTGCCGCAGTAGTAGGCCCGAGTATTCTGAGTAAGGAAGTTGAGACCGGTCCAACTGGAACTCAACTTGGGCCGGCTTGTGCGCAAACGTTGAGTCCAAGTCCAAGGGAAGATGCTGCGAAGTGGGCTTATCCCCTGTTTCTGCCGCAGGAACTTTTCTCTAGTTTCTGCCGCAGGATTGACTTTTCTGCTATGCAGCAAGTCTGTTTGCCGTGCTTTAAAACTTCCTGCCGTGCTTTAAAGCTGTCTGTCATGCTTTAAAGCTTCCTGCCGTGCTTTAAAGCTTCCTGCCTACCGTGCTTTAAAGCTTCCTGCCGTAAAGCCTTGTGCAATAGAGCTATCTGCCGTGCTTTAAAACCTTCGGCAATGTGAATGACTACCATTTTTACTGCAGAAACGCTTTTCTACTTCCTGCGCATAAACAAATCTAAAAAACCCAAAGAAAATACCCATCAAATAAGTGTTAGTTTAAATGGGTTAGCATATTCTCAAATATATACATACATATATATGAGTATATATACTTATACATATTCACATATACATATATAAAATATATTTTTCCAGAACATGAGAAACAGGGTATATGTATATATATACTTACAGCAGGCTAATGGTTAGTTTGTCTCAAAAGCAAAATACGTAATAACAAATAAAAAGGAAAGCTTCAGCAGGGAAGGTTTAACACGGTAAATACAATAAAAAGGTGCTACGGCAGAATAGCTAATACAGTAAGTAAGACATCACAGCAGGATAACTGATGCGGTAGACGTGATAAAAAACGTGCTACGGCAGGATGACCAAATATGGCAGATATAAGTTATAAAATCAAATATATTTGCAATCAAAATCAAGTATTGAATCTGCCCATAGAATAAGTAAACCAAGAAGGAACCCAAACTCCAACTTCAACAACCTTATCATGGGCTCTTGCCGTAAAAGTTGTTCATTTTGGAGAATAGGCCTAAATGGCTACTAGCTACTATTTTTGGAGATTTCAAAGAGTGGGTTTGCTAAGAGGGAGGGAAAAGACGGTCTATTGATGCATGCCCCTATTCCTACCGCGTTTTCTCTCTTCTTTTTCTTTCTTTCTTTCTTTTTTTTTTTCTCCCCTGTTTTTTACTCTTTCCCCTGTTTTTTCCTCCACTCCGGTCTCCCTTTTTCGTCCCTTTTTTTCTGCTGTGGTTACCTCCCTTTTATAGTGAGCTAATTCAATGGGATTTCTCCCTTTTACCCCTAGGGCTTCACCAACTGTTTTTGGTTGTTGTAGGCATCCTTTCAAGATTACCCACTCACCCATTGGTTGCCCCAACCACTGCCATCTGCTCAGAACATGTTTGTTGCACGACAAAATTCCATTTTGTTTGTTCTCGCCGTATACCTCTACCTCACTACCTAGCTCTATGGCATGCATCAGTGGTCCCAACAATTTATTACTTCTTTTGGGTAAGACATCATCCCAGCAGGATATGTTCCCAAAAGACGTTATGGTAGGAAACCAAATATAGACCCCTTTTTCCCCCCACCACCAAACCACGCCCTCTGAATCTCTTTGACCGTGGGCCCACCTCCCTTGTATTGGCTGGGTACAGGTTGGTGGTGCCCCGGCCCTTCTGTTCTTGCTCCACTGTCTTTTGTTTTTGTCTCCCACGCCGTTCCTGCCGTAGCAGATCAACTCTGTTTCGTCTGCTGCGTGTTTTTGTCTTGTTTCTTCATGCGTTTCCTGCTGCATTTGTCATTTAGTTTGACTCTTCCTTCACGCAATTCCTGCTGCATTTGTCATTTAGTTTGACTCTTCCTTCACGCAATTCCTGCTGCTCCTTGTTTCCTTTCATTGTTCCTTTTCATATTAGTTCTCATGCCTTTCTTTTTTTATACAAAAAGGATTTGGGCCTTAGTGGGCCAAATAATTATTTGTTAACTGGATCAAAAGGGTCTTGGGCCCAATTTATCTTCATCTGCCGAATCCATCCTGCCAAAAAACTATATTCTGCAGCAGGCAGATTGGTATTCTGCGGTAGACAGACTTGTATTCTGTGGCAGACAGACTTGTATTTTACTGCAGATTTGTGTTTTGCCATAGATTGCTTTCACTTGCACTTCTTTCTTTGGACCCTTCTCGTTCTTTGGTCTTCTTGGTGGGCCTTTGGACCTTGCTTTTTGTGGGGCTTTCTACCTCATAAGCCTTGAGCATATGGATTGAGCATATGGGTTGCGGCAGACTGGTACAGATTTGCAAAAATAGGCATCAACACTCTTAGACTTCAGATTTTAATTTAAAAATTTTAAGCTATAAAGCTTAATTTGTTTTTAATATAAGTTTTTTTTTTTGCAAGAATCTTGTAACTTAACTAATATTTTTTTGTTTCCTATAAAAATATTTAAGTTTTCAAAATTTCATATTCTACTTCCTCATTATAATTACCAAATTTATTAGAAAAATAAAAAGTATAAATTAAATTTAGATATTGTGATAAAGTTTTGTAGGGGCCTTTTTTTTTTTTTTTTTTTTTTTTTTTTTTTTGTGTTTTGAGTTGGGCTGGGCTGCCTCCTGCGGTGATGGGCTCGAGTATTTTTCTGAGTAGGAAAGTTGAGACCGGCCCAACTGTAACTCACTTTGGGCCAGCTTGTGCACAAACTGAACCTTGTCTGCCAGGAACGTTCTCACGGCAAGCAGAGCTATTACAAAAAGGTTACGGTAGATAGATATAATAACAATAAAGAAAAACAGAGAACAGTGGCTTTTTCTTAATAACAAAGACCAAATATTTCTATGGCAATCACAGTAATAACAATGGTAATAATAATAACGGCTTTTATAGAAAAGAATAACTGATTGAACGATGATGGAAGTTAATCAGAAAATAAACGTCAAGTCAAGTTTAAGTCTGCAGTGGCAAAGAATCAAAGAGGAAGAATGCTTCCTCTCAATGAAACTAATCTCCCAAGAGAATATCCTGCCGTGGGGATTAATGACTTTGAGGGAATCAGACCTAAGTGATAAATGCCTAAAGGAATTCCTATTACTTAATTGTTTCTTAGAGAGTGGGATTTTGAGGGGGAGAGAAGGGAACCGATCTATTGGTGCATGCCCATTATCCTTGCTCTTTGTTTTCTTATCTTTTCTTCTTTCCTTTCTTTTTCTTTTTGTTTTTCTTATATATTTTTCTTCCTCTGTTTTTCTATCCCTTTTATAGGGCATGGTAAGGATCCTTTTATAGGGCCTGCCGTGATTGGTTTTTACCACTTTATCCTCCAACGGCCTTTGTCTAGCCTGGGCATACTTGCCGACCACCGTCTGTGTACTACTTACCCTCGCCAGACAAAGACAAGTTTGTGTTGTTTCTTAGTCCGCCGTGACACTTTCTCCTGCCGTAGCGTAAATGCTCTCTCTCTCTCTCTCTCCCTATGGCATGCACCCAACATTCCCCCCCCCCAACCTTGCCTCTTTTGGGCGGTCTGTCATCCTAGCAGGACGTACCTCCTAAAAGGGTTTGGACAGGAAACGCAAAATAGATCTTTTTCCCTCTCCCCACCACCAAACCACACCCCTCTTACCTCTTACCACCGACCTATGACCCCACCACGTCCCATATTGGCTGGGTACAGGCTGGTGGCGCCTGGGCCTTGCGCGTGCTTTCCTGTTATGTACGTTCAAAATCTGCCTGCGGCTCATGTGTTTGCTGTGATCTGGAGCTTTGTTTGCATCGTCTGCCATGCTTCTTTGTTCTTTCATGTGGGCCGTTCTGTACATTTCACTGCTTCCCTTTGAGATTGGGCTTTTCTTAATACTGGATTTTACATTTCTCTTGGCCCATTTCTTGGTTACACTCATGTCCTGTTTCATTACTTGGCATTTCCTGCCATGACGATATGTTCCTGCTAGGCCTCTTTTCAAGCCTGCTGTTTCATTCCTTCCCCCAGTGACTTAACAGAGCCACTAGTGTTCTTACTTATGGGCTCCATTGTCCCTTTCTTTTTTCCTTGGGCCTGCGGCCCATTTACTTCCTTTGGGCTTCCTCGGCCCATTTACTAACTTTGCATTCCCATGGGCTTTTACTAACTTGATTGGGCTTCCCCGGCCTAATCTCCTCATTCTCATCCTTGGGGTTCATGGGCTTGCCATCAACCCCTACTTTCTTTGTTTATATTGTTTTGGGCCTGCCGCGGCCCATTCTCACTTTTCCATTCCATATACTACCCATGGGTGCCATTTCTCTCTTTCCGGGCCCTTCGGGCCCATTTGCTTCCTCAAAACCCATTTATTCCTGTTATGGGCCTGTGATTTATTACTCCTGCCGCTTGGGCTTAATAGTCTTATTCTATATCTGCCACTCTTATTGCCTACTTTGCTGAGTTGGGCCTGCTTTACAAAAATGACCCTCAACAAGTTTCAATTTATAACTAATGTTGCTCTTTATCATTGGGCTGACCAATACATTATTTGATTTTCGGTGTAGGATCATACGTGTTATTCCAGTGGAACAAACAAATATCCTTTAACTAAAAGAAAAGAATTGTCAAAATTTTTATTTTAAAATACAAAATATTTGGAGATTGAGTTAACTCACTAGGAAGAAGGTTCAACGCCTTGTGATTCCCCCTGGACTCATTACCTTGAGTCTGCTCAATGGTCCTAGAAGACTCAACCCCAGGCAAGTACGGTTTGTGATCTTCCACAGGAGAGGTCTCTCTCTTAGCAAGAACACCAAGACAACAAAATTCCCATTTGCGAAACTTTTCCAAACGAAACCTCAGATTAAAAGCAAGCCCAGAATTCCTAGACCCCAAATCAGAACAAGTAGTTGTGGCACAGAACCTGATGGATGCACCTTCAAGCACCATTACAAAGAAACCAATACGGGAAACCAAGAACGAAAAGACTCACACAAATGCAAAGGTTGTGGGTTTTGTTGAGGTAAATTGGTGATTGAAAGACAAAAACAAAGCTGCATTATTGAGGAGTTGGATGTGAGAACTAATGTTGTGGGTTTGGATCCACAAAACTGTTATAGTCGGTCGGTGTTTTGCACTGTGCTCAAATCAGAAGAATCGGAATTATTACTATGAGAGAGAGAGAGAGAGAGAGAGAGAGCTTGTGGAGCATATTTATTGTAGGTTAAGAATCAATGCATTTTGCAGTGAGCATTATTTGGGAGCAAATTCCTGCATAGGGCATTGCCTAATTAAGCAACAAGGTTCATGATTTCATGTATTGCAAAGTGCAAACTGACATGCATGATTGACATAGCCGATTACAACTCCACGCTCGGCCGGCCCGTCGAAGGAGAGTATATATCTCTTGATACTTACTCACCCATCACACATTCCGATGAATAAAATGAGGGTAGTGGATCAATAAATTTTATTCATCGGAATGATAGAGTGATATTATAAAGTTTTTTTTTTTTTTGATGGAAACGGGAGGTCTTATTTATAGATAAAGAGTTTATACAACACAAACACCAGAGCCTTGGGCACATAGTCTAGTAGTTCCAAGGCCAGCCAAATCTCTTACATAGTTTACATAAACAAAACTAGGACAGCTGCTATACACAGTTAAAAGGTTCCGTTGGTGAGTTCCCCGCTTCGCCAGAGCGACGGCACATTCATTTGCTTCACGGTAGACGTGCCGTACGTGCACCACCCAGTACTGATCCATAAGGCTCCTGCAATCATAAATTAAAGGCATCATATTTGTAGGGTAACTTACATTTTTATTTGTTAGCCATGTTAGCACCATGTTTGAATCAAGATCGAGCTGAATAAACTTAAAACCCATATGCCAAGCCATTGTCAAGCCCTGCCGGACAACTCCCAATTCAGCCATATTATTTGTTGCAATACCCAAGTGAAGGGAGAAACTTGAGAGCCATCTACCCAAATGATCTCTCAATATCCCTCCTGCCCTGGCGACCTCGGGATTACTTAGCGCTCTACCATCCGTATTTAGTGTAATATAAGGATTTGGGGACGCATGCCAGCGTATAAGCTGCGGGAGTCGAACATGGGTCTATTTAGCAGTGCCAGCTAGGAAGTAAAATTCCGTAGCAGCTTGCACTGAAGCATAGATAAGACTATGTTGGGTCCGAGATTGATTCTGAAAAATTCGTTCATTTCGAGCTAACCATAGTTTCCAGCAAGTAAAGGGAAAATAAACATGCCAAGGGAGTCGATGTGTAGGGATAACAACATTGACTGTTGCATTGCATCTGAGCCAATCCTGTAGCGGAAGGCGAAAGAAAGACAGGGGCAATATACTTGGAGATTGAGTCCAGACCTCTTTGTCCCAGGGGCAGTCATGAAGGATGTGGATGGTCGTTTCTAGGTTGTGACAACGAGGACAGTGATCATCCACCTGGTTACGCCCAAAAGTGAGGAATTTTTTGGTGGGTAAGCGGTTACACATAGCCTTCCAGAGGAAAATTTGGATTTTTTTTGGGCATGGCAATGACCAAATCCAGTTCCATAAGGATTTGTTCCAGGGAACTTGTTGTTGATGGCAAAGAAATTTAGGTGGATTTAACAGAGCAGGTACCCTTATTGTGGGGCCATAGGAAAGTGTCAGCAAGCCTAGTAAAACGTGCCACAGGGATACCGTGAATAAGGCTTTGAAGTTTGGGGGGAATAGGGAGACTGACGACATCGAAAGACTAGGAGTGGTTAGACCGCAATGAGCTAACCCTACGGTCTTTGTCATGAAGGAGGAGGGGCCCCTCAATATAATTGCAGAGGGAGCCGTGTGGTAGCCAAGGGTCTTTCCAAATTCGAATAGATTGCCCATCCCCAATAATCTAGCTCATGCCCTGTAATAACAATTTGGCACCTAATGATAACGCAGACCAAATGTAAGAACCCCTTGAATGACGCGAGCTAGTAAACAAAGTTGCGTAGGGAAAGTACTTAGCTTTTAGCACCTGAGCCCAGAGCGCATTTTGGTTGGTATATAGGCGCCAAGCCTGGTTCATGAGAATCGCACGATTTCGATGCCGGGTGGATGGGATTCCTAGACCACCCGCCTTTTTGGGTAAAGTAACAGTGTCCCAGTTAACCGTGTGACAAGCTCTATGGTGTTCAGTATCCCCCCAAAGGAAGTTGCAACTCATTTTGTCAATCTGGTGACTACTCTTTTGGGGAAAAAGCGTGGTGTGCATGGTGTAGAGGGGGATGGAGGTCACAGAAGCTTTTATGAGGGTAGCCCGGCCAGCCATAGAGAGATATTTGGCTTGCCATCCTTCAATATGCAATCGTATTTTGTCCACTAAATATTGATAGGATTGAGCAGTTCGGCGGGTAGTGAAAATGGACGTTCCTAGATAAGTTCCAATGCTGTCCATGGTGGGAATACTGAATATTCCAGCCACCCGCTCTTTGAGATGCCTAGGTGTATTAGGAGAAAACCAAAGGCTTGATTTGGAAACATTCACAAGCTGGCCAGAAGAGTCACAAAAGGTCTGTAGGATTTTTCGTAAATTCTTACAGTCTCTAGTTGTTGCCTTAGTAAAAAGAAAGATATCATCAGCGAAAAAAAGATGCGAGATGTGAACCCTAGCCCAAAGAGTGATAGGGTGGATAAGTTTATCTTGAACAGCCTCTACCAATTTGATCGACAGCCATTCCAAACAAAGAATGAATAGATATGGGGATAATGGGTCGCCCTATCAAACTCCCCTACTGGGCACAACTTCTGGGAGAGGGGCCCAGTTCCATAAAACATGGAACCTAGTGGATGAGAGCATATTCATAATGAGAGTAATGAGGTTTAGGGGCATTTGAAAAAATTCAAGTGTTTCCTTAACGAAAGCAAAATCCAATCTATCATATGCTTTTTCAAGATCTAGTTTTAGAGCAACGTACCCATTTTGACCCCGCCTAGATTTTAAAGTACGTATCGCTTCCTGGACAAGGATAATATTATCACTCGTTCGACGACCCGGCACAAACCGGCTTGGCAGGGATTAATGACATCAGCAATATAAGGTTTATTACAAAAACTTTACAAACTTCGTGTGTAATTCCCTTCCAAAAAAATAAAAGAAGACTTGTGTAACCAATCACACTAAAAATATATATATATATATATATATATATATATATATATATATATTCATTTAATGTGCCAATTAAATAGCACTCATCGTAATCTTACTATATCAATTTATATAAGTTTTTTAAAGTTAAATTTATAGTAGTTACTTTCTCAAAAAAAAAAAAAAATATAGTAGTTACTTTTATTTTTATTTTTATAGAAGATATAGTAGTTACTTGGAACAAGATATAGTAATAAACTAGGAGAATGTTATAATAAAGGGCGTTCACAAAACCACTTGGACCACATCTAAATCAACCAAAGCCACCTAAAAAATGGAGTAACCACATCCTACCACAAGTGGAAGTGAAAAAATTGCACCGCACTACACAGTGTGGTGCAATTTGCGGTTTATTGTTAAGAAAGCCTCACAAAACCACACTATACCACACCCAATTTGCAGTTACGCATAGCCTTCCAGAGGAAAATTTGGATTTTTTTTGGGCATGGCAATGACCAAATCCAGTTCCATAAGGATTTGTTCCAGGGAACTTGTTGTTGATGGCAAAGAAATTTAGGTGGATTTAACAGAGCAGGTACCCTTATTGTGGGGCCATAGGAAAGTGTCAGCAAGCCTAGTAAAACGTGCCACAGGGATACCGTGACTAAGGCTTTGAAGTTTGGGGGGAATAGGGAGACTGAGGACATCGAAAGACCAGGAGTGGTTAGACCGCAATGAGCTAACCCTACAGTCTTTGTCATGGAGGAGGAGGGGCCCCTCAATATAATTGCAGAGGGAGCCGTGTGGTAGCCAAGGGTCTTTCCAAATTCGAATAGATTGCCCATCCCTAATAATCTAGCTCATGCCCTGTAATAACAATTTGGCACCTAACAATAACGCAGACCAAATGTGAGAACCCCTTGAATGACGCGAGCTAGTAAACAAAGTTGCGTAGGGAAAGTACTTAGCTTTTAGCACCTGAGCCCAGAGCGCATTTTGGTTGGTATATAGGCGCCAAGCCTAGTTCATGAGAATCGCACGGTTTCGATGCTGGGTGGATGGGATTCCTAGACCACCCGCCTCTTTGGGTAAAGTAACAGTGTCCCAGTTAACCGTGTGACAAGCTCTATGGTGTTCAGTATCCCCCCAAAGGAAGTTGCAACTCATTTTGTCAATCTGGTGACTACTCTTTTGGGGAAAAAGCGTGGTTTGCATGGTGTAGAGGGAGATGGAGGTCACAGAAGCTTTTATGAGGGTAGCCCGGCTAGCCATAGAGAGATATTTGGCTTGCCATCCTTCAATACGCAATCGTATTTTGTCCACTAAATATTGATAGGATTGAGCAGTTCGGCGGGTAGTGAAAATGGACGTTCCTAGATAAGTTCCAATGCTGTCCGTGGTGGGAATACTGAATATTCCAGCCACCCGCTCTTTGAGATGCCTAGGTGTATTAGGAGAAAACCAAAGGCTTGATTTAGAAACACTCATAAGCTGGCCAGAAGAGTCACAAAAGGTCTGTAGGATTTTTCGTAAATTCTTACAGTCTCTAGTTGTTGCCTTAGTAAAAAGAAAGATATCATCAGCGAAAAAAAGATGCGAGATGTGAACCCTAGCCCGAAGAGTGATAGGGTGGATAAGTTTATCTTGAACAGCCTCTACCAATTTGATCGACAGCCGTTCCAAACAAAGAATGAATAGATATGGGGATAATGGGTCGCCCTATCAAACTCCCCTACTGGGCACAACTTCTGGGAGAGGGGCCCAGTTCCATAAAACATGGAACCTAGTGGATGAGAGCATATTCATAATGAGAGTAATGAGGTTTAGGGGCATTTGAAAAAATTCAAGTGTTTCCTTAAGGAAAGCAAAATCCAATCTATCATATGCTTTTTCAAGATCCAGTTTTAGAGCAACATACCCATTTTGACCCCGCCTAGATTTTAAAGTACGTATCGCTTCCTAGACAAGGATAATATTATCACTCATTCGACGACCCGGCACAAACCCGGCTTGGCAGGGATTAATGACATCAGCAATATAAGGTTTATTACAAAAACTTTACAAACTTCGTGTGTAATTCCCTTCCAAAAAAATAAAAGAAGACTTGTGTAACCAATCACACTAAAAAAAAAAAAAAAAAATATTCATTTAATGTGCCAATTAAATAGCACTCATCATAATCTTACTATATCAATTTATATAAGTTTTTTAAAGTTAAATTTATAGTAGTTACTTTCTCAAAAAAAAAATAAATATGGTAGTTACTTTTATTTTTATTTTTATAGAAGATATAGTAGTTACTTGGAACAAGATATAGTAATAAACTAGGAGAATGTTATAATAAAGGGCGTTCACAAAACCACTTGGACCACATCTAAATCAACCAAAGCCGCCTAAAAAATAGAGTAACCACATCCTACCACAAGTGGAAGTGAAAAAATTGCACCGCACTACACAGTGTGGTGCAATTTGCGGTTTATTGTTAAGAAAGCCTCACAAAACCACACTATACCACACCCATTTATGTGTGTGTGTGTGTGTTTTATCTATACTATTATTTAAAAGGACTTCCTCTGTTTAAGATCCTCAGTTTTTTTGTTCAAAAATACCCCTAAATCCTGAACAAAACTGGAGGACATTCCAATAAATTACATTTCCAACTTCCCAAAAAAAAAAAAAAAAAAAACAACCCACATTCCTATCTTGAAAAATCTACCAAATGTTAATTACAAAAAATTCCTTCCCCACGTACGCAACCAAAACTATCCCACTTTCTATCCAAAAAAAAAAATACCACACATCATATCATATCATATTATATATAATAAAAGTTGGGCTTAGATGTCGTGATTGCGCCATGTGGCTTCACCAAATTACAGAAATTTTAATAAATTTTTAGATTTTAAGAATAGATATATATACATATTTTTTGGATAAATATGACAAATCAAGTAATGAAAGAATGTAGCATTTTATTTACAATTATAACAGTTGTGTCCATCTAAAATGTTATCAACAAATCCTAAAATCAAAAAATAGATATATATATATATATATATATATTTGTCCTTATCTTTTTATCCTATAATTTCTAAGTTAATAAAAATTTTAATTTGATTACAATCCAAATTCTTCATATAATCCTTTTATTATTAATTTATCTATAATTTCAAAAAAAAAAAAAAAAATTAGAGTATACGTAGAGTAGTTAAACTAAAGTAGTTAAAGTGAAAGAATTGATGAAATTTTTTTTCCTCCGTTTCTTCAAAAAACGTAAAAGGAAAAAAAAAGAAGATAGAAATTTTTTTTCCTAGTTTATTTATTTATTTATTTTGGATAAATTTGCATTTTATGTCATCTTTTTCCTAATAATAAAGTAAAAAAAAAAAAAAAAAGTATTTGAGTTTTACCTAAACTACTTCTTTTTATTCATATCTTCTTCACAACCTAAAATTCCCACTATATATACACACAGTTTTTTTTATGTTTCATTATTTCTACTACGTACTTTATAATTATTTGCTATATCTTTCCTTTCTCCTCTCTGCCCTACCTACAACATTGCAGGTAAATTTTTTTTTCTTTCATCAAATTGAATATATATAATATGGTTTTTATCAACAAGTTTTATAGATATGTTGAAATTCTATGTTTAATCACACATTTTAGTGTTTTTTTTTTTTTTTTTAGAATTCAATATAGCAAGCAGTATTTTTGTATTTTTTAATTTCTTATTACATGATTATTTGTTGTTGACATCAATATTTTATTATGGATTTAATTTGTTATGGCTTTTATTTGGTGCTTTGTTCCATGTAATCTATATTCTTTAATTAAAAGCAAAATTTGCTGTCAAACATGAAATTGGATATGAAAAAATCCATCCATCCAAATTTCTATGTAAGTCTATCTTTACATAACTCTGATTTTTTTTTTTTTTTTTTAAAGTTCAAAATTTTGGATATTTTTTCATTAATGAATTGAGGTTTTGGATTAATTTTTTTTTCAACAGTTTCAATTATTGAATTCATTATTTTTTCATGTATAATATTAATATCTGGGTTTTTTATGATAAAAAAAAATATATATGTGTTTTTAAAGGCTAAAACACAATACAATTACAAACATTACTTTAAGTTAGGGTGTTATATTTATTTATTAGTAAGTTAGAATGTTACATTAAGGTAGAGTATTATATTTTTATTTATTATTAATTTAGTTTAGGGTTGATATAACTTATAACCATTTGAATGAAATCAACACTAAAACAAATGATTTAAATATCAAAATAAAAAATAAAAATTAAATTTCATTTAAGTGGACAAGTACAATTTATTTTTTAATCTTAAATTTTGAATTAATTCTTTTTTCATTTTATTTGTTATTAAATTTAATTATATTATCAAAATATTTTTTATTAAGCTGTGCATCGCACGGGCATAATACTAGTTATATATAATAAAAGTTGGGCTTAGACTCCGTAATTGCGCCATGTGTCTTCACCAAATTGCAGAAATTTTATTAAATTTTTAGTGTTTTAAAAAACTAAAAATGAATAGTATACTAACAGGACTCTAATTCATTCTTATCATAAAGTAATTTATCTCAAAAAAAAAAAAAAAAAAAAACTATTACCTATTTCACGTAGCTATCATTGAGTAGTTTTTTATCTAAGGAGAAAGAAAAACTAATTCTTCTTTTTTGTATTAACTTAAACGTAAACAAAATTTAAAAAAAAAATATCTAATAACAATCTAGCTAATAACGGTTAACAATTTTTTTGGGATAAAATATACCTAAACTTCTTGATTAGGTAAGCTCCTTTTTCTTTTTGTTCATATCAAGTTATCAACTTTTTCACAACTTAAAATTATCTAATATAAAAGTGAGGGTATACTACCATGACTCTAATTCATTCTTATCATTAAATAGTTTATCTTAAAAAAAAACAAAAAAATACTGGAGAAAAAAACACTTCTTCACATTAACTTTAACGTAAACAAAAACTATCATTAAGTAGTTTATCTAAGAAAAAAAAAACTACTTCACGTTAGTTTATCTCAAAAAAAAAAAAAAACTATTTCTTCTTTTTTTATTAACTTAAACGTAAACAAAAAAAAAATAAAAAAAAAAATCTAATAACAATCTAGCTAATAACATTAACTATTTTTTTTGGGATAAAATATACCTAAACTTCTTGATTAGGTAAGCTCCTTTTTCTTTTTATTCATATCAAGTTATCAACTTCTTCACAACTTAAAATTATCTAATATAAAAGTGAGGGTATACTACCATAACTCTAATTCATTCTTATTATTAAGTAGTTTATCTCCAAAAAAAAAAAAAAAAAAAATTCTTCACGTTATTTAAATTCGTTTTATGTATTTGTTGCCTTTTGGTTTCATAACTAGTGAAGACAATTTTGTGTAGGTATCTGCCTATGGAGGTCAGGTTTGTAATCTAGATGTAAAACTTTGCAAAATTTTTTTTCTTTTACACTAAGTTTATGTATAAAACTGTGCGTTGCATGGAAAAAATTAGAACAAAGATTTTATTTCTCGAATAGTTCTATCTTTTAAAAGTGGCAAATTTTATGTTACTTTGTCTAAAGATTTTAATTATTAATATTATTATTAACAATACTACAAATCACTTATATTGTAGATTCATTAAATATAAAATTCATATGCAAATAGTTTGATACATGTAACTACAAATGATATTATAGCACAATTGGCATGTTAGGTGCTATCATTTATATTTGATGTACCAATCAATTTATTCATTTCGTTTTTTAATTACTTATTTGGTATAGTAATTAGATATATTTTATAAATTTTAACATAAAACCGTGCAACGCACGGGCCTTTAACTAGTTCCTATAAAATAAAAAACTATCCCACGTTCTAAAAAAATAAAAACTATCCCATCTTATATAAAAAAATTTTAAAAAAAATCTAAGCAAAAACCAATTTCAACTGACTGTAAAATTATGAAACTAAAACTAAAAAAAAATAAAGAGCCTCATTGCACGGGCGAAATGTGTGTAATGAGGTTAGTTCTATATTAATTATATATGTTATATATTAAAACCATACTGCACCACGCCGTTTTAAGAAAACCACAAAAAAATGTCCCCACCTATTAATATATAAGTTTTTTTTTTTTTTTTTTTTATATTTCATATAGATTTTATAAATATTTAACCTATATTAAATATATATTTAATAGGCATTTAGCATATATTAATATTGTGGGGGTAAGAGCCCAAATTTGTACGTTGGGCCTTGGGCCCTGTTCGTGGATACGTCCGGGAAGAATAAATAATTGGAAGAGGCCCTAGAATAGAGGATCACGCAAGGAAATGAAGGCAGAGTATAGTCCGAGGAGGTTGACTTTCTCGGATGGGATGAATGTCGTCCAGGCAAGTGCTCGGATGATTCAGGTAACCATTCAGGTGGCTACCACGACAAGGATGGATTTTAGGCACGTACAAAGAGGATAATATCATGAAAATATCTCAAAGAAAAGCTGCTACCACCGCATTAAATGCACTGTAGCAACTTTTCTGGCCGCATTTATGGGGAGAAGACCCCTGAACAGTACAATTCTCAGCTACCGCCACTCACAAATAGCAACAGAGGACACTTGATGGGACACGTACTCAAGTGAGAATGCAGATGGATAACAAGTGTATGATCAGGATGATCTGAAAGGACCTATATAATGTAAAAGATCTCCCATGAATGGGGATTGAGAGAAGGAGGAAGAAAAAGGGAAGAAAGAATTACTGTAGCACTAAGAGCTGTAAGAAAGTCCATAACTAACACATTGATTTATATTGAACCTCCTTGGACAACCCTTTGGCTAATCTTTGTGTGTAGTTCACTTTTGTTTATCATCCAAATATTTTCTAGCCGTTAGCGCAAATCATTAAAACCTAACTTTTCGGCCCACTCTCTACAAATTTATTGTATTGGGCTTACTAAACCAACGTCCAAACAAAATTTTGGGCTTGGGCCAACAATCTGTGACCTTACAAATACATTTGCTATATATTTGTAAAATATAAGAAAACAAATCAAACTTCACCGAATCACACTTTACTGTAAGGGTTTTGGGAAAACCACACTACACCGTCTGGTGTGGTACTAAATATGACCCAAGACTGTATTAATCTGCACCATAAATACTCCTAATTATAACCACTAAAGTTCATATGCTTTCTTTTAAAACCCGTTAAGGAATCTCATGTTATAATCTATCCGAGAGGAATATTATGTTATATATAACCACAAAAGTCCATAAGCTTTCTATAAAAACACATTAAAAATTATTAAATATTTAATTATCAGAAAATTTTACTAGTCAAAATATAAAAATAAATAATGATTTATAATTGTGTTACACAATTCAATTTGTCTTTTTTTTAATAATAAAATAAAATATTAAATACAATTTAAATTTATATCATATCAATGATTTTATTGGTGGTGTACTTTTCTAAATTTCGTTGAAAGTACTTTTATACAATTTGTATAAGTTGACTTTATCTCTTTAAAAAAAAAAAAAAAATTTGCCTAGTAATGATTTATTTATTGTGTACACAATTTAAATTTTAAATGGCTGCAAATGCAATTTAAAGTAATTAGCAATGGGCTTGCGTGATATGTGAATAATGTTGTGAGCTGCCATATGAGAATTTCTATATAAAATGTTCAAAATATTTTAAAGTAATAACATAAAATAATGTTGTGATAAAATGAATAAGTTTTTGTTAAATTAATTATGTAATAAAAAATTATGAGGATAAAGAATTTAGACTATAAAGTAAATGTCATTAAATTAGAGATTAGTTATTATGTGGTGTCATAAGTCATTTATTTGTTTAATCATAGTTTTTGTTTCTTCAATGTATTGGAGTCAGCATAATTTTTTTTTATAATATAATGTTAATGTTTAGTTGACTTGTGGAAATATTATAGAAAATTTATGATGTCACGTTTAAATGAAAAATTATTCTAACAAAACGCCACACAGCAGAGCTATATGATCTCCTACGTAAGGTTTTCATTTTCTTATATCAAATATAAAAAAAAAAAAAGAAAAAAAAAGAAAAAAAAAGAAAAAAAAAGAATATATATAGATTAGCTATTAAGACATTTCAAATGCTACAAACCGATCCTCCGCGAGTGTATCTCTAGTAGGGGATCAAAAAGAAGGAAGCATCCAAATAGTTAGAAAAATGGCCAAAGTCTTCATTATCTCTTGATATTCTCTAATGGCAAAATTAATTTATTATTTAGTTCGTTTTACTTCTATCCTGTCTCAATTTTGATTAAACAATCAAATGGATTATTCAAATCTATTGTTAATTTCAAATATGGTTCATTCATGGGATACTAAAGCTAGCCCCTATTTTAGTTGCCCCTTTCCTCATTCCATAACAAAAAGGTAAGAATTCAAACCTAGAAAGAAAGAGCCCTTATATAGTCACTATTGTATATTATATAACTATAAAGCAACCTTTCGAGCAGTTCAAACTTACTTAGCAAACACACGACTCCACAGGACATGCAAAGGTCGCTTAAAGTTGGATTCGGATGGTCTGATTTTGGGGATTAAAAGTGAAAAAATGAAAAAATAGGGACCAAATGTAAATATGTGAAAATGTAGAGATGAAAAATGCATTATTTCTATACAATAGGTTCGTTTAAAAATATTTTGTAAAAGAATTATGTTTATGACCCATGTATAACCTATTCTAGAGTTGACCATAGATTCGAAAAAAACCTGACCCACTTGACTGACTTGGTCTAATCCGATAGGTCGTGGGTGGTTTTGACTGAGGTTGGCAGTCGAATCCGAATCTTAGTATGTGAAAGTTTGAAAGACTGTATGTTAAATTATGTAAAGTAAAGTACAATAATCTGCCTTGTATATAAGTAAATAATGTGTGTTGTAGAAGTACTATAACGGTGTATAAGAGGCCTAAAATAATGGGCCAAAAGCCCATTTGCCATTTGTCTAATGGCCTAATATTCTAATACTTAGGGTGTGCTTGTTCAGGATGAAAATGAGGAGGATGAAAGATAGAGAGAGGAAAATAGGGTGGAAAATGATGTTTTTCACTGTTTGGTTAGGGAAGGAAAATAGAGACGAGAGAAAATCGGGAGAAAGTTTTCTCTCCCGGGCCCACATTTTTTATCCTCCCATATTGGGAGGAAAATCTGAGAGGAAAAGTGATTTCATAGCACTATTACACAAATACCATCTCCCATCTACTCTCATTCATGACCTGAAGACCCTCTCTGTAACGCCCCAAAATCATAAGCAATAAATGTCTATCTAATCTGAATAATTCATAAAATATGTTAAATAAAAGAAACTAGCAACCTTGACTCTCATCACAATAGTTAGAGCTCTAATTCACCAAATACAAACATCCTCAAAATAATTCTCTAATACAATGTTTAATGCCATAAAAATAACAATAAAATCCTCAATTCCACAAAATAGTTCGTAACTGCTGTCTCCCAAGAATCTCTACTCCAATAATCCCTCAATGTATCTGTAATGGGAAATAAAAGGGGGGGTGAGATAACTCAATAAGTGGAATTCACTAACATTGGGGTGTGGGAACAAACCTTTCAAATAAATAATTTTTACAACAATTTCATAACTTGTAACTCATCAATATTCATCATCAAATACTTCATATATATATAAAAAACCAATATCTTTATATTGTGAGCCTTCATAATACATACATCAATACAATCACATAACAATTTCCTAGGCTTTTCTCGTGGTCAACGTTTACGCCCCGTTGACAGGGTTGTGCTATCCCCTTTTGGGACTGAAACCTCCTTTTCATCCCCTTTCTTAAGGATAGTTCCTTTGGAACCAAAAAGTGCACTCCCTTGCTAAGGAGCTCTCTTTTTGGATCCTCAATAATATACTCCCTTGCTAAGGAGCTATTAAATGTGCACTGTCCCCTTTTCTGGGACCGTCCCTTGCTAAGGACTATCTGTAGTATGATTGTCCCTTACTAAGGACTAGATACCACACTGAGCTTCTATTCACGACTTGCCATAGGTTTCCAAAACACATTTCAATATGCTCACAAATATAATCCATTCATAATTCTCAAAAATATAAAGATATATTCACGCATACAAGTTTAAATAAATTTAGGTTGTCCCACAAGATTTTCATAAAACGAATAGTCAATGTGCACATCAAACATTTATAAAATATCAATTCATATATAAAATATCAACATGTTTCTTTGATATAAAATAGTTTAATAATCAACATTGCTTTGGGAAAACCCCCCCAAAATTAGTAAACACCACTTACCTCTTAGTTGTAAAAATAAAGGAAATGAACCTCCCTCGAATCACAACAATTCAGTAGAATTAGAACCTAGCAACACCAAAAAATAGGTTCATCAATACACAATTTCCCACTTAAAAATCTATTTTCACACTTAAACGAATTTATCCTAAATAATATTGATATATTCAAACCCTTCATTTATTCACTTAACTATCCAATTTACTATTAAAAGCCACGTATTGCCTTAATTTGTTGCTTAGCATTCCCTCTTGATGCATTGGATGTCCACTGACTCTAACATTATATATATATATAAATATATATATTCAACTTAACATTGAAGGCCACGTGAGATTGCTTTAATCTATCAATCTAGTGCTAGAATGCTCTCTTGATGCCGCTGGACATCTACTGACCTTAATATTATATATATATATCAATCTAACTTGGAAAGCCACGTACAAGCCTTACATCAATCTAGTTGCCTATTGTCCCTTTAACGCCGCTGGACAAGGATTTAGACAATAATAGAAGTGTGATGGTTGATCGGTCAACCATTGAGGCTATGTAAATAATTGTTATTATAACATTATAATCATCAACCCAAAGACCCAAAATCTAGTACACGGTTGAACTGGTGTGAATGCTTAATAACCGGTCAACAATTGAGGCTTAATGCAATAACCATAAGCACCCTTTTCACTTTAACATGGTGACCAAGTCCGAACCTATTACTCTATTGGGCTCAATTTCAAAGTCTGTGTTCCTTCCTGACATATTGACCAAAACTTTATCTAATATAACACAATTGTAGGAGTCGTATTTCCATTGATATAGTAATAGAAACCATACCTGTAGGGTCCGTTTGGATATAGCTGAAAACTGAAAACTGAAAATTGAAAACACTGTAGCAAAATAATTTTTAAATGTGTGAATAGTGTCGTGGGACCAATTTTTAATGAAAAAGTTGATAAAAAGTAAAATTTGTGGGTCCGTGAACAGTGCAAAAATGCACTGTTCACGGTTGACTAGTCAACTTTTACGGCTGAAAGAAAAAAAAAAAAAAAAAAAGTGCTGAAACGCGTCTGGGTGCAAAATGCAGACGCAAAACGCAGTACCCAAACGGCCACGTAGTCTCTTCTCACAGCCACAGTGACAGAAGGCAAAGTTTCAGTAGTCGGCTGAAGGAAAAAGGATTCCCATCAGCAATTACATATGTGATTTAAGAGAAAAAGGCTAGGGTTATTAAGGCCAATATATTTACTCATGCCACCTCACTTGGGCTTTCTATTTCATAGTATTAATCTTATTTTTTAATATCTTAGGTCCAATTCAATTTAATCCATTTAATTGTAGGCCTCCTTTATAATTTACATATAATAAATAAATTGGTGTCAAAATTTTGGGGTGTTACACTCTTACCTACCCCACCTGATAACTTTTGACCACAAATCATCCTTATCACTTTTTTGCCTCTTCTCATCTTACCTTCACCAATGTCCAGCGATCCAGGTTCTCTTCTCTCTCTCTCTCTCTCTCTCTCTCTCTTTTTCAACGTGACCTGATCAAGTTGCTGGTTAGAAAATCATTTGCCCAATTAAATTTATATGTACACTATTGTAATTTTTACATTATAATAATAAAAAAAAAAATAATTTATATATATGATGTTTTAAATTTTATATTATTTAATGAGTACAAATAAATCTATTTCTTACATGTTATGTAATAAGAGTATAATAGTCAATTTATATAAATTACATTTTCCATCATTCCCTCTTTCTCTCCAACCAAACAAAAGAGTTTTCCACTCTCCCACTTTTCTAGCCCTCCAACCAAACACACAATTTTCCATCCTCCCACTTTTCCACTCCTCTAACCAAACGGACCCTTAGATTCCAGATAAATCAAGTATTCAGGGGTATCGGGTTTATCGCCCGGGGGGGGGGGGTGGGGGTGTGTATATATATATATATATATATAACACTAGACCCAACTGAAAGTTTTGATCCGTATACCTATACACATGTTTTGTTTTCATTGTAGTCTAATTGCCTTTTGGGTTTTTCACGTAAATCTTGCACCAATGTTCTATGAAACTTATAATGTATCCAAAATGAAAAGCCTTCCAACTTTACTATCTACGAGTGATCCTATACAAAACAAGTAGAGGTGATGAATTAGCTGCTTAGATAGTTGACTGGTTAAGTGAATGTCTACAAAAGTTGGAAGAGATCAGCTCAAAGGGGGTATGACCGTATGAGTATCAATGTGGCATCAACCTAATAGCTTTGATGCTTAAGTTAGTGGTGTAGTTTGGTGGATCAATTAAACGAAATTGAGATAATATTTTCTCATGCCTATTCCAAATTTGGATCTATTTTTATATATACATTCTCTAATGAAATTTTCTTTGATTTTTGTCAATTTTTCTTTGTGTCATAATGGGGTATAATTACTTTCATCACTGCCAAGATTCCGAATATATAACCGCTACTATTAATTCTCATAATAGGGGTAATGGTTTCTCGGATGTCGTGTTTGGTCCTTTGCGCGCGAGTTTGGGTGTTTGTCCCCTTCAATTCGACTTATAAGGTCTTGGCCTTATTTCTCAGTTTTGCATTTGTGCTACTCCTTGAGTTCAAGTTTGAAAAAGTAGTAAGGTTACAAGATTGGGCCATTAAACTAATCGTCAAAGTCAAATGTTTGTGATGATGTATTATGAGAGAATATTTTTTTGTAACAAGAGGACTAAAAAAAATAATCTTAAGATCTGATTCATGTATTTGACCAACAAACAATATGACGGGTATTTTTTGTATTTTTTTGTTTTGTTTTTGAAATGAATAGACAACATGATGTGGAACCAGACCTTTATGTGTGGATGGAAGATGTTGTTCCAAAATTTCAGTTTGTAATGCTGGCTAATGTAACCAATTTTTCTAATCTTAATAAAAGTTACTCCCTCCGTCCCATTTTTTTTGTCCTCTATTCCATTTTGAGATGTCCCAAAATATTGTCCTATTTCTAAAAATAAAAGTCATTAATTTACTAATGTTCCTATTATACCCCTATTAATTTACTTATTCAATTTTTTGATAATTTTTTTTAAGGGTTGTTTTGGAAATTTATACATTTTTAAAAGGTAGACAAGACAATAAATGATGTTCCCTTAAAAAGTTTGACTTTTCAAACAGGACAAAAAAAATGGGACGGAAGGAGTATATATTTTATGTCTTTCATTTCAAAAAATGTATATAAAAAATAAAAATAAAAAGAGAGGTTGAACCTTCGAGTGGGCCAACATCGGATGGGTTGGACAACCACTAAAGTGCAAGAAGTGAGCCTGGGCTAACTAGCCCAACCAGTTATCCAAACAACCTTAAAAACATGACTTCCTAAAACCATTTGAAGCAGAACAGACCAAAGCAGTGAGAAGTGAGAACTCAAATGCTTCTTCACAGATCTCACCCTCTCCTCCTGAAACCATTTTCGACTTCAACAACTGCTCTCACTTGGAGAACCCAAATAAAACAAAACCAGCTTGCGTCCCAAATCTCATCCATTCTCTTACAAAGGCACAACTGGGTCCCTCTTCTCCAAGACCTCAATCTCTCCAGACTAACCCCATCACTCTTCCTCCAAATCCTCCGCAGAACTCAGAGCAACCCTCAAATCTCTCTCAGCTTCTTCAATTGGGCCAAATCAAATGTTGGGTTTCAACCAGACCTCAACTCTCACTGCCAGCTCATCCAACTCTCGCTCAGCTCGGGTCTTGTCCAACCCGTGAAGACCCTCTTGGATTCTCTGATTCAGTCCCACCCTGCATCAGTGCTTGTACAGTGTCTTATTCGAGTTTGTAGAGGTAGAGATTCTCAGTCTAAAGTGTTAAGCTTTGTTCTTGAATGGTATTCTCAAAAGGGTTTGTTTGTTGAGGGGTTAGAAGTGTTTAGGGAAATGAAAGTTCATGGCTTTACACCTTCAGTTTGTGCCTGCAATGCACTGCTTGATGCTTTATTGCGAAAAAATGAGATTAAACTTGCTTGGTGTTTTTATGGTGCTATAATTCGATGTGGGGTTTTGCTGGACCGATCTATGTGGTCACTGGTTGCTCAGATTTTGTGTAAAAATGAGAAATTTGAGACAATTTTTAGATTGTTAGATTTGGGTATTTATAATTCTGTTATTTATAATCTTGTTATTGATTGTTATGGTAAAAGTGGGGATTTTGAAGCTGCATTTGCTACCTTGAATCAGATGTGTGAAAGAAAAATTGATCCAGGTTTTAGTACTTATAGCTCAATTCTTGATGGGGCGTGTAAATATGAGAATGCTGAAGTCATTGAGAAGATAATGAGCATTATGGTGGAGAAGGAGCTGCTTCCAAAGACTCCTTTATCGGAATATGATTTAATAGTTCAGAAGTTTAGTGACTTGGGCAAGACTTTTGCAGCAGAGATATTCTATAAGAGAGCTTGTGCTGGGAAGATTGGATTACAGGATGCTACTTATGGGTGTATGTTAAGGGCATTGTCTAAGGAAGAGAGAGTAAAGGAGGCAATTTCGGTATATCGTTTGGTCTCAGAAAGGGGTATTACGGTGAATGATAAGAGTTATCAGGCCTTTTTAAATGTTCTTTGTATGGAAGATCAGTTGGAGGAAGGTTGTGAATTGTTAAGGGATGTCATAAGAAAAGGGTGTAGTACTTGTTCATTGGAATTGTCTAAATTTGTAGCATCACAATGTAGTAAAGGTAGGTGGAAAGAGGCAGAGGAATTGGTGGATGTAATTTTTGATAAAGGGTTATTACTGGATTCTTCTTGTTGTTGCTTGTTGGTGAGGCGTTACTGCTCCAGCAGACGAATTGATTCAGCTATTGCATTGCATATTAAGATGGAAAGATTGAATGTGAGTTTGGATATAGCAACTTATAATGTGCTTCTCAATAAACTTTTTGGAGCAAGGAGGATTGAAGAAGCAGTCAGGGTATTTGATCATATGAGAGGTAAGAATTTGGTGAGCAGTGAAAGTTTTACGATTGTGATTCGTGGGCTTTGTCGTGGAATGGAACTCAGAAAAGCCATGAAATTTCATGACGAAATGTTGAACATGGGGCTTAAACCTGCTCAAGCAACATACAAGCGTTTGATATCAGGGTTTAAGTAACAACCTGTTTCGGAAGACATTGGGGTTTTAGGTAACAACCTCTTTTAGAAGACATTGCAATTAGTCTGGTTCTTGACATTATGGTTGGAGTCTGTACCAATTTTATTGTAACCATCCCTTGTAAAATGGCCAGCATAATCTGCAGACCATGGACTATAGTTATTATGATGCCATGAGTCTCTTTGTTTCTTTTCCAGAACACTCATAAGATTCAAATTAAAATATCCAAACATCTCTTGAGATGTAAGACAAAGAAGTTTACATGTATTCTAAGAATGAGAAAATGAAAAGTTCCGCTTCCTTGGTTCGTGTATATATCCATGATTGCAGTACCAAGTGAGGCACATGTTAGCTTGCTCTCTCTGGTTCTTGCGGATTATTTGCTGTATATGATACCTTCCTCTTATCCAAGAGAAAAACTAGCAAAATGATCACTTCATTTTTCCTATGCTGAAATTAGAATTCAGATTCGGAAGTGACTTAAAATTATATGTGCATCTAGAATTTAAACCCAGGATGCTGTCTCCAATTTTGTACGTGTAAATCTTTGCCCTCAACAAGAACAGTTATGTATGTATAAAAACAGTCGCCACACAAAGTAAACTGCAGTGCAAGTAGGATAGGACCATAGCAACAATATTGTTATGCCATCAAATTGGATTAACTCATTCTTTCTTATTTGTGCGTTAATCGCTCTCCTTTGAACATAACTAAACCATCTCATGTGAGGGGCTTTACTTATCTTTAACCAGATTTCTTAATTTGAATCCTATTTTTTAATGTATTTTTATATATCTATCTTAACATTCTTATTTTAGTTACACTCATTTAACGAATATATTTCTTTCTAAAAATCCAGTATGTTGTTGATATTGGCCTCACTTTGCAAGCATAAGTTGGAATGAGGTGGGTTTGAACCCTATATCTTTTATTCAATGACAAGAAATTTTACTAATTGAGCTAATCAGAATCTACGGCTATTATGACTTCAATACAAAATCATGATATATATATGTATGTAACCCGGATTTGAATAAAAAGAAAGAGACAGAGAGATAGAGTTTAAAAAGATTTTTTTTTTTTTTTTTTTTTTAATTGAAAGGTTAAAAAACTCTCTAACTTTCGTCTCGGGGCAATTCTGCAACAATCTCTCCATATGTGATTTATCATGGGATGCAAATGTTTCACGTTTTAGTCAATATCAAATACCTTTCAATCAAAAAAGGTCTTGCGAGAGATTTCAAAGAAATGTGCGGGAAAAGAGGCAAAAAAGGCACATTCACATTCGTGATTCTCACAAACCAGAATCACGATTAGGGAACCCGTTCTTGTACTCTTGTAAGATATATGTGGGAACCGGGGAAAAGAGGCAATGACTGCTCCTGTCATCCAAAATCAACATTAGGAAACCCGTTCGTTTGTCCAGCTTTGTTGTCTCGTGGAGTCAAAATCTTTAGCGTGCCCGTTTTCATTGGGTCCTATTGTGGCCGTTTCGATAGAGATTATCCTTGCAGCTCGCGTTTTGGTTTTTTTTTTTTTTTTTTTTTCCAGCCGCTAATGTTGACTATGAGAGACAAAAAACACTGTGCATGAACAGTGCGTGCACTGTTCACGCACTGTTCATGCACTGTTCATGTAATAAAAAATATTAAAAATGGGTCCCACGGTACTATTTACATATTTAAAAATTATTTTGCTACGGTGTTTTCAGTTTTCAGTTTCAGCAACAATAAGCTCAATCCAAACGGTCTCCCCACCCACCATGTTCGGTTAGCCATCTATTTTGGTTTAAATAGATGATTGGGGTATCCGTATCCTCATAAAACCACACAAGCCAGAAGCATTGAACAAGTTATGGTACTTGTTCGAAATACAAGCATGTCAATTCTTGTACTCTTGCTGTGTTGCTTTTGTTTAGATTCTGGTTCTGCCTTAGACACCATTACATCTTTTCAACCCATCAAAGACTCTGACTACATAATCTCCAATGGAGGCGCTTTCAAACTGGGATTCTTCAGCCCTGTAAATTCTACCAACCGCTACCTCGGAATATGGTATAATAAAAAGTCTGTTCTACCTGCCCAATGGGTAGCTAACAGAGAGAAACCCCTCAAGGATTCTTATGGGGTTCTTACTATATCTGAGGACGGAAATCTTGTAATATTAGATGGACAAAAGGAGATTCTTTGGTCATCAAATGTTACAAACTCTGTTGCCAATTCAAGTGCCCAGCTTTTAGATTCGGGGAACTTAATCTTGCGAGAAAGCACTAAAGGGACAATCGTATGGGAGAGTTTCCAACATCCTTCTGATACAGTCTTGCAAAGGATGAAATTTAGTACTAATGTAAGAACAGGTGAGAAAGTGCAACTTTCATCATGGAAAAGCCCTTCTGATCCATCCATTGGAAGCTTCTCCTCTGGTATTCAAGCTCAAAGTCTTGTTCAAATATTCACTTGGAAAGACGGTAGCCCATTTTGGCGCAGTGGGCCGTGGAACTCTAGGAGCTTTATTGGAATACCAGACATGTCTTCTGTATTATATTATGATGGATTTAGTCTCATAGGGGATCAAGATGGAACATATTATTTCAGTTGTTCTTTTGTGAGCAATTCTTTCATTCATTATGTCTTGACTACAGAAGGAGATATAGAGCGAAGATATTGGGATTATGAGAAGGACGATTGGGGGATCTCGTGGAATGCTGTGAAGAGTGAGTGTGATGTTTATGGTATGTGTGGGGCATTTGGAAGCTGTAATTCACAAAGTTCGCCAATTTGCAGCTGTTTACCTGGGTTTGAGCCAAAGAACACAAAAGAATGGAACAGAGGAAATTGGACTAGTGGATGTGTAAGGAGGACACCGTTGTCACAGTGTGCGGTGGTGAACAATAGCATTGAAGCCATCAAAATGGATGGGTTTTTGAAACTGAAGACGATGAAGGTGCCAGACTTTGCAGAGTCATCACTTGCTCATGAAGACAATTGCAGACAACAGTGTTTAGAGAATTGTTCTTGTATAGCTTATGCATATGATAGTGGCACTGGTTGTATGTCATGGACTAGAAGCTTAATTGACATACAGAAATTTTCCAGCCGCGGAGTTGATCTTTACATTCGTGTTGCCTATTCAGAACTTGGTGAGTTAGCTTGTTATCACTGTCTTAGATTTTAAGTTTTCAAAATTAAATAAAGATGAAAGGAGAGCAGACTCTCTTGCCGACGTTAATTCAAATTTTAATTTTGACTGAGAAATTAGTGTTTTTTTTGGCAAAAATTATTTTTGTCAACCTATTTTTACCATTCAGTTTATTTTTATTACTATTTAAGAGTTTTATTACACTTTTTTTGTACTATTTATGGATCTCACTGTACTGTTTAGCTGACTTTTACTTTTATTTAAAATACTTTCAGTAAAAATTTTTAGTTTTAATAAAATAAACGGATCCCAAACAGAATCTAAAAAGGGAAGATTTTGTTCATCTTCCATTTCTCCATTTATTTGGGAGATTCAAAATTTTTGCACTCTTAAACTTCTATAAATAGATTAAAACACATTAACGGTGTGCACAATATTTGAAGATTTTTTTTTTTTTCATTGAATCAATTTTTGGGATCTTAATTAAAATTTTTGCACCATAAGAGAGATAGAAAATGCATTCTATTGACCAATAGAATGACCTTAATTTATTTATTTTTTAAAATTTGCCTGGTGGGCGGTCTTGTTATTATTATTATTATTATTTTGCATTTGGGGCTTAAGCCCATTTAATTGGCCTAATGGTTGAGCTGCCACTGCTCACAAGCTAATGAAATCCTTGTAACATAAAATTTATTTGAACAAAAAATGGAAAGGAAAACAACGGTAATTTTTTTAAAAAAAATTTAGGAAACAGTAGTACTTATTAAAATACACGAACACGAAAAAAGTATATAGAGTTTTTTAAATAGGCTTATAATATATTACATAACCAGAGTACCACTATAAAAGAACCTAACATTTGTAGTAATAGCCTGAGGTTATAAGAATTAAAACTCTAATACACATAACCAATGTGAGATAAATATTGTTTTCCTTTTTTGAGAAAACAGTAGTACTTATTAGAACATATAAACACGAAAGTAGTATATAGATTTTTTTTAAACAGACTTATAATATATTAACTAATCTGAGTACCACTACAAAATAGCCTAACCTTTGTAGTAGTAGCCTAAGATTAATAAGGAAATTGTTGTTAGAAGACTATTTATTTAACAACGTTTTGCAATCTATTTTGTTTGAATAAGAGTTGTACTTTTTTTACCCTTCTGATTTACAGATAAAGTGGGAGATGTAAAAAAAGTTGTCACAATCAGTGTGATCATAGGAGCAATTTTCATTTCCATCTGCACTTTTTTACTGTGGAGATGGATGGCAAAACAAGAAGGTAATTATATTCACACTTAAATTAAATTAGCTCAGTTGACTAGGAAATGCTTCTATATATTACATTACTCACTACTATGGTGAACAATAGCGAGGAAAAAGAAAGCGATGGAGATCTTATTTTTCAACAGATGGGAAGCACAACAAATTTTTAGTAGTGACAACCTGGCCCAAGTCAAAATCCAGGAGCTACCGCTATTCAAGGTTGAGAAGCTGGCTAAGGCAACAAACAACTTCCATTTATCTAACAAGCTTGGGCAAGGTGGATTTGGTCCCGTATACAGGGTAATGGATCCTTCCTCGTGTATTTGACCCAATATATGCTCTAATACCTTTTAGCCCATTAATTTTTACATTTAAAAAAAAATAAATAAAGAAGGCTCTCTCATTTTTAATGTAGGAGTAAACATTTTACTAATTAGCTAACTCCTTATCATATGCATTAGCTCTCATGGTTTTACATTTATGTTATTATATTTATTCATTTTAATTATATAATATTAAAATGCTACAACATCTTTTCAAAAAAAAAAAAAAAATGCTACAACATGTTTTACTAAAAGTTTCTTGTCTAATAATTTGAATATCTAATTAACCACCTAATGTTTGTTTATAGGGAACATTGTCAGATGGACAAGTGGTAGCAGTAAAAAGACTTTGTAAAGCCTCTGGACAAGGGTTACAAGAATTTATGAATGAGGTGATGGTAATATCCAAACTTCAACATCGGAATCTTGTTCGGCTCCTAGGTTGCTGTGTTGAAGGAGACGAAAACATGTTGGTATATGAATACATGCCAAACAAAAGTTTGGATGCATTCCTATTTGGTTAGTTAATTTTGATACCCTTTCTTATATTAGAAATACAATACATTGTTAAAATTTCTGCCAGAAACACAGTTAGTGTAATATGATTTTTTAGACTATGGAACAATATTCTTCGTTGTGGTATTTCACTTGAAATAGACTTTCTAATTTTCTTATGACTTCACCACGTGAACTTCATTTGCAAAATGCAAACTATATGTTCACTTACCTTGTGAGTTTCTTTCTCTTATTTCTTTTTGCTTAAACTTGATAGCTCCACACAAAGAAAAACTACTAGATTGGAGAAAACGGTTCAACATTATTGAAGGAATTAGTCGAGGTCTACTCTACCTTCATCGGGATTCTAGATTAAGAATTATTCATAGGGATTTAAAGGCAGGTAACATCTTATTGGATAAAGAGCTAAATCCAAAAATTTCAGATTTTGGAATGGCCAAGATTTTTAGAAGCAATGAAGACCAAGCCAATACCAATAGGGTTGTTGGAACTTAGTAAGTACCTTCGGTTTTGGTCAATTTAATTAGATATTTGTGCTAATATATGATGACAAGATTTGAATGTATTTTGTTGTTGAAATTCAGTGGCTATATGTCTCCTGAATATGCAATGGAAGGGCGATTTTCAGAAAAATCAGATGTCTTCAGCTTTGGGGTATTGTTACTAGAGATACTAAGTGGAAGAAGAAACTCTAGTTTTTATCATGATGAGGAGTCCTTGAGTCTTCTAGGATATGTAAGTCATCTTTATCTCATTGCCTTTTTTTTTTTTTTTTTTTTTAAAAAAAAAAAAACTCTAATGCTTGTTAATTTCTTATAAGTTTCAATATTGATGCTAAGAATTTCAATATTCTTTCATGTTTCTAGGCATGGAAATTGTGGAATGCAGGCAACATTGTATCCTTAATAGACCCAGTCATATCTGAACCATGCTTTGAAATGGAGATTTTAAGATGTATACATGTTGGCCTGTTATGTGTGCAAGAATTTGCCAAAGATAGGCCGATTGTATCTGTTGTTATTTCCATGCTTAAAAGTGAGATTGTTGATCTACCCCATCCAAAGCAACCAGCATTTACTGAAAGGCAAATTGCCTTAGATACCAAGTCCTCTCAACACAGACAAATAAAATGCTCTGTTAACAATGTTACTGTTACAATGGTTCAAGGTCGATAAATAGCATGTGTTGTTGACATAATCATGTCGTAGTTATTAATTCATTTTGAACACTTTCACAAGAATCTTAAAACTTTTGTCAATATTCATGAAACTGAATGAATATTTCATACCAATGGTACAAATAATATACATTAATTTTTTTTTAATCATAAGAGAAGCTTAAGGGAATTTTATATGTTGTACATAATTTAAGTGGAAGTTCATTTTATGCAAGTAAAATACGTTGTGGTTGTGGGTATTGATGGAAAAATGCTATGCATCTCAATCTCTTTCTTTCAGTCTCACAATTCAAGCTTCAACTTTAGACCACCAAGAGAGGAAATCTCTCTATCATAATTTGTTGTCAAAATAAACTCCATTGCTGACAAACTTGCAATAGCAGGAACACCTGTGATGAAGAGTATCTTATCCTCCTCATTCTTGATGGTTTTAGACAACCCTATGAAGCAACATTAAACTCCATTCAAGCTTGAGAAGCATCTCTCCCTTTCGATGTCATTTTTGGGCTTCCATTCAGTATTTAAATATAACACTATCGCTGTAATGTTACATTACACCGTAATATTAAATTATTATAATATTTTATTAATGTAATCTCAATACAATAGTACAAAATTACATTATTTAAGAATGTAATGAGATTAATTAAGGTGATGTGATATATTTTATTATTTTAAATTATGGTAATCAGAAATGTAATATTACATTATTGTAATATTTCATTAATGTAATCTCAATACAATAATATAAAATTATATTATTTAGGAATGTGATGAGATTAATTAAGGCGATGTGATATATTTTATAATTTTAATTTATGGTAATCAGATAGTGAACTACCTTGGGGCTGAGGGGGGCCATGGCCCCCCTAGCCTTTGAAAAAAAACCATTTAGTATACAAAAAGTCATCAGACCACCCCTTACCTAGCTGCCTTTTATTCAAATATTTGGTTCTTCCTCTTAAGAATTTTATCATCTTCTTTCTCAGTCGTCTGCTTCATCTTCTTCCTTCTTCTTCTCTGTTCTTTGTTTGTTCAACAGATAAGGTGGTCCTCTTAATTTCCACTTCTTGTTTAATCCGCTCATCCCACGTGAGAGTAATAAATGATGAAAGTAACTTCTATAACCCTTCACACACTGTCTTTTACAGCTTTGATTCAACCACCATCAGGACATGTGCTAAGCTTTTAACCTCTTCCTTTTGCATCTAATTTTTTCTTTTTTCAATATATCTAGGCATACACGTTTATAGGGGAACATGTTATTATAATATAATAATTGTTATTATTGGTTATATCATTTTTTTTATTGAAAAGATATATCATTTTTAAAGACTATTAAAAGTCTTACAATTTGTTGCTTCTTGATAAGTGAAAAAGAGAGAAGAAAAAAAATTAAGTTTATACCAAACTATTGTTGTAAATTAACTCGAAATGGTATTTGATTGATACCTAAACACATTATTCCCTTAATCAAACCGAAACGGTCACAGTACAAAATTTACTACCTTTGTTTTTAAACAATTCTCTTTTAGTCGAGAGCTCTCTACCTTCTCTCAACTCTCATTCATTCTCCTAATTGAATGAGTGATATTAGGTATAAAACAAATTTTACTATATAAGTCTTATAAATTAATGTGTTATCAATTACAGAAATTAATATTATCAAAAAAAAATTACAGAAATTAATATAAATACTAATTTATTATCTTGTTGAAATGACACTAATTACATTAATTATCACATTAATTTGTAAATATTTTGTTAAAAATTTTGTAATAGTTTTAGCATTTTTCTAATTGCATATCAGTGTGTTGATAGTTTATTAGTGCTAAATGGACGGTAATTTGTATTTTTATTAAAAATATATTATTCATATTCTGGCCCCCTCCTCAATCAAAATCCTGGTTCAATCCTTGATAGTAATGTTAGAAAAAATAAAATATACCAATAACCTTAAAGTCACATTATTGTAATGTACATAATATTAAGGACACATCACAATAAACCAAATGCACCTAAGAGTTTTTCAATATCCCATTTGAGAGCATGAACTATTGAGAAAAGAAGAAAAGGATTCCAATGCTGAAATGCCTCGTGGTTTTCATTGATTAACCAATAATGGAATTTATACATAACTAACAGCAAAATAACAAACTTAACTAACTGATAACAGACTCCACTAATGACTGTTTAGCCTAACAAATTCAAATGCTTGATACGTGTGGACTGAAGCCACTTATTACAAACCACTAAACTGCAGGTAGTTCTACTCTACAACAGCATATACTACTTGTAGTTTTCACAATATGAACACCGCCTTATTCAAAAAATATTACAAATCCAATCGTGGTTGCAGTGGCTCTCATCAAGCTTCTGCAGTCTTCTGCACTTTAGCCTCCTTAAGCTTCTTAGCTTCTTTCTTCTTGACCTTAGAACTTTGACAATTGTTGATACTTACAGACCTAGGTCCGCTTGACAAATTTGTTATAGACCAAATCGCCATCTCATCATCTGTTATCATCTTATGGAAAATTATATTCTCAAATCTCAAACCCCTTCATGATTGTACATTTCAAATTTTCAATGCATTTGATTGGACCTTAAAAATGCATGACCTTTCAGTCTTCTTCTCTTCCTCTCTTCAAAATGCATGACCTTTCAGTCTTTCTCTTCATCTAAATTCTCTTTTAAAATTTACTTCCAACCTTCTCTGGCTCTTCCAGTCTTCCTCTCCCTCGAAGATTTAATCTTGATGTCGGCATCAATCCTGAGGTGAGTTTTATTTTGTTCTTTCACGTAACTCTATTTGGCCTACAAAATTGGAGTTCTATTTTGTTCTTTCATTGCCTTTACAAGTGCGAAGCATTTTGGTTTCCTCAATCTGACATTTTGGTATAGGCAAAGGTCAAGTAGGAAAACCTGATTGGCAGCATCCAATTCAGTTCTTCAGCTAGCATCTTTGCTTCTAATAATCAGTACAAATTTACGCAAAAATATAACTGCACTTGCTAGGGATTTTTTATAATCTTTTTATGCTTTTACTTACAGAGGGGATGGCAATGCTTGCAGTTTGCGACTTGACGAAAAGATCTCTTCATAGAGCTGTATTGGGAGGTACTCTTAAGTCACAATGTAACGGTCAATCCTCACTGCAATAAAAGCTTGTATCAAATATATAAAACTCATTTTACTTTTGCATAGTGGGAAATGTGATAGCATTCACATTAGGCTTTACACGCTTTTTGCCAAATTAAGTCAACTTTTTGCGTAGTTTAGCTATCTATTTTTAATACTCCCTCCATCTCACTTTTTTTGTCCTATTTAAAAAGTCAAACTTTTTAAGGGAATATTATTTATTGTATTGTCTACCTTTTAAAAATGTATAAATTTTCAAAACTACCCTTAAAAAAATTTATCAAAAAATTGAATTAATAAATTAATAAGGGTATAATAGGAATATTAATAAATTAATTACTTTTATTTTTAGAAATAGGACAATATTTTGAGACGTCTTAAAATGGAATAGAGGACAAAGAAAGTGGGACGGAGGGAGTATACATCAACGTAAACCTCAATATTTATATCAATATTTTAATTAAATATGATTTCCTTCCTATAATTTTTATTCATTCATATTTATAATCTCAGAAAAATTTAGAAAAAATCCACAACCCACCGCAACCACAATAAATATAAAACTTTTTTTTTTTTTTAATGTATTGAGCCCTGTTGATGCCCACTTTGGTAAGAAGTCTTAATAGTAGGAAAAAACCCAACAATATGGGAGGGAATAAAGAAGAAGAATTAGCAAATTGAGAAGAAAATTATTAAGCCCGAATGATAGAAATAATGGACCATAGGCTTGTAAAATAGCAAAATGGCCTCAAAGAAAGCAAGCAGGCCCAAAGGAGTCTAAAAAAAAAAGTAGTAAACTCATGAATATTATATGAAATGAAAAGCAAGCAAGAATTGGTTGAAGGAGCCCAAAGGAAGCAACTATAACATCTTGGCCCCGTTTCTTAGTTTTGCATTTGTGCTACTCCTTGAGTTCAAGTTTGAAAAAGTAGTAAACTCACGAGATTGGGCCATTAAACTAGTCATCAAAGTCAAATGTTTGCGATGATGTAGTGTGAGAGAATAAATTTTTGTAACAAGAGGGCTAAAACAAAAATAATCTTAAGATCTGATTCATGTATTTGACCAACAAACAATATGATGGGTATTCTTTATATTTTTTTTTTGTTTTGTTTTTTGAAATGAATAGACAACATGATGTGGACTAGACCTTTATGTGTGGATGGAAGATGTTGTTCCAAAATTTCAGTTTGTAATTCTGGTTAATGTAACCAATTTTTCTTAACCTGTATATATTAAGAGGATTCAGAAAGTTAATTATTGCTTCTTTTTTTTTTTTGTCAAAAATACTTCTAAATTAATTAACTAACAAATTAAAAATGGGATTAAAATAGTGAATTAGAAAAAGAAAGTTAGTAATTGTTTTTTCTATTGTAAAAAATACCCCAACCTAAAACTTAAAAATGGGGTTAAAATAGTAAATTGACAAAAATAATAAATTCTTACTTCTACGTTGCAATGCTTTCTTGTTTCTAATAAATTCATACTTTTATGTTGATTTAAATTCCTATTTCTACTCACTAACTCCTTACAAAATAGGGTTACTCTTTTGTTAGTTTTAAAACTCCTCCAATCTACAAAGCTCACCACACGTTGTTTTTTTTTTTTTTACTTCATCACGATGTATTTGTTTCCTCTGTCCTCCTTTTTTTTCAATTAAAAAAAAAATTCATTACACCTTTAGGTTTTTTTTTTTTTAATTGAAAAAAGTAGAAATCTCAAATTATAATAAATGCAAATTATTAATATTTACCCAAAAAATAGAAAAGCCTGTGTGCACGTGCTCAAAGACTAGTCTTAATAAAAGTTATATCTTTTATGTGTTTCATTTCAAAAAATGTATATAAAAAATAAAAATAAAAAGAGAGGTTGAACCTTCGAGTGGACCAACATCGGATGGGTTGGACAACCACTAAATTGCAGGAAGTGAGCCTGGGCTAACCAGCCCAACCAATTATTCAAACTACCTTAAAAACATGACTTCCGAAAACCATTTGAAGCAGAGCAGACCAAGTAGTGAGAACTCAAATGCTTCTTCACAGATCTCACCCTCTCCTCCTCAAACCATTTTCGACTTCAACAACTGCTCTCACTTGGAGAACCCAAATCAAACAAAACCAGCTTGCCTCCCAAATCGCATCCATTCTCTTACAAAGGCTCAACTGGGTCCCTCTTCTCCAAGACCTCAATCTCTCCAGACTAACCCCATCACTCTTCCTCCAAATACTCCACAGAACTCAGAGCAACCCTCAAATCTCTCTCAGCTTCTTCAATTGGGCCAAATCAAATGTTGGGTTTCAACCAGACCTCAACTCTCACTGCCAGCTCATCCAACTCTCGCTCAGCTCGGGTCTTGTCCAACCCGTGAAGACCCTCTTGGATTCTCTGATTCAGTCCCACCCTGCATCAGTGCTTGTACAGTGTCTTATTCGAGTTTGTAGAGGTAGAGATTCTCAGTCTAAAGTGTTAAGCTTTGTTCTTGAATGGTATTCTCAAAAGGGTTTGTTTGTTGAGGGGTTAGAAGTGTTTAGGGAAATGAAAGTTCATGGCTTTACACCTTCAGTTTGTGCCTGCAATGCACTGCTTGATGCTTTATTGCGAAAAAATGAGATTAAACTTGCTTGGTGTTGTTATGGTGCTATAATTCGTTGTGGGGTTTTGCTGGACCGGTCTATGTGGTCACTGGTTGCTCAGATTTTGTGTAAAAATGGGAAATTTGAGACAATTTTTAGATTGTTAGATTTGGGTATTTATAATTCTGTTATTTATAATCTTGTTATTGATTGTTATGGTAAAAGTGGGGATTTTGGAGCTGCATTTGCTACCTTGAATCAGATGTGTGAAAGAAAAATTGATCCAGGTTTTAGTACTTATAGCTCAATTCTTGATGGGGCGTGTAAATATGAGAATGCTGAAGTCATTGAGAAGATAATGAGCATTATGGTGGAGAAGGAGCTGCTTCCAAAGACTCCTTTATCGGAATATGATTTAATAGTTCAGAAGTTTAGTGACTTGGGCAAGACTTTTGCAGCAGAGATGTTCTATAAGAGAGCTTGTGCTGAGAAGATTGGATTACAGGATGCTACTTATGGGTGTATGTTAAGGGCATTGTCTAAGGAAGAGAGAGTAAAGGAGGCCATTTCGGTATATCGTTTTGTCTCAGAAAGGGGTATTACAGTGAATGATAAGAGTTATCAGGCCTTTTTAAATGTTCTTTGTAGGGAAGATCAGTTGGAGGAAGGTTGTGAATTGTTAAGGGATGTCATAAGAAAAGGGTGTAGTACTTGTTCAATGGAATTGTCTAAATTTGTAGCATCACAATGTAGTAAAGGTAGGTGGAAAGAGGCAGAGGAATTGGTGGATGTAATTTTTGATAAAGGGTTATTACTGGATTCTTCTTGTTGTTGCTTGTTGGTGAGGCGTTACTGCTCCAGCAGACGAATTGATTCAGCTATTGCATTGCATATTAAGATGGAGAGATTGAATGTGAGTTTGGATATAGCAACTTATAATGTGCTTCTCAATAGACTTTTCAGAGCAAGGAGGATTGAAGAAGTAGTCAGGGTATTTGATCACATGAGAGGGAAGAATTTGGTGAGCAGTGAAAGTTTTACGATTGTGATTCGTGGGCTTTGCCGCATAAAGGAACTCAGAAAAGCTATGAAATTTCATGACGAAATGTTGAACATGGGGCTTAAACCTGCTCAAGCAACATACAAGCGTTTGATATCGGGGTTTAAGTAACAAACTGTTTTGGAAGACATCGGGGTTTAAGTAACAACCTCTTTCGGAAGACATTTGCAATTTTTCTGGTTCTTTACATTATGTTTGGAGTCTGTACCGATTTTATTGTAACCATCCCTTGTAAATTGGCCAGTATTATCTGCAGACCGTGGACTATAGTTATTATAATGCCATGAGTCTCTTTGTTTCTTTTCCAGAACGCTCATAAGATTCAAATTAAAATATCCAAACATCTCTTGAGATGTGAGACAAAGAGGCTTACATGTATTCTAAGAAAGAGAGAATGAAAAGTTCTGCTTCCTTGTTTCCTGTATATAGCCATGATTGCAGTACCAAGTGGGGCACATGTTAGCTTGCTCTCTCTGGTTCTTGCTTAATTCATTGCCTGTTGGGACAAATATGGGCATGCTCATAATCACTCAATGAGACTGATAAAACCTCGGATTATTTGCTGTATATGATACCTTCCTCTTATCCAAGAGAAAAACTAGCAAAATGATCACTACATTTTTCCTATGTTGAAATTAGAATTCAGATTCAGAAGTGACTTAAAATTATACGTGCATCTCCTAGAATTTAAGCCCAGGATGCTGTCTCCAATTATGTACGTGTAAATCTTTGCCCTCAACAAGAGCAGTTATGTATGTATAAAAACAGTTGCCACACAAAGTAAACTGCAGTGCAAGTAGGAAACGACCATAGCAACATTTTTTTATGCCATCAACTTGGATCAACTCATTTTTTCTTATTGGTGTATTAATCGCTCTCCTTTGAACATAACTAAACCATCTCAAGTAAGGGGCTTTACTTATCTTTAAGTGGATTTCTTCATTTTGAATCCTATTTTTTAGTGTATTTTTATTTATCTAAATATTCTTATTTTAGTTACACTCATTTAACGAATATATTTATTTCTAAGAATCTAGTATGTTGTTGATATTGGCATCACTCTACAAGCATAAGTTAGAATGAGGTGGGTTCGAACCTTATATCTCTTATTTAATGACAAAAAACTTTACTAATTGAGCTAATTAGAATCTATTATAACTTCAATACAAAATCAGGATATATATGTAATCCCGGATTTGAATAAAAAGAGAGTGAGAGAGTTAAAAAAAAAAAAAAAAAAAAAATTGAAAGGTTAAGGGGCTGTTTGGATTTGCTATTTCCATAACACACAACTTTGTTTTCATCACTCATAACTCAAAATATGTAGGTCCTATGAAAAAAACTCAGTTTGGATTTGTTTCCATCACTCAATTTTCTGATTTTTGAATGATGAGTTATAGAAACTGAAAACACATTTTCAGTGTTTTCAGTTTTCAAAACTCAATTTCTAATGGCATTTTGGTAATTAAACACATACTGAGGGACCCACCAGCCGCAACTTTTGACTTCACTTTCCACTTTCCTTTTTTTTTTCCCCCCACTTTTCTTTCTTTGTCTCTCTCTGTTCTTCAGCTCAATTCATTCTTTCCTTCTTCTTTTTTTTCCCTTCCTTTTCGCCTTTCTCATCTTCAATTCGTTCTTTCTTTAACTTTTTTTTTTCTTCATTTTCGCCTTTCTTCCTTTTCGCCTTTCTCATCTTCAATTCGTTCTTTCTTTCTTTTTCTTTTTTTCTTCCTTTTCGCCTTTCTCACCTTAGACCCATAAAAATAAAAATAAAAATAAAAATAAAAAAATCAACGATTGGGGCAACGAATTGGTTAATGTGGATTTGTGAATTTTCTGGATGCTTCAAGGATGCTAATGAATTTTATAGGTTTGTGCTTCAAGCTCAAAACTGAAGTGGTTGTTGTGGGTATTGGGGGTTGAAGGAAAAAAAAAAAAAGGAATGCCTAGTTTTGGGAGATCGTCACAAGTCTGAGCTACACCAAGTTATAAATGGTGCCACCGTTGGTGACAGTGGAGATTGTCGCAGGTCCGATCTTTCTTTCTTTCTTTTTTTCTTTTTTTTTTCTTCCTTTTCACCTTTCTCATCTCAGACCCATAAAAAAAAATCAACGATTGGGGCAATGAATTGGTTGTTGTGGGTTTGTGAATTTTCTAGGTACTTCAAGGATGCTAATGAATTTTCTAGGTTTGTGCTTCAAGCTTAGAACCGAAGTGGTTGTTGTGGGTATTGGGGGTTGAAGGGAAAAAAAAAAAAAAACAGAAAAAAAAAAAAAAGAAAGAAAGAAAAAAAGGAATGCCTGGTTTTGGGAGATCGTCGCAAGTCCGAGCTGCACCAAGTCATAAATGGTGTCGCCGTTGGTGACGATGGAGATCATCGCAAGTCCGAGCTTCTAATATCAGCCGCTGGCTTGAAGTCTCTGGTTTTGGGAGAGTATTGAGGGCTTAAGGGAAAAGGAAATGAACAGTGAGTGATATGAAATGATGAAACGGTGTGAGGCGGGTAGGTTAACAGGAATGCCTGACATGGTGCTCAAGTATGGATCTCACAAAAAGTAGAAAAAAATTGAGTGGTGGGAAACCGAAAACATGTGCCAAACGGATGGGTATAGGAAATTAGGGTATTTTAAGTGATGAGTGATAAGTGGTGGGTGATGAGTGAGGAAAATTGAGTGATGAGTGATGATAAAAAACATAAAACCAAACAGCCCCTAAAAAACTCTCTAACTTTCATCTTGGGGCAATTCTGCAACAGACTCTCCATATGTGATTTATCTTGGGATGCAAATGTTTCACGTATTAGTCAATATCAAGTACCTTTCCGTTAATATAGTCTTGCGAGAGATTTCAAAGAAATGTATGGGAAAAGAGGCAAATAAAACAATAACTGCTCCTCGCATTCACAATCGTGATTCTCAAAAGCCACAATCTTTGTAAGATATATGTGGGACTGGGGAAAAAAAGCAATGACTGCGCCTGTCATCCAAAATCAACATTAGGAAACCCGTTCGTTTGTCCAGTTTTGTTGTCTCGTGGAGTCAAAATCTTTAGCGCGCCCTTTTTCATTGGGTCCTATTAAAGGTTCCCCCACCCACCATGGTTGGTTAGCCATCTATATTGGTTTAAATAGATGATTGGGGTATCCGTATCCTCATAAAACCACACAAGCCAGGAGCATTGAACAAGTTAAGGGACTTGTTCGAAATACAAGCATGTCAGTTCTTGTACTCTTGCTATGTTGCCTTTGTTTAGATTCTGGTTCTGCCTTAGATACCATTACATCTTTTCAACCCATCACAGACTCTGACTACATAATCTCCAATGGGAGTGCTTTCAAACTGGGATTCTTCAGCCCTGTAAATTCTACTTACCGCTACCTCGGAATATGGTATAATAAAAAGTCTGTTCTACCTGCCCAATGGGTAGCTAACAGAGAGAAACCCCTCAAGGATTCTTCTGGGGTTCTTACTATATCTGAGGACGGAAATCTTGTAATATTAGATGGACAAAAGGAGATTCTTTGGTCATCAAATGTTACAAACTCTGTTGCCAATTCAAGTGCCCAGCTTTTAGATTCGGGGAACTTGGTCTTGCGAGAAAGCACTACAGGTACAATCGTATGGGAGAGTTTCCAACATCCTTCTGATACACTGTTGCAAAGGATGAAATTTAGTACTAATGTAAGAACAGGTGAGAAAGTGCAATTTTCATCTTGGAAAAGCCCTTCTGATCCATCCATTGGAAGCTTCTCCTCTGGTATTCAACCTCAAACTCAAAGTCTTGTTCAAATATTCATTTGGAAAGACGGTAGCCCATTTTGGCGCATTGGCCCGTGGAACTCCAGGAGCTCTATTGGAATACCAGACATGAATTCTATAAATCATGACAGATTTTGTCTCACAGAGGATCATGATGGAACATATTATTTCAGTTGTTCTTATGTGAGCAAGTCTTTGTTTCATTATGTCATGACTACAGAAGGAGATATATTGGCAAGATATTGGGATTCTGAGAAGGACAATTGGGGGATCTTGAGGAATGCTGTGAGGAGTGAGTGTGATGTTTATGGTATGTGTGGGGCATTTGGAAGCTGTAATTCACAAAGTTCGCCAATTTGCAGCTGTTTACCTGGGTTTGAGCCAAAGAACACAAAAGAATGGAATAGAGGAAATTGGACTAGTGGATGTGTGAGGAGGACACCATTATCACAGTGTGCGATGGTGAACAATAGCAGCACTGAAGCCATCAAAATGGATGGGTTTTTAAAACTGAAGACAATGAAGGTGCCAGACTTTGCAGATTCACCACCTGCTCATGAAAATTTTGGAGATTTACCATCTACTAATAATGAAGACTATTGCAGACAACAGTGTTTAGAGAATTGTTCTTGTATAGCTTATGCATATGGTAGTGGCACTGGTTGTATGTCATGGACTAGAAGCTTAATTGACATGCAGAAATTTTCTAGCAGCGGAGTTGATCTTTACATTCGTGTTGCCTATTCAGAACTTGGTGAGTTAGTTTTGTTATCATTGTCTAGATTTTAAGTTTTCAAAATTAAATAAAGATGAAAAGAGAGCAGACTCTCTTGCTGACGTTAATTCATATTTTAATTTTGATAGAGAAATTAAGAAGGGAAGATTTTGTTCATCTTCCACTTCTCCATTTATTTGGGAGATTGAAAATTTTTACACTCTTAAACTTCTATAAATAGATTAAAACACATTAACAGTATGCACAATATGTGAAGAAAAAATAATTTTCATTGAATAAATTTTTGGGTCTTAATTAAAATGTTTGCACCATAAGAGAGATAGAAAATGCATTCTATTGACCAATATAGAATGACCTTAATTTTTTTTTTTTTTTTAATTTGCCAGGTGGCAGTCTTGTAATTATTATTATTATTATTATTATTATTTTTGCATTTGGGCCTTTAACCCATTTAATTGGCCTAATGGTTGAGTTGCCATTGCTCACAAGCTAATGAAATCCTCGTAACATAAAATTTATTTGAACAAAAAAGGAAAGGAAAATAACATTTTAGTAATCTATTTTTGTTTGTATTGAGACTTGATAGATAGCTGAAGTCTTGATAATTATTTGTTGTGTGCAGCCAAAAACAGTGAGTTTATATAATCTAGAAATGGAAAAAGAAAATAAAAAATTATATAGGTAGTGATTTATGTGGTTCCAGCTCCCTATGATAAGGAATATTTTTTTTTTTTAAAGTAAATAGTAGTACTTATTAAAACACACGAACATGAAAGTGGGGTTATAAGGATGCTTATAGTATATTACATAATCAGAATATCACTACAAAAATTAGGCCCTTTTGTAGCAGTAGCCAGAAGTCATAAGAATTGAAAATCTAACATACACAACCAATGTAGAATAAACATCTTTTTTTTTTTTTTTTTTTTGTTGAGAAAATAGTATTATTTATTAAAACACATGAATACAAAAGTAATATATAGAGTTTTTTAAATAGGCTTATATTATATTACATAACTAGAGTACCACTACAAAAGGGTCTAACTTTTGAAGTAGTAGCGTGGAGTTAAAAAGGAAATGGTTGTTAAAGGACCATTTATTCAACACCATTTTGCAATCTGTTTTGTTTGAATATGTGTTATACTCTTTTTTACCCTTCTGATTTACAGATAAAGTGGAAGATGTGAAAAAAGTTGTCACAATTAGTGTGATCATAGGAGCAATTTTCATTTCCATCTGCACATTTTTACTGTGGAGATGGATGGCAAAACAAAAAGGTAATTATATCCACACTTAAATTAAATTAGCTCAGTGGACTAGGAAATGCTATTATATATTACATTACTCACTACTATGGTGAACAATAGCAAGGAAAAAGAAAGCGATGGAGATCTTATTTTTCAACAAAGGGGAAGCACAACAAAATTTTAGTAGTGACAACCTGGCCCAAGTCAAAATCCAGGAGCTACCACTATTCAATGTTGAGAAGCTGGCTAAGGCAACAAACAACTTCCATTTATCTAAAAAGCTTGGGCAAGGTGGATTTGGTCCCGTATACAAGGTAATGTATCCTTCCTCATGTATTTGACCCAATATCTGCTCTAATACCTTTTAGACCATTAATTTCTATATTTAAAAACAATAAAAGAGGCTCTCTCATTTTTAATTTAAGAATAAACATTTTACTAACTGTCTAACTAATTATCTTATGTATTAACTTTCATAGTTTTACATTTATGTGATTATATTTATTTATTTTAATTATATAATATTAAAATGCTACAACATGTTTTACTAAAGGTTTCTTGTCTAATAATTTGAATATCTAATTAACCATCTGATGTTTGTTTGTAGGGAACATTGTTAGATGGACAAGAAGTAGCAGTAAAAAGACTTTCTAAAGCCTCTGGACAAGGGTTACAAGAATTTATGAATGAGGTGGTGGTAATTTCCAAACTTCAACATCGGAATCTTGTTCAGCTCCTTGGATGTTGTGTTGAAGGAGAGGAAAACATGTTGGTCTATGAATACATGCCAAACAAAAGTTTGGATGCATTCCTATTCGGTTAGTTAATTTTGATACCCTTTCTTATATTAAAAATACAATACATTGTTCAATTTTCTACCAGAAACACAATCAGTGTAATGTGATTTTGTAGACTATGGAACAATATTCTTTGTTGTGGTACTTCACTTGAAACAAATTTTCTAATTTGCTTATGACTTCACCACGTGAATTTCATTTGCAAAATGCAAACTATATGCTCACTTACCTTGTGAGTTTCTTTCTCTTATTTCTTTTTGCTTAAACTTGATAGCTCCACACAAAGAAAAACTACTAGATTGGAGAAAACGGTTCAACATTATTGAAGGAATTGGTCGAGGTTTACTCTACCTTCATCGGGATTCTAGATTAAGGATTATTCATAGGGATTTAAAGGCAAGTAACATCTTATTGGATAAAGAGCTCAATCCAAAAATATCAGATTTTGGAATGGCCAAGATTTTTAGAAGTAATGAAGACCAGGCCAATACTAATAGGGTTGTTGGAACTTAGTAAGTACCTTTGGTTTTGGTCAATTTAATTAGATACTAGTGCTAATATATGATGACAAGATTTGAATGTGCTTTGTTGTTGAAATTTAGTGGATATATGTCTCCTGAATATGCAATGGAAGGACGATTTTCAGAGAAATCAGATGTCTTCAGCTTTGGGGTGTTGTTACTAGAGATACTAAGTGGAAGAAGAAACTCTAGTTTTTATCATGATGAGTCCATGAGTCTTCTAGGATTTGTAAGTCATCTTTATCTCATTGCCTTTTTTTTAATACCTCCAATACTTGTTAATTTCTTATAAGTTTCAGTATTGATGCTAAGAATTTCAATATTCTTTCATGTTTCTAGGCATGGAAATTGTGGAATGCAGACAACATTGTAGCCTTAATAGACCCAATCATATATGAACCATGCTTTGAAATGGAGATTTTAAGATGCATACATGTTGGCTTGTTATGTGTGCAAGAATTTGCCAAAGATAGGCCGATTGTATCTGTTGTTATTTCTATGCTTAAAAGTGAGATTGTTGATCTGCCCCATCCAAAGCAACCAGCATTTACTGAAAGGCAAATTACCTTAGATACCATGTCCTCTCAACATAGACAAAGAAAATGCTCTGTTAACAATGTTACTATTACAATGGTTCAAGGTCGATAAATAGCATGTGTTGTTGACATAATCAGGTCATAGTTATTTATTCATTTTGAACACTTTAACAAGAATCTTAAAACTTTTGTCAATATTCATGAAACTGAATGAATATTTCATACAATTGGTACAAATAATATACTTTTTTTTTTTTTAATCATAAGAGAAGCTTAAGGGAATTTTATATGTCGTACATAATTTAAGTGGAAGTTCATTTTATACAAGTAAAATACATTGTGGTTGTGGGTATCGATGGAAAAATGCTATGCATCTCAATCTCTTTCTTCTAGTCTTACAATTCAAGCATCAACTTTAGACCACCAAGAGAGGAAATCTCTCTATCATAATTTGTTGTCAAAATAAACTCCATTGCTGACAACCTTGCAATAGTAGGAACACCTGTGATGAAGAGTATCTTATCCTCCTCATTTTATGGTTTTGGACCAACCTCTGAAGCAACAATAAACTCCATTCAAGCTCGAGAAACGTCTCTCCCTTTCGATGTCATTTTTGGGCTTTCATTCAGTTTTTAAATATAACACTAAGAGAGTGTATGATTCGTCATGATATTACATTACACTGTAATATTACATTATTGTAATATTTCATTAATATAATTTCTATACAAGAATATAAAATTGCATTATTTAGGATGGTGATGTGATATATTTTACAATAATTTTTAGATTATGATAATCAAAGACGGAACTACCTTAGGGCTGAGGGGGCCATCCCACCCCCCCCCCCCCCCCCCCCCCCCCGGGGAAAAAACCCTTTAGTATACAAAAAGTCATCAGACCACCCTTTACCCTGCTGCCTTTTATTCAAATATTTGGTTCTTCCTCTTCAGATATTTATCATCTTCTTTCTCAGTCGTCTGCTTCGTCTTCTTCTTTGTCCTTTTCTTTGTATGTTCAACAGATAAGGTTTGGTCCTCTTAATTTCCATTTCTTGTTTTATCCGCTTATGCCACGTGAGAGTAATAAGTGATGAAATTAATTTCTATAACCCTTCACACATTGTCTTTTACAGCTTTATTTCCACCACCATCAAGACACGTGCTAAGCTTTTAACCTCTTCCTTTTGCATCTAATTTTTTCTTTTTCAATATATCTAGGCATACACGTTTACAAGGGAACATGTTATTATAATATAATAATTGTTATTATTGGTTATATCATTTTTTTATTTTATTGATAAGATATATTATTTTTAAAGACTCTTAAAAAGTCTTACAAGTTTTTGTTTTTTGATAAGTGAAAAAGGGAGAAGCAAAAAAATTAAGTTTATACCAAACTATTGTTGTAAATAAACTTGAAATGGTATTTGATTATACCTAAACACATTATTCTCTTAACCAAACTGGAATGGTCATTGTACGAAATTTACTACTTTAGTTTTTAAACAATTCTCTCTTAGTCAAGAGCTCTCTACCCTCTCTCAACTCTCATTCATTCTCGTAATTGAATGAGTGATGTTAGGTATAAAACAAATTTTACTACATAAGTCTTATAAATTAATGTGCTATCAATTACAAAAATTAATGTAAGGACCAGATTTGAGTTCTCAGCCCACTACATGGATGGACTTAGGCTCAAAAAGTCCAAAACAATGAATTTGTAGAGAGTGGGTTGGAAAAACTGGGCTGTAGCTAATCAAACAAACAATAAAATGAGTTCAGATGATAAGAGAATGAAAAGAAAAAGGGTTGTATTGAAGAAAAATTGTCCTCGGCAAAGTCTGAGGAAGTCTGTTCTCCTATATTATTCTCAAATTCATTTACAAGTTTGGTTCTAGAATGTTACATTGTTTATCTCTTGAATTTTCGATCCTTTGTCTCATTGTCTCATTTTCCTTTTATACTGTATTTCCTTTTCATCTTCACCATCCACATGCAGGTCAGATTTGCCCGTGTTGATTTTTGTCCCATCAACCTCTTCCCAAAGTTCTTAGGTAGTAGCTGTAACGCTGAGAACCACTGTTCATGCATCACTTCCTCATTAATGTGGCTAAAGTGTTAGTTGTAGAGCATTTAATGTGGAGGTAGAAGTTTTTTATGGAGATATTTCCTGGCCATACTCTGCTCTGTTTATTTTTAGTACTTATCTTCCTCCATGGAATGGTCCAGAAGGTTGCTCTTGTCAGTAAATCACCTCTTCAGACCTCGGCTTTGGGTAGCCGAGGAGGAACTCTCCCTTGGCACAGTTTCCTGGACTACTATGACCAACATTTGTTCTCTTTCGCCTATTATTATGGACCCTTTTGATAGTATTTTCCCATCCTTGGATGATTCCTTATCCTTGGCCTGGGCCTTAGGCCCAACATATACGTGGATTTGTCCCTAGACTTTACAATCCCCGTAGATGAACTCACAGCAGAAACCTTCTACCACTTCAGAACCTCTAAACTCTTTAATATATGAACGTCACCCTTTGATGCACGAATCCTAGTACGTGACTAATCAATTACGCGGATCCCAGTACGCGACTTAATCACCAACTAAAAGAAAATTGTTGGCTACAAAGTTCTTCGATCACTTCATCAACAATGAAGATTAAGAAGCACTTGGTTACAAAACCCTAAGGCGCAAAGATGCAGTAGCTTCTTCTAGAAAGAATAAGACATCGGTCACCTTTTGCATATGTTCTCATTTTATTCTCTTATGTGACGGCCTTTAAAATAAGTCTTATATAGGTTTAGGGTTGTGAGAAAAGAAACCCTATACATACATATCAGCATAGGCCAAAAATCAGATCTGAAATTTTGAATTCCCGTAACGTCGATCGATCGAGAGGTGTCGAGGAAGTGTCAAGTTTTAAACTTCGACAGATACAGCTATTGAGAAGCTATCGAGGAGCTGTTGAGAAGACAAGAGCTTTCTCGATTGATCCACCAACTGTTGAGAAGCTATCGAGATTGCGATAATAAGAAGTTGAAAATCTCGATAGATAGCCTAGCTGTTGAGAGGTGTCAAGCAACTATCGAGCTATCTGTTCGCAGGTGTCAAGCTATTTGTCTAGATTTATTAAACAGGTTTTCTTCACTTGTTTCTTGGTCCAATTTTCATGGCTTTAATACTAGACTTAAACAACATGTTTCTTGAAGTATTAAACACATCCTAGATCTCTATTCAATTACAAGTAAAGTGCGTTTTGTCAAAGGATTAGCCAACTACATAAAATAGTGACATATGTTCCTAATAAGTGAATCACATATGTCCTAACAACTCTATTTGGCCTACAAAATTGGAGTTCTATTTTGTTCTTTCATTGCCTTTACAAGTGCGAAGCATTTTGGTTTCTTCAGTCTGACATTTTGGTAAAGCATTAAATTTTTACTCTTGACTTCACTCAGGTCTCAGAATGACTGATGTAGTCTTATTTCTTGATCTCTATGACTCCTAATAGAAGTTGTAGTAGCTCCTAATACTTGTTATCCAATGCAAAGGTCAAGCTGGAAAACCTGATTCTCAGCATCCAATTCAGTTCTTCAGCTAGCATCTTTGCTTCTAATAATTAGTACAAATTTACGCAAAAATATAATTTCACAAGCTAGGGATTTTTTTTATAATCATTTTATGCTTTTACTTACAATGGGGATGGCAATGCTTGCAGTTTGCGACTTGACGAAAAGATATCTTCATAGAGCTGTATTGGGAGGTACTCTCAAGTCACAATATTATGGTCAATCCTCACTGCAATAAAAGCTTCTATCAAATATATAAAACTCTATTTACTTTTGCATAGTCGGAAATGTGATAGCATTCACATTAGGCATTACACGCTTTTAGCCAAATTAAGTCAACTTTTTGTGTAGTTTAGCTATCTATTTTTAACACATATACCTACGTCAACCTCAATATTTATATCAATATTTTAATTAAATATGATTTTCTTCCTATATTATTTATTCATTCATATTTATAATCTCAGAAAAATTCAGAAAAAATTCACAACCCACCGCAACCACAATAAATATTAAAAAAAAATTAATGTATTGAGCCCACTATGCATTTTTACATTTTTTTTTTTTTTTGAGAATTTATTAAGCTTGATGCATGACACTTTGGGATGAGTTCAGTCAAAATTTTGGCTAAAATGTGGTTTTGAAGAGCCTAATGCCACTGCCAATGCATCCTTAGTTACTTACCCTTTTTTTTTTTTTTTTATCATTTTCTTTTTTCAGTTATTTATTTAAAAAATGAAATTTAGGAGAGACTAATTCTCATACTCGAATCTACAATATATTTCTTTGGTAAAAAACACTTGTTATTGCTCTAAAACCCAGCCTGTTATATAATTTAGTTGGTCAATCAATATCACAGTTAAAAAGAATTGTAAACATAAATAGAATATTACATGTTGCATATATTAATTAGACAAGATACATCTTTTTCTTTTTATTTTTTATTTATTTTATTTTATTTTATAATTCCATAATTAAAAGGACATCTGAATTTTAGAAGTTTATATTTGAAACACCAAGAGAGGAGCTAGCTAGCGGTGCAAGTATCAAAGGACTCCAAAGGATTGGTTTTAAAAATCACATCGAAAGCTAGACCCTAAATCAGTATGTTAAAAACTGCCAAAACCAATAAAATTGATACTTCAACCGGTAAAAGCTAGCCAAGGGTGTGTATGGGTCGGATTAGGTTGGGTTGGGCTGAGGAGTTTTTTTGACTCAACCTACCATGATAGGTTAAAAAAATCTAACCTAACTCAACCCATCACAGGAGTTCAACCCAACCCAACTCAATTCATGTGGATTGGGTTGGGTCAAATTGCATCCATAGGTTGGATAGTCTTTTTTTAATTTATTACTATTATTATTATTATTATTAAATTGAACATTAGAATAACACTATTACAAATAAGAGCAAATTTAATAACCAAATAATCATGAGCATAACACTAAGGGTCCGTTTGAATACTGATTATTGCTGAAAATTGAAAACACTGTAGCAAAATAATTTTTAAATGTTTGAATAGTGCCGTGAGACCCAGTTTTAATGAAAATTGTACTGAATTCCATATTTATAGGTCCGTGAGCAGTGCATGAGACCTACTTTTTAAAACACAAACGCACTGAATTCCGTTTTCAACACAATCCAAACTAACACTAAATAAACATAAACTATATAAGGAGAACTTAGAGTTTGAATTTTATTTTGGAAGAGGGGAGAAAAAGTAAATTAAAAGAATTGCATAATATATATTTTTTAAAATTTAAATATATATTAAATATAAGTAGGTCGTAGTATTGGATAAAACGAATTTATAAATTTTATGACTGAAATCCATCTCTACCCACTTTTGAAAAAATATTCATAACCCAATTTAACCCACCAACGCTTAAAAAGTGGCTCAACTCGGCAGAATCAGTTGAGTCGGCTTTGGCCTCTGCACACCTCTAAAACTAGGAACCAGACCATTCTCCTACCACAAATGCAAGTAAAACGACAGGTAGCCATTCGTAACAAAGTCCAGAAGTCAAAGTCAAAGTCTCCTCCTCAAAAAAAAAACTCTATCATCTCTAAACACAAACAAACCAATCTCTCTGTCTGTAACCCCAAAAAACCCACAAACCAACCATGTCTCCCACTCACTCTCTCCCCCTCCTTCTCCTCATTTCCCTTCTTCTCATCTCAACCTCAACCAGCTCCTCCGACTCGGACCGAGTCTCGGAGCTCCAATCCCTCCAAACCCGATCCAAATCGGGCGTAATCCACCTCGACGACCACTCCGTCTCTCGCTACCTCACCTCCACGAAAACCCCAAGACCCTACTACCTCCTCATCTTCTTCGACGCCACCCAGCTCCACGACAAGTCGGAGCTCCAGCTCAAAACCCTCCACTCCGAATTCTCTCTCCTCGCCCAATCCTTCGTCACCAACAACCCTAACCCTAGCCCCAGCGACCCCAACCTCTTCTTCTGCGACATCGAGTTCAAGGAGTCTCAGCAGAGCTTCGCTCTCTTCGGCGTCAATGCCCTCCCTCACATCCGCCTCGTCGCTCCGCACCAGTCCCCCAAGCAATCGGAGCAGATGGACCAGGGCGATTTCTCGCGACTCGCCGAGTCGATGGCCGATTTCGTCCAGGCCAAGACCAAGCTCAACGTCGGTCCGATTCACCGGCCTCCGTTCCTCTCCACCAGGCAATTGGTCTTAATCGTGCTCGCGACCCTGATTTGGATCCCCTTCGCGATCAAGAAGATCGTGAAAGGCGAGACCTTGCTTCACGATCCCAAGCTCTGGCTTTCCGGCTCGGTTTTCGTTTACTTCTTCAGCGTTTCCGGCGCTATGCACAACATAATTCGGAAAATGCCGATGTTTTTGGCCGATCGGAATGATCCCAACAAGCTGATTTTCTTCTACCAAGGGTCCGGGATGCAGCTCGGGGCCGAAGGGTTTGCGATCGGGTTCTTGTACACGATCGTCGGGTTGTTGCTGGCGTTCGTGACGCATTTGCTCGTGAAGGTGAGGAATTTGAATGCGCAGAGGTTTGTTATGATCGTGGCGCTGTTCGTTTCGTTCTGGGCGGTGAAGAAGGTCGTGTATTTGGACAATTGGAAGACCGGCTACGGGATTCATGGATTCTGGCCTTCAAGTTGGAAATGAAGGTACTAAGAGTAATGGCATTGTGATTTTCGGATTTATAAGTTGGATTTTGATAATTTCATGTTTTAATATTGCTGTTGCTACTTGAATTAAAGGCTTAAAATTTTTGGTTAATAACCCATTTGCTAGACTAATTTTTTTGTGATATTGATTGCAAGTTAGAATCTTGTCTGTGTTTGCTTTGTAATTGTGATTGATATATATCCAGTTGGAACAATCATGAACACCATGTATATGCTTAAGATGTAACTTAAGAAACCCATGAAAGCATTCGAGCGACAACTATAGCAACCCCAATATCACCATTTTTTTTCCCGACTTTTATAGTTTGCATGAAAACATATATAATGAAATTACCTTTAACAACAGCTATTTTGAAAATCATTTCCCATTTACGTTGCTATCTTCCATGACACTGCTTCAACAACTCCATTGTTTTAATTTAACATCCTATAATAGTTGGATGCTTGTTCTGATTGAATGTGTTCAGGTTGTGATAGACTAAGTTGTAACCCTACATTTTCTAGATGGACCGCATATTTATTTTTCTTGTCCTACTACACTACGAGGATCCTTGCAGAATATTGCTTGATTTTTTTTATTTTTTTTGTCACCTGGTTATTGACCAAGATAGATTCATATAATTTACTCTTCACCCATAATCTGGGAAGAGGAAGTGCCACTTTAAGTAAGCTCATTGGCATTGTTGGAGTTCATTCCTTGAAATTTCTGTGGTTATTTGGTTGGTAATTCACATTTAGGAATGCATAATTACGACATTGTCCAGCCATGTATGAGCCATGGCAGTGAAAATGGTGCTATTGTCATAATTGTATGTGGACGACAATAGGATAGTTTCACTACCTGTATGTGTGAATTTGAGGAATAATCATTTCGTAGTAATTATGCGTTTGTTATGAGCTACTTTTAATGGGCTTAAGTGACTTTTTTTGGCCCCTGTAGATATTACTTGTCACTTCACCCACCTTTTTGGTTTTCTATCAAACTAACAGCATGTTTGTGATTTTGCAAGCAAAAGGAATGGAAAGAATAAGACCTATCCATAGGGAAAGGAAAGAGAAGGGAAATATAGGTATTGCCCCTTCTCTTGTCTCGATGTTCATATATATATATATATATATATTTGATAATTGGGGGAGAGTAAAGGAAAGGAAAAGTATTTTTATTCTTACCATTATACTCCTTTGTTTAAATAAAGAGTTATTAAAAACTTTCCTTTCATCCCCAATATGTCCATATTTGGGTGGAAAGGAAATCCCTCAAATAGGGGTATATTTTTCCCCGCTGATCTTGTCATTTCCTTACTTTAGATTCTCCCGAACACGAGAAAAAACCACTTCTCCCCAATACACACAAAAAAGGAAAAAAAAAAAAAAAATCGGTATAGTATTTTCTATTCCTTTACTTTCCACCCAAATCCCTTCTCCCAAATGCACCCTAAGGGATGGATTTCTCCTTTGGTTTCTTGCATATATATATATATATATATATATCTGCCTTTGGTAGTGCTTATTTGTTTAAAGGTGAGACAAAAAGTGGCTTTAAGCAAATAAGCTGATTTATTTGCTTAAAGTCACTTTTTATCTCACCTTTTAGCAAACAAGTTAAGCCAAATGCACTTCCCTTCCTTTTGTATTTATGATGAGTATAGTAAGTTTGGAAAATGAAAAGAGAACTGTTTTCTTTTCATTTTTCTCCTTTTTTTTTTTTTTTTTTTTGGGGGGGGGTGGTGGGGAGGTTAGTCTGAGAGTAGAGTTCTGGGTGATTGGTTATGTGTCTGAGTTCAGATTTCAGTTTATATTGAATTTGAGGTAGTAAACCCAATCTGAAGGACAGGCTTGGAAGAAAATTGAGACTTGATCAAGGTCAAAAGAAAAAGAGATTATTTCATCTTTAAAGCATATAGTGAAAGAGGAAATTCCTGGAAACTCTCCTTTACCTAGTTAGTGCCCATCTTTATTTAAGCTCTTCTATGGTCTAAAATTTGGAGGTTATAGAGTGTATTACTTCGGATAGAATAGAATGAAGGAAAATAGTACGTGTGTTTGATCCTGATTAGTTTGTTGAGGATTCATAGCAAACTCAAAAAATTTTGGTACAAAGGCTTGGTTGTTGTTGTTGATGGTTTGTAATTTATCTTATAGTATTGTAACTGTTTCTGGAGGAGGCTGCAGTAATATAAGGAACTTCATTGGGTATGCACCTTTGATTCGTTAGAGGTTTATGAAGTTTGAAAGGCATCTTACCTGCCCTAATCTGTCTTCTTAGGGAAGGCCTTATTCCAAAAATTTTTGAAGTTCCTTGTTCTAAGAAATAGCCATCCCTTCTAGCTTGTGTTCAGCAAAGTATGTTTCATGGCAGAGAACTTTTTCTTAGCAGACTTAGAAGGAATTTTAGTGTAGGTGATTAGAATAACAGAATCAAGTTCATGGTGTGGCCATATTGGCCCAAACATGTTCTTGATGAAGTTTTCTATCTTGTTTATCAAAACAGTATTAAATTTGAAGACGAGTGCTGAACATGTTTGGTCCTCAGAAGGTTTGCAATTAGTGAAGTTGATATCTACTTGTTTTCTATCTACTTAAATTATGGGTCATTTGTAATGTGTATCCTAAAAACAAAATTTTACAATTAACACCTTAAGTTGAGATTAATTTATAATGTCATCCACCATCTAATTTAGTATCCAAATTATTAGATTAGTGGGTACATTAATCTTAAATTAGGGTGTTGATGACAAAATATTTGTAGCACATTGCAAATACCTTGATAATTTAATTTAGACACTGATTTGATGGTAGCGTGGACATTGCAGATTTATGTTGAATTAAAGTGTTGATTGCAGAATTATGAATTTTTAATGTGTATATTGCAAATGCCCCTTTAATTTAGGTGAATAGATATAGTTAACTCTTAATTTTACATCCGATGAAAGTGAGATGCTACAGCCTGAGTTTTAAAACCCTCAAATGAGACACTAAAGGAATGATAGGAATATTTCAATTGTTTTAGGTTGAATTATTTTTTCAGATGACTGGTTATGATATAATTGTGTTAGAACAAGAAGGACTTGGAGACATTATAACAATTTGTATGCCCTTTCGGCTAAGTAAATGGATAATCTTTTTTTTGGTGAAAGACGATGCATTGAAACCAACTAAAGGGAAACAACAGGAACAGGACACAGCCTGTTAACAAACACGAGATCATCCACAAACACATCCAACAAGTCCACAGGCGGACTAAGTAAATTAGACTTAGACCCATAACATGTTGTGTCTACGAATGTGGGCTTGTGAACCTTGGGCAAACATATGGATTCGTTTCTTTATGACTACGTAATAGGACTATGGGTTTGTCTCTTTCTTTCTACTTTTTATTATTGGTTTTATTAGTGCCCTTTTCCCTTTCAAATTGGGGAGCTTCAATCTGGATGGACGTGCAAGAGGACGTTGGATTAAAATAAATTGCCAACATTTTTTTTTTGTTGTTCATAATTTGATTGTTACAATGGAAAATGAAAGACCTGAACTTTGAATGTCTCTATTGAAAATGCTAAAATGTGTCAATCAATTGAGCTGTAAGGCATTTGGCATAAATTATGCGGTCAATATTTACTGCAGAATTACCTGCAAAATGTTTTTGGCTTGTGGCCAGAATTATGAATGAGGATTTGTTTTAATGGCCGAACGAGTCAAACTACAAAGGCCCGTGTTGAATAGTTTAATTTTATTCAGTTGTAAATTGTGCCTCATGATTATTGGACCGTCTCACTCACGCTTTTGATGCATCAAGCACTAGGCATATTCTTTTCTTCTGGAGTTTGTTTTGCTTTCTCAGCTTCAGCCGATTTTTTTTTACCCTTTTTGTTTTCTTGAGAAATGACGATATCTAGGAGCACTTTGAGCATCTAACTATTCTTTTGGGGACGTGTATAATTCCGGTATTACACACATTTGGTTATTACAAGAAGAAATCAGGTAATCCCAAAAAATTAGTTAACTAACTTCAGACTTCATGGATATCACAAAATTTTTAGGATTCGCTCTCTTGGGATTTAAGAAATGGGTTTTTTTGTAGACCTCAACCTAATTAATAATTATTGTGAACTATTGTGAAGATTCACAATTGCAAAAAGTGATTTAAATGGTGATAAGTTACGCCACTAGATATCATACGATAACAAAAAAATTTCTAAGGAAAAACAAAAGTTTATGAGAACGCTGCAGTTAAAAAAAAAAAAAAACCTTGTATATATTTTGTGGCAATTTCAATAAACCAGATCCATTATGAGCTAGTCGTTAATATTTGGGTAGACATACATGACTAAATCTCTTTCTTCGTTTCTACATGTCGGCCTTTTAAAGCTATTTAATCCTGATCCTACAAATGGAAATTGACTTTACTAGGCATAAAATGGTAGGAGGATATATTCCATACTCAAAAAGCTTTCGGCAAAAACAAGCTGCGTCCCACTAAAATAAAACTGTATTTTCAATCTCTCTCTCATCTAGAAATCCCCCAATACTCTCAATCGGTCTTTTCTTTTTTATAGCATGTGATCCTCATAATTTTTTACTAAAAATCACAGAAGCTAATGGAAAAAAGCTCATTTGGACGGCTGGAAAGAAGCTTTGCAGTGAGGTGGCCTCAACCTATTTCAGTTTTATGCTTTATAGGCTTTTTTCTATTTCAATTCTAAAAAACCTTTGCGTATAAACTCAGCGCTGCCGATTCTCCCACCTTGACATTAGGCAATTACCCTAGTAACCTCTCTTTCATCATAGCACCTTTTATATAAGCAAAATGCAAGAGGGCATAGTAGTCATCTAGTGCTTCACATTTTTCCTTTTTAGTGCCTTAGCTCACATGCTACGTACTTTATTCCATTTTTCTCATCCCTTATAATTCATGCTTTGGGAGTAGAGGAAGAGGAAACTTGATCATAGAGTAGGAGAGAATGGAAGAACAGGTTGAGATGGTGGGCAGGGCATTTGTGGATCATTACTACCATCTCTTTGACAATGATAGAGCTGCTCTATCTTCTCTCTACCAGCCAACCTCTATGCTGACCTTTGAGGGCCAGAAGATAGTAGGTGTGGATGATATATCTTCTAAACTTCATCAGTTGCCATTTGATCAATCCAAACACTTGATTAGCACCATTGATTCACAGCCCTCATCCTCCTCAGGTGGTATTATGGTCTTTGTCAGTGGCAGCCTTCAATTGCCTGGAGAGGAGCACCAGCTAAGATTTAGCCAGGTTATTCTTTACATCTCTCTCTCTCTCTCTCTCTCCTATCACAACACACACATACACATAAGTTTCATTTAAGAATGTATTGGTATTGTCCATAATATCCACCACATACCAACTCGTTGTCCTTCAGAGGTGCTCGAGTCAAGAATTTATATTTAAGATGACTGAAGTGTAGGTTAAGAGTCTCGTGACTTATTAAAATTGTCCAATTCTTTCACGGAGTTGAACCTGGGTTTGAATCCCTCTCAACCACTTCTTGTAAGATAAAAAAGGGAGGGAGAGGATGAAGACGGTCAACTATCATATTAATACTTTAGTTAAGATAAACTCAAAAGACAACTAATTAAAAGTAATGAATGCTCATTTAAGATTTACATCCACACAAATTTCAAAATAATTTTGAATTTTATTGTCAATTGCTAAAATACTCTAATACAATATTTTTATTGGTCAAATCCCCAACTAAGTTTAAAAATAAATAAAAAGTAAAAAAGCCTAACTCCGCACTAGTCCTCCATTCTTCTCCACAACCACTAACGCCACTTATACCCAACCACGACCACGCTAATGAATGGTTGTTGACATTGACAATAGTCAATAGTGCTGGTATCAGTGACTTAGAAAATGACATGCTCGAATTGTCAGACGATCTTGCCATCAAACTTGTAGTTGAGCTCCTAAGTTAGTTGGAAGATCTACATGGTGGAGATGGCGGGTATTTAGATCCTCTAACATCAGCACTCCACCTTTATGTCATAGTTCTTTGGGAGGATTGTCTTCTACGGTTAAGAATAACTTTGACATCACCATGGGAAGTTGGGAGCCATCCCGTTTAGTTATGTCAATGTTGTTGAAGCTCGGCCTTTTGGTCTGATTGGGCCAATTTGGGCAATGGTATGTTAATGAGAGAGAGAGAGAGAGAGAGTGAGAGAGGAGGGGGGGTTGTGGACAAATTGACATGCAATTGAAAGTGTAGGTAGAAGAGAAAATAAAGAATGGGAAATATTTGTGTCATTTTACATGCAAAATCCACTCATCTAAACGAAGGAATTTGTAATGCAACCTTAATGACTACCCTAAACACATTCATCAACAAAAACTAATTAGCAAATAATAAATACCTAAGATTTTGTTATCATTTAGCGTGCAAGTAATGAATAACTCATTTCAATTATTAGACTAGTTATAGGTCAAGAGTCTTACAGTTCAATGATATTATTTGGTCTCTTTTATGAGAAGAACCAAAATTGAATTAAAAAAGAGAAGAGGGGGGGGGGGGGGGGGGGGGTTTGGTGTGGGGGAGAGTTGTTCATGGAAATTGGGTAATCTTGTTGGTAGCCAGTGCGAAGTTGGTGTTACAAGTTGAAACTTGGTATGAGATTATATATATATATATATATATATATATATATATATATATATATATATAAAGAAAATGCATTATTTAGAAGTGTTTTGCTCATGCATGTTGCCATTGATTAGAAATCTGATTACTCCTTTCAAATGTCATAATCATGCAGATGTTTCACTTGATTCCTACGCCACAGGGAAGTTTCTTTGTGCAGAATGACATCTTCCGCCTCAATTATGGATAATTAGTTTTTTTTTTTTTTCTTTTTTTACTGAATAATTATGATTTTATTGAAACAAAGGAGAAGGGACAGCCCTATCTCCATCCACAGCCTCCAAACACAGAGGGTGAAAGGGATGGATAATTGTTTGATCAATATTGTTTGTCTTGAAGGATAATTGTGATTTACGATCCCAATTGTTAATTTTTATAAACTTTTCTATGTTATTTTAATTCTTGGCTAGTCCAACTTTATAATTTATTAACAAACTCTCTCACTTAACTAGGATGGAATCGGAAGTTCATCCTTCATGGCTAAAGAATGATTTTTTTCCCCATAATAAAAAAAAAATAAAAAAGGAATTTTCATTTTGGAATTTAAGAAAAAAATATATAATAAAAATGACAAGCTATTAAATAATTATTTCTTAATACATGTCTCAAAGACTGGCCTAAAATAAGTCCATCTTATTATGCTTGAGGTTTTAATTAGATTAAGGTATTTTAGAGTTACTAAAGTAACTTCACAAATCACAACAAAGTTCTTACTTGTACTATTTTATCATTTATTTAAAAATTAATGATATGGCAAACTCTGAAGTACTATTTTAAATTTTAACTACAAATGGTTAGAACTGCACGAACTTCACGTTGAAGTTACTATCGGAACTTTTTTTTGGGCTACGTAAAAGAAGATTTTGCTCCAACTGGTTTTGAACCTAGGCCCATCCCATAGAGCAGCAAGACATGCAATCGGCCTAAAGGCTATTGGTGCAAATCTCTTTAAATTATTTTAATACATATTCTAATAATTATACAATTCCTTTTTCTTTTTTTTTTTTTCTCAACATTTTATACGTGTCTTTACCTAACAGACAAATAATGCATGTTCAAATTAAAGTGGATTAGTATTTACAAAAAAATAATAATAATAAAATATTTTTTTTTACAAGATAGAAATTATACTTTAGCATAATTTAAATGTATATATGTATGAAACTCTCTCTTGGAGACTTGAACATTGACTTTTATCTTCACACCTCACAAGCATTTATACTTGTAAAGTGACCATCACATCAAAGGTAAGCGACAATAATAATAAAAAAATTAATTACTGGTACCTTTGACTCCTCTTTTGAGGAGGAGTGTATTAAGATTCATCTCTTCAACTTCTCCTATGAGTTGATTATTTTATGTATCGGTTAACATATAATATCTACCTTATATGGCCAATCCCATATGAAAGGGATGTTGTATGCATCTATTTCACATAATGTCATCTCTTTCTTATGGGAAAAGCTTAATTTCTTATAACCCAAAAAAAAAAAAAAAAAATGCTCCAAGTATTTTTTTTTTTTGGGTGGAGAAGCTAAGAAGTTCAAATATTGATTCCATTTATTATGGACAACAAACAAAATTACTCTGGCTCCAAAGAGAATTGGCCCTTTATATAATAATCATAATTTTTTTTTGGATTAAATTATAAATTGCACCCACTAATTTTAACATATTTGTTATAATCCAATCCTATTCATTTCTTCTTCTTCTTTTTTCCCTCCTTTTACTCTCATTCGTTTTCAATGTAATTCTTTTACCACCTCCATCCAGTTCGAACCATTTAAGTCTAACCAAAATAATGTTGTCTTTTTAAGTAAAAAATATTATAAATAACAGAGATTGGGCGAAGCTAGATAATAGGACTAAATTGAAAATTAACGTATTACAATTAAAGTATTGAATTTATTAAAAAAAATTAAAAGGACTTAATTGAAAAAAGAAAGTCAAAGTTAAAAGGATTTTTTTCTTCTCCTTTGGGTGGGAGAAGGGAAGAGACGTTAAATGGTTTTTGCCTTTTTCTCATAAGTTTATTGGCGTGATGATGTTATAAAATTAATTCACATTGTTCATCATTGATCCGCAATCCGCAATCTCTGTTGTGTATATTTTAATAATAAATCTAGTGATACAAGATATTTTACAATATTTTTCACAAATGTTGATATGACTTGTTATGAATAGTGCATTGCATAAGAGATGTTAACAATGAACCTATTCAAAAATGTTGTTAGTTGTTACTCTAATTATATAATTTATCACCTTAACTAACCATAAAAAGAAGGTTATAAAGTATTTGTGTCTCTAGCGTCACTCTTATTCAGAATTAGTCTACCATATATTTGTTCTCTATAAAAATTCAACAAAAGAATGAAAGGAAAAAAAAAAAAAAAAAAGAAAGAAAAGAAACGATCACCATGCATATTTATTAGACAAAAGTGACTCCAAAAGTATTCATGACCTACTACTTAATAGAGAATATGTAGTCGTAAAGGGTTTTACCATGAATGTAGGCCATTAGGTCACTTACGTGTTTACTCTCTCTTTTATACTTTTGCTTATTACTCAATCGCACAACAACTTTAAAACTCATGATGTCGCTACAGTTAACTTATAAATCAAGGCACATGATAAAATGAAGCCTCAAAATTTTGAATCATAACTTTTTTTTGTAGATTTACTACAAAGAAATTAGTTTTTATTTTTTGAAAGGCACAAAGAATTAGATATTCATCTTGTCTTTATAAGAATATTGGCATAAGAAATTTATTAATCATTTTTCATTATACAAGAGTTTTAAGATCCGTTCTTGTTTGCATTATGAACTTTGAAAATGTGAGACGACCACGTTAACATTATGAGTTTAAGATATAATATAAGCCCATAATCCATTGTTTGTTAATACATATCTAGTAATGATTATACATTCAACACTAGATTATAATCTCATTTTTAAAAAAAAATAACAACCTAACATGAATTTTATACTAAGTACTAACTAATAAAGAATTTAACCATATCTGTCAATGCTAAAACTAATATGACATTAAATTAACTTTTTACAAGAGCTTTATCATAACTAAAATTATGGTGTTTAAGACATTGTAAATAACATATCTTCTCTTTTAGCTAACTCTAAACCAAGATCAACAAAATGAACTTGGATAATCCACAAGCTCTGAAAATAGTTTACAATTTCTAGACACCAAAGAGTAGGCCTTTAAAAAACCTATACATCCACTATGGGTTTGAGTAATATTGTTTTTAATTTGAGAAAACATTGAGTCCGGACTGGCGTAAAACCAGTGTTTTACGCCAGCCAATAACACCACGCCACATCAGAGTGTAAACACGCTCACAGCTTAAAGAATCCATATAAGGAAAGTATGTTATAATATTTAATATTATTTTATTCTCTCTTTCCCTTTTCTCTCTCATATGACTGTTGTCCTTCTCCCTTTTCCTTTTTTTTCCCTCTTTTCTCTTTGCACTTTTCTCTCATCTCAGACAACTCTCGTCACTCTGCTCCCTCTCTTAGGTGTCTCTCCATTCTTTTGTCCCTCTATCTTCAATGGTGGTGGTTGTGATTCCTGAGGATTCAGATGGTGGTGGCAGATCGTGATGGTACTAGCTGTTGTGGCAGTGGATCGCGGTGGTTGGGTTCGTAAATCCTCCATTTTTTCCTGTTTTGAGCTCTCCCTCTTTGCATTTTTAAGCCAAACACCTCAAGTAAATTCACTTTCTCATTGATTAAACCAAAATTTCTTTATTTTGGGTTGATTTTTGGTGTTGGCAGGCTGGGTCGTGGGTTTGTTTGATTAATGGGTTGTGGGTGGTGGCTGGCTATGGCTTGGCTTTGCAAGGCTGATTTTCTATTGATTTGTGCTTGATATGTTTCGTAACTTGGTTTGACACTGAAATTTTTTTCTTTGAAGTTATATATATTTTTTTTAAGCTGTTAGCGACGTGGCGTGGTATCATTGGCTAGCGTAAAACACTGGTTTTACGCCAGTTTCGGACCCAATGTTTTCTCTTTTAATTTTTATAACTAGCCTGATAAATGTCAACTTACTTGTTAAGTTTTATCCATAATTTAAAAGATCTAAAAAGGATACGAATATAATAATTTAGAATTATTATTTTTGAATATAACACTTAAAACAAAAACAAAAAATCATAAAATTAAACATAACTAGGAAAATAAATTTTTTTTTTTATTTGATCCCACAAACATATGTTATTCTTTATTCTAAAAATTAGGAAAATATAAAATTTACAATTTCAACATTTGAATTTTTAAAGCTATTCATACCCCTTTCTCCTTTGTTTTTAAGATACAAATAATTTTGTTACTATTTATGCAATAGAAGATTAAGTTTCTAAGCTCAAAACAAGTTTTAGTATCTAAAGATAATCTGGCTTTATTATTATTTTTTTTATATATATTAGATGTCTATATTTTTTTAATAATTTTTTATTCTAACATGTAGGATGCTTTTGAATGAGAAAAAAAAAGAAGAAGATATTTTTGTAATCTTCTACAAAAAAAAGATATAACCATTGGCCAAATTAGTCAAAATCTTGTAGGCTACAAGCTCATGTCATATGTGACTCCTAAATTATCAGATTACTTCGCGATACTATTGGGAATCACACTTGTGACTTCATTTATAAGTATTTTTATAATGCACCGATATACATGGAAAAAAAAAATTATACATTTCAATATTATTAATAATTACAAATTTGTTTTTCCTTAATTACATTACCAGCATGCCCGGTGTTTTTATTAGAGAAGTCAATTGCTTACTCAGTGTGATTCACTTGTGGTGGAGTTTTGTTTCATTGACAGAATCAATTTAATCACTTTCTTTGATAATTAAGCTTCATGTTGCCAATGGTCTAGGTTTTAGTTATAGGTTCAGTGATCAGAAGCTTTACACAGCGTCGTTGCCAATGGTCTAGGCTATTAGACATAGGTACACTGATTGGCATCTTTGCACAGCATCGTTGCCAATGATCTACGCTTTTTGTTATTAGTCTACTTACACAGCATCCTTTTGTAGTTGTTGTATTCTTTTTACTTATATTTTTGGTTATTGAATCCAAACAAATGCCAAAGGACATAGTTAAACAAAAAAAAGAAAAAAAAGAAAAAAGAGAGGTGGAATGAGTACATTCCACACCAATGCAATAACAGCAAAGTGCTAGAATATTTAATGTTATGTTGAATTTTTTTTTTTTAAATCTACCTTTCAAAATATAATTTAAATTCAGTAAAATAATAATAATTTATTTTAGGGTACGTTTGGTACACTAAATGAGAATTACGACAGGAATTGTAATCTTTATTACTATGAATAAAATGTGTTGTAATGTAATAACTAAACACATTCATTAGTTTGGTTGTGAGTTATAACATTAAAATGAAACTTAACATTATTTTAGGAAATTTTTTACTCATACAATTATATTTCCTTAAAGATTGTTATTTTTAAATTTAAGAGAGATATGTGTTATTTTTTATGATTTTTTATTTTTATAATTGTTAGATGTATATGGTAAGTTTGTTTACTTGAAAATATATTAAGTTTTGAAATTATTGCATTTACTAAGGAATAACTAATACAACCTTTTAAAGAGGAATAGTTATTCCTCATTTTGAAGAATAGCTATTCATAAGAAATGATTATTCATTGTAATAAAAACATAACCAAACTAAAGAATAACTAAACCATAGGAATAATTATTACATTACAACGCTTATTATAGCCTACCAAACACGCCCTTATTAAACTTTGTATATTTATTGACGTACCTTGCATGTAATCAGGATATTAAATAACTAATAAATGCAAATTAATTTTTTTTATACACAATTTAAAAGATCTAAACAAACAATGAATATATTAATTAAGAAATATTATTTTCTGAATATAACAATTAATCATAACATCATAACATTAAACATAAACATGAAAATAAATATTTTTGTTTTATTTGATCCACAAACATATGTTATTTTTTATTCAAATAGAAAAATAGGAAAATTTGAAAATTTTCAAACCAACATTTGAATTTTTTTAGGCTATTCATACTTTCTTTATTTATTTATTTTTATGTACAAATAAATTTCCAACTATTTATGCTAGGGAAGTCAAACCATATGACATATGCTAAAATCAATTGCATCAATAGTCTCTAAGCTGCCATATTGCAACTAATATGTATAATGCTCACTTGGGTGACTTTGGATTTGGCCAAGCCCTAGATAATGAAAGGAACTCCAATAATGATAAACTAGGATTAGCTGGATTAGATGGAGTTCCAGTCATCTAGTGTTGCACATTTTTCACTTTTGTGCCTTAGCCCACATGCTGGGTACTTTATTCCATTTTTCTCTTCCCTTTTAATTTAATTCTCTAAGAGTAGAGAGTAAGAGGAAACATGATTATAGAGAGGGAGATAATGGAAGAACAAGTTGAGATGGTGAGCAAGGCATTTGTGGATCATTACTACCATCTCTTTGAAAATGATAGAGCTTTTCTATCTTCTCTCTACCTGCCAACCTCTATGCTAACCTTTGAGGGCCAAAAGATAGTAGGCGTGGATGATATATCTTCTAAACTTAATCAACTGTCATTTGATCAATTCAAACATTTGATCAACACCATTGACTGACAGCCTCGTCCTCCTAGGGTGCATCATGGTCCATTACATTTACCACATACAAATCCATTGTCCTTACTGGGTTGCCAGAGTCGACGAATGAAATATTTACGAGGTAGGCAGAAGAGAAAATAAAGAACAAGGACTATTTGTGTCATGCATCTTACATGCAAAGTCCATGCATCTAAAGTGATTTGCTCCATTTAATGCAACCTTAACGACTATACTAAATGCATTTGTTAACAAAAACCAACGACTAAATAAGAATTACCTAAGAAATTAAGTGTATATAGATAGAAAAATTTCACAATTTAAGCCGTTAGTATTAGTCGGACAATTAAAAATACTTTCCAATAGCATCTCTTTTTGCTAAGGGGGTGTACTAGACTACTAGTTACTTAGTGATGGACAATTGTCGAATTATAATGAAACTTGGTATATGATTATTGTATAAAATCATGTTAATATCTACGTTAAACCCATATGTTACATTATTTTGAAATGTTTTGCTCATTCATTCTGGCGTTGGAATTAGAAACAAGGACGGAACTAAAAAATTAATTTAGGGTGGGTCTTCTGTTTAGTATTGTTTTTATTTTATGAATAACTTGGAAAATGCCAACTTTCTTCTCAAGGCAAACACCAGAAAATCAGATTGAAATGAGATTAAAATAAGAATATGAAATGCACAAATAGATAAATAATGGACGTTTATCATACAAGACATGAATTGAAGACTTGCTTGTTAATTGATTTAAAGCCATGATAATTATGACGTATAGTTTCAACTTCTTAATACATTATTAATTAAGCTTTATGACAACAATAAAAATTAAAATTATTTGAAGGCGTTGATTTAATGGGTTTTAAAGCCTCATGAAATTCTGAGTTCAAATTTACTGGTCAGTATTATGGGGTCACTTCTAAAAAACTCTTCCTTGTAATTATCTAGTCATGAGTGTCGACATAGGAATAAACACAACAACAAGATATTCAAAGAGCTCTTAATTAGCAAAAGAAACAAAACAATAAATAAACTTATCACATGCTTGGGTGAAGTAGACGGCTCAGGTCGGACCTCAATGGAGCCAAGGCTCAATGACATAATATCAACAGCCAGAACTTTCTTAGCCATGCTTGTTGCAATAATTCCACCCTTGGAAACCAAGGTGACGATTGAAATGATGAGCCATTAATCGAGTAAATTCCCAAGTGAGTCACGAGTAGGGACAGGAAACTTTTACAAGATTTGCCTAATGAAATCGAGGCCAACGTTGTAATGGCAAAGACTAGGTACATTATTTATATGTGAAGAAGGGCACGTATAAAGAAAATGTTGAGGTAAAGATCCTTCCTTTATGTTAGGACATATGTGGTTCACATGTTAAGAACATATGTCATACTTATTTATGTAAATTGGCTAATCCTTTGATAAAACGCACTCTACTTGTAATTGGGTAGTTCTAGGTGTTTTTAATACTTCAAGAAACAAGGTTTCAAGATTAAGTGTTGAAGTCATCAAGTCTGTTCAAGAAAAACAAACTGAAGTGCAAAATCATTAAATCTCGATACCTGCTCGATAGCTCCTCGACACCTGCTATCTGTCGAGAATTAAAAAGTCAGATTTTCTAATCTGATTTTTTGGGATCCGTGAATATGTTTTTGGGCCTTCTTTTCTTCTAACCCTAAACATATAAAATGATTGTTTTAAGAGCCGTCAAATTGTACACAAGTTGAAAAAGCATTGAGCAATCTCTGTTCAAGCAAATTGTGATCAAAGACAAAGTTCTTGACCTAGTTCATCTTCTCTGAAGAAGTTGCTATGTATTTGCACCGAAAGGTTTTGTGACCAAGCATCTTCCTGATCTTCATCGTGTAGGATGAGCTGAAGAACTTTGCAGCCAACCTCTCCTTCTAAGTTGGTATTTGAAGTCACGTACTAGGATTCGCGCATTGGTTAGTCACATACTTGGGAGCCGTGCATCAAATGTAGGAACTTTCACTACAGATCAAGTTCAATTGGGTATTGGGGTAAGGGTTCAACTGTAGGTTGATAAGGTACTTGGAATTCCTTTACTTGTAACCGCTTGATTTGATAATAGTGGAGTTTCAGGAGTGGTGACCTGAAAATCACCCAGTGGGGTTTTTACCGTTAGGGTTTTCCCCATTCGTGAACAAATCACCATGTTATTTATTTTCAGCTGCACATCTAGTTTATTGGTGATTTGTTTGTGCTGCCACGCAATTGCATGTTAATTAACTTAATTAATAAACTTGGTTAAATTAATTGGTTAATTAATCACAAGGGGTCAATTCGTTTGTGGCCTATCAAGTGGTATCAGAGCAGGCACACTCTGATTAGGTTTAATCTTTACTGTGTTGATCCATTGACCCCTGTTGGTCATGGATAGAGGACAATCGTTAATTATACCTCATTTATTTGATGGGACTAACTATGCCTATTGGAAATTACGCATGAAAGCTTTTTTGCAGTCCTTAGATGAAAATGTGTGGCAAGTTGTTGAGATTGGTTTTACTAAGCGAAAGGAAGCGCCAACCGATTGGGATGAAGCCAAGATCAAGGCGGCAAACTTCAATAGCAGAGCATTGAATGCCCTATTTAGCGTGGTCACCAATGAGGAGTTCAAGAAGATATCCTCAACTGAAACTGCTAAGGAGGCGTGGACCATCCTCCAGACAACCTATGAAGGAACAAAGGTTGTCAAAGATTCAAAATTTCAGAGGCTTACTACAAGCTTTAAAGAGATTAAGATGGAAGAGGATGAGTCGTTTGATGAGTTCTATGCCAAGCTCAAGGACATCGTGAACTCAGCCTTCAATCTTGGGGAAACCATCCCTGAATCCAAGGTTGTAAGGAAGGTGCTCAAATCTCTACCTAAGAGATTCCATGCCAAGATTACGGCAATAGAAGAATCAAAGGATATTGACAAGATTCCTTTGACTGAGCTGGTTGGGAACTTGCAGACCTACGAGCTAGGATTATCTAGGATTGGCAAAACGGGTAAAGGCAAGAGCATGGCCTTGAAGGCAAAGAGCAGTGGTACATATGAGTCTTCCAATGATGAAGATTCCAAGATGAAGTCCTACATTACAAGGCAGTTCAAGAAGTTTATGAAGAATGACAATGGAAGGAACTTCGACAAGGACCGCAGGCAATCTAGTTCTTCTCAGTTTAAGAGCCAAGACAAAGGGAAGAAGGATGCAAAAAAAGGTGGTCAATACACTGTTCCTGCAGGACCTAAGTGCTTTGGGTGTCATGGGTTTGGACACATGAAGAATGAGTGTCCTACATATCTCAAGAGCATTGGGAAGAGTAAGGCACTTACTGCAACCTTGAGTGACACTAAGTTTGAAGATGATTCCGATAGTGAAGATGACGGAATCTTAAATGCCTTCACTGCTACAGTCAATCCTACTGAAGGGAATGTTGATGAAGTAGAAGAAGAAGAATTGATGGACACCAAGTGTGAGAAGATGGATGATCAAGATGATATCCATTCAGCCTATGAGAAACTATACAAGCTGTCTGAGAAACACGAGAAACTTTATAGGCTAACACCAAGAAGCTCAGTGATGTGGAACTTGACCGTGAAGAGTTGTCCACAAAGTTTGATGAGGCAAATCAAACTATTGGAGCGTTGAGGTTTGAGAACAATTTCTTGGTTGATAAGACTAAGAAGCTTGAAGCAGAGCTGTTTCAAGTCAGAGCTCAATTGGAGAGGACTTCAAGTACAAAACTTGATAAGATGTTCAGCATTTAGAAATCTGCTTCAAATCGAATAGGTTTCTTGGCACATCCACTCATCACCTTCAATGGAAAAATAGTGACTCTTCTAATTCCTATTAGAATCTGGGGTGTCACTCACGAGTTTTAGCAATGGGCTTCTTGGCACAAAACTATACATGCCTTTGGACTGAACAATCTTAGTTGGACGGTAATAGTGGAAAAATTCTTCCACTATCAATCTACGAGCCCTGTCGGACATAGCCCCATACACGACCTTCATACCTAGGAACACTCTTCAGGCGTTTAAGGAGATTTGAGTGACGGCCATACCTAAGTACTGAAGGAGGCAACAGTGGAGAGCACTCAATGGGAATCTGAGCCTTGCTTTTAGCATCTGCTCATAGACTCCGACGCCTTTGACACCTTTATTATAACTGTGCGCGCCTAAAACGAGGCTATTGGGTTGAGACTCGCTTGGGCTCACAATCTATTTATATGGTAGGCTTGGATTTCCTACACTGGGTCGTTCTTGTACTAAGACTAATCAGAAACTGTACTATCGCTTTATGTTAGCTTTGTCTTCTCTCTCTGCTCTCCAATTTTTCAACAACCCTTCTCCTTCCCCAGCCCATCGTATTTATAGCCAGATGTTAGTGGAACAGTGATGATTGCTTCTGGCGCTAGTGCGTTTGGAGGTCCAATACTGTTAGTTGTAAGTGGGTGTTTAGGTGAGAGTGGCCTTGGAATTGGTTCTTACTCTGGGATGCTCGGAGACTATGATTCCAGATCGCGAGTTGGTCGGGGATTAGTTCGCCGAGGATGATTCACCAAGAAAGATACCATTTTGAACAGCCCGCGCACGTGAATAATGTCAATGTGCCGTTCACCAAGAATTCAAGGAGAGTAGAGTCGTAATGGGCCTGGACACTATGGGTGGCCCACATAACCTTTTTACCGTACATTAGCCCCCCCTTGATTCATTCACGGTTCACCGTTCTCGGGGAGGAATCAAGGAACTAAGGGTCATCGGCCCGGGTATTGTCTTTCGTAGGTCATCGATGCGCTTTCTCAAAAGGCGCAACGGGTCTGATAGGCCCTCATTATTATCTGATGTTTCGCGAACCGAGGCGTCGCGCGCGTGGCAGTTGATATGACGGCCTGTTGGGTTTCCCACCAACGGCCCATTTATTACCAATTTCTCTCTCATCATTCTCCTATAAATATCATCCCCAGTCCGTCTTTCTTCACTTTCGCATTTCTCATTCTTCCTTTCCTTGCTTTGCTGAGCGTTCTTCCTTCTAGTTCAGGACTCCCCTTACTCTTAGAGCCCACAGTAAGTCATCTTTTCTTCTATCTTTTTTGTTTCACTTTGTTCAATTTTATAAATTGTAGTTTTCCCTCTAGGAATCTTAGTTTAGGAAATGGGTTACTCTTATTTGCTTTCATTTGAAGCCACTCTGGCTACCTTTAGGGCCGCTTTCAATGTCCCCAGGGAAGTTGATATCGCTTATTGCCCCGAGGGTGATATAGACATTCAATGGCGCCAGGGTGTCAATACGGTTTTCTTTCCTTTAATGGCCATCCTGGAGGGCGGGGTTAGATTCCCGGTAGACCCTCTAATTCTGAGTACCCTTAGGTTTTACGGTCTTTGCCCCAACCAACTCCCTTCTAACTTTTATCGGGTGGTGAGCTGTGTCAGTAAATTAAACCGGTTATTTGGTTTGGAACTAAACCACCATGACATCAATTTTATGTATAGTCTGTGTGGAAATATCAAGTCAGATTACTATCTAAAAACTAGGGACATGAGGGTACGGCTAATTTCATGCCTGCCTGATTCCAATAGAAACTCGGCTGGGGAGTTTGTACGGGTGAGCGGTAATTGGTTTGCCGAGGAGCTCCCCTGCGCGTTTTCACCGCGCGATGTTGGTCGGTACCGAGCGTCTCTTTACATTTTACTTCGTTTGATTTTGATTTGAATAACGCCAAATTGATTGCGTGGTTTCCGTGCAGATAGCAAAAGGTTCAAGCCGGATCGCAGGGTGGTGCACGTCCGAGACTTAAACTTCGTGCTTAGGTCGGAGATTTTCATCCATTATGACGGACAACTCCGCGCTTCACACCTGGTTCTCGGAGTCGACCCTGTTTACTCCACCTGGCAAGCATTCAGCCAGGCCTTACTAGTTGACAGCCTTTTGCTTTCTTACATAGATGTGCGTCACGCAAACTTCCTTCCTCCCAAGTTCACGGCAGGTGAGGCACGTGACAGCGGCCCCAGGTACATCTGCTCGGACAAGCGTCAACCCCTTCGTGACGAGTTAGCCGAAAGAGTTTCACGAGTGCTCCAAGAAAGGGCCCACCAACAAATTCAGCCCCAAGCCTCCGCTCAACTTGAGGTTCTCGCGGAGCAAGAGGCCCTCGTCTAGTTGGCTGAAAGATTAGTAGCCAAGCCCGTTGATTCATCGGAGACAGAGTCCGACCACGGTCACGAGATGGTGATGAAGAAAACGATGACCATAAGCCGTTTCCTACCGGGAGCTCGGCCGGTAGCCCAGCAGTAGGGGGATTCAAGCCAGCCCCCTCAAGCCCTTCCAGCCCCACCAATCCGCTCACGCAAAAGGCAGCGTGTCGCGGAACATGCAACGCCTGGTCCGGGAAGCGTCCCGGCTCGCTCGCCTTCCCGCCTGTCATTTGGCATCGTTATCCGCGAGCCGGTGACCCAAACCCGGCAAGACGGGGCGTCCACCTCCCGATCTGCCGCGAACTGGCAACCCTTCTTCCAGCTTGACGGCGAACCCCTCCTAGAGACCGCCAGTGTTAGAGTTTGGGACAAAGGCCAGGGGGGTTGCGTTGCCCAGAGCTTGGCGAGCAGCTTACTCGTACCCGAGGACGTGCACGCCTACGCGGAGGGGACGGACGAGTCTTTGGGGGGGCGGCTGGTATGGCTCACCGTGGCGGTAAGGTTTTCTACGACTCTGACCCTTAGCTCTTTTATTAATTCGGACTTTGCCATTACTTATGCAAGGGGTCTCCCCCCATACTCTTTACGTTGTCGCTTATCCAAGCCACGTAGTTGTCCCAGATAGTTGATGGGCAAATGAAAGAGCTAACCGAGGATGCTGGGTGGGAGAAAGCTCTGAAAGACGTTGCCGACGCCAATGCCGCGGAAAAACTGAAGGCTGCAGAAGATGCAGAGAAGAGGGCTGCCTCGGCCGAGGAGGCTAGGGTTCGAGCCGAGGGAAAGAACGTCGAGTTGGAGGGGCAGCTGGGGGACGCGCAGTTAAAGTTAGTCGAGGCGGAGAGCTTGAATACAGCTCTGGGGGAGGAGTTGGGCGATTTGAAGGCTGCGTTGGACGCTTGCGAGGGCAAGTGGTACATTAAGGGGTTTGCTGACGCCGAGAACTCCGCAGAGCCGGTCATACGCCAGGCTCACAAGCTCGGGTTTGAGGAGGGATGGCTTGCTGCATTCCGGGCCGCAGGCGTTCTCGAGGATTCCCCCCTGCGGAATCCCAGCGAGATCCCCTTTCCGCCCCCTGTTGTGCTGGCACAGAACACCCCACATGTTATCGACGAGGAGGAGACCTCCAGCATGCGGGAATTGGTGGAGGCCATTGATGCCCACGCCGAGCCAACTGGTCTGGAGGTTACCAGCAACCCTCGGACCGAAGACCCATCAAGCTAGACAGCCGAACCGGTTTTTTTATTTAAGCGTTTTTCTTAGAAGTCTCGTTTTTTTTTTTTTTTTTTTTTTTATTGGTTTTGCCTAAGTCACCAGGCTGTGGTGACGAGACAATTTAACTCTCTCGGTTTTTAATCCTTCATTGGCTGTAGTACTTAAAACATTGGGATATTTCAGATTGGTTTGGTTAAGATTATATTGTTTCGTTCTTGCTTTACTTTCACATGTCAGCGCTTTGCCTGCCCAATCCGCGTCCTATGCTGCCGAGCCTCTAAGGATAGGTCACTGTACTTAGGAGAAGTGTATGTCCCCCCTATTCGGCAACATTGATTGAATGGGGACGTAGGGTCGCCTTCAGAAGTTTAGGTTATCGTCTACTCGGCGATAGTGATCGAACCGAGTGCTGGACTTAGGAAAATTGTATATTTGTCACCTGCTCGGTGATGTTGGTCGAACCGAAAAGCATGTTTCTGTCTAGGTAAATTATAGGTTCTATCCTGCCCGGTGATTGTGATTGAACTGAGAGACGATCTTCGAGAAATTGTAGTTTTTCACCCGCTCAGTGATAGCGATCGAACCAAGGGACGGGCTTCTGTCCTTTGTAAAATGTTAGGTTTCCAGATGCTCGGTGATAGGGATTGAACCGAGAGACAGGTTTCAGTCCTTAGTAAAATATTAGGTTTCCAAATGCTCGGTGATAGGGATCGAACCAAGAGACAGGTTTCAGTCCTTTGTAAATATTAGGTTTCCAGATGCTCGGTGATAGGGATCGAACCGAGAGACAGGTTTCAGTCCTTTGTAAAATATTAGGTTTCCACCTGCTCGGTGATAGGGATCGAACCGAGAGACAGGTTTCAGTCCTTTGTAAATATTAGGTTTCCACCTGCTCGGTGATAGGGATCGAACCGAGGACAGGTTTCAGTCCTTTGTAAATATTAGGTTTCCACCTGCTCGGTGATAGGGATCGAACCGAGAGACAGGTTTCAGTCCTTTGTAAATATTAGGTTTCCACCTGCTCGGTGATAGGGATCGAACCGAGAGACAGGTTTCAGTCCTTAGTAAAATATTAGGTTTCCACCTGCTCGGTGATAGGATCGAACCGAGAGACAAGTTTCAGTCCTTAGTAAAATATTAGGTTTCCACCTGCTCGGTGATAGGATCGAACCGAGAGACAGGTTTCAGTCCTTTGTAAATATTAGGTTTCCACTTGCTCGGTGATAGGGATCGAACCGAAAGACAGGTTTCAGTCCTTAGTAAAATATTAGGTTTCCACCTGCTCGGTGATAGGATCGAACTGAGAGACAGGTTTCAGTCCTTTGTAAATATTAGGTTTCCACCTGCTCGGTGATAGGGATCAAATCGAGAGACAGGTTTCAGTCCTTAGTAAAATATTAGGTTTCCACCTGCTCGGTGATAGGATCGAACCGAGAGACAGGTTTCAGTCCTTAGTAAAATATTAGGTTTCCACCTGCTCGGTGATAGGATCGAACCGAGAGACAGGTTTCAATCTTTTGTAAATATTAGGTTTCCACCTGCTCGGTGATAGGGATCGAACCGAGAGACAGGTTTCAATCCTTAGTAAAATATTAGGTTTCCACCTGCTTGGTGATAGGGATCAAACCGAAAGACAGGTTTCAGTCTTTTGTAAATATTAGGTTTTCACCTGCTCGGTGATAGGGATCAAACTGAGAGACAGGTTTCAGTCTTTAGTAAAATATTAGGTTTCCACCTGCTCGGTGATAGGGATCGAACCGAGAGACAGGTTTCAATCCTTTGTAAATATTAGGTTTCCATTTGCTCGGTGATAGGGATCAAACCGAGAGACAGGTTTCAGTCCTTATGAGGCATAAATTTTTAATTGCTCGGCAAAATGGATTACGCTAAACACAATTATACTCGGATTGCGCCACTCGACCAATGCACCCGTTAGGTGCTCGTTTCAACTTTCAATACATTACAGGCGATCAGTGATAAAACTTTTTAAGGTTGTGTACATTCCATGGCCGAGGTATCGGTCTCTCGTCCAGGTCTTCCAGGTAGTATGCCCCCGCGCCAGCTATGGCGGTAATCCTGTAGGGTCCTTCCCAGTTCTGAGCCAGCTTTCCAGCATTAGTGTCTCTCGCATTTCCTAGTGCTTTCCTCAGTACCAAGTCCCCAGCCTCGAACTCCCTTACCTTCACGTGCTGGTTATATCGCCGTGCGAGTTTCTGCTGATATTCCGCCAGCCGTATAGTAGCTGATTCTCGGCGCTCTTCCAACCGATCCAAGCTTTCTACCATCATCTCGTCGTTTCCATCAGGGTCGAACCCGGCGACCCGTGCGCTGCGAAGATCCATTTCTGCTGGTATTACGGCCTCCGCCCTGTATGCCAATGTGAATGGGGTTTCCCTCGTAGACCTCCTAGGGGTGGTTCGATATACCCAAAGCACTCCGGGTAATTCGTCAGCCCACCGACCCTTGGCACCGTCCAGCCTCTTCTTTAGCCCGTTCAAGATCGTCTTGTTAGTAGCTTCCGCTTGACCGTTGCCCTGAGGATTCGCCAAGGTAGAGTATCCGTTTTTGATACCGAGGTCGCTACAAAACGCACAAAAGGCTTTGCTATCGAATTGCAGTCCGTTGTCTGAAACCAGTGACTCTGGCACCCCGAACCTCGTAATTATGTTCCTCCACAGAAACTTCTTGACGTCCATGTCTCGAATGTTGGCCAATGCCTCGGCTTCCGCCCATTTGGTGAAGTAGTCTACGGCTACCAGGACAAACCTACGGCTGCCCGTTGCTCGGGGAAATGGGTCGAGGATGTCAAGCCCCAACTGCACAAAGGGCCAAGGAGCACTGATCGGGTTGAGGCGGCCCGCTGGCGAATGGATCAATGGGGCATGCTTCTGGCACTGCTCGCACTTTAGGACATATTCGGCGACATCCTTCTGCATTCGGGGACATCAGAACCCCTGGGTCATTGTGCGGTGCGCCAACGAGCGCCCCCCCGCGTGCCCTCCGCACACCCCATCATGAAGTTCGGCAAGGAGCTCACCTACCTTATCGAGGTGCAAACATAACAGGTATGAGCCACCAAAATATCTCCGGTAGAGTCAGCGGTCGGTCGACAACCAGTATCGCGGCACTATCCGACGCACCCTGTTGGCTTCTTGAGTGTCGCTCGGTAGTTTATCCTCGGCCAGAAAGTCAACGATCGGGTCTATCCAACTCGGCCCAAACGTTGTAACTACAGCGACATTTGCCCCATCAGTGCCCTCACCGTTCGTTACAGTGATGCTCGGTTGAGGTATCAATTCTACCTTGATCATTCGGGGAATCCCTTCCGTTGTTGATGACGCTAACGTGGCTAAGGAGTCTGCATGTCTGTTCTGTGTTCGGCTGATCTGGTACACTTTTGCCGTGTAGAACTTTTCCATGATCCCCTTGGTGGTTCGCAGGTATGCCCTCATCCAGAGGTCTCGAGCTTCGAAAGTCCCCTGGATTTGATTAGCCACTAGGCGAGAATCCGTGTATGCCTCCACGTCCCGAGCTCCCAATTCCAACACAACCTTCAGTCCGGTGAGTAAGGCTTCATATTCGGCCTCGTTGTTGGAGACTTGGAAACCCAGCCTGAATGAGTGTTCCAGTCTTATGCCCTCGGGGGTGACGATGACGACTCCGGCGCAGGCTCCCATGGAACTAGAGGCCCCATCCACAAGCAGTCTCCACAGGCGGCTCTCCACGTGACAGATCACCTCGCTGCCGTACCTGGGAGAGAACTCGGCAACAAAATCGGCCAGGATCTGCTCCTTTATTGAACTGCATGACTTGTACCGAATGTCAAACGAGCCCAACTTAGTTCCCCACTTGGCTATCCTTCCCGTGAAATCTGATCTTCTTAACAACGCCTGTAGGGGATATTCGGTCAAAACGTGGACTGTATGCGCCTGAAAATAATGCGGTAATCTCCTCGTGGCATGTATTAGAGCCAGCACAAGCTTCTCCAAGGGCAAGTATCTCGTCTCGGCATCGACCAGGGTCTTACTGATGTAATACACGGGCTGCTGTACTCCTATATCCCTGAGCAACACGGCGCTTACCGCGTGGTCGGACACGGATAGGTACATAAACAAGTCCTCCCCGGGCTCGGGGGCCGTCAACAAGGGCGCTCGCGTCAGGTATTCCTTCAAGTCCTGGAAAGCCTTGTTACAATTCTCGTCCCAACGAAACCCTTTCCACTTCTTCAAAAGCTGGTAGAATTGTCGGCAGCGATCGGCGAATTTGGAAATGAACCGATTAAGGGCAGCTAGCATCCCAGTTAGTACTTGTACCTCTTTGGGGTTGCTCGGCGGCTTCAGTTGCTGTACGGCCTCTATCTGGTTCGGGTTTACCTCTATCCCCCGGTTGGTGATCAAATATCCTAGGAATTTGCCAGACCCCACACCGAAGGTGCACTTCTCGGCATTCAGGCGCAACTTATGGTGTCAAAGGATCTCAACCACTCCCTGGAGGTCTTCAATGTGCTACTTCTCCTGTTTGCTCTTTACTACCATGTCGTCGATGTACACCTCAACCGTTCACCCTGTTTTATCCCGGAACATCCTCGTCATCATACGCTGATAGGTGGTGCCAGCGTTTTTCAACCTAAAAAGCATCACTATGTAATGATAGTTGGCCTCGGGGGAGATAAATGTCGTCTTTTCCCTATCCTCGGGGGCCAGGGCTATTTGGTGATACCCCTGAAAGGCGTCCAGGAAGCTCATCCTCGGGTGACTGAAGGTGCCGTCCACTAATTGATCAATCTTCGGCATGGGAAACGGGTCCTTTGGACATGCTCTGTTCAGGTCGGTGAAGTCTACGCAGATGCTCCATTTACCGTTCTTCTTTTTTACCATGTCGGTGTTTGCTAACCATTCTAGGAAATAGATTTCCTTTATTGCCCCAGCCTCCTTCAATCGTTGTACTTCTTCCTTTACTGCTTCCTCATGCTCCCGTGCCGACCTTCTTGGCTTTTGTTTCTTCAGAGGAAAAGAGGAGTTCACGTTAAGTCTATGGACGATGAAGTCAGGGTCCACCCCGGGCACTTCATTTGGGTTCCAAGCAAACACGTCCATGTTCTGTATAAGGAATAACAACATTTCTACTTTATCCTGATCGCTCAGACCTCCCCCTATTTGGAAGTACCTGCCCTCATCCGGTAGTATCTTTACCCTTACCACTTCCTCGGTAGCCCCGCCCCCCTTCCCGTCGGTGGGAATCTGTAATTGCTATAAGGGGGGCTTTAGCGGCGTGCCCTTTTGTTCGGCAGAACACCTTTGATCGGCCTTCCCTTCTTTCGAATTAACTGTGGTGATTAGGCACTGTCTAGCCATCTTCTGGCTCCCTCGCACTACGGTTATGCCGTTCTCAGTTGGAAATTTGACTTTGACGTGCAGAGTGGAGGGGACTGCTTCCATCGCATGGATCCACGGTCTTCCTAGTATCGCAGTATATGGGGAAAATGAAGCAACTATTATGAAAGTCACTACCACCTCCTTGCCCTCCATGCTCACGGGCAGGGTGATCTGCCCCTCCGGAATCACTTACCCCCCGTCGAAGCCGACTAGGGGCGTGGTGTACTGGGAGATATCCTCATTCTTTAATCCGAGCCCCCTGAATAGATCGGGGTACATCACATCCGCCCTACTCCCCTGATCTATCATTACCCTTTTCACTAGGAAACCTCCTATTCGGGCGGTAACTACTAGTGCATCATCGTGCGGCTGGATCGTTCCTTGTAAATCGTCGTCCCCAAAAGCGATAGGCTCGTGGGTGACTTTTAACCTTTTATCGGATGGCTGTTTGTCTGATCCACTCCCCGCCGGCGTCACGACCAGCACCTTATTCCTCTATTCTCCGGAAAAGCCTCTCGGAGTGGCATGGATGACCTCAATTATCCCCAGCAGGGGCGGGAGTTGGTTGCCCCTTTGCTGGGCACCTTGCTGGGCATCTGCTTCTCCCTCGTTTACTACAGATTCTATCAAATGCCCGGCCTTCGCTAATTGGGCGAGGTGGTCCTTCAGCACTCGGCACTGCTCGGTAGTGTGACCCTTATCCTTGTGGTAGGTGCAATACAAGTTCTGGTTCCTCCTAGCTGGGTCGCCACTCATTCTGTTCGGCCACCGGAAGTATGGCTCGTGTTTGATCTTGTCTATGATCCTGTGCACCGGCTCCTTAAATGCTAGGTTGACTTCCTCTGTCCGTGCCTCGGGCTCTTGGATCCTCAGGTCCCCCCGTGCCCTTGGTTGAAAACCACTTTGCCGAGGGCGGTTCGTTATCGGAGCTTTTCCCTTGCTCTGCAGCTGATCGTCCTCCAGCCACTTGTACTCTTCGATACGCCTCATTAGCTGTCTCATGTCCTCGGGGGGCTTCTTTGTCAATGATTCCCGCAGTCCGGAATCCTCAGGTAGTCCTATTCTGAAGGTGCTTGCGGCTATCTTCTCGTTCCCCCCACCAATCTCGTTGTAGAGTTCCCAGTAACGGCCAGCGTAACTACGGAGGGTTTCCCCCGTCCTCATCTTCATGGACAGTAACGCATCTACCGGCTGAGGCACTCGGCTGCACGTCACGAATTGGAGTCCGAACTCCTGTATCAGCTCGGCGAAATCATGAATCAAGCCCTTCTGCAACCCATTGAACCATCTTAGAGCGATGGGCCCGAGGCTTGATGGGAAGACCTTGCACATCAGCGCGTCATTATGGGTGTGCAAGGACATCATCTGGATATAATGACTGACGTGTTCTACCGGGTCAGTCTTTCTGTCATAAGAATTGAATGGAGGGCATGTGAATCTATCCGGCATTGGGGCGCTCTCGATATCCGCCGAGAAGGGTGATCGGGCTGCTCTGCGTAGAGCGCGGCTCATCGCATCCATGGCCGCGTTATGGGGCCTTAGCTCTTCTGGTGAATTCGAGCCTTGGTCTGTGTCCTCCCGTGATTGCGAACGATCTCGGCATCGACGGTGTTCCCGTGAATGCGGGCGTTCCCTCCGCCGCTAGTACTCCCGAGAGCGCAAGCATTCCAGCCTGTGTAGGTACCCGGACTGACTAGATCTCGTCTGACGATACTGTCTCTCCGCATCAGATACTTCTCAGTCGTCTTCGTTTCTTCTACGGTGCCTGTTTCCTACCTCCAACTCCAGGTCTCTCACCAGCCTGCGTAACCGTTCTATCTCTTCGTCCCTTTCGTCCAACTGCCTGCGCCCTGAGGCGATGGATATGGTTCGCTGCGTTTGGTATGATCCCTCCTCGAGGCCGGACAGCTCTTCTTCCGTTCGGCGATCTCTATCTTCGCGTCTCTTTTGCCTCATTTCTCACCAAGTAGATCCCCGCGAAGACCCCACTGAGCCGCTGTCGGCAGCACTTCCAGAATGTCTTCCGGCCATTTCGTCGAATGCAAGTCTCAGTAGAACCACAGTATTGTAGGAGATCCCCACAGATGGCGCCAATTGTGTGCACCTAAAACGAGGCTATTGGGCTGAGACTCGCTTGGGCTCACAATCTATTTATATGGTGGGCTTGGATTTCCTACACTGGGTCGTTCTTGTACTAAGACTAATCGGAAACTATACTATCCCTTTGTGTTAGCTTTGTCTTCTCTCTCTGCTCACCAATTTTTCAACAACCATTCTCCTTCCCCAGCCCATCGTATTTATAGCCAGATGTTAGTGGAACAGTGATGATTGCTTTTGGCGCTAGTGCGTTTGGAGGTCCAATACTGTTAGTCGTAAGTGGGTGTTTAGGCGGGAGTGGCCTTGGAATTGGTTCTTACTCTGGGATGCTCGGAGACTATGATTCCCGATCGCGAGTTGGTCGGGGATTAGTTCGCCGAGGATGATTCGTTGGGAAAGATACCATTTTGAACAGCCCGTGCACGTGAATAATTTCAGTGTGCCGTTCACCGAGAATTCAAGGAGAATAGAGTCGTAATGGGCCTGGACACTATGGGTGGCCTACATAACCTTTTTACCGTATATTAACATTTCTCTGACTTGTAGGGTAAACAGATGGGTATGTGGGCGGGTATGTGGGCAGGTATCTGGTACTTCTCCCTATGTGTGTTGAAGTGTGCTTGTTTGATGGAAGAAGTGAAGTCGTTGACTGTCCACAATGGAAGCATAATAAACTCCCTAAGTCCATCAGGACCTATGACAGATTGGATTGGGGGTTCAGCACCATTTAGGCCATTAGTGGAATCACCCTCTAACCTATCTGTGTCCAAATCCTCATCCCTTGTGGAAGGTGAGGTGGCCGACAGATTCCTTTCATCAATTATAGTGCCAAGGTCGTTCTGACCTGATGGGAACACCTCATCGTAGTCTGCCCCCTCACGGACACATGATTGGTTACTTGACGCACTAGACATCTGTCACCTACACGTGATGGGTAAGCCCTAAAACACTGACGGATCTATATAGACGACGAGTGTGCAAAGTAAAAAAAAAAAATGACAATGAAATTCAACAAAAGGTAAAGAGTACTTACAAGTTAAAGATGAGCAACGGGAAAGGTGTAGATGACGGATGCACCAAGTAGACGATATGCTGGTTTAATGAGGTAGACAATAGCGTTCTAATTTAGAATTCACCACAGAAAGTAAAAAATGGGAAGTATGAGAGCAGGTTTATATAGAGGGAATGGCACGGAAGACGAAGGGACGCTCCATTCCAAGAGATTGGCCACTAGGGGAGTGACACGTACCCCTACGACATTAATGACCCTAGGCTAGCCTATCAATCTATGCACATTTCTCAGCAAATATGATGAACCGTCACTCCATGAGTCCGTCCAGGGGAGGCGACGGACCCATAGAGTGAGAGAGCAACTGAAAAGTGTGAAATTAGTGATGATGGATCCAGACTTGACGATACTAAATTTGTGGACGATTAGTATTCATATGTGGACGGATCCAAGATACACGAACATGAAGTGGACGGATCTCAAGGCCATGTGGCTTCCACATGGCTTAAGTGGCCTCCAAGGAATCCTAAAAGGAAACAACTTGCGTTCCACGATTAACCCTAGTCAATAGATTCCCAGCATGAATAGAATCCCAGCATGGGAAAGATCCCATAATATACACACATTTATGATAATCTTTTCCTGTAAAGAAACACCTTCTTAAGCAAGAAACAGAAGCCAACTCTACACTACTATAAAAACCCAAGATCCTCAGAAAATAAGGTACGCATAATTCGCCTCAACTCTGACACTCTAGAGTTGTGAAAAGATTTATAACTTAACCTTCAGAGGGTTTTTCGCCAGTACCACACCGGTACTCTCCTAGTGTTTCCTTTGTTTTTGTTTCGCAGGTGTCGTCTAGAGCATGTGAGTATTGTGTAACTTAGTGATGATTTTCGGCATCATCAATAACAATACAATTGAAGATTTATAATACTTATAAATATATAATATTACTCTTCATGAAACAGTACTGCAAACTATTAATCCCACCGGCTTCAAGTCAATACTAGATATGGTTATCATATATAAGACAAGAATTCAAGACTTTGCTCATTAATTGATGAGAAACCAATATAATTATGACCTATTGTTTCAATTTCTTAATATACTATCGTTAAGGCCTTTGCTTTAGCTTTTACCGACTTTTGAATAATTTTCTACAATATCTCGATAATGCCGTAATCTTTGACCATTACTCCTCGTAAGGATGATATTTAAGTGTGCTTTTGAGGATTGTTTGAAAAAAGTTTTACATTTTTTTTGTTTTTGTTTTTTGTTTCAATATTTTTAATAAATAATACAACTTTAAATTTTTTAAAATGAACAAGTTTTAATTTTTTTTACCAAAAATGTAAAAAAAAAATAAGACAAGAATTCAAGACTTTGCTCATTAATTGATGTGAAACCAATATATTTATGACCTATTGTTTCAATCTCTTAATATACTATCATTAAGGCCAAGACTTTAGCTTTTACCGACTTTTGAATAATTCTCAACAATACCGTAATTTTTGACCAATACTCCACGTAAAGATGATATTTAAGTTGCTTTTGAGAATTGTTGAAAAAAGTTTTACTTTTTTTTTTCAATTTTTTTTTTTACAAATAATATAACTCTAAAATTTTTTTAAAATAAAGTAGTTTTAATTTTTTTACCAAAAAAGTAATTCCTAAATAGAATTTTTTTTTAAAAATACTAAGTATTGTTTAACACACACACGGGAGAAGGAAAACTATTTTTTAAAGAAACTTACAGTGGTATACATCCAAAATAACCTTTAAATGGACATAATCTTCATTGAAAAGCAAATTTTACCTTTATAATTATATGAAAGGTATTTTTAGTAAAGTAGTATTACATGTAATCACTCTTTCACATAAGGGTGAGTCCATTTCTATGTAAAAGAGTGGATATATATATATATATATCCAATATATGATAAATAATTTCCTTTGGAGTGTCATGTTAAGTAAAAAGCAATGATACCATTATGTTAATTGTATCATCAAAGATTTCATTCTAGAATTTATGAGTTGTTAATTAAAACTAAAGGAGTTGGGTGTGAAGTGGCGAGAACGCTCTCTGAAGCTATGTTCACAATGGTACATTTAATTGGTGTTTGTTGGCTTAGTGTTGTTCTTTTAAATAAAAAATAAATGCACCATTTTTTTTTTCGATTCTTTAAAAAAAAAAAAACCAATGATGCATTTATTTTCTTTTTAAGAAAAAAAAAAAAACAGCACTAAAGCAACAAACACAGGCCTTTATGTAAAGCTACCTAATAAAGAAATGTCAAAAACAGCACTATATACGTATATCTCACTCCGCGCTGGAGCGCTTCGTTGAGCTTTATAAAATTGTGTCAACTTTTTATCATTACTTCCCAGTTGGTCTAATGCCACATAAAAAATCATATTATTGGACCCAGAAACACACAATTTGTAAATTAAGACATTATAAAAATCACGTTTTGAAACTGCAATCGTAATTTTGTTGCTCCTTGTCATAATAAATAAAAAAAAATCGTAATTTTGTTGCTCAAATCGTAGTAACCAAACAAGCACAAAATAGACCCTGAATATTAATCTAAACACTTTAAATTAAACTAGATTAGAGCATTCACAACAGTAATAATTAAAAAACTAGCTTCTAGTGTGTGTGCGCGCACGCGAGGGTGCAATGTGTACCTAATAAGTAATCAATTGTACATATTAATAGTATTTTAAAGAACCATAATAAATTAGAATTAAGTCTTTTTATATTTTCGAAGTTTAGATACATGAATTTGCATGTAAACATAATCAACACGGTGAACTGTATATTTGTGGTGAAATAAATAATTTAAAATTGGAAAATGGAAAGGGAGAGAGAAAGTCTGAAGCGATCCGAAGAGGAAGATGACAATCTGGCCCGCAGCACCAAGAAGTTCAAGGAGAGTCACCAATTGGAAGGGGATAACGGAGGTAAGGCACATTCCAGGTTTGGAAGCTATAAAGATAAACTGGTGGGCTGTATCCCTGGTGCTTTTGAGAGAGCCTTTGGGTTTAACAGTGAAATGCAGGAAGACATTGTATCTGACAATGAAGATGAGGGAGTTGATGATGGTAGTCTTAGAGTTTGTTTCTCCAAGGAAGAAAAGGCTCAGATGCGTTCTCCTTGGTATCAAGGTCTAATCATCAAATCGTTTGGAAGCAAGGTGGGATACAACTATCTGGTATCTAAGCTTCGAAGTATGTGGAATCCGAAGGGAAGTATGGACTGTATTGATCTGGGTTTTGATTTTTTTCTCATTAAATTTGAGCTCAGTGAGGATGTGGACTCCATTCTCAAAGGAGGTCCGTGGTTTATTGGTCAGAATTTCCTTGCTATTAGACAGTGGGAGCCTGAGTTTCAAGCATCATCTGCTACTCTCTCTTCAGTTGCTGTTTGGATCAGACTTCCTGAGCTGCCTATTGAGTTTTATGAACAGAATGCCTTGTTAAAGATTGGTAGAGCTATTGGCCCGGTCTTAAGAATTGATGCTAACACGGCGAATGGTGTGCGAGGACGATTTGCTCGGCTGTGTGTGCAAGTGAATCTGGAGAAACCTCTTGTGAAAACCATGTATCTTGGGAAACTTAAACAAGTCATTCAATATGAAGGAATAGGAACTCTCTGTTTTGAATGTGGGAGAATTGGACATTATCGCGAAGCTTGTCCGTTTGTGGTGCGAGAGTCCAATTGTAATTCACAGGGGAGCACAGACAATGCAAGTCCAGGTGGGAAGAATCATAGGACCGATAATGTTGAGGAGAAGAAGAATTTGAGAAGCCAAGCCGAGGAGTATGGGGAATGGATGTTAGTGACTCGGCGCAAGCCAGGATTCAAAAGCCGTGAGAGGAATAATGGCTCTAGTGGGAGTCAGATGGGAGAGTCTACCAATTTTGCCTATGACAAGCAAAAGGCTAGTGCTTCGGACAGTGGTAGGAGTGCTGTGAAACGTAAGGCTCAGAATGCCCAACAATCTAATCAAGTCTCAGCAACTGACAGGAAGGGTAGTTTGGTGAAGGAAAGTAGAACTAACTATAGACAAAAGGAGGTGGGCCTCGGTGATTCCCATAGGAAGGCTTTGGGCCCGGATGGTGAGGAATGTTGCTTTACTTTTGGGGCTTCCTCAAGTCAAACCAAACCTGATGGGCCGCATGGGACTTCTAGGGATATAATGCAGAATTCACGGTCTTTCTCTAAGGCATTTGAAAGGAGTAAAGGTAAGGAAGGTAACATTCAGAGAGGTGATAAGCATGGAGAAAGCAGAAAAGTGGGCTCTGTTTTACAAAAGCAAAATTATCCCAATAGGAGACAAAACAATCATGTGGATCAAGCAGGATCCAACGGAGATTTGGGGTTGGTTCGATCTGGAATTGATGTTGGCATGGAAAAACATGTTTCCGTTGACGGCGGAGAGCAGAGAGCTGGGTTTCTTACCGATGGCGAGCAAGGCTTGGGAGGAGACGCCGGATCCGTGGTGGAGGTTCGTGACGGACAGCCCAGCTTTGCCTCCCCTTCCATTGCCGAGCTCAACGTCGTCAAGGACAAGATCCGAGGGGCCAATCTCGGAAAAATTGCTGACCGAATTAGAAAAGGAAATGCTGACGATGGAGGTTTCAGAGAAGAAGATGCTCCTGGACTCAGCAGTAGAGTGCGTCATGGTGGGGAATTTGAACATGGTGAAGATGATCCAATGTGTGGGAATAAGGATGAAGGGTACATTTCTCGCCAAAATGAATGTGGGGGAGAGGGGTATAATCCACCACTCGGTTTCTCTGTTCAGGGAGATGATGTTGAACAAGGCGGAGGTGCTGGAGGCATGGAAGTTGAGGAACACAGAGTCTCCATCTGAGTCTGTGATTGCTGGTTCGTCTCTGCTCACTTCTATGATGATGAACACCTTGATTTGGAATTGTAGGGGTGCTATGAAACCCCAGTTCAAGAAAACTGTGTTAGATTTAGTGGAATGGCACAATCCAATATTGATGGTTATCACTGAAACTCGTTTGAGTGGGGCTAGGGCAGAGGAATTGATTGAATCTCTGCCTTTTGATGGCTCGGTGGTTGCTGATTCAATTGGTTTTGCGGGTGGTATTTGGCTGCTGTGGAAGACTGACATGGTGAATGTGGAAGTGCTTGCATCAACAGAACAGGAGATACATGCTATTATCCGGGTAAGATCTCAAGCTATTAACTGGATTATTAGTGCTATTTATGCTAGTCCTAGGTTTGCTGAGAGATGTATTTTGTGGGATAATCTTAAATTAATTGCTGCTTTGCATGATCTCCCATGGGCTATTATGGGGGATTTTAATGAGGTTATTGGGGAGGAGGAAAAGGCTGGGGGTAATCCTATTTGTCAAAGGAGGGTTAGGGCAATCATGGACTGTATGTCTGAGTGTCATATGTTAGACTTGGGTTTTTCGGGGCCCAAATTTACTTGGACGAATAAAAGAGAGGAAGGGGGTCTCATACAGTGTAGATTGGATAGGGTATGGGCAAACCCTGAATGGAAAACTGCTTTCCCTGAAGCTTCTGTTAATCATTTAGCCAGAGTAAATTCTGATCATTGCCCGCTTTTACTTCGACTATCATCGTTTACTTCTATGACTTCATGTCGGCCTTTTAGATTTCAACCTATGTGGATGAGTCATAATGATTTCCCTGCCCTTGTTAGTGAGTCCTGGATGGGTATGGAATTTAACCTTATGGATGCAGTTGATAGATTTACTTTCAATGCTAAGCGGTGGAATAGAGATACTTTTGGAAATATTTTTGTAAGGAAGAAAACTATCATGGCTAGACTTCTTGGGGTCCAAAGAAGTATTGCCCTTAGGCCTAATAGCTTTTTGATCAATCTCCAAGATCAACTGTCCAGGGAATATAATGAAATTCTACAGCTTGAAGAAGAGTTATGGGCTATAAAATCGAGGGTAAATTGGACCATTTTTGGAGAACGTAATACTAGCTTCTTTCATCTTACTACCCTGGCCAGAAGAAGTAAGAATAGAATATCCAGCATTATGAATGAAGATGGGGAATGGGTCCACAATTTGGAGCAGGTTCAAGGTATTTTTTCTGACAGCTTTATCAAGCTGTACCAAACTGACCAGATTGTTTGTTCTCGGGTCCAGACCTGGGAGTTTGACTGGTGCCTGAAGTTAAATGAAGAGGAGGCAAGGATTATGGGGCGGATGCCAACTGATAAGGAGATATGGGATGCTCTTAGGTCCATGAAACCTTTTAAAGCTCCAGGGTGTGATGGGTTGCATGCTGGGTTCTATCAGAGGTTTTGGCATGTTGTTGGTGACTCGGTGAAGAATGAGGTGAAGAATATTTTTTCCAGTCAGAAAATGCCCGAAGTCCTCAACCAGACTTTGATTGTTTTGATACCCAAAGTGTTAGGTCCTGAAACTGTCAGTCAGTACCGCCCCATTAGCCTATGTAACACCATTTACAAAATTGTTACTAAAATTCTTGTGCTTAGACTCAGACCCATTATTTCTAACCTCATTTCTCCCATGCAAGCAGCTTTCCTTGAAGGTAGAAGGGGGTCGGATAATGTTGTTATAGCCCAGGAGCTGATCTATTCGTTGAGAAATAGGAGGGGTAGAGATGGATACATGGTGGTGAAGATTGATCTAGAGAAAGCCTATGACCGCTTAGAGTGGAGCTTCATTAGGATGGTGCTTATGCATTTTGGGTTCCCTGATAATATTATTGATCTTATTATGAGTTGTGTATCAACTACATCTACTTCGCTATTGTTCAATGGAAGTAAGCTTAATTCTTTTTGTCCCTCTAGAGGAATTAGGCAAGGAGACCCTATCTCTCCTTATCTTTTTCTCCTTTGTATGGAGTTCTTGGGAGCTCAAATTTCTCATATGTGTGAAGAGCATCGGTGGGATCCGATTAAAGCTTCAAGAAATGGCCCTAGCTTTTCTCATGTTCTTTTTGCGGATGACATTCTTTTGTTTGCTAAAGCGAACAACAAGAACTGTTCAGCCATTATGGAGGTTCTTCATAATTTTTGCAATCTTGCTGGGCAGAAGGTGAATGTTGGGAAATCTAGAATCTTTTTTTCTCCCAATGTTCCTGGTAGGAGAAAAAGGACTATATGCAGAAGGCTTGGTATTTTAGCGACTAATAATATTGGAAGATACCTGGGTTTTCCTATCTTTCATAAAGGTAGCGTGGGAAACGCTTTTAACTTTATTATTGATAAAGTCCAAAGCAAGCTGGCGGGATGGAAAACTAAATTTTTGTCGAGAGCGGGAAGACTTGTGCTTGTCAAAACTGCTGCTGCCCCTATTGCTGAATATTACATGCAATGCCATAACCTTCCGGCTAAAGTTTGTAATGCTCTTGATAAACTTATGAGGGATTTCATATGGGGGTCAACTGAGGAGAAACGAAGAATGCATATGGTTAAGTGGAACACTGTTACATTCCCGAAAGAGTTGGGTGGACTGGGGATTTTTTCAATGAAGCATCGGAATGAAGCCATTTTAGCCAAGCTTTGTTGGAGATTGGCAAATGAAGAAGGGAAGCCTTGGGTGAATTTGTTGGCTGCCAAGTATCTCTGCGCCAGCAGAATCTCTGAGGGAGGCAACAAACTTCCTTGTTCGCGCATCTGGGCTGCTTGCAAAAAGGGTGGCCCTATCTATGTGAAAGGTTTGAGGTGGTTGGTGAATAATGGTGAGTCGGTTAATGTATGGAATGATTTCTGGCTGCCTGGTGGGAGGTTAAGAGAGCTGGTGGAGGGGCCATTAAACCGGGGAGAGGAAGAACTTAAGGTGAGACAATGCTTTGATGATAACCTTGCTTGGATGGACTCTTGCCTTTCCTTTGAGCTTCCAGGTAATATCCTTAACAATATCCGGGCTACGCCCTTCTCTTGTAATCCTCACAGTAGAGATAGCCTTATGTGGGCCTATTCCAAGAATGGATCCTTTTCTATCCAAGCTGCATATCTTATTGCAAAGGGTTTAAACCCCATGAACCCGGATTCTTTGCCTTTTAAGTGGGTGTGGAAAGCTGTTACTCTTCCTAAAATTCAGTTTTTCCTTTGGTTATGTCTCCATGACAGCCTTCCTACGGCCTATGTTCTGGGTTCAAGAGGTTTAAATCTTGAAAAAGTGTGTAGTTTGTGTAACAAAGACAATGAGACCATTGTTCACTTGCTTAGAGATTGTGATTGTGCCCATTTATTCTGGGGACAAATCTGTGTTCCTCACTGTTACAGAGATTCTTTTAAGCTCCCCTTAAAGGATTGGTTAGAATATAATTGTAAAGATGAATTGAATGCCATTAGCAGTGGGGTGCCTTGGAGGGTCCTGTTTCCAATGGGGCTGTGGCAGCTGTGGTGTCATAGAAATGAATTTTTGTTTAGGACTGGTACTATTGACCCGCTTATTTGGAGGAGATGTATACAAAACAGCACTGAATTTCACTCTATTGGCTGTGCAAGCAAGGCCGAGCAAACCAAAACTGTGAGACCGGTGAGATGGGAGAAACCACCGAGAGGCTGGGTAAAAATCAATACAGATGGATCAGTAATGAAGAATCCGGATAGAGCTGGGGGAGGCGGGCTTTTGCGAGATCATGAAGGGAATTGGCTGAAGGGTTTTGTAAGAGGATTTGGCTTCACTAATAGTGCACTAGCTGAGCTTTGGGCTTTGAGGGATGGGTTAATTATTGCCAAGGAGATGGGAATACAACAACTTATTATTGAAATGGATGCATTGAGTGTTGTTATGCTGATGAACAACTGTACAAAAAATTTATTAATGGAGCCTCTTTTATCCGATTGCAGGAGCCTTTTGCAGGAGTTCCCAAACAAGCATGTGACCCATGTCTTTCGCGAAGCAAACCAGTGCGCTGATGCTCTTGCAAAAATGGGAGCGCAATCCTTGTATAGCTACCATGTTTTTTGTAATCCGCCGCCTGTGGTGGAATGTTTGTTGGCAGCTGATAAAGCCAATATGTTTTGTAATAGACTGACTAATTATTAATATAATATCATGGTTGACCGAAAAAAAAAAAAAAAAAAAAAAAAAACATAATCAACACACAATTAAAGCACAATAGAAATAAAACTTTGTGTGAAATTATAGTGTATTTGAAATATGAGAAATGTTAATGAGTGCCTTTAAGGCATTGTTTAATAATTCATTTAAAAAAAATTTTTATGGGGAAAGAAAGAAAAGCAATTAATGTTTTGACAGTTTTTTTCATTTCCCATAAAAGTGATGTCAAAACTTTTCTAAAATGGATTGTTAACCAATACCCTAAGGATACTCGTTAGCATAACCCTTGAAATATAAAGACACTTGACATCAAATAATGGTGTAATTAGATTGACACTTAGCACAAAATTAGTGTGCAATCCGAATTTAATTTGGATTTTAAATTAAACTTTCTCTCAGCTTACACACTAATATAATATATACGATTTTGATCACTTATTTGTTTTTGGCTTAAAAGTTATCAGAATAATTTGCAAGGTCCATATAGTTATATGTCTAACATCACTTTTCATGAAACAGTGAATTGAGAAACCTCAAGACTAATAATCCCACTAGCTTAAAGTCAATCATTGATTAGCAAATTGACAATATAAAATGCAAAAGTAGGAAAATAATGCTAATCCTATCAGGAATTCAACACTTGATGTGAAGCCAATAATTATGACCTTTGGAACAGTAAACTTTTGCTATATCTCCTATACTCTATTTAAGGGCCATAAGACAAGGGATAAGCTTACTGGAGAAAACAACTATTGCATAAAGTCCAAACATGGCAACCCATCAACCTCTGTTAGAGAACCCTAAAACTTCTCACTGCAAGAGTATTCTTTACCTAATTCTCTACTTTGCTGCTATCATACTCTCAACTGCACTTGTTGCTACCCATCTTATTAAACCCAGCTCCTCTAATACCCTCCTGCACAGCCACATCTGTGATCAAGCCCATGACCAAACAGGATGCATATCCATGGTCTCAGAAGTTGTCAAAGACTCTAAGACAATCATGTTGCAAATGTTTTTAGAAGAATCCACATCAGCTATACAAAAAGCAATGGATACAGCCAAAAATGTCAACCAAAGGATCAACAATAATCCTAGGGAACAAGTGGCTTTGCTTGATTGTGTGGAGCTAATGGACTTGTCCATGGACAGGGTTTTTGACTCGAAAGTGGCTCTTCAAAATATGACTACAAGTTCCATTGAAGATGCACATGCATGGCTAAGTAGTGTACTCACTAACCATGTCACATGCTTGGATGGACTAGAGGGCTCAGCTCGGACCACAATGGAGCCAGGGCTCAAGGACTTAATATCAAGAGCCAGAACTTCCTTAGCCATGCTTGTCGCAGTTTCAACCTTGAAAACCAAAGTAATGATTGATGAGCCAATAAATGGAGAATTCCCTACATGGGTCACAAGTAGGGACAGGACACTTCTACAAGCTTTGCCTAAGGAAATCAAGGCCAACGTTGTGGTGGCTAAGGATGGGAGTGGGAAGTACAAGACTGTGAAAGAAGCTGTGGCCTCGGCACCTAATAATGGCAAAACTAGGTACGTTATTTATGTGAAGAAAGGGAAATATAAAGAGAATGTTGAGGTTGGGAAGAGTAAAAAGAACTTGATGATAGTTGGTGATGGCATGAGTTCAACCATTATCACTGGTAGCCTGAATTTTGTTGACGGAACCACAACTTTCAATTCTGCAACTGTAGGTAAAGATCCTTATTCCTTTTTAAGTCAAGATTTGAAATTTATTACTAGTCTTCTTTAAGTGTTTGCAATTGAAAAAGGAAAAATCAGATTGGATTGAATTAGGAATATTGTTATAAGATAAATGCATCAAATCTATATGCTATAACTGTTAGCATTTCATGTAGGTATTTTAACTCATTTACATTATTTAGTTCTTCATGATAAGCTAATTTTTTGAATCCCCTGCCCTATTTATTGTGAGAAAAAAAAAAAATGTTTAACAATTGTTTTATAGTCTTCGGGACCTTAACTTTAGAATCATAATTAAATAATTAAATTTACTATTTCTTAATTATTAAAGTGGAATAATTAAGAAATGGTAGCTGGTTTGCTACCTTACTGAAATTATGCTCTTATTTAATTTAGCCATTTTGGTATACAAGAAATTGGCCAATAGTTTATACTTTTTTTTTTTTAAAAGCTCGTATATTGTGCTAGATATATGGAACACGGCTCTCACAAGTATTTTATAGGCGTAAAGCCCACATACTTGTAAGAGGCGCACCCGTTTTGTCTAGCGCATAAGATAATTTCCCCTTTTTTGTAAGCCTTTTAGATACTAAATTTACACCAAAATAAAGCTGGTGTAAAAAACTTTTACGATGACCTTAGTTTGGATGGGAATAGAATGGACCTGTTGGAACTTGCCGAAAAGAAAAAATGGGCACGTTGGACCTAGAAAAGAAATAAATTGGCCAGTGGGACCTTAACAAAAAAGATTTGGGCTTTTTTCTCGTAGCAAAAAAATAGGCTTGTTGTAGAAAAAAAAGTAATGGGCCTGTTGGATAAGGTCAAAAATAAATGCAAGGAAAAGGTCATGTACTTGTTTGTTTGGGCCTAATTTAATAATACAATAGCACCTCAGAATTGACCACTAGTATCTGGGCTGGGTGCATATCACATCCAGGAAAGTTGCTTTCTAAAACAATACCAATTTATGATCTACCAAATACAGCTGCCGTTGGTGATGGATTCATAGCCCAAGACATCTGGTTCCAAAACACAGCTGGGCCAGAGAAGCACCAAGCAGTGGCACTCCGCATCGGGGCAGACCAATCCGTCATAAATCGTTGCCGCATTGATGCTTACCAAGACACTCTCTACGCCCACTCAAACCGGCAATTCTTCCGGGATTCCTACATCATTGGTACAGTTGATTTCATATTCGGAAATGCAGCCGTTGTGTTCCAAAATTGCAAACTAACAGCCCGAAAGCCCATGAGTGGACAGGCCAACGTGATAACGGCCCAAGGTCGAACTGATCCAAACCAAGCCACTGGGACTTCTATTCAAAACTGTGACATTATAGCAAGCCCAGATCTTGAGCCCGTAAAGGGCTCAATCCGATCATATTTGGGCCGGCCTTGGAAAGAGTATTCAAGAACTGTCGTCATGCAATCCTACATTGGTGATCATATTGATCCAACTGGGTGGTCTGTGTGGGATAAGGATTTTGCATTAAAAACATTGTATTATGGGGAATATAAAAACAAGGGACCAGGTGCTGGTACTAGTAAGCGAGTGAAATGGTCCGGTTATCATGTCATTACTAGTGCAGAGGAAGCCAAAAAGTTCACAGTAGCTGAGCTGATACAAGGAGGAACATGGTTGAAGTCCACTGGGGTGGCTTATACAGAAGGTCTGTGAATATGGCTTCCTGTTGTGCTTCAGTAGGTGAAGCTTGTTGGCCTTTGCCTAGACTTACTTTCATCTCTACAATGTTGTGTTCGTATGTGAAATGTTGTTTCTTTGCACAACAATTTACTAGTGAGTTTATGGTTCACATAAAGGAGTTTTTTTTTTTTTCAATAAAAACCCTTTGCTTAATCTCATAATTTTTTGAAAATTAAAGAATTTTTTTTTAAAATAATTATTTTTCTTCCAACGCGTTGAGAACACGCATGCAAAAGTATCTATGAGACGATACATCAAGGATTTTGAAATATCCAAGCTATACTTAACTGGAAAAATAACCACTCCCAACTCAAATACTGCCAAATAAATAAACTGGATATACAGCAAATTCCAGCACAGGATAGGCTACATTTTTCCAAATTGAGAAGACCATATTTTCTTGTAGTGTCATGAGTTGTCTTGAAAATGAATGTCCATTCCATTTTCCAATACTTTTAATTTCTAATTTGAGTCAATCAATTGACTTCCAGTTGAGTTTTATTAGATTTGTTCAACCATATAAACTTTTTACTGCAAAGAAAAACAAAATCCAGCCTCAGATAGAAAAAGTACATGTCAGAAAACTAGGGACTTTCTGCTCAAGAGCCTAAAAGATGAAGAAGAGAAATAGCCATGTATCATATATGGCTAATTTGTGGACGGCAACATTGCCGGCAAGAAAGGCCTTAATAATTTTAACAATAAAATCCCATCCTACATGGAAGAAGTACTACAATAATAAAATACATATGGACTTTTTATTCCAGTGGACCAATAACTTTGTTTCACAAAAAAAATAAAATAAAATAAAATAAAATGAATAGGATTTACAGCAAGTTCCAGCTTATAATTGAAAAAGACCCAAATGAAAAGCAGAAATCTGAAAAGGACATATCTTCTTGTTGACAAATAAATTTTGAACTATTTGACAATTGAACTTTCATTTTCCACTATATTAATCCTAATTCAAACCAATCAGCATTGACCTAAATTTAATCTAATTTCTCTTCCACCATCTAATTCTTTTTTTCCTTTTCAATTATGCTTGCTGCCTCATTATTTTAATAAACTTGCAATACATAATATAAGTGCCATCAAATTATTCCAAAATTGTACCATGGATTCCAAGTTCTAAATTTGGAGCATTTTGGAGACCTGTCAAGATCCTCATTACTATGAAAACCCCAACATTGTCTTAAGGTGTAGGGCACATTTCCATCCTATTAGGTAACCAAGAAATTTCGATGCTGTTTCTCTGAAAGAAACAACTGAACCAAACGTGCCTCCAACCATGAAAGAAAAACCTCTGCAGAATCATCAAACACCACCTAATCTTTTTTGTGTGATTTTGCTTAGGAAACATATATTGGCTTTTAATGTTATTAGATTATAGGACAATATGCACGCAAGCTTTTTCATATTATAATAGTGCGAAGGCAGAAATTCCTTAAGCAAAGTAAGGGTCACACATTGATACAAATCAGACTTAAACAAAGTAAAATGCCATTTGTGTATAAAATATAAACAAAGTAAAGAAAGTTTTTGCTTATCCATTCAAATGGCATGGAAGAATTTAAAAAAAAAAAAAATTGACAGTTATGAAGATACAGTTTCTCTCACTGAATCTAATTAACTGAATGATCTTGTTTATGGGGTTTGAGAAATATTATAAACTAGTACTCCACACTGTATTATGTTGATCAAAGAGAAATAATTTTACCAATATAAAAAAGAGCTTTCATGAATTCTGGCAGAGAATATTGAAAATCACAATCAAATTATAAGTGTTCGGCCCAGCTGTAATAGAAATCACCAAAAGCTGGCAAACAAGTTATTAAATAATGGTAGTCAGTCAACTATTTCAAGGATCGATATGGTGGGATTATATTTTCTACCCAATGCTATCCAATTGTCCATTCTCAATTTTTTATAAACAAAGTTATTGAGATTAAGGTTGCCTATGGATAGATTATTATTTATCAACTTATTTTACTATTCAGTTTATTTTTGCTATTATTCATGGGTTTCATTGCATTTTTTGGTACTATTCACGAGTGTCATTATACCATTTCAACTAACTTTTAGATTTATCTATAATAATTTCAGCAAAAAAATTTTCAATTTCAACTAAATAAATTGTTTCCAAATGAACCCTGAAATTCATCCCATTATTTTAGTTGCCTCCCCTTTCTCTGGGCTTAAAAACTATTCAAGGATGTGTTTCAACTTCTTTTTAGCCTATTTTGTTAAGTACTTTTTTTTTTTTTTTCATTCTCCATGTTCTTATTTTTACTTATCTAGATTTGAACTTATGTTATTCGTTTTTCACGTCGTTCGTGTTTTTTACTATCACACTAAGACATCATGTCTGTCCCTTAATGATATAATTGTACTTTAACACAATGTATTTTTTAAATAAAATAAATCGATGATGAAAAAGAACCCCCATGAGGGGGTGAATGACATGAATCTTTTATTCTTTTTGCAACAATAGAAAAATCGAACCTTAAATTTCACCCTGTTGTGTTAAGCAATTTTGGTACCAAGTCTAAATTTTGTAAAGCCACGCAAAACTGGGCATGATAGGGAAAAGTGGGGACCCAAAAAATGAAATCTTAAATTCCATCCCTGTTGTGTTAAGGCAATATTTGCATCAAATCTAATTTTTTTAAGGCAAGCTAGCTGACCAATTGGGGAACATAGAAAAAAGTGGAGCCCAGGCAATCATAGTCTTAGTTCACATGCCAATTCGGTCCGCAGATGATGGATCATCTTCACCTTCACAAGCTAGCAGATAAATATCACACAAGAAAGTATCTGCTATTGGCTGTCCTTCCATGTAAAAAAAGTCTTAAAACAATATCTAACACGTGTAAATTCCAGTTAATTCCTATGTAGTTACAAACTAATTTAGGATGGCATATCTACCAGGTTACTCCAACTGTCAGACAGTGTACAATTTATAAACATTGCTCTCTCTCTCTCTCTCTCTCTCTCTCTCTCTCTTTTTAGTGCAAAAGAAACTCAACACAAGATCTCGTGAATCATATGAAGCCTAAAAAAGACTATTAGACTAACCACTTAAAGTTCACATAAGGATAGTGATGCAAGGGATACGTGTACTACAGATTTTATTTCATAAACTTTACAAAATGACGCACACAAGTCACAATAAAGTAAGATTGATATTTAAATGGTAAAACCTTTGATAGTTAAGTAAGATATCTGAGATTCAATCCTTACTTATACCAAAAGCCAATTTGTGTTTTAGTTCGACAATAAAGAGTATCATCATGACTGGACGACATAAGCTAAAACTCTCTTTTAAAAAAAAAAAAAAAAACACAAAAGTTACAAATTTTTTTGTCAACTTATTGGCACAACATAACAGAATAATTAAGAAACTATTAATTATGATGTTAATCACGTGACACTAAAAACATTTTTTATCACATTAATTTTGTAAATTTTTTTTGGTAAAATTGATATAAACTATACTTATTTGAGTCCAGATCTTCTGTCTCATGTACTATGCTCCACTCTATGCTTCACCAATAAAATGAGACCAAAGAGAGAAGAAACAAGACCAAAATCAAAAGTTGCTAAAGAGACAGAAATCAAAAAGTTAATTACATGACTAATTTTCTGTCTTATGTATTGTGCTCTACTCCATACTCCACCAATAAAATAAGACAACACAGAAAAAAAAAAAAAATAAAAAAAAAAAATAAAAAGCCGCAAAAGAGATAGAAATCAAAAAGTTAATCACATGAGATAGTCATGTGAGATTTACCTAAGTTTAAGCATTAACGTTAAACTTCCTCTCAAAAAAAAAAAATCACATTATCTCTCCAAAGCCAGTTATCCAAATTTTATTTCAAATATTTATTGATTATGGCATTAATTTATTTTTCTAAAAAAAAAAAAAATTCAATTACATCTATTACCACACCCTCAATTTATAAACATTTTTAATGTTAAAATTGATAAAAACTTTATTATTTTCCTTACAAAAGTGATAATAGGAACTCAACAAATAACGAGTGAAAAAGTATATGAAGCCGGCGCTTTACCCGTTCAACAATGCAGCATATCATAGCTCATAGATGATAGATAGTAAGTAGATAGCATAGGAAATAGAAAGATTGAATGCCCCTTTCTTCAATTAAACAAAGCAAGAAGCACCATACAAGTTATACTTTTATTTTTATTTTTTTTTCCAAATATAAATTTATTTAAAAAAAAAATCTATTTGTTTTGTGTAGTAAGCACAGAAACCACCCAATTAATAATTGTCCCACGCTTTTCCTTGTCACGTCTTTCAAAGCCTTCTCTTTCACCCTTTAGTCAGGGAAGTTTTCATGGCTTCCCATCTTCTTTTCTCTTCTTCCTCTTAGAATCCTAAGGCTCTTTCATTCCTCTCATTTTTCTTTTCCAACTCTTATCCACAGTCACCACCAGTATCTCAGTTTTCAACAAAACCCCATATATCCACACCCTTTTTTCTCTCTTCTCATTTGTCGTTCACTCTTTAATATGGTTTTGCTTTCATGGAGTTATGAATGCACCAACCCCTCTTGACGCAAGAGAAGGTCTTTGTACATCCTTGTTCATTCATCAAGATTAGTCGTACAACAGTAGTTGAAGGAGCTGGGGGTGAAGTTGCGTGCTTTTTTAAACTCCCTTACTTTCTGTTTTATTATTAAGGTACTATGTTGTCTTTGTCATTTTAATCTTTTTTTTTTTTTTGGGGTTTGGTTAATTTCTAAGTTACTATTTGTGCTCATTAGTGCATCATAGATAGTTATTATAATCCATGTTTGATACCAATCTTCATTCACAGGAAAAAGAATGTTCCTAAAATCACATGCAATAGAACTTCTTTGTTACTCTATACCTCCTTTATCATGGCTTTGAAATTGTAGAAAAGTAAAGTGACCCATCTTAAGTACATCTACTTTCTGCAGGCAAAAGAACCATCTCTTCACATTTATTGGTGTTTCTGCTTCCCCCATTGTGTTGTGTCGTCCCTTAAAGGCTCTCTGTTGCATTTGTTCTTGTCTTGCTGCTTCCACCATGGCAACCAAGATGAAAGGGATCTACAAAAGTTTCAAATTCATTTCCCAAATATTTGGTAATGCCTCTCTCTCTCTCTCTCTCTCTCTCTCTCTCTCTCTCTCTCTCCACACACACATAGATATGTACTGTGAATGCGTTTATGACTTGGAGGCTTGGAGCTAAAATGGGAATTGGGTGTTGTTATAGTTGTGAAGGAGCGTGAGATGGAAATTGGGTACCCCACAGATGTCAAGCATGTGGCACACATAGGATTGGAAGCCGCTTCTGGCAGTGCACCTAGTTGGGTATGCAGTCCACATATTCCTTCTTCTATGTTTTCTGGTTCTTTGTTTATCTTAATCTCTAAGTGTTAAAATTTTTGTTTTTTTTTTTTTTTTCACTAAAATTTTCAGTTGGGTGGGATTGTGCAGATGAATGATTTCAAGGCAACATCTGAATTCTCCACATCGATTGGTAGCCTTGCTGAATTTAGAGATTCCAGCTCTATGGCTCTGTCCACATGGTCCTCTCATGGTATGTTTCAGCTGTTTCGGTAACAAAACACACATAGTATGTGTGCATACATGAGTGTTTTCGTATTTACATATAAATTTGTGTGCGTGTATGTACATGTATGTATGTATATATGTTTGTGGCTATAAAGTAGCACATTCTGTAGGGAAGAGATTGCTTGTTCCTTAGTGTCATTTTGATTAATGCTTAAGTTATTTTAATGCTTCCAAATGTTGCTTTATTAAACTATTGCTTGATGTCATGTGCACTTGTACTAATTAGACAAGAACAAACAGATCCTTTTTACAGGTTAGGTAGTATAAGACGAAAACATAGATTAATGTATGGGAGTTAAAATCTAAGTTATGGAAAGTTTTCAAGATTCTTTGCCCCAAACAAGATGAATTTGGCTGTTCTGTCACGAGAGAATACTTCACTATCAAGAGGAATCTAATGTCTCATGGCAAAAGGACCATGCCATCTTTTAGTGGTCCACCCCTGAAGTTCATTGATTGGAAAATTTTGCTTACATCGAGTTTTTAAGAGTTTCTGTTAAATAGATGGAGCTTAATAATTAAGATTGTTGTAATGACTTTTCTGAGGGGTGTATAAAATTATGTGATTGGGATAGTATGGATAATTTACTGTCTCTACTGAATGAGATGCTTGGAGTAATCGTTATACATAGGTTCTGTAGTAATATATTTCAGTTTAGCTTGGGCAAAATTTTGTTTTGACACTAGTTTTTGGTGCGTAGACATTCCCATGAAAAAGCTTACAGCTGTAGATGCCTAAATAGTTTTAGAACTAGGATGGCTAGTGCATGTAGCTGAGTTATGTCTGTAATGATCGAAGTGCCCAAAACACAGAGAAGGGTACTATGTTGAAGCTTATCTTAAAAGGTTTATTCAACATGATAATCTTGTTGGGTCTTATCTTTCCCATGACATGATATGTCATAAATGTATTCAGAGTATTTGTATATGAAACTCTTCATTTCCTAAATACTTTTAGGATACTCCTAGGTGTGTATTTGATACATTTGAGTGTTAGGATCTGACCTTTTAATATAGAGGTAAGGAATAAGTTAAAACATAAGAAGGGTTTGTGGCAGAAGCTTTGACCATTTTTGAAAATTAGCAATGCTCAAGTGATTAAATTATTTTACTGAATATCGAAGTGTGATTTTATACTTGTACACATTTACATGGAGAAAGAGGCATATATGTTTCCCTACAGTATCTTATTCTACTTTTTAAGCACTCTCAATAATGGCTTCATTAATACCTATGCCTTTGTACGTATCATATCAACTGGTTAACCTTTCGGTGGTTCCTCTTATTGTCTGAATTTAAGTTTTAGATTGGAGAGAGGTACATACCATCAATCGCTTTAGTTTCTTGTTGGCTGAATTGTACAGTTTAGAGCAGATATGAGTAATGTTTTAGTCTCTTTATTTTGATTACTTCCCCTTCTTCAGAATAAGGGTGTAAAATGTTCAAAATTTTAGATTTGTTCCAATAGATCACTCATGAAGAAAATTTATTTGAACAATTTTGTCATGCCCTTTCATCAACGGACCATTTTTTACCATGCCTAAAGTTTTTAGCAAGTAAATTTTGAAATACTATAAATATCTAAAGAAATAATATAGTTCTTCTGGATTCCAGTGGTGTAGCCAATTCATTTTAGTTTATGGTAATTCACCTACTAATATTTTGATCTCTTGTAACAGATTTTGATCAGTCCATGGGACGCCAACAAGCATGTGACATGTTCAAAGACATTCCACCTACAGATCTGCCAAATATTCCAAAGAAACAGAAGCGAAAAAAGTCCAGGTCAAGTTCTTCTCCAAAGTCGTCTTCTTCTAGATCCTCACGAGGGTCAAAGTCGAAGACTGCATTCAATGATATGGATACAATTTCAAACCTACAAATTTAAAAACGGTTTAAGATTATGAAATTGGTGGGAGAAGGGAAACACCACCCCCACCCCCCAAAAAAAAAAAAAAAAGGAATCGTTGATGTGCATAGTAAACATTGTGAAATCCCCTTTCATTACTAAGGTTATTTAAAATGTCAAGAAAAAATATAGTAGGTTGAACAAATCTTGTGTAAATTTTGAAAATCATCTTTTCTAGGAAAATGGAAATTAGGTGGTGGCAACAGATGTGAAAAGAAGAAAGAATGATCAATGTCCAAGGAAGACCTTTGAAGATGCAAACTTTGGTTTAATGAGGAAGAATCATGCATATGGTTGGATTCTTTAGCTCTGCTGGTGGGGGGGAGATGATTGAACTTAAACAAGAACACAAGGGGATTTTCTATTTAACAGTTGGTGATGCTCTTTTCCTAGTTATGAATGGTCCTTGAGCTAGAATGTTTGTTGACAACCTTGAAAATTCTTCTCAAATTCTAGAATGTAAAATTAATTCTTGCTGATACTAGATTGTACAAGTTGCAGTTTCAATTATACCAATATTGTTTCTCAGATGTTGTGGTGCAAGGAATGCACCAAAATTCTTGATATCAAGATATGTTATGCCCTGAAACGGCTATACATACATACATACATACATACCTATAGTGCATGCAATTGCATAAACGTATGCCATCAAAACCAAACTTAGAGAAGTGCAAGCTGCAAAACTATAAACCAGAACACAAACGGGGCTCAATATGATGCAAGCCATGAAGTGGTTGGCCACGATGTAAGGTATGCCAAGATGATTTGGTAGCTAAAATGATATGGCAACTATGATGATGTGGCATGTAGGAGAAAATTTATTGACAACTTTTATCGCAACTAGTTGCAGACTCATGTGATGTGTGAGAATATATAATTATTTTGAAATGTACAATGTATAATTTATTCTTTAAATTTTATTGTACATAATTTGTTCATCCTAAAAATTAAACAATTTCTAATAGTAATTTTTGTCTCTCTATTTTTACAAATATATAATTTTTACTATTTTCGGTGTTTCTGATTGATATTATTCTTTTTTGAAATTGTCCGTATTCTTCTACTTATTGTTATTATGTATTATATTTTCCTAATTTCTTTTGATACAAGTAAAATTTTTAAGTTTCTAATGTCTCATTCTCTTAAGGAGATTATTGTAATAATCAAAACTTATCACGTAATTACAATTGATATTACTCAAATAATTGATAGACACAACTTATCAGTTGTCACTCATATAGATTGTGGTTTGATATAAACTCAAATTCTCACTTCCATACTAAGGGGATTAATTCATACAAAAATAAACCAAAGTTATAAAAGGGAGAAATGATGGAATGGATTAAACTGAACCGAACCGAACTAAACCAAATGAATCAACGGACCAAATGGGACCAAAATGAATTGATTAGCTGAACTGAACCGAATGGACCGATGTGGAACAAAATGTACCAAACCATACCAAATTGGCCGAATTGGACCGAAATTCTCCGCTACTATGAGTCATATGACTCAATAAGAGGTACATAATACCAATAAACAAACTAGTGGAAAAAAGTAGTAGGTACATATAAAAATAATAGGCGACTACATTTATAGTTTGTCACATCAAAATTGTGGCAAAAGTTATGGCACAAAAGTTATAATCCTAAAAAAACTTGGCATAAAGATATGGTTGAACCTAGCAAGGCTCATGAGGCAGTAGGTGTGGCAACTTCAATAAGCAAGGCTTATTTGTCACGAGATTATATATTTTAGGCATGCGCTTAATTGTTTTGTTATAGAAAAAGTTAGTTAAGTATGAGCTTGATAAATAAACAAAACAAAATCGGGGTAAATGTTTTTATTAATCATGAAGATATTTTTTGAGAAATGAATCATGAATATCATATGATACTATTTGTTCATAGAACAACCTTGAGATTCCTGTGCATTGTTTAGCAAAAAAAATGAGATTCCTGTGCATTCATTGCTTTTCTTTTGAGACGGGCTTATGCCAATTGCAAATGTTAACATCCACATAATAATTTATAGGTCATGTTAACGAGTATTTTTAGAACAATTGTTAGGAAACTATATTAAAAAAGTTTTGACATTGCTTTTATGAGATATATAAAAAGCTATCAACAATTTTTTTTTTTTTATCATTTTCCCATAAAATATTTCTAAAAAATAGTTTCTAAACTAATATCTTAGGGCATTCTTTAACATTTTTCATAATTTATTGGCCCTTATGGAAAATTTTGTACAATGACATGAATATAACTAAATAGCATCAGATACATGTCTTTTCTAATGAATCTCAGAGGGGTCCTCCTACCTGTGTCACTGGGGCATGAAGTAAATTTAGAAATATACTAGTGGTTGCACATTTATTAACAACTAAGCACGACATTCCCATTGTCTTTGTTTGTTCAGAAGTGAGATATGCCGGCATGCCCAGATCAAGTTGAAATCTTTTCAATAATAGATCCGATTTGAAATCAAATCAGAGTGAGATTATGTTGGATAATGAATGAGGAAAGTTAGTGCATTAGTTTTGTTAATGACTGCAACGTAATGTGCCACATTCTCAACTAAAGGTCAATCACAAATGTTTGAAGTTTGAACAACTTCTTTGGTCTACTCTGGGTTAATATACATTCATGCATTATAAATTTGGTATTTATGTTAAATTTTAAATTCACATTTTATGTTTAATAAATCTAATCCATTCCTCTCTCTTTTTTCTTTTTTCCTTTTTTTCCAAATTATTTGGGTTGGGAGATAAAATAAAATTTGATTTTTGAACCAACCTAGACTGCCAAAATAGCCCCATCATTCTACAAATGAGAAGGCCCACTTTTTAACCCAACGGACCAATAAATTAGCTGTAAGGGATTATAACATATGTAATGTAATTAATGGAAGTTTCAATTTTTCGCATTCAAATTTTATTTTTATTTACTCCTATTCTATTATCCACCCTCATTAAAAGTGGACCATATCAAGCTTCGGATACTGTGTTTTTTGGTGGATAATAACGTTCAGAATCTTTAATACTAATCCTTAAACATTTATTGTGTATACTTTTAAAAAAACAGAACATTTATTGTTTAAACAGGTGCTTCAAATTTCAATTAGACGCTATAAGGTACAAGTTACAAGTTACAACAGAGGCTGCAAAAAGGTCCAAGAAAGATTTAATGAAATTGGAAATGATGTCAGATAGAAACAAATTGAATACTAGAAAAATGTTTCAATAGAAATTAGCTAATTATGACTGTAGGAAAAAAAAAATATGGTGCAAAACTTGCAAATCAGAGTCTAAAAAAAGCAAGTTATTTTTGAGGCCCGGGCCATAACCTAACATATCACATGGATTGCATTTATTATTCTTTTATGAACCGCACCGATTGTATTAATGAATTCTTAACCTCTAATATATGAATTTTGAAAAGAAATAGTATCATTTCAGCTGAATTTTCATTTTCTGTTTTCATTAAAATTGTACCTATATGACTGTTGCATCCTATGCTAGCTTGCGATGCAATTGGACTATGGTACAGAGTACAGAGAAATAGAGAATCAACGTGGGGTTTAAGTTTCATAGAGGTTAATATAAATAGAGAATCAACGTGGGGTTTAAGTTTCATAGAGGTTAACATACTACCGAGAGGTGTGGTCTAGTGGTTTTGGTGATGCACAAAATGCACTGAGTGTAAGGTCCAAGGTTTGAGTCCAAATATGGATTCACTCGGGTTACCTCCCTTAACAGTTCAAGATTCACTAGTGTCCCTCATGGGCAAGGTTGTCAAAATTAGGATCTTACATATAAGGCCGGCTCAACAATTTTGGAGGCCTTAGGCGAAAATTTTAAGTGGATTCTTTTTTTAATTTTAAAGTCTAAATTTGAACAAATAAAAATTAATTTATTACATGGTTCAATAAATTAGTATCACTATAATACAAATGAGTTGATATAATATACATCAAATAATTAATTGGTGTGATAATTTATAATAATTGATAAAGTAAGAGTTTGCATAAAAAAAAAATGTGATAACTTATCAATTAGTGTGGGGTTGTGTGGGGGCCAGCTTAGTTTAGGTCTTGTGATGTGTTGGCGCTTGTGGAGAAGATTGCACAGTGCTATGTGCATTGTGGAGAAGACTACACAGTGCTATGTGCGTTGTGCAATCTTATCCTATCAAGTTGCATGCACTGTTATTGTGTAGTATTCTGCATTTTAAGATACAATGTGGCTTTTTTAATGCATTTTATTGACCAATAAAAATACCTAATTTTTTTTGTAATTAAAATATATAGATAAATATATTATATATAATGTTTTTTTTTTACAAGTGGGGGTCTTTTTTTATTTGGGGGCCTTAGGCGATTGCATCAATTGCTTATATGGTTCAGCCGGCCCTGCTTACATGGGATCGTGGGAAATAGCTGGGATTGTGAATCGTAAGATCCTACATTATTTGAGAAAAATACAAAAAAAAAATACACATTTGTATGTTAAATAATTACATAAATTATACATTCATTCATAAAAAATAAAAAAACCAAAAATTATTTGCATCCATTTGATACAATTACCATACATCATTAAATCCATTTGTAAGCATCATTTAAAGGGGTCAAAAATCTCAAAACAAGATACTCTATCTCTCTACATTAAAATAGCAAAACTTGGTTTATTGGGATATTATTTTTCATTTTGGTCCAACTGAGCCTTCTGTCAAATTAAAAAAGATAACAAGAAATCAAGATTGTTTGGGATCGTCAGAATCTTACGATCCTATTGATCTTGAATGATCGCAAGATTCTTCAAAGATCCGGATCGTTTTAAGTAGATGGAATCATAAAATCGTAGGATTGTAGGATCAAAATTGAGATTTTGACAAAGATGCTCATAGGGCTGGGAAGCTATGACTCACCGTGGTCCCTCTGCACCCTAGCAAAGGCCCGAACCCAGCAAGTAAGATGTTACTATGGTCACGCTCAAGTAAGATTGCCACGTTGGTCACTCTCTACCCATTTTTTCTGTTATAAAAAATAATAATAAATAAACACATAAAGGTTAATATTGACGGTACAATTTTTTTTTTTTTTAATTCTTGCTGAAACTGGCGGTACAATTGGATTATAGTACAGAGTACAAAGAGGTTAATATTGATGGAACAATTCAAGATTAAAATTGTCTACTGTGGGTGTTTTCGTCATTCTAAGTTATCATACCAGAAACTACAAAATTCAAATGACCGTTAATTCTTAGCACCCGCCAAATACATCGCTAACTTTAGAGGAGGAGGTGTCAGCTGACTTTTTCTCCACCAATTTAGCTCACTACAATCCCAAACGTCAATCTTTGAGATTTCCTCTAAACCCATTTTCTCAATCACTCTCTCTACTACTCTACCATGTATGTTGCTATCAATCTGGATCAATTTCATCAATTCCTTCTTATGCTCCTTTGAATCTTTGCAACCATTTTCAACCAAAAAATATGGGATATCCTCAAATACATATACTTTCATCCTAAGATCTTCGTGGCCGCGGTCCTAAAAGAAAGACATGAAAAGGGCATTTGGAATGCTAACATTTGTGTTTTTCTTCTTGTCTTTCGGAGTTCGTTTGAGTAAAAACCAAGATTATGATGAAATGCCCGCGGCCCCACCACCTGCAGTAGAAAATTGTGATGGGATTTTCTTGTCCCATGACTTCCTCTCTCGGACGAAAGAATTTCCACATGTGAAGAATGTAACTGCACAATCTTGGGCCTTCAATTCCACAGCAACGGTATTGAACACAGGCAAATTCGAGCTCAAAGCATGGAAGATTTTTATCGGGTTTCAACAGGAAGAGATTCTAGTTAATGCTGGAGGAGCAGTTTTAATGGATGGTGATGATTTCCCAGCTGCTGTTGGGAATGGGAGTTATTTTTCAGGATCTCCTCAGGCGGATTTGAAGACCTCAATTGACACTGCTGGAGATCTTACCCAAATTCAAGTCAAAATTCAGTTAAGTGGCACTCAATTTGGAGTGAAACCACCTGGGATTCCAATGCCTAAAACAATAAGGCTTGTTAATGATGGATACAAGTGCCCAGCACCAACTCGTCGTAGTGAGTACTTGATTGCTCTTGTTTCTTTTATGCCTCTAATTTCTCTTACCAATCTAAATTTATTATATATATTTCTGCAGAGACCTCGATGCACGTATGTTGCGCTAGGAACCCAAAATTTAAGGTCAAAGTTCTAAAAACAAAGTTCTTACCTCGCCAGAATGGAGATCTTACCGTTTCCTATGATGTTCTTCAAGCCTATGGGAATAACTATATTGCTCAGGTGACCATGGAGAATAAAAACCCTTTAGGACGTCTTGATCATTGGAACTTGACTTGGGAGTGGATGAGAGGGGAATTTATAAGCACAATGAAAGGAGCTTACACACATAAAATAGACTATGCGGATTGCATTTATGGGGTGCCTGATGAAATTTACACAAACATGGATTTTTCTAAAGTCATGAATTGTGAAAGGAAGCCAGTCATCAGTGACTTGCCTCCCGAGAAAGCAAACGACACAATAGTTGGAAGAATACCCTATTGCTGCAGAAATGGAAGTCTTTTGCCAACCATCCTAGATCCAAGCAAATCAAAGTCAGTTTTTCAAGTTCAGGTGTATAAAATTCCGCCTGATGTGAATCGGACAGCTCTTTATCCCCCCGAGAAATGGAAAATTGTAGGCACTCTTAATCCAGACTATAATTGTGGACCTCCAATTAGAGTGGATGCAACAGAATTTCCGGACGCTAGTGGGCTTTCGGCAGTAACCACAGCTATTGCAACTTGGCAAATAGTCTGCAACATCACAAGGCCAGCCAAAAGGAACTCTAGGTGCTGTGTTTCCTTCTCTGCCTATTACAATAACTCTGTTATACCTTGTAATACATGTGCCTGTGGTTGTGGTGACAATAAAAGATGCAATCCGGATGCCCCCGTCTATGCTTCTTCCTCCAGAAGCTCTTCTTCTTCCCTTTGAGAATAGGACACAAAAGGCATTAGCTTGGGCCAAAATAAAGCACTACAACATTCCTAAGCCATTACCTTGTGCTGACAATTGTGGGGTTTGCATAAATTGGCATGTCAACACAGACTACATGAGCGGATGGACTGCCCGGATCACTCTACTCAATTGGGAAAAAATAAATTTTGAGAATTGGTTCACTGCAATTCAAATGAAGAAAGCTTATCGAGGTTACGAAAAAGTTTATTCTTTCAATGGGACATTAATTCCAGAGCTCAACCATACCATCATCTTTCAAGGTTTAGCAGGCTTGAATTTTTTGATGGGAGAGACAAATGGATCAGACCCAACAAAAGATCCAAGAGTACCAGGAAAGCAACAATCTGTCATTTCCTTTACAAAGACACAAATCCCGGGTATTACAATAGCAAAAGGAGATGGATTTCCTTCAAGGGTCTTTTTCAATGGGGAGGAGTGCACACTTCCTACAAAATTTCCTATGATGAGTAATGGGAATCGATATCATGTAAATATGGTAGAAGTAATTTTTGTTTTAATCATGACCTTGTTGCTATTGGAAAATCTCCATTGACAAGCAATTAGGTTTTGCATTTGCTCTCTAATTACTTATGCTTTTGGGAGACTATTCAATTAGATACCAGAAGCTAGAGTCACTTGTAAAAAAAACAGGCTTGTAAATTTTTTTTTATTTTTTTGTTCAGATATTAGCTAAATAATTCATAGCAGTACAAAATTCATTGTGTCCGGTTGCAAAAACAAAGGTCTTCTCACAATCATAAGTATGACAGATTTCATTATTTACTTTAGAGAATGTTGCACATTTGAAGTAGTTATAAAAAGAAAAAGAAAAAAAAAAAAAAAAAAGGAATTTCTGTGACAAATACTTGAAAGAAGAAGTTGCATATAATGATATAGAGGCCCCTCCTCTCACTTGAAGACAATAATGGATTTCTTCCAAGAAAAAAAAAACAAGAATTGATTTCAATGGCCTCATATCTAAGAGTGAAAAATGAGTAGTTCAATATAGAAATGATTCTTAATGAGTTGCATGCTTTATGGGGTCAAATAAGGAGCTACACATTGTCATGGCTTTAACGACCAAATGTGTGAAATTTTTATTTTTAGGTAGTGAGCCTTGGCAAGGCACATAAAGATGTGGAGGTTGGTATAGCTTTTTTATTTTTATTATTTTTTAATTTTATAATTTGATAGTTATAACAAGGGGAATGAAGATTTGAACACCAATACTTGAATGCAAACAATGTCAAGCAAAGGGGGCAAAAACAAACAAAAACTTAGTCTCCAGCCAAGAAAAGCAAGGCAATAAAGTTTCAAATCACAAGCAAGGTAATTAGGGAGGAACAAGACCTATTCTTTCAAAGCCCAGTTGGGAGATCAAAGATTTTAATAAAATGAAAACCCCATAGTGCACCAGTTCTTTTAGGTGCCCACATGGCCATTGATAATATGCCGAGGTTCATATACAACATTTTCGGGGGAATGGGCAGACTAACAACGTAAAGGGCAAGTATGTAGTAAGTTAGGCAACATTTCAAAAATTTAAGAAAAATAGCATCTCGAGTTTTAGAAACTCGAGATCCATATTAAAACTCGAGTCCCAAAGACTCGCTTTGCGCGTGTTTTGCTGGACATGTGGACTGAAAATGCAACATAGATCTCGAGTTTTAGAAACTCAAGTTCCATGCAAAAAAAATTTTAGTTTGATCGCCCCTATAGTGGCGTTTTTAAGTCCTATAGTAACGTTTTAAAGCCCTATAGCGGCGTTTTCCTGCAAAATTTTTTACAAGTATTCAATATCAGGTTCAGGGAGCCCTATAGTGACGTTTTTAAGCCCTATAGTGACGTTTATGGAACTCGAGTCTTTAAAACTCGATTTCCGCATGAATTTTTTTCCTACATCACACTCATCCACTTACAAATCGAGACTTAAAAACTCAATTTTTATGATGGAACTTGAGTTTTAGACACTCGAGATGCTAGTTTTCAGCATTGTTTTGAAACGTGTCCACTAACTAAATTTTTTTATATTTATTGTTATTTGGAAAGGGTGTTCCAACATTTTCCATTTGAAACTCACGGGCTTAACCATGAGTCAAAGTTTTTATTTATTTTTTACCATATATGAGTCAAAGTTCGAAAGTGATATTCCTTTTTAAAGGGTCATGGGTGACGAGAAATCTTCTTCCTTGAGTTTGACCATGGTGTTTTGAGCCTTAACCGAATATTCATGCAATTGGTCTTGCTTTTTATATTAAGAAAGTGATCTTGACATGGCAAGTGAACAAGATAGCAGTGAGTGCTTAATGAGCTGAAAGGTCTTTGATTTTATTGGGTGCGTTTTTAATTATCCTATGCGCCCAAGCAGTAGTTCTTTGTCCTCTATTATAATGTGGTCCTTGACAAAATTTGGTGTCCAATCAATCCAAATGCATATTCTACCCATTAAGGTTTGGGTCTTTCAAGAATACTAATGGGCTTCATAGGTCTTGTAGCCCAAATAATCCAATCGTCTCACCAAACACCTTAAAGTTGGACACTTTCCTTCAAAGCTGGTTTTTTGTACTTACATGAACCTCTTTACCTCTATTGAGGAAGCGCAATCTGTGAAAAGTGAGAAATGAAACAGCGTTTGGGTTGTGAGGTTTACTCTGTGATGTAGTAAATTATGAGTTATGAGCCCAACTTGTGAAGTAGACAAAACATGGGCCACGAGTCTAACCCGTTAGTCTAATCGCTATGTTAAAAAGATGTGGATTGTGTGCCCAATTGATGAAGTAAGAAAAATTAGCTGAAAACGGTAAAGTAGAAATATTGTGGATCAACAGCCCAATCTGTTTGAAAAGGAGGCCGGTATGGCTGAAATTTTTGTCAAACTTTTTTTTGAGGGGCAAAAATTAGACAAAAATTTCAACTAGTTTGGTGGCCTCCTTTTCAAAGAAGGTTTTGCGCTTTTTTTTTTTTTTTTTTTACAAAGAAGATTTGGAGATCAGGCTTTATGTGAACCCACCCGGTCCATGAAAAAATTGTTTAAAAAACACAATTATATTTGAAAAAATATTATGTCAACAAGATTTTCACAATAAATTTCATGTAGTTGATTGATATTGGTTGTTACATATAGATAAAAAAGTAGTTTAAGTTGTGAATTCAAATCAAAATCAATATTAATTTACCACTTATAATTTATTATATAATTTATTGTGAATATATTATAAAAATGTTGTAAACATCGTATTTTTCTTATATTTGAGTAGGGGATGCGGCAAGCCCTAACAAGTCAAACTAATGCTATCTGCAAAAATAAGAATGTCAAACCGGCTTACCTAATCAATTAATAAAAGTAATAGTAAACTAATACTAATCACAACCATCAACCTATTCCCATTTAAAACATTGACAGCCCCTTTTTTTGTGAAATAACGAAAAAAAAACAAAATATACAAAAAAACAAAACGTACACCTCGTAAATGATCCCCATTTTCACCACTATTTCAATACACTTTCCCCCCTCAATTATTATTCCAGTATTAAATATACCACTCTCGAAGTCTCCAAAAATTTCTACCATATCCCATTGCAAGAAAAGAAAAGAAAAGAAAAAAAATGATATGTGGAATAGGACTCGTAAAGGCCTAAAAATCTGTTGTGGTGTCACAGCTATTCTCCTAATAACTTTCATAGTGGTGATGGTTATCTTGTATTTCACCATACTAAAGCCTAAGAACCCCGAAATAACTTCTCAGCCTGTAGTCCTTGAACACTTTGAATTAATGGTATTACCAGCCATAAAGCTAAATGTTTCATTAGGCATGGTGGTCCCGGTTAATAATCGTAACTATGGAGGCTTCGAGTACCAAAACAGTACTGCTTATGTTACTTATCGTGGAGATGTGGTGGCTGAAGCTCCAATACAAGCTGACACAATTCCAGCTCGTCGAGAACATAATATAAGCACAACTGTGATTGTTTTAGCAGATAAGTTGCTAACAAATCCGAAATTTTTGGATGATTTTAAATGGGGTCTAGGTACCTTGAATTTTACTTCGGCAACCACCTTGCATGGCAAGGCCATCATATTGAAGGTATTCAAGAAGAAAGCTACCAGTGATTGCACATGTGACACCTCTCTCTTCCTTGGAAACATCAGCTTTCATTCTGATTGCAAATCCTCTGGGAAATTTTGAATTTTCATTGATCTTTGTCTTTGTTTTGTAATACATACCACTTATATTGGGGATTGTTTTGTTGATTATCTGATATAAGCCATTATGAAATACACCTTTGTTGTTGCTTTCAATTTCTCTTTTTTAAAAGAACTTGTGGATGATACAAGCATGGTGTAAATTTAATATGAAGCACTTACATTTCTACTTCCGAACTGGCCCATTTGATTCTCTCAAATTTAAGAGCGATATTGCTTCAGATAGAGAAATTATTATATGTATGAAATATTAATGTAACATTGCATTATTGAAGCAACATCGGAGGTCCGTACTACCTGAAGATCTTTGATGATTTCTGTCTTTAAGATAGAAAGCCAGAACCTGCAAAGCCCAACCATTATGCAGGTCTTGGATAGAGCTGTTAAGCTTTATTGTTATACAAGTCAGCCTCAAATATAGTAATATGTTAATAAAGAAACTCGTAAGTATAAAGCTTGATTTAAGGATATATAATATTATATGGTTATTTGTAAAGTATATATATATATATATATATATATATTGTTTTTTATTTTATAATTTGATAGTTATAATGGGAGATGAGAGATTTAAATCCTGAATCTCTTGATCTTGAAAAGGTACAGAAAGTGTTAATTCATTAAGTTACAAAACGCTTGAGCCTTGACTATATATATGGACTACAGATTGAATTCCCTTGTAAATAAGTTTATAATAAATCAAATTATAGTAGATTTCGTAGCAATATATATGTATATATGATTTTAATAATAAGGGTTTGTTAGTTATATTCTTATAAGTTCAAAAAATAAAATTAGTCTATCTAATATAATCTCAACTATAATTTTGCCATTAATTGTTGTCATAAAATTTTGAAAGGGTAAGAAAATTTAGTCACTGTATTTACTTTATACAAGAAAAGAATAAGTTCATTAAGTAAGTTGTGAACAAGTTTGAGTTTGACTACCATAAAAACAAATTGAGGTTAAATATGTAATCTAGCTTGATGGTAAGCTCAAGCTTGACTCTGTTTGAAATAACCAATCCTAAAATTTTAACATTAAGGGTCCGTTTGGATAGAACTTATTTTGCTGAAACTGAAAATTGAAAACTGAAAACTGAAAATACTGTAGCAAAATAATTTTTAAATGTGTAAATAGTATTATGGGACCCATTTTTAATTAAAAAGTTGCTGAAAAGTAAAATTTGTAGATCCCGTGAACAGTACACGGGACCCACTGATATGCTAAAAAAGGCTGAAAAGTCAAAATTTTCGGTTACTGTTCATGCATAGTGCATGAATAGTAGCCTTTGTCTTCTGAAACGGGCGTGCAAAAAAAAAAAAAAAAAAAAAAAAAAAAAAAGGGAAAATGCAAAAGAGGAAAACGCAGACGCTGAAATAATTTTATCCAAACGGATACTAAGCTTAACTTGTTCACAAGTTTACTTAACTTGATTAAGTAAACTCGAGTTCTTGAGTTTTATGTCAAACCTAAAAGAACAAGGTTCATTGGTTGAGGGATTGGAGATAAACAATTTTACATCTTGGGATACACAAAGAAATTGTTAGAAAAATATGAGGGATTCAAGATGAAGAGTTTTATGTTTTAGGAACTTGAAAGAATTAAACCAGGACTACCATAAATTGTCCAATGAGAGGGGGGGTGTAAAAGAACAAATCTTAGCTGTTGTAACTTAGTTGAATTCAATTTTCTCTAGAGAAAGATAATATATTTTTTACTACATTAGTTAATGCAATCGTATGATTGAGTTTAATTTAAGAATTTAAGTTACACCATTTAAAACACACTACTAAAGTTTTAAAATAATAAAAATACTTCAAATTTTACTATAGTAAAATTTACAAATGAATGTAATTGCAAATGTGGTTGGTGGATTTCAATTACTATATAAATAAATATTTGATTTATTTTTTTATAATTATTAACACACCAAATTATAAGATTTATATAATAAAATATGACGTCAGAGAAAATGCTTAGTATATACGTAACATTGTTAAGGAAGAATAAGGACAGTGTTCAAGAGGTTGGTGAACATTGAAACTCAGAGAGTGTAACTAAGGACCGTGCACTTAAATAACTTTTTTTTTTTTTTAATAATATTATATATATTTTTATATATTTTTTCACTCATATGTATTTTAAAAAAATACAAATAACGTTATTAGAATAATATTACTAAATGGGTTCTAAATGTTTCTTAAAATATGTGTTTAAACAATAATTTTCAATTTTTTAAAAAAATATATATAGATAAAAAATATGTAAAAATATATATAAAATTGTTTAAAAATTAAAAAGATGTGTTTATACTATAAATACAGAACCATAAATTCTTGTTTTTGTTGATAGATATCCTGCTCCTGTCATTATTATCTCACCAAACATTTCATCTCGGGCCCCAACTAACAAAAACGCAGTTCAAATCAATGTCGGTAAAACTTGTTACACCCACGTCTGTATACACAGATGGAAACAACTTAAACTGGGTGTTCACCAATTTGTACACACGTTCGTACATACAGATGAAAAACATCTAAAAGCAACACACTAATACATGATTTCAGTTGTTTTTTTATATGTGTGTATAGACTTATTTACAAATTGGTGCGTTTAATAATTAACACTACTCAACTTGTTATTACGTGGCCCTTGTGATTGTGGCGTGCCAATGAGAATCCTAGATTTCGTTTTGTCGTGTAATTGAGGGAGTTCTTGACGACCAGGCAGAATTCATGTTCCTTCAGTCTTCTCTCTCTCTCTCTCTCTTAAGGTTCTTATCAGTTTTACCAAAGAAATAAGTTGGGAATAAAGAAAACATAATAAGGACAATATTAAAAACTCTAATTATGGGATTGAATCATGCAAAAGAATACTCCATAGCCAAGGCCCAGCAGGGACCTCAAAAAACAAAGAACCCCAAGAAAAAAAAAACAAGGGTAATGAAGCATGGCATCTGACTAAAAAGAACCAGGGGGACAAAAAATGATCAAACTGGGTAATAAATTAAAGACAATGTTGGTACGTACGTTCTCACATGGGCTAAGATGATCAGATCAATTACTTCCATCTTCGAAGCCAAATTCAAAACTTGGTCTCAGATACGTAGAAAAAATTAATTGATGAAAGTGATTTTTCCCAACAATTTGGTCTGAGTACAAATTGTACAAATTGTACAAAACGAGAGCACTTCTTTAATTTAGGGACCACGAACATGTTGGGCTTTTATGGAACTTAATTGTGTTTGATCCAGTTGACCTGACCCGAATAATGTTACGTGATTTTTAATGAGAGATTTTCTGAGGCTTAGTCCATAGAGTGGAGCCGTAGCGTTCATTGTGAATCCTGTGCGCAGGATGTAAAAAATGCAGTTTTGGTGATTAGGTTTGTTGTTGTAGTTTTTGAGAGAGAAAAAAAACTATACTGCCACACTTTGTATTGTTCCCTGATAATAGTGAAATCCATGTAACTCGGTGGACATAGGCAAATTGCCGAACCACGTAAATATTGTCTTGTGCATGTGATTATTTTTCTTTAGCGTATGTTTTCTCTATTTTGTTTCTCACAGATTAGGAATTTCGGGTTAATTCCCTACAGAACATCCACAAGTCAATATTGTTGTTGATGCAATATATATACCGAAACAAACGAATGAAGTAGAACAAAGATTAAAGTGCCCCTAATTAATGTTGCTATACGCAGCTTATAGCTAGAAGTAGAACAAAGATTGTATTTCCTTGATCATCTGAATTTGTTTGTAGTTTTGGATTATGAAGATGTTACATAGGTGTGTGATAACTCCCATATAAGATATTTATCTTAGTCCGTAAGTGATTTTGGTCTTTAAAATTTAAAGGGATCACTTTCAGTCCTTATAAAGTGAAGAAGTGTTAGTTTTAAGTTTAATCTCATGTCGACAATCATTTAAAATTTTTAGGAACTAAACTTGGTCATATGCTAAACTTTAAAGATCAATATGTATTCAAGAAGAATTCCACAGTACAACACAACGCATACTAGTGACTTTTGCGTGGTCTGGGCATTTCCTGTGCTGCATATGCATGCATGTCATATCCCACTTCAAACCGCCACTAGGTTGATATGGGAGATATCTTTCATAGAAATTAAGAGACATGGTAGATGATATAGTCCAACGATCGAGCCACTTGTGGCAAGCCTGCTTCTTTGATATTGAATGCACATAAATGTCTGATCAACTTTCACATCTCAAGGGAATGGGTTTGATATTTTTGCACATTTTGAACGGGTAATCGTTTGGTATTCTCGGAGTATCATAATTGTGAGTCTTACTAATTAAATTAATAGTAAGACCTACAATTCATATAAAAGGAAAGAGTACGCATTTATAGTATTCCTGGAATATTCAATAATTTTCTATTTTAAATATAATTGCAATGTTACAAATTATCTTTGTAACTTACATTGAAAATTGTCTTGGGCGGAGAAGAAACTTTATACGAGCAAAACAGATCTTAAACGCTCATGCCAGCCAAAAAAAAAAAAAATGAGATGATGAACTTTCTTTGAAACAGACAATTAGGCTTGCAGTAAGCTAATTAAGAGCCTAAGATGACAAAAGCATATCCATTAAAATTGAACAAACTATTGTTACAACCTAAATATGTAAAATTTTCTTATTATCTAACAGGCAATGCACCTTGCCATGGTCCAAAGTCAGCATTCTTTCTTTGTTTGGCTCTCTTAGATTATCAACTTTAATTCTACTAACCTTCCCTTATATATTTGAATACGAACATTCTTTACACGCTTGTGAAGTCGCAATCTGTACTTATTTCTAGGTCCACCATTCTTTGCACTCGGAGGGACCATAGAAAAATGGAGAAGATGGAAGGTACGTACTTATAGTGACTACAATTGATGCTAGTAATATGTTCTGCAGATTTTGTTCATCAAAAGGTACGGTCCACCTCTCACAGATGAACTGGACCAGCATGAAGGCAACATGCTATGCAGAAAAAGAAAGGAGGGAATGGTTTGGATTATATCTCAAATGCTGTGGATTGTATGTGTGTGTGTGTTATACAAATGTACGTTAAAACCTACATCAAGCGTGTAATAAATCGATTTGAATCATATAAACAATTACAAGAAATTTCAATTGTGAATTCATAATTTTTTAAAGTATAATATATTAATATTTCGATTTTATTCTCATGGAAACAACTTTTGGAAGGTATAATTTAGAATCGTTATTAATCTGCAGAGAAAAAAAAGAAAAAAAAAGAGTGCACTACAGACATATAACCATACTACTTGTGCTTATTGCAACCACCAAATTAATAGTGAGGTGAGAGAAATTGATCCTTATTTCCTCATCTATTGAGTCCTATCATTTTTAATCTATACCCAATTTGAATTTTAACTATATCACAACACATTTTAACTATATCACAACACAGAGGATTAATGTCTGTTACTTTAGTATGTTGCCTATGATCATGAGTGATTAAGCCTAAAGCAATTGAAAGTTTAGAGGCATAAGGGCTATCCTAGTTTTGCACTTACTTATGTGGGTTTGTGTAGAATTTAGCAATTTAGATATGAATGTTGCATTTTGTGCAATTGAGGGTTGAACATGGGTTTGAGCTAGTTATACTCATTAGGAATTACATGATGCTTAATCCAATTTGATCAGATATAAACCATTTTTATTTTTATTTTTTTTTTCATTTAGGAGTTACACCATGCTGGTTTAATAAACATGGTTGTAGTGTCCCCCTCATGCAACGTTTGACTTGTCAATTGCATGAAAAATGTCCCATTATATGAAGTGGACAAGAGAGATACGCTTTCAATAGGATCCTCATCGTGGATGGAAGGAAGGATGTTGACATTTGGCCATACTTGGTGATGGGACTGATGAACTCTCTTTTCTTGGACGACCTTATCAAATATACTCATCCACCTTGGCACGACCTAGACAAAGGCAGGCAAGTCATTAATAAGAAGATTCAATACCTCGGACAGTTATCAATCAGTTGGCAAACTATTGGAAGCTCATCAAAACCTGTATTAATAAGCCCTGAGGTGTTACGGAAAGTGCACTAAAGCCACAATTAAGGCCCTAACGGCTAGAAACTATGAAGCTATATATTCACACTCATCAGAGACAAACAAGGTACATAGATTCACCCAACAATACTCTTACACAAATATCTCTGATACTCAAAACTTTCTTATTTCTCTCAAAAAGTTTCTATACACTAACTTTAGCATCGGAAACGTTGTGGCAGGCACCACACCAATGACCACCTTAGGAGATCCTTTGTTCTGTGTTTGTAGGAATAGCAATGAGGATTCGGCTCCATTTGGACGAACCTACAAGACTGATGATTTATGCATCATCAGTTTGGCGCCGTCTGTGGAGACGACATTTTCGCATTTAGGTTTGAAAGCTTAGTTCCATTCAATTCCCAAATTCAGATGGAGTCCAACCAAGATTCTGCAGCATTAGCCCTACAAATTCAGACACTTACAGCTAGTATGGAAGAACTCACCAGACAGAACCAAGAGATGAGGATGCGGCTTCAACAAGAGGAGAACCGGTCTAGGACCAATCAGGAAGACAAGGGAGATAGTCATAGGAGGAGTGACTGTCGAAGACCAACCACTCCAGATGGACCAAGCTCAAATCTCCTCCGAGAAATGAGAAAGGAGATGGATGAGTTAAGAAACGCCATTAAAGGGAAAATAGATCGAAGCCTGAATAGAATGGTCAGGACGACAGATTCACCTTTTACGGCGGCGATCTTGGAATGCCCAGTGCCATCAGAATTTCGTCTGCCTCAGTTTGAACCGTTTGATGGACTTAAGGACCCCCTGGACCACCTCAACACTTTCAAGACGACACTAGGCCTTCAACAGCCTCTTGAAGAAATATTGTGTCGTTCTTTCCCCACCACTCTCAAAGGAGTTGCATGGGAATGGTTCACGAAGTTACCAACATCGTCCATCGAAAGCTTTAGGCAGTTGGGCAATTCCATTTTTCGCCACTTCGTCGGGGGACATCACCCAAGAAGGCCAGCGGACCACTTACTCACCATCAGACAAGGAGAGAAAGAGACCCTGAGGTCGTACGTGAAGCGTTTCACTCGAGAAACTTTAGAGGCAGACGAAGCTGATAACAAGGTGCAGTTAACAACCTTTAAAACTGGATTGAAATTCAAGGAGTTCGTGGTCTCACTTGCGAAGAATAATCCAAAGACGATGGCAGAGATGCTCCTGAAGGCACAGAAGTACATGAACGTTGAAGATGCCTTAGCCGCGATAAAAGATGTAGAGAAAACTAGTAAAAAAGGAAGGAAAGAAGACGATCGGAGAGGACGAAAAAGGGAGCGTTCAGATCGTCAGACTAACAACAGGGGTAAAAGGAAAGGCGAAAAAGCTCCACAGACGGTAAAATTCACTCCTTTAGTTATGCATGTTGACAAAATTTTGGCACGGATTAAAGATGAGCACTACCTCAAATAGCCAAGGCCATTACATTCGTCACCCAACATGCGTGACAAGAAGAAGTATTGTCGTTTCCACAAGGATCACGGCCATTACATAGAGGATTGAAGGGGCCTAAAGGAGCAGATAGAGGAACTCATATGAAAAGGAAAACTGCAGAGGTTTGTGAAGAAGGGAGAACCTAGTAGGTCCAAGGACTATGACAAGGACAAGTGCGAAGCCTCACCAAGGACGAGAACCACACGTCCCAACATCCGCCAAGCGTGTTCGGAGAGATAAAGACGATCACAGGCAGACCATCCACAGAAGGGTCATTCAGATCCTTCGAGAAATCATATTAAAGGCAGATGAACAGCGTCCACAAAATATCCCCTTAAAACAAAGACAAACGGACAGGGACATAATTTTCTTGGAAGAAGACACCAGAGGAGTGAAGCAGCCTCATGACGACCCCTTGGCCATAATGCTCATGATAGAAGGATTCAATACCAGAAGAATTCTCATGGATAATGGCAGCTCCGCGGACAGGGTGTATTCCAGGAAGGCTATGCCCTTCTGAGTCCCCCTTCGTCAGCTTCAGTGGGGACAGGGTGTATTCCAAAGGCATAGTGACATTAACGGTCACAGTAGGATCTTATCCACGACAGCTGACTCATCAATTGGATTTCCTGGTGGTAGATTGTCCCTCTTCATTCAATGTGATCATTAGGAGGCCCACACTCAACCACTGGAAGGCAACCACGTCCACCTATTGCCTAAAGGTGAAATTTCTAACGGAAAGCGAAGTAGGTGAAGTAAAAGGAGATCAAATACTGGCTAAAGAGTGCTACCAAGCAATGTTGGTAGCGAAGGAAACCATACGTGGATGATCGAGGAAAAAGAAAGGAGAAGGTGGAAGCCCTAGAAACTGTGGAGCTGGTAAACGAGGAGCCAATGAAGACTATTAGGGTAAGGACGACCATGAGTTCAGACACAAAGAAAAAGCTAGTCCAGTTCCTCAAGGAGAACCTGTACATTTTTGCTTAGAGCCACGAAGACATGCCAAGCATATCCCCGAAGATTATCCAACGCAAGTTAGATATAGATCCCGAAAAAAAGCTCATCCAGCAAAGACGACGAGTGTTTACTCTAGAACGAAATCAGGCAATCATGGACGAAGTAAATAAACGACTGGCAGCAGGCTTCATCCGTGAGGTCTACTACCCGGACTGGTTGGCCAACATCGTTCTCGTAAAGAAGGCAAACGAAAAATGGAGGATGTGCATGGACTTCACAGCCTTGAACAAGGCTTGCCCAAAGGACAACTTCCTTCTACCAAGGATAGATTAGATGGTAGACTCCACAGCAAGGCACAAGCTCTTGACTTTTATGGACGCATTCTCGGGGTCCAACTAGATAAAGCTGGCAGAGGAAGATCATAAGAAGACTGCCTTCATCACAAGCCAAGGCCTCTACTACTACAAGGTGATACCCTTCGGACTAAAAAATGTAGGAGCAACCTACCAAAGGTTAGTAAACAAAATGTTCAGTAAACAGATCAGGAGGAACATGGAAGTATACGTGGACGACATGCTCGTCAAGAGTAATGAAGAGTCTACTTACCTGGACGACTTTCAAGAGACATTCACAACTCTCAAATGATATCAAATGAAGTTAAACCCCAGCAAGTGTGCCTTTGGGGTGGCGTTAGGGAAATTCTTAGGGTTCATAATGTCCTAGAGGGGAATAGAAGCAAACCCAGAGAAGGTACAAGCCATACTGGAGATGACGTGACCTAGAACCATGAAAGAAGTCCAAAAGCTCACAGGAAGGATAGCAGCGCTCAACAGGTTTGTCTCGAAAGCAACAGACAAATGCCTTCCCTTCTTTAAGACATTGAAGCAGGCCTTCACTTGGACGGACGAGTGTGAGAAGGCCTTCTGTTAGGACATATGTGGTTTACATGTTAAGAACATATGTCATACTTTTATGTAATTGGCTAATCCTTTGACAAAACGCACTTTACTTATATTTTGGTAGATTTAGGATGTGTTGAAATACTTCAAGAAATCATATTTCAAGATCAAGTATTGAAGCCTTCAAGTCTGTTCAAGAAAACAAGCTGAAAGTGCAGATTCATTAAAGCTCGATAGCTGCATCTATCGAGCTTCAGTGAGCTGTTCAAGTCCGTAAGCTCGACACTTGCTTGACAGCTTCTCGACAACTTCTATCTATCGAGGTTTATAAAATCAGAATTTCTGATCTGATTTCTTGTGATCTATGAATGGGTCTTTGGGCCTTCTTTTCTCCTTACCCTAAACATATAAAAGGACTGTTTTAAGGGCCGTCTAAGAATTCACAAGTTGCATAAGCATTGAGGAAAAATCTGTTCAAGCAAATTGTGACTGGAGACGAAGTTCTTAACCTAGTTCAACTCTTCTGAAGAAGTTGCTGTGTATTTGCACCAAGGGTTTTGTGACCAAGCATCTTCTTGATCTTCATCATGTGTATAAACTGAAAAACTTTACAGCCAACCTTTCTTTCTAGTTGGTGATTGAAATCGCGTATTGGGATCCGCACAAACTGGTTAGTCACGTACTTGGAAGCCGTGCATCAAAAGTGGGAACTGTCACTACAAAATAAGTCCAATTGGGTATTGGGGTAAGGGTTCAACTGTAGGTTGGTAAGGTACTTGGGATTCCTTTACTTATAATCGCTTGTTGTGATAATAGTGGAGTTGTAATCGCTTGTTGTGATAATAGTGGAGTTTTAGGAGTGGTGACCTAAAAATCACCGGATGGGGATTTTGCCGTTAGGTTTTCTCCATTCGTAAACAAATCACCGTGTCATTTATTTTCCGCTGCATAATTAGTTTATTAGTGATTTGTTTGTGCTGCCACGCGTTTGCATGTTAATTAACTTAATTAATTCACTTGGCTAAATTAATTGGTTAATTTATCACAATGGGTCAATTCGTTTGTGGCCTATCAAGTGGTATCAGAGCAGGCACACTCTGATTAGGTTTTAATCTTTGCTGTGTTTGATACATTGACCCCTGTTTGTCATGGATAGAGGACAGTCGTTAATTATACCTCCTTTATTTGATGGGACTAACTATGCCTACTAGAAAGTACACATGAGAGCTTTTTTGCAGTCTTTAGATGAAAAGGTGTGGCAAGCTGTGGAGATTGGCTAGACTAAGCCAAAGGAAGCGCCAGCCAATTGGGATGATGCCAAGATTAAAGCGGCTAACTTCAATAGCAGGACATTGAATGCGTTGTTCAGTGCAGTCACCAATGAGGAGTTTAAGTAGATATCCTCAATTAAAACTGCTAAAGAGGCTTGGACCATTCTCCAGACAACCTATGAGGGAACCAAGGCTGTCAAAGATTCAAAACTCCAGAGGCTCACTACAAGCTTTGAAGAAATAAAGATGGAGGAGGATGAGTCGTTCGATGAGTTCTATGCCAAGCTCAATGACATAGTGAACTCAGCCTTCAATCTTGGGGAAACCATTCCTGAACCCAAGATTGTGAGGAAAGTGCTCAGATCTCTACCCGAGAGATTCCATGCAAAGATTACGGCAATAGAGGAATCAAAGGACATCGACAAGATTCCTTTGACTGAACTGGTTGGAAACTTGCAGACCTCCGAGCTAGGGTTGACTAGAATTGGCAAGTCGGGTAAAGGAAAGAGCATGGCACTGAAGGCCAAGAGCAGTAAGACAGATGAGTCTTCAGATGATGAAGATTCCAAGATGAAGTCCTACATCACCAGGCGCAATTCAAGCAATTTATGAGGAATGCCAATGGAAAGGGATTTGACAAGGATTGCATGCAATCCAGTTCTTCTCAATTTAAGAGCCAAGACAAAGGGAAGAAGGATGCAAAGGAAGATGGTCAGTACACTATTCCCGCAGGACCTAAGTGTTTTGGGTGTCATGGGTTCAGACACATGAAAAATAAGTGTCCTACATATCTTAAGAGTATTGGGAAGAGCAAGGCACTTGCTGCAACCTTAAGTGACACTGAGCCTAAAAATGATTTCGATAGTGAGGATGACGGAATCTTAAATGCCTTCACTGTCACAGTCAATCCTACTGAAGGGATTGTTGATGAAGTGGAAGAAGAAGAAGAATTGGTGGATTCTAAGTGTGAGAAGATGGATGATCAAGATGATATCCATTCAGCTTATGAGAAACTATACAAGCTATCTGAGAAACATGAGAAACTCTATAGGCTAACCACCAAGAAGCCTAGTGATGTGGAACTTGACCATGAAGAGTTGTCCACAAAGTTTGATGAGGCAAATCAGACTATTGGAGCGCTGAGGTTCGAGAACAATTTCTTGGTTGAGAAGACAAAGAAACTTAAGGCGGAGCTATTTCAGGTTAGAGCTCAGTTAGAGAGGACCTCAAGTGCAAAGCTTGATGAGATGCTTAGCATTTAGAAATCTGCTTAAGATCGAACAAGTTTAGGGTATGATCTTTCTTCCTCTAATATTGCTTCTACAAGTGCTATTATTTTTGTTCCTCCTGCAAATATTGTTAAAATTAAGAACAATGATGTTAAAACTGAATTAGCTAGTGAGAACTTAGACAAGAGTAAATCCATCCTAGGAGCACCCCCTAAGCTAGATTAGAAAGATGCTAAAAACCCTAGGACTAAGAAGGCTAACTCTCAAAAGCCAAACAGAAGAAGCAGCATCTCTGTCATTATTGTGGTGTTGCCGGTTATACTCGACCAAATTGCTATAAGTGGTTAGCCACTCAACAGAGCAACAACATGATAGCATCTGGAAGCCAAAATCAGCTTCAATCCTCTCTTGCTCCTCTTGGAGATCTTTTGAAAGCTCTCATGTTCCTTTCGAACTTGAACGAGTTCAATTCTTCCCTTCGCCGCCGGTTCAAGGATTCAATCAAAGGAAAGGTTCTTCCAAGGTGTGGAAGAAAAAGGACTCTAAGTGATTAAATCACTTTCTTCTATCTTCTTTTTTTTGTTTGTTGCATTGCTTGTGTGTTTTGTTTTTATTTTGAGTCAGTCTAGTTTTATGCTTTGCTTTGATAACATGTTTTTGTTTGTTTTCAGTTTTGTTTATTTTGTTTTTCATATAATAAAAAAAATTGAAAAATAAAAAAAAAAAATACAAAAACAGTGTGTGTTTTGTGTACATTGGTACTTGTGTACCTTGGATGGCTATTAAAACAAAGTTTTCTAAACTTTGTATCTTTTGTAGCTTAAATGAACATCTCTATGCACAACTAAGCAAGTGAGCTTTGTGACTCTTGTTTGTGATGAGTAAGATTAAGTTATCTCTTAAATTTAACACTCATATAACTCTTTTTGACGGGTAGGACTAGAAAATCCTATGAGAAATGCATAAATAACCATCTCATTACTGTTGCCCACCAATCATGAATGACACCCGTATGCTTCGGCATAGCAAAAGTGCAGTGTCAATAACATTTGTATGCTTCGGCATTACAAAATTGAAATGTCAAATATAAATGGGTATTTCTTTTCTCTCTCATATATGCCCATGCATGATATGCTTAAAAAGAAAATATGCAAAGAAAATAAAAAGCAAAAAGATTAAAAATACTTTAAATATGATTGCAAGCATGTATTCTAGGAGATGGGAGAGTTATAGGATGTACCTCAAAGGTGATAGTCCCCATCAAATAGTCATGATTGTGTGTGAGTTAAAGTGATTTTCTCATATCTCAAATCGTCATAACATGTATACACTTATGCAATCTTGCGATATATTTCACACACGACACGCAATATTCTTTGCTACTCTTGATACATGTGCAGGTACAATGTGATTTGGCCATCACTAGGTTTACATGTGCTTTTGTATGCTCACTAAACTGTCTTGACTTATTTTTGAAATATAAAATCGGTTAGACTTGTTTAGTGTGTATGTGTGTTTTTGGAGATCCATGTGCTTAAAATTTTCATTAAGAGATGATTTTGAGAGCCTATTGTGTTGATTGGGTCACTGTTGAGTTGCTTGTTTGATTGCATTCATGCCTATGTTTTTTACTTCTCAAAAAACTGTTTTTAAAAGCTTGCTCGACACCTCCTTGACACCTCCTCGATACCTGGCTATCTGTCGAGCTTCTCAAGTTTTTTCTTATCACAATCTCGACACATCCTCGACACCTGGTGGATCGATCGAGAAATCTCCTGTCTCCTCGATAGCTTCTTGATACCTTGTCGATCGATTGAGCTTCTGTTTTGGGTTCTGGTGTTTATTCCTCGATACATCCTCGACACCTGTATCTGTCGATGACCATTCTTCTCGACACCTACCTCGACAGATGTCTCGACACCTCTCGATACCTGCATCTGTCGAGATTTACTGATGAGCTATATAAGCCCCTCGTGCGATCCGGTTCTCATTTTCTCGATCTCTCTCGATCTGTTTGCACCTGTTCACCTCCCAAACTCATTTTTCTCACTCCAAACCTTCAACCCACGTGATTTTCGGTCCTTCCTTACTTCAAATCACTTGGTATGATCTCTTTTCTTCTCATATTTCGTGCATTTCATGTTTTTTAATCTTAGGTTTTTGGGTTTTGAAAAATTTTGGGGTTTTTCAAAATTGATGAGTTTTTCTTATAATTTTGGGATGGGTTTTCATTTAAATATGTTCAAAATCTCATGCATTGCATCACATCTGCATTATAATGATATTTTCATGCATTTAGATGTGTGTAATCTGTTTGTGTGTTGGTAGGATTGGATTAGGCTAAGCCCATGATGAAATTTCTTTTGCATGTCACATGTTCATACATTCCCATGCATACATACTCTTTTTTCAATATATCTTGATATATTTGAAATGCTTTGGGACTTTTCTGATTGTCTCATTCTCCCTCTCTCTCATTCTGTTTACGTTAGTAGTGTCTATGGCACCTAAACGTAAGTTTGTTCTGTCTCGAAACCCTCTACATTCTGGGGCATCATCTTCTTCTAATCCTACTCCTTCTAACATTTGGTTTCGTGATGAGGATGCCCGTAAAGCATTCTTGGAGAACTTTTCTAGACGAGGTGTTCATTCGGAACGCCGAGTCATTTTGGCAGATTTCTCCGACACTGACCTTCTCGATGTCATTCATAGTCGAGGATAGGAGTCACTGTGTGACGTCCCGGTCACTTATCCTCTCGTGCTTATACATGAGTTTTACTCCAACATGCACGGGATTGATTCTTCAGTACCTCTCTTTCATACTCGCATTTGAGGTACGCGCTTTGCTGTCACACCGCAGCTTGTTGTGGATGTGCTTCGAGTTTCGAGGGTAGTGCATCCTGATTACCCCGGTTGTGAGCGTCTAAGGACTGTGTCCAAAGACGAGATGATGTCTGCTTTTTGTGAGCACCCATCTGTTTGGAGTGAGCGTCAGTTTACACCATGTCGGCCTTTTGCTAAAGGTCCTAGATTCATGAACATGGTGATGACTTTTGTGTTGCACCCACTCTCTCACTATAACTCTATCACAGAACCTCGTGCTCGATTTTTTCTTTCCTTGTTGGAGCACCTCACTATAGATTTTGCTTCACATTTCATTCTTTCCATCATAGATATGTTTAGGGATACAGCTATCCGTGATAAGCTCATCTTTCCTTTTGCTATCACGAGGATCCTATGCCATTTTTCTGTTCATTTTCCCTCATCTGATCACTTCTCTGTCATATGTGCCATAGATGCCGCTACCGTAAAATATAGTGAGGCTCAGTTTAGGTCACGACAGGAGTCTGCAGCTCCTCCCTCCGATTCGACTCCATCTCGTTCGGCACCCTCTCGCTCTACTCCATCTACATCTGCTCCCTCCTCTTGTTTGGGCGATGTATCTCTTGGAGACATCATGGCGCAGCTGCAGCGCATGGATGCTCGCCTAGATACACTCTCCACTAAGTTGTATCAAGTGAACATTCATGTTGGCCGTATTACACGACGTCAGGCGACCATGGGTGGTTTTGCTCCTGAGACTACTCCTTCACCACCTCCTCCAGTGGCTTCTGATTCTGATGCTGAGGATGATGATGATGATGGTGATGATGATGACGTTTCAGATGATGATGATGGAGATGCTAGCTCTACTGATGAGATGTCTACTTGACACTCTACCCTTTGTCACTCGCGACAAAAAGGGGGAGTAATTTTGGGATATGAGAGTAGTCATCTTTGGGGGAAAGTTAGTATAGGACATTTTTGATAGGGGGAGTGTTGATACTTGAGGGATGTAGTGAGGATATGATGTATCTTTTCTTTTCTTTCTTATATAGATACATTGTTCTTGTATATTTGGTCTTGTGATCACTTTTGACATACATTGTACTTATTTCTTTCTATATGTGGATGTATGTTGTTTCTTTCACTTACCTCTTACATGTATTGTTTCTTTTCTCTCTCTATACACATGTTTCTTTACTTGTATACAATCTATTATTTCTGTTTCACACAAAGATGCCTTGATGAGTTTTGTTTAAAGTGTTTCAGAAATATAGGTTGTCAAAATCTACTTGCCATAAACTCTCTTCTTGCAAAGTTTTTCAAGAGTTTGTTTTTGGATAGATTTTATTGTATTAAACAAGTGAATATGAGTTGAGTGATTTATAACTTCTCTCATATGATCATTTGTTAATTGTGGTTTTGTCACGAATTGCCAAATGGGGAGATTGTTAGGACATATGTGGTTTACATGTTAAGAACATATGTCATACTTTTATGTAATTGGCTAATCCTTTGACAAAACACACTTTACTTGTATTTGGGTAGATTTAGTGTGTGTTGAAATACTTCAAGAAACCACGTTTCAAGATCAAGTATTAAAGCCTTCAAGTCTGTTCAAGAAAACAAGTTGAAAGTGCAGATTCATTAAAGCTCGACAGCTGGCTCGACAACTGCATCTATCGAGCTTCAGTGAGCTGTTCAAGTCCGTAAGCTCGACACCTGCTCGACAGCTTCTCGACAACTTCTATCTGTCGAGGTTTATAAAATCAGAATTTCTGATCTGATTTCTTGGGATCCGTGAATGTGTCTTTGGGCCTTATTTTCTCCTAACCCTAAACATATAAAAGGATTGTTTTAAGGGTCGTCTAAGAGTTCACAAGTTGCACAAGCATTAAGGAAAAATCTGTTCAAGCAAATTATGACCGGAGACGAAGTTCTTAACCTAGTTCATCTCTTCTGAAGAAGTTGCTGTGTATTTGCACCAAAGGTTTTGTGACCAAGCATCTTCTTGATCGTCATCATGTGTATGAACTAAAGAATTTTGCAACCAACCTTTCTTTCTAGTTGGTGATTGAAGTCGCGTACTGGGATCCGCGCAAACTAGTTAGTCACGTACTTGGGAGCTGTGCATCAAAAGTGGGAACTGTCACTACAGAACAAGTCCAATTGGGTATTGGGGTAAGGGTTCAACTGTAGGTTGGTAAGGTACTTGGGTTTCCTTTATTTGTAACCGCATGTTGTGATAATAGTGGAGTTTCGGGAGTGGTGACCTGAAAATCACCTGGTGGGGTTTTTGCCGTTAGGTTTTTCCCATTCGTAAACAAATCACCATGTCATTTATTTTCCGCTGCATAATTAGTTTATTGGTGATTTATTTGTGCTGCCACGCGTTTGCATGTTAATTAACTTAATTAATTCACTTGGCTAATTTATCACAAGGGGTCAATTCGTTTGTGGCCTATCACCTTCCAAGAACTCAAGCAATACCTGAGCAATCCACCCCTCCTGAGTCCGTCCAAGGAAGAAGAAAACCTGTATTTATACTTAGTAGTGTCAGCTATAACTGTGAGTGCTGCCTTGATTTGAGAAGATGACAGAAGACAGCTCCTAGTCTACTATGTCAGCCAGGCCTTCCAAGGGGCAAAAGCCAAATACCCATTCATAGAAAAGATTGCATTTGCTTTGATTGTAGCTTCACACAAGTTGCGCCCTTATTTCCAAGTGAATCATATCTTGGTGATGACGGACCAACCTATAAAGAAGGCGATGAACAAGCCCGAAATTGCAAGAAGGATGATTCAGTGGGCTATTGAGCTCAGCCAATTCGACATTGAGTACCACCCCAAGACAACTATTAAGGTGCAAGCGTTAGTAGATTTCATCACTGAATTTACAATCCTCGAAGATGAGGGAGATACAGATGAGGTGGAAAGATGGACGATTTAGACCGAGGGTTCGTCAGTCCGAAAGAGGGGCAGAGTAGAGGTCATTATCATTACCCCCGAAGGAAAGACACTCAAATACGGAGTTCAACTAGCATTCCCGGTTACCAATAATGAAGCTGAATATGAAGGAGTACTAACAGGATTAAGAGTCAGAAAAGCACTAGGAGTCAAAAACTTGCTCTCTAAAACGATTCAAAACTCATCGTAGGCCAGATAAAGGGGGAATTCGAAGCAAAGGAGGGAAGGATGCAAAAATACTTAAAGTTGACGAAGCTTTTGACATAAGAGCTTGATCAGGTAGAGTTCACACAGATCCCTAGAAGCCAAAATATGGGGACAGACGAGTTGGCGAAATAGTCGTCGTTAAAAGCAAGACCACCGAGTACAGACCTGAAGATTGAAGTCCAGAGATGCCCTAGCATCGAAGAAGTCCATACCTTCACAACTAAAGCGGAAGCAGCTGGATGACCCCAATCCTATCCTTCCTTTAAGATGGACGGCTTCCATAGGACATCAAAGAAGCAAGGAAGGTCAGGAAAAGGGTAGCAAGGTTTACAATCTTGAATGTAACCCTATACAAAAAAGGCTTCTCCATGCCCTACTTAGGGTAGGGGTGTGTAGAAAACCCACTGACCCGCCAAACCTAACCCGACCCAACCCAACCCGCCAGGTTGGGTCGGTTTTTAAGGCTTGATGGGTTGCGTTGGGCCACAAAATTTTTTTTTATAGCGGGTCGGGTTGGGTATGGGTCATAAAATTACAAACCCGCCAAACCCAACCCGACCCACCCATATTTAATATATATTTAAAATATATTATATATATAATAATTTTTTTTTAAATCAGCTGTAAATTTAATATATACTAATAATAATATATTTAATATATACTAATAATAATATAATATAGTATAAGTGCTTATATATAATATTATATATATATATATAATATATACTAATAATAATATATTTAATAAATTTAATAATAATAATAATAAAAATTTATCAAACCCATGGGTTCAACCTAACCCAACCCGACCCATGTGGATTGGGTTGGACTTATGTGATGGGTTGGGTTGGGTTGAATTTTTTTTTACCCACCATGGTGGGTTGGGTCAAAAAATCTCCTCAATCCGACCCAACCCGACCCATGCACACCCCTAACCTGAGGTGCGTTAGCGAGGAGGAAACCAAATATATTCTGCAGGAAATCCATGAAGGGATTTGCGGAGATCATGCAGGCCCGAGATCCTTGATCAGCAAGGTTATCCAAACAGGTTACTTTTGGCCTACCATGCAAAAGGATGCAAAAGAGTTCGTCAAGAAATACGACAAATGCCAGAGGCTTGGAAACGTCCAACGCATATTGTCTGAGAAACTGACGACAATATCCTCCCCATAGCCGTTTGCTTAACGGGGACTTAAACATCGTTTGACCATTACCCTAAGGTAAAAGACAGGTAAAAGTTTTACTAGTTGCCATTGATTATTTCACAAAATGGGTTGAAGCAAAAGCACTATCAACCTTAACGAAGGTGAAGGTCTAGAACTTTGTGTGGAAGAACATAGTCTATCGATTCAGGATACCACGGACGATCATATCAAATAACGGGCAGCAGTTTGATAGTCAAGGTTTCAAGGAGTTTTGCTTGAGGTTAGGGATCAAGAATCAATTCTCATCCCCTAGTCATCCCCAAGCTAACGGCCAGACAGAAGTGACTAACCAAACCCTGCTCAAGATCATCAAGGCTTGGCTGGACGAAGCAAAGGGCGCATGGCCAGAAGAACTGCCCAATGTTTTCTGGGTATACAAAACTGCAGCAAGAACCCCAATAGGAGAGGCTCCCTTCAACCTCACCTATGGCACCAAAGCAGTAATTCCAGTCGAAGTAGGAATCACTAGTTTGAGACGAGAAGCTTTCCACAAATGCAGCAATGACGATTAACTGAGAGTCAACTTGGATTGCTTGGACGAATCTAGAGACGGAGCATCCCGCAAAATGGCAGAGTACCAACAGAAGATGTCGGAGTACTACAACAAAAGGGTGAAGCTCAAACAACTTAATATTGGAGACCTTGTCCTGCGCAAAGTCACACCTGCCACCAAAGACGCAACTCAGGGGAAGCTCAGTCCAACTTAGGAAGGACCCTACAAAGTCACCCATTATTCCAGGTAAGGCAGCTATCACCTGGAGACGTTGGACGGGAGGAAACTTCCACGACCATGGAATATCGAGCATTTGAAACAGTACCATCAGTAGATGTAATGGACGAATGTATTCATGTTTGAAATAAAGCAATAAAATAACTCTTCAGCCAGTGTGATGCATGTAAAAAAAAATTGGCTAAGTAATAAGATTCCGCCTAGATGGATGTAAGTTACTGACGAAGAAAAAATAACAAGATCCCTTAAATGGGTATAAGTCACAAAAAATTGGCTAAGTAACAAGATTCCGCCTAGACGGATATAAGTTACTGACTAAGCCAAAAATGACAAGGTCCCTTCAACGGGTATGAGTCACACAAAAAATTTTGACTAAGTAACAATAACTCACATAGAAGGATGCAAGTTACTGAAACAAAAAACAAAAAAAAAAAAAAAAAAAAAAAAAAAAAAAAAAAGGAAGGATGATGACTAAAGGAACAAAGTAGACAGGGATCATATGTAGTCACAAAGTATCATGCAAGGCAAGAAAATAAACAAGTAAGTATAGAATTACTAATATAATTGAAGGCCCAAAAACAATAGGCAACCAGCATTGTTTCAACTAGGGCTATCCAACGAGCTAAAGACCCAATCAAACTGACCGAATCCGACCGAACCGAAGCCCAGCGAGTGGATCCAAATGGCCTGGTCGGTCAAATACAGGTCTACTTTCTTTGAAAACCGAAATTTCAGTTTGGGTGGCAAGTTGAAGAATCAGAGACCCGTATAAACCGACCACCCAAAGTGCATTTGAAATGTTTTTAAAATTTTTCTCCCCCCATGTTTCTTCCTCTCATTGGTAGAGAATCTACAACCTTATCTTCCAAAAATTATTTTTTTTTCAGCCCTCACCGATTTTAAGGTAAAGTGATAAGGTTTAAAAATTTTCCCAGCATATGTCTTTCTCTCATTGGTAGAAAATCTGCCACCTATCTTTAAATTTTTTTTTTCTCATCTCATTAGTTTCTAGGCAGGTTGTATACAACTGGCTTGCACTTTAGTATGAGACTTGCACGCAAAATAAAAAATCAACTCAAACTAAAAATAAAAAATCTGGATCTCTCTCCTCATGTCTTTAGTTACACTTTTCACTTCTCACTTTTCAAACTCTCTCCAGTGTTAAGAGTCTTTTTCTCCAGCTGCGCCTGTCATCACCATGTCTCTACCTCACTCCTTTTCCACCGTGTCTCTACTTCTATTGGCTTACTAACGGAGTACCAACGCCTTATGGCAACACAACGAAGCTCCTAAAAAGAGACTAGTGGTGGTCTTCCTTATAGTTGATTGTTGGCACGGCTTTGACAGTTTCTTTTTTCATTTTGCTGGGTGGGTTGTGTTGTTTTTGAAAATGGGCCTCTCCTTGTAAACTCTTTTTCTCTTTTAATAATATACCTATCTTTTATCTATTAAAAAAAAAAATAGTTATTGATTTGATTTGTCTTGTCATAGATTTAAGTTATCACTTAGCAAACTCAAAACATTAACTTAAAAAATTAAAACCCAAACTTAAAATAAATCATTTGTTTGATATATTTTATTGATAATTTGTTTTATTTATTTTGTTACCTAATCTGTAGTTCAAACCCGCTAAATTGACGGTTCCAACCCACCCAACCGACGACCCGAAACATCAAGTCCTACCTGTATGTTGGGTCGAGTACGGGTTTAATTTATGGTCACCCGACTCCATCGGGTTGAGTACGGGTTAGCTCCAAACCCGATCTGACTCGACCCGTGGATAGCCCTAGTTTCAACGTTATAATTAAAGGCCCATAAACATTGGGCAAAGAAAACATTGTTCTTAACTTAGAATAAAAACATTGTTCTGAAAGTAGAGTCAAAAAGCCCAAAACACACTTGGCACCCAAAAAAAAAAAAAAGGTAGACGAACATAAGGCAGGTTCAAGCAGTGGCTGCACCATTACCATCGAGGGAGGCAGAGGAGCATCCCCAGGAGCGTCTTCAGCAGGTGCAGTGGATTGGGAGACCTTGTCTACTGCCATCTTCTAGTCAACCACTTCCATGTCCAAGTTCTCTAAGTCTACTCCAGAGGGGTGTTTGACTAGGTACCAACGAAGGAGCTCAAAGCCCTTGTAGTACTAGCTGAAGAGTATAGTGTTATACTCCTCAGTTTGCTGGAAAGCCTTAACGGCCTTGGCAGCAACAGTCTTTACCTTCTCCTACGCAGCTTGGAGTTGCTCGTCTTTCTCCAGGGTCAGCTGCCTCTCAGATCTGAGGTCATCCCCCAAAACCTTGGCTTTGATGGTGTTGGCCTCGTCCATGACAGAAATAAAATCCTTCTTCAGTTTAGAATTTTCTGCCTCTAAAGCCTCCACCCTAGATACCGCCGACGCAATCTTGGCTTCGTGAGTAAGGTACTCCGAAGTAATGTGAAGGCTCTCCCCTAGCACCTGAAAAGAAAATCCAACATTCAAGATGGTGTAAAAGAAGAAAGAAATAGAAAAGGTGAAATTGCACAAATACAATACTTGGACGAGTTTGTGGATGTGACGACCCATAATCTCGTTAGAGGGTATGCCCGAGAAGACCCTCAACTCCTCAGCAGTAAAAGCCTCGTATGCCCTTGCTAGCGCAAGGCCAATGTCGTAAAAAACAGTGGACGAACAGGAATTAGGCTTGTCCTTCCCCTTGTCTTTCTCATGGGGCTTCTTCCGGAGAGGCGTGATGTCTTCCACTGAGGTAGCCGGGGAGGCCGTCCTCAAAGGCTCAGTGACATTGGCAAGAGGAGTGGCAGAGACACCCTTCTCCACAACCCATACTGTCCTTTTCCCGATGCTGGAAAGGGGATCGCTTTTCTCCTCAATTTCTATAGTGCGCAGGACGTAAGCAGAAGGCTTAGGACCAAGGCAGCGAAGAGCTAGAGTCCATGGCTCGACCAGATCATCAAAGTCTTCAATCGTCCTCGCGTACTCAATGGCCGCTTCAACACGTTGCTTGTATCTGCTCTTAAGTTTTGGCCGTCTCTTAACTGCACGAGGCAACAAGCGAAAGAGTTAGCAACAACATAATATACACAAAAAGAGACGAAGGACGAAGGACTAGTAAGAAAAGACGACACACCTAGACCCAAGGTTCTCCACCAACGAAGCAACCCAGGGAGATCACCCCAAACTTCGTCAGAAGGTGTTTCCCACTCGTCCCAGACACAAAAAAGAAATGGGACTTCCAATATCTGAATGATGAAGGCAAGTCCCTGACGATCCTAGCCTCCCTCACCCAAGGCACCAACTCGTAGTACCCATACTCCTTGGACTCCTTTAAACGGTACAAGTACGCAAACTCGTCCACCTTGATCATTTCTCCTTCGGTGGCAGCCAGCCATATCTCCATACAGCTGATCACTATCCTCCACGAGTTTGGCATAAGCTGCCCGGGAGCAATATTGAAATGACCTAGAATCTCCACGATGAAGGGATGGACGGGGAATCTAAGCCCGCACAGGAAGGTGGCCTTATAAAAGCACACCTCCCTAGGCAAGAAGTGACAAGCCCTTTCCTCCCCGCGAGGAAGACGAACCCTAACTCTATCAGGAAAGTAAAACCTACCCCTGAACTTGGAGAGCATTACACCGTGTAGACTACACATCTCCCCTAGAGCATGGAAAGCCCTAATTTCACGCGGGTCAGAAGCCGCGGTGTCTACCTCTAACTCCACAGGATCGTCGCTAGATGACAAACCCGTCTCAAGCTCACTTGATCTCACCTCCAACATCGCCCTTCGCTTAATTACCAAACCCTCAAACCAATTATATGACTGATGCAACAAGGGGAGCAAATCCGCCAATACCACACTAAGATTATTACCTTAAAAGACAAAACCTTCCATCAAAGGAGAGAAGGAATGGGAAACACCTAAGAAAGCCCCCAAACGCGCAAAAAGGAATGAGATAGAGGGACAAACTACTCTAACTTCAAAGCTACTAACCATAGAAACCCAAAAGAACAAAGAAAGAGAGACAAATCCTAAAAGCCCCAAAAAAAAAAAAAAAAATCAAAAACCTGCACAGTCTATCTATGCCATAAAAAGCAAAAGGAAAAAAAAGAAACATACCTCAAAGGAAGCAACCACAGAATGCAAAAGCTCAAGGAAAATCGCAAGGTGGAGCAAATCAGAAAAGAAGAAGCACAGAGCAATGATTGAGAAAGAGTTGAAAAAAGTGAAGGGGCAAGAGGAAAGTAAGGAAGTTTAAAAACTAGGCATAAAAAATTGAAATTCAGCGGGAAACCCAAGAGTCACACAAATGGGGCATTAACTCCATTGGTCAGAACACGCCACGTGGCCACGATGCGTGTGGCACCGCCACTATGCATTAAATGTGGAACGATACCCCAAGAGCCATGTCTGGGCAAAAAACCTTTTATCTTCTGATGGTCGTCGTGACATGCCACGACTAACACAAAACCTGGGGGCAGCTGATAGGACTGACGAACTCTCTTTTCTTGGACAACCTCGTCAAATATACTCGTCCACCTTGGCACGACCCGGACGAAGGCAGGTGAGTCATTAATAAGAAGATTCAATGCCTCGGACAGTTACCAATCAGTTGGCAGATCGTTGAAGGCTCATCAAAACCCGCATTAATAAGCCCTGAGGCGTTACGGAAAGAGCACTAAAGCCACAATTAAGGCCCCAACGGCTAGAAACTATGAAGCTATATATACACACTCATCAGAGATAAACAAGGTACATAGATTCACCCAACAATACTCTTACACAGATATCTTTGATACTCAGAACTTTCTTATTTCTCTTAAAAAGCTTCTATACACTAACTTTGACATCAGAGACGTTGTGGCAGGCATCACATTGGTGACCACCTTAGGAGATCCTTTATTCTGTGTTTGTAGGAATAGCAATGAGGATTTGGCTCTATTTGGACGAACCTACAAGACTGATGATTTACACATCATCACTTGGGTTTAAAAGAGTTTCTAAGATAGCAGCATTAGTGAACCCAATCCCAAGGGGGGTTTACTGTAGGAGCTCTTTACACATTCTTTTCTGATAGGCCATAAACTGAATGACTCCTTGTGATTAATCCAATTAATTAATTAGCCAAGTTATTAATTAATCAATTTATCTTGCAATTGCGTGGCAGCATAAACAAATCACCAAATAACTAAATATGCAGCGGAAAATAAATAACACGGTGATTTGTTCACGAATGGGGAAAACCCTAACGGCAAAAACTCTACCAGGTGATTTTCAGGTCACCACTCCCGAAACTCCACTATTATCAAATCAAGCGGTTACAAGTAAAAGAATCCCAAGTACCTTACCAACCTACAGTTGAACCCTTACCCCAATACCCAATTGGACTTGATCTGTAGTGACAGTTCCCCCTTTTGATGCACGGCTCCCAAGTACGTGACTAACCAGATGCGCAGATCCCAGTACGCGACTTCAAACACCAACTTAGAAGGAGAGGTTGGTTGCAAAGTTCTTCAGTTCATCCTACACGATGAAGATCAGGAAGATGCTTGGTCACAAAACCCTTTGGTGCAAATACACAGCAACTTCTTCAGAAAGATGAACTAGGTCAAGAACTTCGTCTTTGATCACAATTTGCTTGAACAAGGATTGCTCAATACTTTTGCAACTTGTGTCTATCATGACGGCTTTTAAAACACTCCTTTTATATGTTTAGGGTTAGAAGAAAAGAAAGCCCAAAAACATATTCACGGATCCTAAGAAATCAGAACAGAAAATCTGATTTTATAAATCTCGACAGATAGCAGGTGTCGAAGAGCTATCGAGCAGGTGTCGAGCTTTAATGAAATTGCACTTCAGCTTGTTTTTCTTGTACAGACCTGATGACTTCAACACTTGACCTTGAAACCTTGTTTCTTGAAGTACTAAAAACACCTAGAACTACCCAATTACAAGTAGAGTGCGTTTTGTCAAAGGATTAGCTAATTTACATAAATAAGTATGACATATGTTCTTAACATGTGAAAACACATATGTCCTAACATTTTCTACATAGAGTGGCTACCTTTATAACCAGCCATAGTTAAAACTCTAGCCTGTTAAAGTGCTCTCTCTCTCTCTCTCTCTCTCTCTCTCTCTCTCATATATTTTGTTAAGCCCTACTTAGGAAGTTAGGGCCAAAAGAGCATTTATATGGGCAATTCACTAGTGAAACCTTAGTCCTAGGTTTTGTTGTAGGAGCTCATAAACACATTATTTTAGACCAAAAAAAAAAGGGAAAAAAAATCCTCTTACATTCGTTTACATCCACTATTTTACATAAACATTTACAATTAATATGAGTAAAGACAAAGCCAAGAATTGGAATTAGGGGGGTGGCTTTGCTATTAGCTGCGTGCAGTAGCTTCAACCTCTGACTCTGCTATTTAGCCGTTGAAAATTTTTTTTTTTTTTTAGTGTCTTTGATGCATACTACTGGGTAAGGACAAAATTATTTTGTTTAAAACCTATAAATTTTTTATAGTCTTTAAAAGGAGAAAAATGGTAGAGTTACAAACATTTTTATAAATTGTTGATGCGATTAGTGGTTATTAATATGTAAAAAAAAATAACGTAAGTGGTGGACCTAGATGTGAGCAAATAGAAATTTGCTATCTCAACAACTTGTAAAAATATGTAGAAAAGTTTGTGACTATAACATTACTCTCAAAAGAATTAATGATATTGTTAAAGAGGGCAAAGAGTAATTTTATAGAACAAAATTGCTTAAATTAATACCTATATATACTTTTTTTTTTTTTAATTGTGGGGGCCATTACCCCCCCCCCCCCCAAAAAATTGTCCAAGAGTGCCTCCGGCCAAACATGAAAGCAAATATAAAAAAAAAACTAGGTTAAGAGTGTCATTGTATGTGTTAAGATAGAGTAAACACCCTGTGGGCGTAGTCATGAACCCTAACCTCTAAGAGCATTCACAGTGGGGCTTGTATATGCCAAATTTTAGGATCATTTGGCATTTAAGCCCCAAAACAGCTCAGCAACTGGAAGGCCATATCGCATATGCCAAATTTTTTTTGAGATTTCACTGCAGTACCATCTCAAATGTAAGATGGTACTGTAGCTGAATGGTATAAAAAAATAATTTTTTAATGCTCTCATTTCTCTCTCCTCTCTCATTTTAACCCGACAAATTCTCTCTCCTCTCTCATTTTTTCTCTTTCTTTTCTCTCTCTTCCTTCTCTCTCTTTCTTTCTGCTCTCTCTTCATCTTGCTCTCTGATTCTTCTCAATGTCTTCACTCTCTCCGGCAACTCTCCAGATTGGCGTTGGGTTTCTAGATCAATGGTGGGTCTCGAGATCGGCGGTGGGTTTCTAGATAGGTGGTGGGTCTCCATGTTTTTCCTTCTCCGGCAACTCTCTAGATCAGTGGTGGGTCTCCGCTTTTTTCCTTCTCCGGTGACTCTCTCTCTCTTTCATTTTTCCTTCTCTGCGTGGGTCAACAAAATCAACTTCCTTTAAGCTTCCCAGCGACGAATCTGCTTCCTTCGAGCTTCGGCGGTGGTGGGTCTAGTTTTTAACCGAGGGTTGTTGTGTTTTTTTTTTTTTTTTTTTTTTTTTTTTTTTTTTTTTTTTTTTTTTTTTTGTGGTGTTGATGGGCAAAGAGGGTGGTGGTGGTGGTGGTGGTGGTGGTGGTGTTGATGGTCAAAGGGCAATAGGTGCAGCGGCGTGGTTCTGGTCTTTTCTCTGGGTTTTTTTTTTTTTTTTTTTTTTTTGTGGTGTTGATGGGCGGAGAGGGTGGTGGTGGTGGTTTTGATGGTCGAAAAGCAGTAGGTGCAACGACGTGGTTCTGGTCTTTTCTCTGGGTTTTTTTTTTTTTTTTTTGGGTGTTGACGGTAGATTATGGGTTGCCGGTGGTGGTGGTGGTGGTGTGCAACGGTGGTGGTGATTGTGGTTCTTGAACAGAAAGAAAGAGAGAGAAATAATAAATAATGTATAAATAATGTGTAGTATTTTATAATGGTAATTGTGAGATATATTATTTTATTGCGGTAGAAATATTATTTTAATGAGTAGAATTGGGAAATAAAAGTTGGGATGTTAGAGAATTGTAAAATTGTATTGTATAATTGATAATATGACTTTTGAGATGGTAAAATAAGATGAGATTAGGATTTCGGATGGGGATGCTCTAAGAGTGCTCCTCTCTTTCCAAGAGTTCTAAGGCTTTGTCATCATAAATAATCAATAATGTCCTTGGACTTGGTCTGTGGACACTGGTGAAGTTCACGTTCTTATAGAGCTTGTGGTGTGATGCTTGAAGAACATAGAAAGAAGCCGAGGTTCATTTGTCTTCCATTATACACACATGAGAACTTTGAATTTTGCTACAGGTGACCACTTTGTCTCAGCAAAGCAAAAGCATACAGGTTTTACTTTCTAGAAACAATATTTAAATAACTTTTTTTTTTTTTTTTTTTGAGAATCTTATTTAAATAACCTTAAATGCTAGAACTTCATCAATGGGCACCCGGCCATATGGGTGTTAGTTTAGGCCAATTGTATGGCCCAATGCCAATGAACCCAAATTTTTCTTCCTTAATTTTCCTTTTGTTTTATGAGTTGGATTAATATACGCCCTTACATTAGTAATTTATTTTTTGGAAACTTTTTATGTGAAAGTTAGTCATTTTTCTGTTGGTATGATCACACCTGGAGATGAAAAAAATGTCTATTATACATCCTCAAAACCTATTTTATCATCTCATTTTACAAGTCAACTAACATCTCAGTTTCTATTTTTATATACAACTCATTAAAATAATATAAACTATACCTACAAATTATATAAACAAATCAATTCTCGCTCTTCTCTCCCATCTCTCTCTTCCCTCTTTTTACTACTTCAAAATATTATAAACGAATCAAATAAAATATTAGTTTTTATTTTTACAACTCATGAACAGTAAGGTTGTATATATACAACCTTATTGTTTTCTGATGATATAATTTTTTAGATACTCACCCCAAATGTAGCATGTTTTTAAAGGGTTTAGATAGTAAAAATAGTAACTGAGGAGTTTTTAACTCCTAATGCTAATGCTCTTACTAAAGTTTGTTTTATTATTATTATTTTATTTTTTTTCTTTCCTGAATATTTATTTATTGTTATTTGTTTCTACTTCAAAATTGGAAATATGAACGCATTGAAGAGCTAAGGTGAGTTCTGGTAGGAGATGGGGTCACATGGTAAGTGCGTCCGATGATCTGCTCAAAGAGCTCCAGTGATTTGTGGGCCATCCCATCATCTTCATTACTAATCAACCATATTTATTACATTTACGTGACATAAAGACCAATCGTCAATTAATGTTCTTTGCAGATAATGACAAACATGTCTCAAAAAGGTCTTTAAGAGAACCATATATACGCTTAAATATCACACGAAAAAATGTTGAAGACAACAAAATCTGGGTGATGATGAGCAAGAGGAGTGATGATGACGACGACGACGACGACGACGACTTTACAATCGATAATGCTACAACTCCGTGCTGTTTCAAATATTGTAGGCAAAGACAGCAACTAGCAAAGGGTCCCAGATCCAATAACCTTAGCGTCAAACATCGATCTTTTCAGGCAACAGTAAAATGATAGGGATGTATCGAGAAAGAGATGTTTTCACCGCATGCATGAATTTTAGATTAATCTCTTCAACCTAAAGCCTTTTTAAGATACAACGTTAAATTTGGAGTAAAATTCTGTCTCATGTTTTGTGCTACGACTTCCATGCCGCGGGGGACTAACTCAGTGTACGCCACCTATACTAAGCTTTTCCAATTTATTTTGTACCATCACTTTCCTTTGAAACATTAATCTAAATGGGGGGGGAAATAATTAATAAGAATATACATATTACACTTGTCCTTTTAATTATGATTACAAGTTACTCCAGATGAAAGTGACGGTACAAAATATGTAATATGTATATTCTTGTAATATATATATATATATATATATATATATATATATTCTTGAAGTTCATCTCGAGTAATATGTATATTATGTATACATATTATGTATATTATGTAATATGTATATTCTTATTAATTATTATGTAATATGTATATTCTTGTAAGAGCATTCGCATCAGATTAGTTAAACTCTTCTAAAATAGATGTACAGTGCAAATTTTACACATTTTGAGCAAAAAAACACCCACATCAGTGGGTGTAAAAATGTGTAAAATCATGAATATATTTCCATGAGCTACAGTACCCGTGAAAATATACACGGTACTGTAGCTCTTGTATTTATCATTTTAATGATTTCCGTTCGCACCAATTTTTCTCTCTCTTCTTCGATGCACAACTACCTCAGAAACTCATCTTATTTTTCTCAGATGCACCCACACACAAACACATCCACACCCACACACAAACAAACCCACATAGACAAACCAACGGAGAGATAGATCGGTGCTTCTGGTGCTTGGTTCGTGGATCGGCTGGTGAAGACACGATCTGGGTCGCCAGAGCTTGGTTTTTGGTCGCCGGACCTTGGTTCTGGGTCTGTGGAGCTTGGTTCGTGGGTCGCCGGACCTTGGTTCGTGGATCGGCGAGTGAGACATGATCTGGGTTGCCGGAGCTTGGTTTTGGGTCGTCGGACCTTGGTTCTGGGTCTGTGGAGCTTGGTTCGTGGGTCGCCAGACCTTGGTTCGTGGATTGGTGGGTGAGACACGATCTGGGTTGCCAGAGCTTGGTTCGGCCGTCTATGAAGCTTGGTTCGTGGGTCGCCGAAGCTCGGTTCGTGGATCGGCAGGTGAGACATGATCTGGGTCGCCGGAGCTTGGTTCGGCCGTCTGTGAAGCTTGGTTCGTGGGTCACCGGAGCTTGGTTCGGCCGGTGAAGTACGGACCCGGTGAAGAACTGATCTGTGTTGTAGTTTTTGAGAAAGAATGAGAGAAGGTAGAAGAGAGAGAGAGAGAGAGCTATTCAGAAAAAATGAATGGAAAAAGAGAGAGAGAGAGATAACGCGCGTATATAGGGAAGTCAGTTGAGGAAATAATAAAAAAATAGAGAAGAGTGAATATTTTATTGAAATATCTTGTATAATAGATGAATTGATGTGGGTGTTTTGTAAAAGTGAAGGTGTAAAATAGAAAAAGTAATTTTTTAGTGTAAAAATAGACGTGTAAAATACACGGACTAATGCGAATGCTCTAATATGTATATTCAGTAGTAGTGGTACCCTTATGCCTTGAGTTCATGCTTATAAGGCATAAGGGGGGCATTTCTCTTGCCGATGTGGGACTCTTGCACAAAGCATACCTACGTCACTTGAGGACAAAGCTGTGAGGGGATAGAAGCTCAGGATGTTGCGCTCTAAGCGTGCCTATGGCCTGCCTCCAAAGCGGACAAATAGATTGTGTTCCCACACCAATCATTTGACTTATGGCACCAATGACTTTGGTCTTAAACCATTGGTTTTTGTGGTTAACTTGGAAATTTTTATTTGTCAAACCAAACATCTAAAAATAATTTACTTCTAACCAAACAAAGCAAAAGTGAAATGATATTTTCATAAAATTTTCATTTCTTTCGGGCCATATCAATCAAATTTGTCTTAAGAAAGAAGATATTAATGACTGGATTAGACAAAAGTCCTTCCAGAATTTTGACCCCCAAAAAGTGCAACATAATCATAAATTGCCTAAAACTTAAGACAATATCAACCACCCTCTTTTATTGGGATCGAATTATGTGATTTAGCAAGTGTTTACTAGTTGCATTTTTTTTTTTATAAAGTTTTTTGATGAAGTGTTTACTAGTTGCATTATGAGAGTATGAATCACATTGAATTATTTCTTTACCATCACATAACATTGATCATGATTAGTTGATTGAGATCCCATAACTGATCCTCAAATTTTAAAAGTTAAAGATTCGTTGTTGTTGACACTACAATGAGAAAACTTTGAATGTAGTCTTTTTTTTCTTTTTTCTTTTTTTTTTAAATACTGCTTGTAATAGCTGTCTGTTAATGGCGTAGTTTGTCTTTTTTCTAAAGGCCACCTTTCCTCCAGCTTCTAGGTTCTTTAGGTCAATTAAGGCAACTTTCACGATGCCTGAACGTGACATGTGCATGAAGAAGCATCATAATGTGCCTATATATTATGTTCAAAACCTCATACCATTTTTGGTGAGAGAAAATACAAATTTTTTTCACCCTTAAATTTCACAGAAAACTTAATATGATTATTAAAAATTAAAATTTATCATCTTAGCCTTAAAATACATAGCATTATAATGTCATCCAGCCGTATACAATCTTCTAATTTTGCTCTCATCTTGTTTTTTTATAAGTAATACTAGAACCTTTTTAACTAGGAAAAGCATTTCAATCTTCATCACTAGAGCTCAAAACCCTTCTCAAAATGGTGGAGATCATCTTGGTCCAAAACAGCATTACAAGAGAGAACCTATATGGCAATTGAATGAGCTAGCAAGTTTGATTCCCTAAAAACATGGTTCACTGTTTATAAAACTATGCAAAAGGGGTCTATTGTCAGCAAAAAGTGGTTCGATTGATCAGTGAGCAGTACAAGAGGTTGATTAAAAGGGAAGGACAACATTAATTGTATCACCTTCAAAAATTGTTAGTCTCTCTTTGCCAAAGGTGCAGCTCTGCCTCTGCAGTTAGGGGGGCTTCCAAGGACACAAATTGAGCCCATATAAACAACACTTTAGCCCTGTGATATCTACAAACTTCTGCTATGCACACTTGTTGCTCCTTGATATCTTCATTCAAGTTTGTATCAAAAGGAAGTGTAGTGGTACCATGTTGTAACTCTATTTGTTGCTGCTTTTGACTCCTAGGCCATTAGGCGTTCATTAGAGCCTTTGTTTTCTACCAGCGAGTGACATATAGTCATTTGATTATGAAAACAAGGCTACTTTTAATTAGCTTAGTTTGTGAAGTTTCTTGTCATCAAATAAAGAATTTGAATTCAAATTCTATCTAAATCAAAATGAAATTAATTGATGTCTTGTCCTAATGGTAAAAAATAATTATCATGAAGAAGACATTATAAGGTCAAATCTTATTGTATTTTTTTTTTTCCTATAAAAAAAGGATTAATAAAAATAAATGAATGAGACAAAAGGATAATAAGTTCTTCTATGTCATCGCTTAGGTGCACAATCAGTTAACTACAAGTCACATAAACAAATTTTTATCAAATTAGACCTTTCTTCCATGATTGAATCTCAAGTTAGACACTTTAATAACTCAATTAAGAGCATAATTAGTAATACATGGGCGGACTGATTATATATGATTTGGAATATGTACGTGCATGTTTTATTCATTTAAAAGATTTAAAATATTTTAAAAAAAATTGCATAAAAAACGAAAATGAAAGTAGATATACACTTGGGTATACAACGAATTTGAGTGAAATTTTTGGGACCAAAAGAATGGTTATATATATATAGCATATTTATATTATTATATTTCAATTTTAATAGCATATTGATATTATTTTAATATAATTTCAAAAATAAAGAGCAATGTAACTTAATTGACACTTCCTTAACTTATTTATTATCTCATATTACTATAATTAAAAATGAATCAATTTTTTGTTTATTTAAAATTCAACAAACAAACACACACTAGGGGTGTTCACCAAACCGCACAAATTGCAAAAACCGCACTAAAACCACCTGCAATATAGCATAACTGCACCGCACCGCAAGTAATAGTGTACCGCACTGCACCACACCAAATGGTGCAGTGCAGTTTGCAGTTTTATAATAAAAAAACTGCACAAACCACACCGCACTGCACTCTCTCTATATATTAATATATTTATTTATTTATAATATTAAATATATTATTAATATTTTAATAACCCTAGTTTTTTTTTTTTTTTTTTAAGTTTAATAACCCTAGCAAGTGTTGACTAGAAAAGCCAATCCAAAATAATTAAAAAAAAAAAAAAAAAAAAAACTAACTCAATAATTTAAAATTTGGCCAAAAAAAATGGAAAAATTAGTTTTGGACTGAGTAGGAAAAGCCTAAAATTTAAAAAATAAATCGACTTCAAACTGCATCTTATACATAGTATCATATATGTGACCACAAAAATGAGGTGCGGTGCGGTTATGATTTTGGCGAAACTCTAAACCGCACCACACCACACCACACCACACCACACATGTGACCGCAAAAAAAGGTGCGGTGCAGTTATAGTTTTAACTAAACCGCACCGCAAAGTGCGGTGCTAAAAATTGTTCAAAATCACATCGCACCGCACCACGAATACCCCTACACACACATATGTGTGTATAACATTTAGATCGAATTAAGAGTGTAATATTAATGGTAAAATATTAATAGATAAAAGAAAACATTTAAGAGTTTAATAAAAATATGAAAATGTTGATGTTTAACATAGATTAAAAAATATATACACATTTTGATTTTATTTTTGTATATAATAACATTCCTAGGAATAATAAACTGTTTTTATGGTTGATGATAGAATTAAAATCTAGTTAAACTGAAGTAATATTTTGGGCATATATAATATGACAAACCAAGCTTAAGCCTTAAATTTAGACTTGTTTAATGAACAAGCTAACCCAAAAAAAAAAAAAAAATGTTCTTGAACACACTAAAAAACATTGACTTGATACAAAATAAGTTGAGCCTAGGCATGCTTATGAGGTTGATAATAAAACTCATATCTTACTATAACTTTAAATAATTGGCAGCTGTGATCACTCGTCTAAACCAAATAGCTTTGATAATAAACTTGATATATTCTTAATAATGTACTTGTATTGGATGTTTTGTTCAAAAGCTTGAGTTTGAGGTTTATATTTAACTTTAACTTTGCTTGATTAATGAATCAAGTCAAGTCAAGCCAAGCCAAAATCAAGCTCAAACATCATTTTTAGGCTTGGTTCGAGCTCAAGCCGAATTCGAACATTTTACATTTTGTCGAGCCAAACTTAAACAACTACTACTCAACTTATTTACAATCCTAACCAAAATTCAATTGATGTCTTTGTTTGTTTGTTTGATGATGTATGAGTTGAATTTTTTTTTTTTTTTTTGAGTAAACAATAATACTTATGAGTTGAAATTTTTGTGTGTTATAATAAGTATTACTGTATGAGTTGAAATTTGATCATCTTAAAAGAAAACTTTTTTTTTTTTAAATACTAAATATTTTTAACACGCACACATGGGGAGATGGAAGAAGGTTTTTAAAGAAATTTACAATGGTGTATATCTAAAAGGGTCTAACTCTTGAATATACAGCACAGACTTTAAACCTCTTTAACTCACACTCATTTTTCAATGTGGAATTAACCCACTATTTTTTCTTTTGAGAATACTAAATATTTTTAATACACACACATGGGGAGAGAAATTAATGTTTTTAAAGAAACTTACGGTAATGTATATCTAAAAGTACCTAACTCTTTAATATACAGCACAGACTTTAAACATATCTCAAAAAGAAAACTTATTCATCTATAAAAAGCAAAGCAATGATTTGGACCATTTTTTCTAGTCCCATACACACCATGAGAGTGAATAATTTCTCAAAATTTTTTAAGCTTTTTGAGTCAGTGAAACGGTTGAAGGTTGATGGAATTAAGAAGCCGTAAATTTCTTTCACCATACCCTAGAGGCTCTCTCTCTCCCTCCATAAATGCTATTACATCCTCTCAATAAGCTCTGCAATAACTCCTCGCTGCTGCCACATCCTCTCCACCTGTTCCCTACCCTTTTCTTCTCTTCCATTCTCTCTCACCCACTTCAAGGCCTTCTTTTACTTTTGATTTTATCTCCTCTTTTTTCTCGTCCGTTTCATTCTCTCTTTCACTCTATCGCTCTCTCTCTCTCTCTCTCTCATCTTACAGAGCCGCGTTCTTCTTAAACCCTTTGTACTAGTATTACAGTACCAATCAGAATGCCCTAACAATTGAAAAAAAAATTTTAATAAATAAATAAATATCCCCACTTTTTTCAAACCCTGAAAACTAGTTTTTTAGTGACCCAAAAGTCTCCAAAAACAGATCTGACCCTTCTCTCGTGGTCCTCTCCTTACAGCTTCAAAAGGGTTTTTATGCTTCAAGCCTTCAAGCTCAAAACAACTCATATATGTCTGTTTGAACCATATTTTCAAACAATATTTTCCGTTATATTTCACATAAGAGAAAAAGAGGGAGGGAGAGAGAGAGTGTGTGTTGTTGGGTGAGCTCACCGAGATCCTAGTAAGCGTTATAAATCTTTGTTTGTGTTGAAATTTGGGGTGTCAAAAAGTCTCCTTTGATTGTCAACTCTTTTCCATCAACTTTTAGTCCAAAAGACTCTTTTTTTTGGCACGTAAGAGCACCAAGGCTGAAAGACTTTTTGGTCCCCTTTTGAATCCCAAAACCGTAGTATCTCTGGCCTCTTGCTACATGTCCTATTCTTATTAGGTTCTCTCAGACAGTGCCAGAGAATCTATTAAAACCAACCCCACTAACCTCAACAAGAAACCAAACCCAAAACCTCTTCCTCTGCACAGAGAGAAAAAGAACAAATGTATCGTGTCTAGGGTTTGTGTGAAAGTCAAATATGCCAACCGGATTAATGCTTCTGGTGATTGAGTTAAAGGGAACATAGAGAAGTTTCTTCGTGGCTAAGCAACAATCAGGTTGGCCTTATTTTTATCTTTTTCTATTTCTTTTTTTCTTTCTCTTTTTCTTTTTTTCTTTTTCTTTTTGGGTTTTTTCCCCCTCCTCATATGCTTAGTACTAGATGATATACAAAATTTAACTATTTGAGAGCTCAAATGTTTTGCTGGTTTAGGTTTATTTGATAATTTCACTTCATTATTCTTTGTCACATATCTGAGTGAGCAAAATTAGAGTTGTAATATAGTTTCTAAGCAATATGATAGTAATAATGTTGAAGAAAAATTCTTGTGTCGATAGAAACGAGTGTGAGGGAGAGAGTGGTATTAATGATTTACATTTTTAAAGGTTTACAATCACAGCCTTACCTTGTACTCCATGTATATCAACTTTGACAGTGGGAAACAGATTACTTGCCCAAGATGATTTCATCTCCTATTTATTATGTGCACAGTTTTTAATAATAATATGGGGTTCTGTTCTTTCACTCAGATCCTGTACTCTTTTTTAGGGAGTTCTATTACTTCTATATATTACTATCACGATATTAATTATCGTTTCCACTGTTCTAGATTTTTTTTATTTTTTTTATGTGTGAACATAATTACTTAGTTCCTATTTTCCCTCGCAGGTTAAAAATCTTAGCTTCAAAACCTTGAAGATTTGTAAAAATGTTTCAGCCAAATATGTTCGAAACTCACCATCATTTGTTGGATATGTCACACAAGTCTGATGATGATGATGATGAATTGGGAAAGCTTAGAGATGATGATTTTGAGACTAAATCTGGTACTGAAACCATGGAAGCTCCATCTGGGGATGATCAAGACCCCAACCAACGCCCCAAAAAGAAGCGGTACCACCGCCATACACAGCGTCAAATCCAGGAAATGGAAGCGTAAGCATAAACATTCTCACTATTACATAATGAAAGTCCTTTATGTTATTGATGTCTGATATATATATATATATATATATCATCTTGTTTAGTGATTTTTGTAACTTGGGTTTATATCAGATTCTTCAAGGAGTGCCCTCACCCAGATGACAAGCAAAGGAAAGAGCTTAGCCGTGAGTTAGGGTTAGAGCCTTTACAAGTGAAGTTTTGGTTCCAAAATAAGCGGACCCAAATGAAGGTAACACATGTTATATATATAAAGTACAAATTTTCAGATTCTTTATGTGATTCCCAATGTATATTTAATGTGGGTGTGTGTAAAATGTTCATATGGACTCCCCCTTCTAATTGACAAGGACTTGTCATTACTAGATTAAATCATAGCGGTATGTTAAGCATTTAAGCTTATACTGGTTGAAAAGGTTTTGATATATTTTGTGTAGCATTACTGAGTTGTGAATGACTAAATCTACTCTATTATAGGCCCAACATGAACGTCATGAGAATTCAATTTTGAAGTCGGAGAATGAAAAACTTCGTGCTGAGAACAATAGGTACAAGGAAGCCTTGAGCAATGCTACATGTCCTAACTGTGGGGGACCTGCAGCTCTTGGTGAGATGTCGTTTGACGAGCAACATTTGAGGATCGAGAATGCTCGTTTAAGAGAAGAGGTAACCAGCATAAATGTCTTCAGGAGAGCTTATTTCCATTAGCTTATTGGGCTTAAAAAGTTGATAAAAGTATAATTGTACCTAAATTACTTGGAAAAAATAAAACTTTAAAAAGTTGTACATAAATAAGGTAAAAAAGCTGGGAAAAAATATCTTACACAAATGGACACACGTGTTATGACATACTTCTTGGAGTTTCTTTTTAGTCACAGGCTTGTGATTTTGAGTTTTCTTTTTTTTTTTTTTTTTGGTTGTAGATTGATAGGATATCTGGAATTGCAGCAAAGTATGTTGGCAAGCCTTTGACTTCATATTCTCACCTTTCATCTCATGTGCCTTCCCGCTCGCTTGATCTTGGGGTTGGGAATTTTGGGGCACAGTCAGGCTTTGTGGGGGAGATGTATGGAGGGAATGATCTTTTCAGGTCAATTACAGGTCCCACTGATGCCGATAAGCCCATGATTATTGAGCTTGCTGTTGCAGCAATGGAAGAATTAGTAAGAATGGCTCAGGCTGGAGAGCCTTTGTGGGTTTCCAGTGACAACTCAACTGAGATACTAAATGAAGAAGAATACTTGAGGACTTTCCCTAGAGGAATAGGCCCAAAACCTTTGGGGCTAAAGACTGAAGCTTCAAGGGAGTCTGTGGTCGTTATAATGAATCATATTAGCCTTGTTGAGATTCTAATGGATGTGGTAGGAACTTTTCCTACAGTTTTTATCGGATTATTGGATTATATAAACATATTTGAAATGTTTTTTACATTAATGTTATTTTCAGAATCGATGGTCATCTGTGTTTTGCGGTATTGTTTCAAGAGCAATGACTTTAGAAGTCCTATCAACCGGCGTGGCAGGGAATTATAATGGAGCCTTGCAAGTGGTACTTGAGAATTTCATTTGTTCTTAAAGTTATAGTTGAAATGAGTCTAATTGGCTTTCCCTGTAAAGAAAGCTAGTGATTTCAGCAAGAGAAGATATGTACCTAATTAACTTTGTTCTCCTACAGATGAGTGCTGAATTTCAAGTCCCTTCACCGCTTGTCCCAACTCGTGAAAATTACTTTGTGAGGTATTGTAAACAGCATGCAGATGGAACATGGGCAGTTGTTGATGTTTCCTTGGATAATCTACGCCCTAGTCCAATTTCAAGGAGTCGACGAAGGCCATCTGGTTGCTTAATCCAAGAATTGCCAAATGGTTATGCAAAAGTAATTATCACTTACCAAGTGCACTTTTTTCATACTAAATAATGTAGTCAAGACTAATTGAACAATTTTTTCTTGATTCTTTAGGTTGTATGGGTTGAACATGTCGAGGTGGATGACAGAGCCGTTCACAATATATACAGACCACTGGTTAATTCTGGTATTGCTTTTGGAGCAAAACGTTGGGTGGCTACCCTCGATAGAAAATGTGAACGTCTGGCAAGTTCAATGGCTAATAATATTCCAGCAGGAGATCTATGTGGTAAGAATTGTTCTCTGATTTTACAAGAATAGAAAATTCATTCACCAAACACTGAAAATTCATTCACCCTGTTTTTTTGTCCTGCCCTTTTTAAATCATTTCTAATTTTCAGTAATAACAAGCGCAGAAGGAAGGAAGAGTATGTTAAAGCTGGCAGAAAGAATGGTGGTGAGCTTTTGTACTGGTGTGGGTGCTTCTACTGCACATGCATGGACAACGTTATCAGCAGCTGGTTCGGATGATGTAAGGGTTATGACCAGGAAGAGTATGGATGATCCAGGCAGGCCCCCTGGTATTGTGCTGAGTGCTGCAACTTCATTTTGGATTCCAGTTCCACCAAAGAGGGTTTTTGATTTCCTTCGGGATGAGAACTCTCGGAGTGAGGTATATGAAGATTTTAGAAATTTGCATGCCATTCTCCTTCTATGTTAAAGGATCTTGCTGATTTTGTTGATGATACATTTTTAATTCAATAGATGATGTTTCTTGGTAAATTGTTGTATTTCTCCTACTAGAAAAAATTCCAAAGTTTAAATTGAAGTAGATTGTGTGATGTAGCTCACACCCAATATAGCATGTTAATGTTTAAATTGAAGTATCCTACTAGTCATTGTCCTTCAGAGAACATGCATTTCTGCACCATCTTAAAAATATTAGTATTTTGAACGTTTATCTTTGAAGTTGTTGAATCTTTACTAGCTTACGAATTTTTATATTGTTTACAGTGGGATATCCTTTCAAATGGTGGACTCGTTCAAGAAATGGCACATATAGCTAATGGTCGCGATCCAGGCAACTGTGTCTCTTTACTCCGGGTAAATGTACGTTTTAGCTATGTGTTGCGCATATCTACTGCTTAATCTAACCGAAAATTCATCTCACCAAATTGAAGCTAACATTGTATAATTGGAATTCTATGTGTCAATATAAAATGTAGAGTGCAAATTCAAGCCAGAGCAATATGCTGATACTACAAGAGAGTTGCACTGATTCTACCGGCTCATATGTAATTTATGCCCCAGTTGATATTGTTGCCATGAATGTGGTCTTAAGTGGTGGGGATCCAGATTACGTTGCCCTTCTACCATCAGGTTTTGCTATACTTCCTGATGGGCCTGGTCTAAATGGTGGAGGAATTGTTGAGGTTGGGTCTGGTGGCTCTCTATTGACAGTTGCATTTCAGATCTTAGTAGATTCAGTTCCAACTGCAAAACTCTCCCTGGGATCAGTGGCAACAGTTAACAGTCTAATAAAGTGCACAGTTGAAAGGATAAGGGCTGCAGTCATGTGTGACAATGCATGATCCACAAGCCTTACACATAAGGTGAACAAAATGTTCAAACTCATTCTATATATAAACTTATAAAGCATTTCGATCTTACAATAGGAGTACTTTTGTGGGGCTAAGTATTTTATGGGTAATTATAGTTATTAGTAGTGTTTACTATTTTTCCCCTTTCATTAGTATCGGATTTCAACTTAAATTGGTGGTGGTTGTTGATCAGAGAGTATTTAAATCATTGTGGATTTTTTTTTTTTGGAATAGCGTAATAGAAATGTAAATATACTAGATATTTTTGTACAACAAATAGAAGCTAACACATTTGGATATTAAAATCTATATATGAATCATCATAATGTTTTATCTTGTATCCAATGTGTGTGTTTATTCATTGTAGGGCTTAAGTTGGAAAGGACCTAACTTTCTTTCCCTCTTTATGGTGCAGCCAGAAGAAAAGAAGGGAAGAGAAGAAACGTACCAATAAGGTGATGTGCAGTCTAACGTTCAAAACAGAGGGAAGAAGTCAAGAACGCACCTCAAAATATCCTTGCCCTGTGGTGTTTGTTCCTGCAGAGAAACAAAAGAGCAAATCACCACCTTGCAAGGGTAATAGGTTCGGGTATTGACTTCACCCAACAAGATGAAAGTACAACCAAACTTAGTTGGTATAAGTTGGAAGAAGTATCCCAATTCAGCTTTTGTTAAATTTCTATTAGGGCTTTAGGTTTAGGTTTTCTTGTAGGAGGGGCTACCTTATAATCTCTAATCCTTTTCAAATGTACGTCTTAAAAGAGGCATTACTTGGACTATTGAAGTTCAGTGGCTAACAAATGTCAGTTTTTTTCCTTTCCTCTATTAGTAGTTTTTAGAATGAATGAATTGTTGTTCTCTACAATTATCCTATTATTATAAGAAATCTCAATTATAGGCTATAGTTGGTTTCCTGTGGTGGACTGCTCAAGCTCAAAGTAACAAGCAAAGCAAGGAACAAAACTAGTTGCAATCCATTTTTGACTAATGAATTACTTAGGTGGGCTATTTCAAAACGGTTGTGAGAGTTAAAGATTAAACCTGAAAAGGGAATGCTTTCGTTTTTGAAGTCAAATATGACAGCTTGACAAAGCAATCATTCATCCAAATAATTTAATCCAGCTATCGAAGTGCAAAGTGAGATTAGAAAGCCAACCGTTCCTTACCGATCAAAACTCTTCCTTTGCTTCACCAAAAATTCCAAATCAATTGCAACTTAAAATGCATTGCTGGATCCTAGAACCCAAGAATTTCAATACAGAACTGTTCTTATAATTTAGAATGCTATGGTACAATGTATTATGTAGTTGTCATTTTGGAAGTAATTGGCAAACTAGCAAACTATGATGATTACAGACTATAAAATAGAGACATCCTAATAAGGCTTTTGCCTCTAGTTCACGTGGTGCCACCTGAAAGATACAGAGAATGGCACCAACAAAGGCATGAAGTTTTAAATTAATTAAGCCCCATGAATTGCTATTGCATTTTTTCTTAAAAATTCAGTAATTATAAAATACTCTCGGAATACTATAATGCATACTCCACTCTTTCACAAAATAGTAGAGCCTACTAATTAAATTCATGATAGAATTCACAATTCATATAAGAATGAAGAATATACATTTATGGTACTCTTAGAATATTCAATAATTTTCTTAAAAATTAATCACTCTATTTAAAATAGATATTAAATAGTCCATATTTGATATTACATATTAAAAAGTGTATCTGTTACACATCATTTAAATTTTTAATTAATATTTTATTATATACTATTATATTCCGGAAATTAAATTTGAACTTTGAAATGGGTTCTTTCCTATCATTCTATGAAACTCATTAGGAGCAAGTTAAGGTTGGTCTAGAGAACTACATTTTAGGCATGATATATTTTTTAGTTTTTGGAAGAGCCCAAGTATATATATTCTCATTTTTAACTAGAGTTATCTTCAAAATAACAACTGAAGAGTTCTGTGTACAGTGTACCTACTGGATTGCAGCCGCACTAAATTTTATTTCACCCTCCTTATGAACAAATCCTCAGGGGGACAATAATCATAATTATGGTTGTCGTGCTCCAAATTCACTACTACTACTCGTGTGAAATATTTAAGGCAATCTTTATGGAAAGAACACTGGGTTGTTGAAACTAATCAATATGTAGCAAGAGCTCTCCAGAGTTGGGTGGTCTTCATTGCTCCGGAGCAGTAATGTTGGCAGAAGTGTAGCCCTTGTGCCACCAACATCGAAGAGAGGGAATAAGTACCATGAACATCACTGCAAATGTTGCATTGATTTTATTTTACGTACCTTTGTGACTTTCAGCAAAGCCTTTAATTTTTGTCCTTGATTTCGTACCTCAACGCTTAGATTCCATCAGCCAATTAGGCAAATCTCTCAAAAGAATTCAAATCTCCTGTTATGTTGCAATAGCAAATTAAGGGCAGCTTCTTTGAGGTGTCAATTCTTTTCAGTAAGTTTAACTGTGCAAATTAAACCTCCACCACTTTTCAGCAGAAAAAACTTCGACTTCCTTAAACAAGATGAAATTTATGCAACAGTAATTAATAGCATGCATCGCCAAAAAAATAAATGGTAACAAATATGGAGAGTAAAAACACAAAACTTCATTGCTGCTGATTAGCATGGAATACAATCCTCTCCATTTCACTTGAAATGGAGAGATCAATTTTACTATTAAGATTTTATTTCTTAGATCTAATAGGACTTGGATCTAACAGGGTTAGCTTAGAAGCTAGTTTTTTGCTTCTTAGTTTTTATGTACAGTTTTTTAAAATTTCATTTTTTTTCTTACTTTTTTTTAAGTACAAGTATACTTTAATACACTTTTAGCAAAAATATAAATATATAAGTTGTTTTCAAACAAACAAAAAAAGTTACCTCATACCATTATTTAATTACTTTTGAATTTGAGCTTTAAATTAAAATCTTAAATAACATGACACTGTATATATTTTTGAATGTATAATATTTAATCTGTATCATAAAATGGTCTAATTTAAAAGAAGAGGATCCTAATACAACAAGCATATTCTTAATTTATAAAAGGTTATAAGGAACAAGATTGATAAAACTTATTAGATTCTTGTAACTTAATTAGTTAACACATTCTGGTATTCAATTACTCTCACCCTCAACTATCCAATTACCAAAAAGAAAAAAAAAAACACTTGAAAACAATTTAATTAACAATGAGATGAGATGATAATTAGACTTGTTGGTCAAGGTTACTGACTTACTGGCAATTTTAGAAAACAATGCTGCTGTTGTAATAGCCATGCATGCACTACTGCCACCTTCACGGAATACGAAGTCATTGATTCAGTGCCACCAAACAATATTAAATTGTCATAATATAGATTACTATAGATGCAGCCTAATTTAAAACGCAACGTTGTGAATAGCAGAAAGACATTTAATTTTGTGGAAGAAATTTGCTACCAATATTTTATAACTTGTCGGTAATAAAATAGTAGCAGAAGAATATAAAAGATTATACAGTGTATGCATTGTACATACCTTGATAGTATTTAATCATGGCCAAGACAGCAGGAAGAGCAAAAGAATCGGGAGAGAAAACTATATATGCATTTATGGCATTGCCAGAGAATTAACACCTTATTATGTTTTGCAGGCGCTGCATTGTTTTGCTGGTTCTCTTTCTTTTTCCTGTGCTTGTTTTTGTTTTTGTTCTTCTTCTTCTTCTTCTTTCTTATCTTATATATTAGGAACAACCGAAAAAGGCACAGATAGAAATAGAAGGTAGTTGAAGTTACCGTTGTGCTTTTATTGTGTTCACGAGAGAATGAAGGTGGTTAGGTTTTTGCTTAGCTTTTATGAGGCTCATGTGGTTGAGCTTTAATTGTTACAAGTTCTTTGTTTTGTCATTTGGCACCTAAACCAAATACTACAAGAAAGGATAGCCTTATACGGTCGTGAACCTTTGGGAGAAGAAAGGCGAGAGGAGGAACTTCATTGACAGGGACTAATTAAGGGTACATGCAATTCATGTTAAATTTGAGAGTTATGTTTTGTCCCCTAGAAAGCCTTAATCATCAACTTTAAGGATTTATCAAGACGTAAATCAGGTAGTTAATTAGTCAATATTCAATCACAATATTAAATCATGGATAAACGCATTTAATACAATAAAGAACAAACACACACCCATATCGAGATAGAAATTTGTTCACGGAATGAAAATCCAAACCGCTAAAAACACTCTAGGGCCATGCTTGGCTCAACAAATCCACTATTGAATATTGTTGTGGTACAAACGATACTCACATTACCACACATGTAATTAGACCAAGTGCTCTCACTCTCTGCTCTTGCTAGTAACTACAGATCTTGCCTTGTGCCTTCAATGTTGTTGCCACAAGTCAATTCGCTAACTACAATACTAATCACTCGATCACTCCAAGACTTCTTGAAGATTTGATGTCTCTTTGTGTTTTTATGGTGATCTTGGATTTTGAAAGTATGAACCTCTCAAAGAAGTATCACTCTTTTTAGGTTTTTCTTGGTTTAGCGTATTTGTCTTCCTCTCTGGTGATTAGTATTGAAATTTTATTTAAGTAGAGTTTTGGGGTTGAATGACTACAAAATAACCATGAAAAACTAATATCATAAATTTTATAGTAAGGATTCACCCAAGCGAATGTCTCGCAAATGACTCATAAACCTTTATGTCTATCATTCTAGTCAGCAGACGAATCAAGCAATTCACTCGACTGAATTCTTCAAACATGTACATTGAATAGCAATTTTCAATCCTCAACCTCTACTACACCTTACTATTACAATAGAATATTTTTGAACAAATACAAATAAACTTTGTCATGGAATTAGATGGCACTACAAAGAAGGGGGTCATCCCCTCCAAAATTTTATGTAGTTTTTTCAATGGAAAAAAGATCCATGATGTTTGAGTCAATTTTAAACTGATGATATGTACTCTCAATTTAGTATTGTCAATCCATAAGTTATCAAAAATGGTATATTTACCCTTTTGTCTCACTTTCATCTATTATGAGCACTTTCATCTATTATGAGCGATGGAAAGTGGTCAAATTGTATTATAAAAAATTTCTTAAAATAAATTTAAAAAATGCCACAACTCTTTTTCTTTTTCTCAAGCTCAAATTTAGGCCCAGCTATTAAACAAATAAGCTTAAACATAACAATGTGTTCATGAACACAAGGCTCGATTTAACTATATATAATAGTACATTTTTATATGTATATTTGTATAAAAATAAATTTATATAGACTTGAAATCGAACTATGTAAGTTTGTAGATAGGTCTATATAATATCAAATTATCATTTGTAGTTTATTAATGATACAAACAATTAATTTGTAGTAAAAATTTCATAAAATTGTAAAAGGTAAAATTTTAGTCATGGTTTTACTACATAATAGAAAAAAAAAAAAAAAAAAAAAAAAAAAAAAAAAAAAAAAAAAAAAAAAAGTTAATCAAGTAGCTTATGAACAAGCTCGAGTTTGTTCAACAAAAAAATGTGCTAAGTTTAAAAATGTAATCTTGTTTGGTAAAAAGCTTGAACTTAGCTCATATTCAAAATAAAACTAAATGAATAAACTTGTACTTTTAATACTTTGCTCAATGACTTTTATCGCGTAACTACAGAAGACAAACTCATCAAACCTTGAAAGGATGGATATCACCAGAAGATAATTTTCATAAAGTTAATTTTGAAGGGATATGTGGACTGAACGGAATTGCTTAGGAATTGGGATTGTCATCAGGGATGTTCTTGGTGTAGTTACTGCTGCGCAGAGCATTAAGGTGCAACTTGCAAAGACTTCAATGGAGGGGCAGATATTAGCTATGGTGGCAGGGATTCAGCTTACTTTGCGTCAGAATTGCCACAGAAGTTGCTAGCCCAAATCTCCTTACAAAGCTGCTCTCTTCTGCCCCATGTTTGTTGCCTAGTGGAAAATGGAAATCAATGGAGGAAACCAGACTTGACATAGAGAAGTTTTAACAAATACAATGGAATACAGCTTCCTCTAGTAGTAATAGTGAGGCCAGAAAAATGGCAAAGTTTGATTTTGTATTGACTCATCTATAAAATTGAGCCTTTTTTTTTTACATCTATAAATTTTTTCAATCTTAAATTCAAAAAAAAAAAAAAAAATCATCTTTATTATCTATCCTATACTCTCAACTCATTCCCTTCCATCCAAAAATATTCTCTGTAGTTCAATGACAACAGTTAGTTCTTTCTATAGGTAAATCTTCTTATTCCACTTATTGTTAGAGGGAAAAAAAATCCTCCCCGCTTTAATTTTCATTAAAAAGTGGCTTATCACACGTAATTTGAATATGCGTTTATAAATATAGCTGTCATGTATCTTGATAGTTCAGTTAAATTCTAGTAGCCAGCCAAAAAAACATAAAAAAACGCAGAATGTAAAATGAAGTTAGATCCATTTTGAGGACGAATTTCAAGCAGAATGGAAAGGTCTTGTCTGGCTCTGGTTCGGCATGTTGATGAGCCTGTGTCTGTATATATAACTTTATCAAATTTTGAAAAAAAAAATATTTTAATTGTCTTTGGCATTTTTCAAAAAGGAGCCTTACTCACTTGAGGCCTAAAATATAACTGAAGCCCAACCCAACCATGAAGAAGATGGCAACAATATAGAAGCATACGTTAATTGGAGATTGGGCTCTGTTGCCCGTATGATGTCTCAGCTGAAGCCCAACCCGAGCTTTGGCAGTTTGGGCTTTCTTTCGCGATGTGATCCAAGTCATGGAAAAAACCAAAGCTTGGATTGTACTTGAATTGGGTTAAAATTAGCCTTCAAAAAGGAATGTCTGCATTTCAATATTTCAATCCCACTTCTCTGTTTTTATCTGTAAATGCTCCAATAGAAAGCAGTCATGGTACATAATAAGCTCTATAGATTAGCACATAATTTCATTGGTGGGGGGCTGAGCCTAGTAATCTGGGCTTGTGAGTGTGACCAATTGGGCCATTAAAGGATTAGAGATATAATAATTTAGAAAGATTAGAATCGGATTTTTTTTTTTTTTTTCCTTTCTTTTTTTGATAATTTAGGAGATGGTGATTTGAAATCCTAAATGTCTCCATTAAAAAAATTAGTTTAGAACCATATGCATATGCACAGATACAATTACAAAAGAAAAAAGAAAAAAACACATACACCATATATATAAGTTTTTACCTAATAAATAACGATTGTTCATAGTATTATGTAAAAATTTCATAAATTTGAATTATTTTTAGCTAGACAAACAAATTGAATTGGAAAGCATAATCTTTTAAACCATCTATTCTTCTAATTTTAGATACATAATTAGATATATGGTTGAGTTTCTTATGGTTCATTTATATTAAACTCCTTGTATTTTGTACTAAATTTACTCATTTGACACAAAAATTAAGAAGTTTAGATGAGACACATGGGACAAAATTAAACTTCAATTGAAATACAATTTGAATTTTAATTGAATTTTCTCTATCTACTAACTATATAAAAAGAGCCAACAGCTTAATCTACAGTAATCTTTGGTTTATTCAATTTGGTGAAGCAAAACTCACCATTTTGCTTGAGCTAGCCTTTTTTTTTTTTTTTTTTTTTAATATGCAGACACAATATAGCTATACTGACATAAAATATTCTTACAATATTTTCACAATTATTGAGATGATAATTTGCTCAAAATGAAATAATAAAATATAAGACTAGGACCAACCACAACTAAAATTAATTGTATTGTGAAAATTATATAACATCTTGTTGTTGTCACAATATTTTCACAATTGTCGAGATCTTAGTTCCTTATAGATCAAAAAAATAAATAAATAATAATAATAAGAAATGTTAAATTCACAAAATTTTCACTAGAATTTCACAACAAATCTTAAGTGGATAAAAAAGTGATATCAGTAACGGACCCAGTTTAAAATCAGTAACAATTTGTCATCTAAAATTTTTAGTGAAAATGTTTTGGAGGTAGCATTTTTCTAAAATAAAATATCATATTAGGACATTTCACAGCTAAAAATAAAGGTATTGTAAAAATATCATGACATTTTGTTGTGTTCCTAGACTTCTTTTTTTATTTTAGTCAAATTGGGTGAGTCAAAATTTATTATTTCATGCACAGTTTTCTTGTGCTGGCTTTTTTTTTTTTTTTTTTTTTTTAATACACAATTCAAAGTGGTGGTTCCAATTTAAAACCAGTATCAATTTGCCACCTAAATTTTTTTGTGAAAATATTGTAGAAGTAAAAAATAAAATAATAAAATATCAAACCCAATTTAGTCAAGTTTGTTAAGCCAAAATTCATTATTTCAAGCATTATTTTCTTCAACTGGCTTTTTTTTTGTTTTTTTTTTTTTTTAAATGCATAATGTAAAACCAGTAATAATTTACCACTTAAGATTTATTGTTAAAATATTGTAGACATAGCATTACTCTAAAATAAAATATAAAAAATATTAGACTAGGACCCACCATAGCTAAAAATAAAAGTATTGTAAAAATATTGTGATATTTTTTGTATTCCTACAATTTTTTTTTTTTTTTTTTTTGGATTAGTCAATTTGTTGAGCCAAAATTCATTGTTTTATGCACAATTTTCTTGGGTTGGCTTTTTTTTAACACATTGTTTAAAGTAAAAATAAAATAAAAACACATACACACACAAAGGCAAAAAAGCACTTTCACCCTTTATGTTTGGTGTAGTTTCATTCCTTCCCTAAACTAAAGGAGCATATACCCCATCTATTACACTCTTAGATAAACCCTAATGTAATCTTATGATTTCTAGAATATTCTCTTGTGCAATGTCTAAAATACACTCCACTAAATTTTAATGTCTTAAAAATTTTCTTTGTGTATTTTGAATTTTACGTGGTAGTCATGCTTGGAAAGTGAGAATTGGGATATATGGTGTTTTATTTGTCACCTAGAAAATACTAATTTATTAAGTTTAAATCTTCTATACTCATAATTTTATCTTAAAGGAAACTTTAATGACATATGTCTTTTATTATCATTTTCGTTTTTAATTTATTTTCTTGCTTAAAAGGGTTTTTCATATTAAAAATTAAGCTAAACATCGAAGTTATGCTCATAATATAGGATAATAAAAAAGGAAGTGTACGGCGCTCCGTCCTCAAACCCATTGGGGCCTGGGACTCTGATATGAAGGTATGGCCCACGAACCTAACCCTTATCTACCCAAAGGCCCAGCTCGAACACGCACAAACTGCGAGCCCAAGTTTTACTACCTAATCCTTGCTCGAGAAACCTTTCCTGAGCAACAAAGAAAGAATGACGTTTGAACACACCATCCTTTGCGTACCCGGCAGTGCCTTAGGAAACATCGCTGCTGAGCACATCTGCAGAAGTGGGAACCAAGTTCTAAAGCCACCCTCATCACATCCCACTCCCACCTAACTACCCACTTATGATTAATGACATTAGACCTCCCATTGCACTAACCACGGAAATAATCATGGTCTCTCCACTAATTTAGAGATATAAATATGAGATGTTGGAGGAGGACGAAGGTGGTTGAAAAGGTTCTGAAGGAACAGATAATACAGATAGAAAAGAGTGACAGAGAAAGAGCTTCATTGAATCTCAGTGCGGAGAACAACCCATAGTAGGAAATCCTAAACCCACTTTACAAATAAGTTATGACCCCAAGTGAGGTTAAGCCCAATAGCCTTATCTTAGGCGCGCACAGGAAGCATAGATAACAAAATCTTGATTGTAAATGGATGCATGTATTTCATTTGATGAAGAGTTTAAATTGTAGCATATATTATCATTCGTTGCAAAATTTTATATATTGTGAGAATACCTTATCAAAATTTATTTGTTTATTATTGGAAGATAATGACATTCATTATCATTCTTAGTATAATTTTTTAGTCAGTATTACCTTTAGCAAATAGATTCTAAGAAATTGTCATAGCTAGTAAATAGATATTCATATGTTAAATAGCTATTCTAAATTTAAGTACATGACTTTGTACTTTTTTTTTTTTTTAAAAGGCAAATTGCAAATTATACTCCTAAAGTTTGGAAGTGTTTGGATTTTACACCTTGAAATTTCAAAATTTGAATTTTACCCCCTTTAAACTTGAGGTATTTGGATTTTACACCTTAACGTTTCAGAATTTGGATTTTACCTTCTAAAGTTTAGAAGTGTTTGGATTTTACATCTACAAATTTTGAAACTTTAGAGTGTAACATCCAAGCACTCCTAAACTTTAAGAAGTAAAATTCAAACAACTCTAAACTTTAGAAGGTAAAATTCAAATTCTAGAACGTTTGGGTGTAAAATCCAAATATGCCCAAACTTTAGGAGGTAAAATTTAAATTCTAAAATTTTAAAGTGTAAAATTCAAATACCCTAAACTTTAATAGTGTAATTTGCAAAAATCCAAACTTTTTGTGACTTGAACTTTTTTATAAACACGATTCAATCATCCAAACGTTGTGAAACATTTTAATAGTTCTAAACATGTGATTCTGGATATTGACCCCTGGTCACATCGGGTGGCTGCCGTAAGGCCTTGGGTTAATAAGGGCCACTCGTTGGAGTATTGAGCTGTAGTATCAAATATGTATACCTTGTGGTTAGATACAAGGAACAACAACGTTTAAATGGCACCATCCCGGAGTCCCGACCAATGGTAGGGACAACAAATTGAAACTTTAGTACAATATATAATAACTAAACAACAGGAAGAAGAAAGAGGTATCAAAATGTGTGGAGCTTTGTGCTAAAATTTAGCATCACAAGCATCACGTGGGTTAGGAACTCCTATATTTTTTTATTTTATAATTAAAAAAAAAAAAAAAGTCAACAACCAAAAGAAGTTAAATGGGGAATTGCGGTTCAAGTGGATAAAGTAAAATCCACATGTTTTGAATGTGTTTTTATTATGCACAAATAAAAGTGACACCCATCTCTTTTTCAGTCCTCTTTTACATACAATAAGCGTGTGTTTGTTTCAGCCAAAAAAAATAAGCGTGTGTTTGAATTGGCATATTGCCCGGTCTGCGTGTTCAGCTTTTTTAGTGGGTCTCATGACTACCATTCTCGTACTACCAAACTCAACAAAACATAGATTTCTAGGTAAATTTAGATTTCACAACATTATTTATATTTTTAAAAATTATTTTGTTACAGTATTTTTAGCAACAAGTTTTTAATTTTCAGCAACTAAGGCCAGATTTGGATCCAAGTTCTTGCGCATTTACATTTTGCGTTTTCCTTTTTTTTTTTTTTTTTTTTTTTTTTTTTAGCCGCCCTTTTTGACTTCTCAGCAACTTTTTAGCCACACAAGTGAATTCTGTATACTGTTCACGAGATCCACAAACTTCACTTTTTAACAACTTTTTCATTAAAAATAGGTCTCACGTCATTATTCACACATTTAAAAATTATTTTGTTACAGTATTTCAGTTTTCAGTTTTCAATTTTAGCAAAATAAGTTCTATCCAAACAGACCCTAAGTAGTATCCAAACACACCCTAATTGTTAGTTTTTGGGTTAATACTTGACTAGACAACATACTAAAGGGTCTGTTTAACAAAGACTTTTAATTTTTGTCTCATTTTTTTATTAAATTTTAAAAAAAAAATAAAACTAGCTTATATTAGAGCTGTTAGTTAGTCAAGATTTTATGAGTATTGAATGTTTAAGCTCATTTCAAATACAAAAATAAAATATTCAAGCTCGCAGCTTGAGGTTGAACCAAGCTCACCTCATCAAAGAGTTCAGAAGCTTAAGCTTAGCTTGACTCAGCTTGATTTATTAATCAAGCCAAATTCGAACTCAATTTCAAGCTCTTGAGCTTGCAATACAATACAAGTACATTATCAAGCACATATTAAGCATATTATTAAGCTCATTTGATTTAGACAAGTGGACCTAACTCCTAATTAATTGGAAACTTAGTAAAATATGACTTAACTTTTCAAGTCGATATCAAAATTGTTACTAAATCGATAAACGAGCTTAGGCTCAACTTGTTTTTTATGAAGCTATATTGTTTCCTAGTTTGTTCACGAAAAAAAAAAATTTTGCTTGAGTTTGGCTCTTTTATTAACAAAACTAAAACTAAAATTAAAACTTGGGTTGTTTATAAACAAACAAATATGAGTAAGTTTTTTGTCAAGCTAACCCAAGTTGTTTATGAACGGCTTAATTCATTTATAATCCTACTTAGCTTTTTAAGACACGTTGAAAATAAAAGCTACAAAAAACTATATTTTTTTTGTATCACATTTAGCAAATAAGCTATTAGAAACTATAGGATACCTAAACAAACACTAGATTGAAAAACGAAGGACTGAATCAATAGTTTGCAAAATTATGGCCGCACGAAATGCTAGAACATATGAGGTATTTTTAAAAAAAAATTAAAAAGTAATTAAATAATATTTATTTAATTTTACTTTATAAGTTTTTGTTTATAATTCCTTCCTCTTGATTTTTTGTGAAATAAAATTACTATATAAGTTTTGTTTTTTTTATTACTAGCAACAAATTTTTCAAGAGATTCTTTTTGAACTCTCTCTCTCTTTTAAAATTCAATGTTGAAGTAGACATTTATAATTTAAAATATTTATAAAAAAAATGTCTATATTAATAAATGTTAAAAGATAGAACAATAGAATATGATTTATCAAAAACACAATTGTCGCTTCGGTTAACAATAACCTAATAACTTCAATCTTCACAAGCTATGATGGATTTACTTTAAATAAAATTTTCCTCATCATAATATGTAAAATAAAATAAAATGGACTAAGTTTATTTACCTTAAATTTGACACATTAGAAAGTTATTGGTTAGAGAGAGAGAGAGAGAGAGAGAGAGAGGTTTGATGGTGTTACTGTGTTAGCAGTACATGTGGTATTACATTTAGCATATGTTAAACTTTTTTTTTCTTTTTCTTTTTTTTTTTTTTTTGACAACCAACCTCACATGCCAAGCTTTGTATGCATATATATGTAGCTTTATATATCACCACATCGTACAAGATATAGAGACTGTATTCTGAATATTTTTCCCTTAATTCTCTCTTCTTTTATTTAAACATTAAAAAAAAAAAAAAAAAAAAATTGCTTCTCTGGTGAATTATGAAAACGTTTTCTTAAGTTAGAAAAAAAAAAAAAAAAAAAAAAAAAAAAAGGGAGAGGAGAGCATATACAATATATGGTTTTCCTTTTCTTTATTTTTTAGGTAGACATGGACCACTTTACATAAAAATGGGGTATAATATACAGTTTTGTTTGAGATTACATAATATCAAAAGTTTGATTCCAAGCACGTTTCAAACTATCTTATTCTAGCATACTATGCAGTTGTTGAAAAAATCATTCATATATAGTTTTATAATTTGTAACTTGTTTAAATAATACACATAGATATTTTTATAATTTTTCACGCAACAAAATTAGAAAATATAATTTCAAACATGAACAGAAGGAGAATTTGACCATTGTTCCCCTTGATTTTTTTGTAAAAAAATATTAGTATATATATAGTTATAAATTTTAGTAATTTTGTTATATAAAATTACATTTTGCCCCCCTAACAATATATTGATTCTTTTAAGAATAATATTATAGCCACAAACGTTTCTACAACATTTTTACAAACTATTAAGATAGTAAATTTTTATTAGTTTACTCTCGCATTTTCCTCATTTTAAAGGGCATAAAAAAATGTATAAACCTAAAATCTAAAACAAAATATACAAACTCAAAAAAATTAGCACAACAACAAAAATTATCAATAATAGTTTTAAAAAAATTTAAAATTTTAAACAAACTAATAGCAAACCCACACATAAAATACAAAAATAATTAATTAATTAATTATAAAAAATCCTTAGTGGTTAAGCAATAAAGCTAAAGGCTGGAGCAGCCGCATGCAGCCAATAGCAAAACCACCCCTTCTAACTTCAAGTTCTGACTTCGTCCATGATTTCAAGGAGATTTGGAGTCAAATTTTGTCAATATAATAATAATAATAATAATAATAATAACAATTGTAGGGATAAAAGCCCAAATTCGTATGTTGGGCCTTAGGCCCTATTTGAAGATATGGGTACGTTCGAGGAGAAGTAAACGATTGGGAAAGACCCCAGAATGGAGAATCACATAAGGAAAGAATAGAAGAATATAGTCCAAGGAGTGTATACCCCTCGGACTTGAAGAATATCGGTCAAGCCAATACCTGAGCAGTTTAGGTGAACTTCCAGGAAGTTCCAACGATAAGGATGAACTTCATGCACGTATAAAGATGATAAGAATAGAGAAATATCTAAAGTAAAAGCTGCTACCACTGTATTTAATGCCCTGCAGCAACTTTTCTGACTGCATTTATGTGGAGAAAACCCCTGAACAGTGTCATCTCAGCAGCCACCACTCATAAAGAGCCAAAGAAGTTACCTAATGAGACATGTACTCAAGTGAATGCTTAGATGAGGAACAAGTGTACGATGAAGATGTTAAAAAAGAAGATTATATAAATGTAAGAGACTTCTCATAAAAGGGGGGATTGGAGAAAAAGAGAAGAGGAAGAGAAAGGAGAATTTACTGTAGCTCTAAGAATGATATTAACCTTTCAGAAAATAATTTACCTATTCGGACATCAGTTTATACAAGTTTCGAGTATGTTTTTTGTACTGACTCACCTTTTAAAATCTTGATTAACTGTTGCTTATTTCACAAATAGTCCAGTTCTTTCACCCACTCTCTACAAATTCATTGTATTGGGCTCACATCCCGTATCTTTTGGGCTTGGGCTACAAATCTTGTCCCTACAATAATAATAATAATAATAATAATAATAATAATATATGTGTGTGTATATATAATATGGATCACACGTAATGTTCAAGAATTTTTTTTTTTAATTTATGTCCAAAAATATAAAATGGGTAACTTGTACGGATATATTATATCAACGTCCTTCTCCAGTCAATTGCCTTATGTGGAAAGGGAAAAATGGGCATTTGCCCCTAATTTACAAACTATGCAGTAAAATGTCTATGTTTTGTAATTATTTAGCAAAATGCCCATTTTTTTGAAACTCGATTTTAACAAAATCGAGTTACATGTGTGACTCGACATTAACAATGTCAAGTTTTATGCATATTTTGCCACTTAAATTTTTTTGAAAATTTAAGTAGAACTCAACATTACTAATGTCGAATTCCTCTTAAAAATATACATAGAACTCGATTTTGAGGAATATAGAGTTTTATACAGAACTCGATTTTTTTATAATCAAGTTTAAAAAACAGGGGCATTTGGTAAATAGTTTCATAACATGAATATTTTACTACATAGTTTGTAAATTATGGACAAATATCCATTTTTCACACGTGGAAAGTAGATGTTTTTTAATTCTATACCTGCACACACTAAGGACAACGCTTATGGTAGAACCATTGCACTACTACCCTTGTGATTATTGGGTTCACATGATGATAACTGATGAGCAAATGAGGACTGTGGCCATTAAGGGCGGAATTAGAAATTTTTGCTTAAGCCAACCCCTATTTTATAGGCTATATCTTTAGAAAGTTTAATAATTATAAGTAATATAAAGGATTTAAAAAAAAAAATTGAAAGCCCCCTAACTTTGGAGGAAGTATACCATGTTACGGGTGTATGCTTTTTTTCTCTCACAAGTTAGTATTATCTACATTTGGTGGGTCCTACTAAATATGAGAGGAGAGAAACATACACACATAACAGGGTGTATTTTCTCCCAGCCTTGGCTTTAGGCCCCGTTCGTTTAGAGTGAAAATAGGGAGGATGGAAAATAAAGAGAGGAAAATAGTTGTTTTCCACTGTTCGTTTGAGGAAGGAAAATAGGAAGGATGGAAAACTGGAGAAAAAGTTTTCTCTCCGGGCCCACATTTTTTTTCCTCCCAAATTGGGAGGAAAACTTGGGGGAGAAAAGTGCTAGTGTAGCACTTTTCCACAAATGCCCTTTCCAGGTTCTATTCTCCCTCTCTCTTCTTCTTTTTTTTTTTTTTTTTTTTTCACCATGATGTTCTGTGTGTGTGTGTTTTTTTTTTTTTTCCTTTTTTTTTCCAACCTGACGTGCTCTTTTTTGTCCTTTTTTTATTTCAAGGTGACGTGCTCTTTTTTTCTCAACATGACATGCTTTTCTTTTTCTTTTTTTTTCTTTTTTTTTTCAATGTGATGTTCTCTTCTTCTTCTTCTTTTGGTTTTTTTTTCTTATGACATTAATTTTTATATTATAATAATAAAAATATAAATATAAATTTATATATATGATGTTGTAAATTTTATATTATTTAATGGGTACAAATAAATCTATTTCTTACATAATATGTAACAAGGGTATAATAGTCAATTTATATAAATTATATTTTCCATCCTTCCCTTTTTCTCTCCAACCAAATAAAAGAGTTTTCCACCCTCCCATTTTTCCACCCCTTCAACCGAACACATAAAAGGAAAAATTAAATATTTTTCATCCTCCTATTTTTCCATCCTCTCACAATTTTCCATCTTCCTACTTTTCCACTCCTCCAACCGAACGGACCTTAGTTCCGCCACTAGTGGATGTCCCTGCGAATCAAACACTTGTGTACCTCCTTTTTTTCATAAAACCTCCTCGTTTTCGTCGCCATAACTATTTGAGTACAAATTGTTAACGACCTTTGACTTGTCCGAGAATACTGCCTCCATTAAAAAAAATTCACAAAAGTGTTCACTTGTGAACCTCGTTTTTTCATAAAACCTCCTCGTGTTCCTCGTTTTCGTGGCCATAACTATTTGAGTACAGTATTTGTTAACTACCTTTGATTTGTCTGAGAATAGTACCTCTATAAAAAAAACACTCACAAAGTGTTCCAGCAAGTATTAACAAACACCCAAATATAACTCTCTCTCTCTCTCTCTCTCTCACCCTTACAGAAACATATAATACATATGGCTTGTAATATGCGAACTGATCTTCTTATTTCCCAAATATGTCCAACCAGTGGACATGTTAGTGTTAAGAGAAGAATAGGCAATGCCTCTGTGGTTCGTGCTGTAGTCGTTGATCACAACACTTTGGTTAAGGATATTATCGGTTCGACTAGTAGTTTGATTATGAGGAGGCAGACATTGCCAAAGCCACAACTAGTTGAAGAAACTGATCATGAAAGGAAAGGATGTAAAGGAAAATTTGGGAGGTTTGGAGGGAAGTTCGTGCCAGAGACATTGATTTCTTGCTTGAGCAATCTTGAAGCTGAATTCAATTTGGTTTTGCATGACGCCCAGTTTCAGGTTTGCATTAAACAATCACAACTAAGCGCTACACAAACTAAGAATACTAAAAATCCATTGTGCATGACATTATTCTTCTTTCATTAACTGGAAGAAAGTTGTGGGAGTTTGAAATCAATGTTAAATTTTAGCTAGAAGCTAGCCCAACAAAAAAAACAAACACTTTTTGAGCTCATTAACACGCTAAATAAACATCATTTCCTGACATTTTTCATATCTTGCAAAGGTGATGCGTTATGATTAATGTAAAATTATTTTCACATAATTCTAATATAAACGTCACTTTTATTGTACAATAATCACAACATACCACTTAAAAAATTAAAAATGATGCTGTGGAAGTTTTTGTGTCATTAGACTAATTATTCATATATAACATGACCCCAAGAGGGAAAGAAAAATGCTAAAATGATTCTTCATGCAAAAGCTGAGATTTTTTTTTTTTTTTTTTTTTTTGGATGAATTTATTGTAGGCTGAGCTAGCAACGGCACTAAGAGACTATGTTGGGAGGGAAACACCTCTATACTTTGCCGAGCGGCTCACAAATCACTACAAGAAGAACAATAATGGAGAAGGGCCAGAGATATATCTAAAAAGAGAGGATCTGAACCATGGTGGAGCACACAAGATCAACAACGCCATAGCCCAGGCCATGATTGCCAAACGTCTAGGCCGAAAAAGTGTTGTGGCAGCCACTGGTGCTGGACAACATGGTGTGGCCACAGCTGCTGCATGTGCCAAACTTTCTTTGCAGTGCACAATCTTCATGGGCACCAAAGATATGGAGAAACAGTCCTCTAATTTGGTGTTAATGAAGTTGCTGGGTGCTGAGGTATACATATTTCTTCTTTTCTTACAATAATTCACATTTTTCTGACAGTCATGTTTTATGATTTTATTGTGGAACATAACAGTGATTTTGAGTTCAAACTTTGACAAAATTATAGATAATGATTAAGGATCCTTTGGTAAAAGACAACGTTATTTAAGTGTTGTGAAAATACTTATGGATGAAAAAATATTGTGAAAATACGTATTGTGGTATTTAAATAACAAAAACTATTATTCAAATAATATTTCCCAACAACCCTAAATAATTGAAGAGTCCGGTTAATGTGTGCCCTAAGGGCACACATTAAGCTTTCTATTTTTAAAAATATTTTATCGAGAATTGAAAAAACTGTCATTACTTTTTCAATTCTCAAAAAAATTCTTTTCAAAAATAAAAATTAATGTATGCCCTAAGGGCACACATTAGTAAAATCCATAATTGAATTCAGGTACAAGCTTTTGAGACGTCCAAGGACTTCTTCACTCCAAAGAATTGACTTTCTTTTTTTTTTTCTTTTTTTTGGTGAACAAGAATTGACTTTCTTTTATCTAATGTAAAATGATAACTTTTATAAAGATATGATTTGACTCATATCTTATTCAATGCATTTAAAGACTAGATAAATACACTTTCAAAAAAAAAAGACTAGACAAATACATTGTGCCTGTGACAAAATGATGGAACTTCATTCTTTACATCATATTTTAATATTTTAATAGTTATAAGAAAGTCAAGTTTTCATGGTTAACATATAATAGAGGCTGATTCACATTTAAAAGTGGATTGCATATACAACAAAGATACAAACTATTATGATATATATTAGATGCGTCAAAGTTATAAATTTGCAATTAGATTTTTTCTAATCACTTATAAACTCAAAATTTACATAGTAAACATACAATATGAGATTTAGTACATGTTTGCACAACACACACTCAATCAATCAAATCTCAATAATTTGAGGTATCAATTTTTAAAGTCTCTTTTTTTTTTTTTTTTATGTAAATACATTTTTACGAATTTTCAATAAATAAATAAGCTTTCCCAAAAACAAAACCTAATACAAAGGAACATCTGTGGCTATAATTTATTTGACGGAGAACCCGACGACACAACCACTCGATGATTGCTATATGGTGCTTGTTGGCATGATTCTTAAACGAAAAAAGGACAGTGGACCAATCCAATATTCCTTTCATGAATACTCACTTTCACTTCTGGCATATGTGCAAGAAATATAATATAGCTCTAAAATAGTACGGTAGAGAGGTAAAATATTGACCATTAAAATTGTTGTTTTGGCATATAATTGAAAATTATGTAAAATTTACCAAATTTTATCTAAAAATAATCTATATCAGTCAATATATAATTATGTAAATTTACAAATTTGATACAATTATCATGTAAATTTATGCATTTAATTTCTTATTCTTTCTTTATATATCACGAAAATGAAAAACAAGAGTGAATGTCGAGGACTAAGGATGAAAGTGAATGTTGATTATTGTGTGCAAAGAAAAAGAAACAATTTTGAAAAATAAGAAAATTTGATTTGATAAAATGTAGTGTAAAATAGATAATCTAATGTGCGATATTTTAAGAAGTGAGTATGTAAAATAAATTTTAAAAGTATATTTTTATGCTAAATATACATAAATTTTTGCATAAACTAACATGAATGCTCCATCATTTAGGTTAAATCAGTTGATGGAAATTTTAAGGATGCAACCTCAGAGGCCTTCAGGGAATGGGTGGGAAACTTAGAGGGCAGCTATTACTTGACAGGAACAGTAGTGGGGCCTCATCCATGTCCAAGCATGGTCAGAGAGTTTCAATCAGTGATTGGAAAAGAAACAAGGAGACAAGCAATGGAGAAATGGGGTGGCATGCCTGATGTGTTGGTTGCATGTGTAGGGAGTGGTTCTAACGCATTGGGGTTATTCCATGAATTTATTAAAGAAAAAGATGTGAGGTTGATTGGAGTTGAGGCTGGAGGGTTTGGCTTGGAAAGTGACAAGCACTCTGCAACTCTGGCTAAAGGTGATGTGGGAGTTTACCATGGAACCATGAGCTACTTGTTGCAAGATGAGGAAGGCCAAATTATGAGGCCACACTCAGTTGGCGTGGGGTAAGAACCAAAGCACCAAATTTTTATTACATTTAGCATATAAAAAAATATAAAAAATTATAATCTTAGTACAATTCTAATATAAAATATTGATTAAACTAACGCAATAACAATGAGTTAGAGTTAACTCTACTAGTAAAAATTTTATTACGGAATAAAATATTTAACATTCGAACCCCGCCTAAACCATAAAACTAATTGATATCTTGATCTTATGATAAAAAATCATTATTTTCAACAACATATTCACAGACTTTTTAATTATAAATGAGGAGACAATGAGAAGTTTTTTTCTTTTGTTAATTTACATTTTTTTTTAATAATATTTAATAGTGGTTAAGAGATTTGAACCTCGAATATTTACATTGAAAACACCAAACTATGTCAACAAGTTACAAAACTCCCTGTGGTTAATTTACAGTTTTTTTTTTTTTTATGAGAAGAGGTTAATTTACAGTTTTGTGCACACTTTTTACCTGTATACACAGCATAGAGTGCATATATACAATTTTTTTTTTTTTTTTTTTTTACTTTTTTGAGAAACTTATATACAAAATTTTTTTTTTTTTTTTTGAGAAAGTATATACAAAAATTGAAACAGGAGTAGGAGTAGCATTTTTATTTACACTATAGACATGCAGTAGAGCATAGGCCAAGGTCGAACCACCGCATATTTTTATAAGAATAAAAAAAAAATGATTACAAAATCAGCACGTTCGAAAGAAAGATGCAACGTGATATATATAATAAAGTAGGATAATGTTTGACCCCAAAAAATAATCAAATTTATATTTAACAGTAAAAAGCAAAGATAATGTAAAATATATAAAAGGGGGAACTTGAGACAAGTGATTTCTGACTCTCGGGGTTGAGACTTAAGAACCAATTAGTTCTTTTTTTTTTTTTTTTTTTTTTTTTTTTTTTTTTTGAAAGGGAATAAAATGGCATTAAAACCAATAAAAGGAATACTAGCACAAGTTCTGCTACAACCAGACAAAGCAGCTAATCAATACACACATCAGAATGAATTAAGGAAGAAACCATAGGGGGGTAACTCCTTTCCATATAAGAGAACATTCACCCCTACGAGCATATTGGGCTAGCTCATGAGCATTCACCCCAATTAGTTTAAAGTTTAAACCATCCTTTCACTTAATCCACATATAAATATATATTGTCACGTTTAATGCAAGTTGCTAATACTAGTTTAGACCAATTATTAAATTAATAAATTAATTAAGATGATAGTAATGGCTACTTTTTAGTGTGATGTAGATGTGCCTAATCCAGAAATAAATGCAGGCTAGAGTACCCAGCTGTTGGCCCAGAGCTGAGCTTCCTTAAAGACACAGGGCGTGCAGAATACTACAGTGTCACAGACAAGGAAGCCCTAGAAGGTATGCAATGAGAGGCAGTTACATAATGAGTAATGATTACCACACACTTACTAACGTACATTATCCGTACACACTGTCACCATTCACATTTTATTGTGGATATCATGTATGCAATTCTTAATATGATATATACGGAGTGTACATTATTGAGTGCGCAACAAGATTTTTTTTTCATATATAATAATTGATACGTACGAGAAAATGAAGTTATGGAGAATACTATTTTCTAAAATTGAGACTATTAATTTGTGGTTCCCTATTGTTTGCAGCTTGCCAATTGTTATGTAGATTGGAAGGTATAATTCCATCGTTGGAGGCCTCTCATGCATTGGCGTTTCTGAATAACCTTTGCCCCACTTTGCCTACTGGTACAAAGGTTGTGGTAAATTGTAGTGGACGTGGAGATAAGGATGCCGAAATGATTTTAAATCACAAATATTACCCCATGGAGCAACAGTTCCCTGCTTCTCAAAACTTGTAGATATGTACAATGACAAGCAAATAAGGCGTGGCTGTGGCACCATTTTAGTTTGTTTGAGTTAGGATTAAAAATTAAAATTATTTCACTGTTTAGCTTATTTTTACTATTATTCATAAGCCTCACTGCATTTTGTGACTATTTATGAGTCTCATTGTATTATTTCAACTAATTTTTACTTTTATTTACAGTACTTTCAGCAATAATTTTTCAATTTCAGCAAAAAAAAGCGATATCCAAAAAAGCGGTATCAATAATTTTTCAATTTCAGCAAAAAAAAAAGTGTTTTTAAGTTTTAACCCATACCCTGTAACTCGTATAATATTTATGATCTATATGAATCAATTTTAATTAGAAGATAGCTCTCATATGGTGGTAACGAGTGGTTAGTGGTCAAAATAACTCTGCAACACTTCGAACCCCACCAAATAATATATATTTTTCGACAAAGAAAAGGTAGGAATGACCCATCATGATCCAAACTACCCTTTGTAGACTCGTTGTGATGCTTTTGTCTTTGTCAATCGTAAGTGTTATATATATATATATATATATATATATATATATATATATATATATATATATATATATATCTGTTGCCCGCAATGTTGCGGGATTAATATTATTGAGAACAAACACCCAAATAAGAAAGATGCCGAACGTATCAAAAAAAAAAAAAAAGATGCCGAAACATCTGCTTTGCGTAACACTACAAAGCTCCCTGATCTACTAAAAACAGATTTCTCATTTCTCTTTAGGATAGACAACAGATATATATATATCTGTTGCCCGCAATGTTAGTAGTACATGTGGTATTACATTTAGCATATGTTAACCTTTTTTTTTTTCTTTTTTCCTTTTTTTGACAAACAACCTCACATGCCAAGCTTTGTATGCATATATATGTAGCTTTAAATATCACCACATCGTACAAGATATAGAGACTGTATTCTGAATATTTTTCCTTTAATTCTCTCTTCTTTTATTTAAACATTAAAAAAAAAAATTTTGTGTCTCTGGTGAATTATGAAAACGTTTTCTTAAGTTAGGGAAAAAAAAAAAAAAAAAAAGAGAGAGAGAGAGGAGAGCATATACAATATAGGGTTTTCCTTTTCTTTATTTTTTAGGTAGACATGGACCACTTTACATAAAAATGGGGTATAATATACAGTTTTGTTTGAGATTACATAATATCAAAAAAGTTTCGACTCCAAGCACGTTGCAAACTATCTTATTCTAGCATACTATGTGGTTGTTGAAAAAATCATTCATATATAGTTTTATAATTTGAACCTTTTTAAATAATACACATGGATAGTTTATAATTTTTCAAGTAACAAAATTAGAAAATATAATTTCAAACATGAACAGAGGGAGACTTTGACCATTGTCCCCCCTAATTTTTTTGTAAAAAAATATTAGTATATATATAGTTATAAATTTTAGTAATTTTGTTGTATAAAATTACACTTTGCCCCCCTAACAATATCATTGATTCTTTTAAGAATAATATTATAGCCACAAATGTTTCTACAACATTTTTACAAACTGTTGAGGTAGTAAATTTTTATTAGTTTACTCTCGCATTTTCCTCATTTTAAAGGGCATAAAAAAATTTATAAACCTAAAATCTAAAACAAAATATACAAGCCCAAAAAAATTAGCAAAACAACAAAAATTATCAATAATAGTTTTAAAAAAAATTAAAATTTTAAACAAACTAATTTTAAACAAACTAATAGCAAACCCACATAAAATACAAAAATAAATAAATAATTAATTATAAAAAATCCTTAGTGGTTAAGCAACAAAGCGAAAGGCTGGAGCAGCCACACGCAACCAATAGCAAAACCACCCCTCCTAACTTCAAGTTCTGACTTCGTGCATGATTTCAAGGAGATTTGGAGTTAAATTTTGTCAATATAATATATATATATATATATATATATATATATATATAAAATATGGATCACACGTATTGTTCAAGAATTTTTTTTTTTTTTAATTTATGTCCAAAAATATAAAATGGGTAACTTGTACGGATATATTATATCAACATCCTTCTCAAGTCAATCGCCCTATGTGGAAAGGGGGGAAATGGGCACTTGTCCCTAATTTACAAACTATGCAGTAAAATGTCTGTGTTTTGTAATTATTTAGCAAAATACCCATATTTTTGAAACTCGATTTTAACAAAATCAAGTCAATTGCCCTATGTGGAAAGGGGGAAAATGGGCATTTACCCCTAATTTACAAATTATGCAGTAAAATGTCTATGTTTTGTAACTATTTAGCAAAATGCCCATTTTTTTGAAACTCGATTTTAACAAGATTGAGTTACATGTATAACTCGACATTAACAATGTCGAGTTTTATGCATATTTTGCTACTTAAATTTTAATAAAAATTTATTGTCAAGTTCCCCTTAAAAATATACATAGAACTCGATTTTGAGAATATCGAGTTCTACACAGAACTCTATTTTCTTATAATCAAATTTAAAAAACAAGGGCATTCGGTAAATAGTTTCATAACATAAATATTTTACTACATAATTTATAAATTATGGACAAATATCCATTTTTCACACGTGGAAAGTAGATGTTTTTTTAATTCTGTACCTACACACACCAAGGACAACGCTTGTGGTAGAACCATTGCACTACTTCCCTTTCAATTATTGGGTTCACGTGATGATAACTAATAAGCAAATGAGGACTGTGGCTATCAGGGGCGGAACTAAAAATTTTTGCTTAAGCCAACCCCTATTTTTATAGGTTATATCTTTAGAAAAGTTTAATAATTATAAGTAATATAAAGGATTTAAAAAAAAAAAAAATTTGAAGGCTCTCCAGTTTTGGAGGGGATATACCGTATTACGGGTGTATGTTTCATTCTTCTCACAAGCTGGTAATACCCACAACTAATGGGTCTTACCAAATATAAAATGAGAGAAACAAACATCCGTAACAGGGTGTATTTTCTGCCAGCCTTGACTTTAGTTCTGCCACTAGTGGCCACTGTGTCACTGCGAATCAAACACTTGTGAACCTCATTTTTTCATAAAACCTCCTCCTGTTCCACGTTTTCGTGGCCATAACTATTTAAGTACAGTATTTGTTAACTACCTTTGACTCGTCTGAGAATAATACCTCTATAAAAAAACTCACAAAAGTGTTCACTTGTGAACCTCGTTTTTTCATAAAACCTCCTCGTGTTCCACGTTTTGGTGGCCATAACTATTTGAGTACAGTATTTGTTGCCTACCTTTGATTTGTCTGAGAATAATACCTCTATAAAAAAAACGCTCACAAAGTGTTCTAACAAGTATTAACAAACACCCAAATATAACTCTCTCTCTCTCTCTCACCCTTACACAAACATATAATACATATGGCTTGTAATATGCGAACTGATCTTCTTATTTCCCAAATATGTCCAACCAGTGGACATGTTAGTGTTAAGAGAAGAATAGGCAATGCCTCTGTGGTTCGTGCTGTAGTTGTTGATCACAACACTTTGGTTAAGGATATTATCGGTTCGACTTGTAGTTTGATTATGAGGAGAACGACATTGCCAAAGCCACAACTAGTTGAAGAAACTGATCATGAAAGGAAAGGATGTAAAGGAAAATTTGGGCGGTTTGGAGGGAATTTCGTGCCAGAGACATTGATTTCTTGCTTGAGCAATCTTGAAGCTGAATTCAATTTGGTTTTGCATGACGCCCAGTTTCAGGTTTGCATTAAACAATCACAACTAAGCACTACACAAACTAAGAATACTAAAAATCCATTGTGAATGACATTATTCTTCTTTCATTAACCGGAAGAAAGTTGCGGGAGTTTAAAACCAATGTTAGATTTTAGCTAGAAGCTAGCCCAAAAAAAAAAACACTTTATTTTTTTAATACATGATAGAGTTTTTACTCTAATCTAATCTAATCTAAGTATATATATGTGTGAAGTTCCCTCCTGAAGACTTGAACTCTAACCTCTACCCTTCATACCCATAAGTACTTATATTTGTAAATTGACTATCGTACCAAGGGTGTGCGGTGGTAACACTTTTTGAGCTCTTAAACACTCTAAATACACATTATTTTCTGACCTTTTTCATGTCTTACAAATGTGATAAGTTATGATTTGTGTAATATTATTTTTACATAATTTTAATATGAATCTCTCCACACCACACAAGCACTTATATTTGTAGAGCGACCATCGCATTAAGAGTGTGTGGTGATAACACTTTTTGAGCTCTTAAACACTCTAAATACACATCATTTTCTGACCTTTTTCATGTCTTACAAATGTGATAAGTTATGATTTGTGTAATATTATTTTCACATAATTCAAATATGAACGTCATTTTTATTGTACACTAAACACAACATACCACTTAAAAAATTATAAATGATACTGTGGAACTTTTTGTGTCATTAGACTAATTATTCATATATAACATGACCGGAAAGAAAAATGCTAAAATAGCTTCATGCAAAAGCTGAGAGTTTTTTTTATTAATGAATTTATTGTAGGCTGAGCTAGCAACGGCACTAAGAGATTATGTTGGGAGGGAAACACCTCTATACTTTGCCGAGCGGCTCTCAAATCACTACAAGAAGAACAATAATGGAGAAGGCCCAGATATATATCTAAAAAGAGAGGATCTGAACCATGGTGGAGCACACAAGATCAACAACGCCATAGCCCAGGCCATGATTGCCAAACGTCTAGGCCGAAAAAGTGTTGTGGCAGCCACTGGTGCTGGACAACATGGTGTGGCCACAGCTGCTGCATGTGCCAAACTTTCTTTGCATTGCACAATCTTCATGGGCACCAAAGATATGGAGAAACAGTCTTCTAATTTGGTGTTGATGAAGTTGCTGGGCGCTGAGGTATACATATATACTTCTTTATTTCTTACAATAATTCACATTTTTCTGACAGTTATGTTTTTTGATTTTATTGTGGTATCATAACAGTGATTTTGAGTTCAAACTTTTACTAAATTATAGATAATGATTAAATAATTGAATTCAGGTACAAGCTTTTTGAGACGTTCAAAAACTTTTTTATTCCAAAGAATTGACTTTTTTTTCTTTAATATGCAATGATAACTTTTATAAAGATTTGATTTGACTCATATCTTATTCAATATATTAAAAGACTAGACAAATACATTGTGCTTCTGACAAAATGATGGAACTTCATTCTTTAGATCATATTTTAATATTTTAATAGCTATAAGAAAGAGTCTACATGATAAACATGTAATAGAGGCTAGTTCACATTTAAAAGTGGATTGCATATACAACAAGGATACAAACTATTATGATTTTTTTTTTTTTTTTTGAGAAGCAACTATTATAATATATATTAGATGCGTCAAAAGTTATAAATTTACTATTAGAGTTTTTATAATCACATTAAACTCAAAATTTGCATAGTAAACATACAATATGAGATTTAGTACATATTTGCACAACACACACTCAATGAATTAAATCTAGATAATTTGAGGTATCAATTTTTAAAGTCTCATTTTTTTTTTTTATGTAACTACATTTTCACGAATTTTCAATAAATAAATAAGCTTTCCCAAAAACAAAACCTAATACAAAGGAACATCTGTGGGCTGTGGCTATAATTTATTATAAGTAGGACCATATTTGAAGGAGAACCCGACGACACAACCACTCGATGATTGCTATATGGTGCTTGTTGGCATCATTCTTAAAAGAAAAAAGGACAGTGGACCAATCCAATATTCCCTTCATGAATACTCACTTCTGTCATGCAAAAAATATAATATAGCTCCAAAATAGTACGGTAGAGAGGTAAAATATTGACCATTAAATTGTTGTTTTAGCATATAATTGAAAAATGTGTAAAATTTACAAAATTTTATCTAAAAATAATCTACATCAGTCAATGTATAATTATGTAAATTTATAAATTTATTATAATAATCATGTAAATTTATGCATTTAATTTCTTATTCTTTTTTTATGTATCTCAAAAAAGAAGAACAAGAGTGAATGTCAAGAACTAAAGATGAGATTTAATGTTGATTATTGTGTATAAAGAAAAAAAAAAACAATTGTAAATAACATAAAATTTTAATTTAATAAAATACAATGTAAAATAAATAATTTGATGTGTGATATTTTAAAATGCGATTATGTAAAATAAATTTTTATGCTAAATAGGCATAAATTTTTGCATAAACTGACGTGAATGCTCTAACACCTAGGTTAAATCAGTTGATGGAAATTTTAAGGATGCAACCTCAGAGGCCTTCAGGGAATGGGTGGGAAACTTAGAGAGCAGCTATTACTTGACAGGAACAGTAGTGGGGCCTCATCCATGTCCAAGCATGGTCAGAGAGTTTCAATCAGTGATTGGAAAAGAAACAAGGAGACAAGCAATGGACAAATGGGGTGGCAAGCCTGATGTGTTGGTTGCATGTGTAGGGAGTGGCTCTAACGCATTGGGGTTATTCCATGAATTTATTAAAGAAAAAGATGTGAGGTTGATTGGAGTTGAGGCTGGTGGGTTTGGCTTGGAAAGTGGCAAGCACTCTGCAACTCTAGCTAAAGGTGATGTGGGAGTTTACCATGGAACCATGAGCTACTTGTTGCAAGATGAGGAAGGCCAAATTATAAGGCCACACTCAGTTGGCGTGGGGTAAGTACCAAAGCACCACATTTTTATTACATTTAGCGTATAAAAAATTATAATTTTAGTACCATTCTAATATAAAATATTGATTAAACTAACGCAATAACAGTGAGTTATAGTTAACTCTACTGGTTAAAAAATTTGTTACAAAATAAGAGGTTTAATATTTGAACCCCACCTAAACCATAAAATTAATTGATATCTTAATCTTATAATAAATAATCATTATTTTCAACAACATATTCACATACTTTTTAATTATAAATGAGAAGACAACGAGAAGTTTTTTTCTTTCGTTAATTTACATTTTTTTTAATATTTAATAGTGGTTAAGGGTTTTGAATCTTGAATATTTACATTGAAAACACCAAAATATGTCAACAAGTTACAAAACTACCTGTGGTTAATATACAGTTTTTTTTTTTTTTTTTTTTTGAGAAGAGGTTAATTTACAGTTTTGTGCACATTTTTTACCTACATACACAGCATAAAGTGCCAAAAAAAAAAAATTTACTTTTTTGAGAAACTTACATACAAAAATTGAAACAGGAGTAAGACTAGCATTTTTATTTACCCTATGGACAATAGAACCTAGGCCAAGGTCGAACCACCGCATATTTTTTTAAGAATAAAAAAAAATGATTACAAAATCAGCACTTTCGAAAGAAAGATGCAGCGTGATATATATAATAAAGTAGGATAATGTTTGACCCCAAAAAATAATCAAATTTATATTTAACAGTAAAAAAGCAAAGATAATGTTTGAGACAACAGATTTATATTTAACAGTAAAAAGCAAAGATAGTGTGATGTAGATGTGCCTAATCCACAAATAAATGCAGGCTAGAGTACCCAGCTGTTGGCCCAGAGCTGAGCTTTCTTAAAGACACAGGGCGTGCAGAATACTACAGTGTCACAGACAAGGAAGCATTAGATGGTATGTGACGAGGCAATTAATGATTATCACACACTTACTAACGTACATTATCCGTACACACTGTAACTATTTATATTTTATTATGGATATCACGTATGCAATTTTTAATATGATACATACAAAGTGTACATTATTGAGTGCGCAAGAAGATTTTTTTTCATATATAATAATTGATATGTACAAGAAAATGAAATTATGGAGAATACTATTTTCTAAAATTGAGACTATTAATTTGTTGTTCCCTATTGTTTGCAGCTTGCCAATTGTTATGCAGATTGGAAGGTATAATTCCATCGTTGGAGGCCTCTCATGCATTGGCGTTTCTGAATAAACTTTGCCCCACTTTGCCTACTGGTACAAAGGTTGTGGTAAATTGTAGTGGGCGTGGAGATAAGGATGCTGAAATGATTTTAAATCACAAATATTACCCAATGGAGCAACAGTTCCCTGCTTCTCAAAACTTGTAGATATGTACAATGACAAGCAAATAAGGCGTGGCTGTGGCACCATTTTAGTGTGTGTTTGAGTTACGATTAAAAATTAAAATTATTTTACTATTTAGCTTATTTTTGTTATTATTTATAGGTCTCACTGTACTTTTTGGCACTATTTATGGGTCTCATTGTATTATTTCAACTAATTTTTACTTTTATCTATAGTACTTTCAGCAATAATTTTTCAATTTCAGCAAAATAAGCGGTAATCCAAACAAGGGCCAACTATAGTTAGGAACCAATGTTTAAGTGCTAGAAATGCTTAAAATTATCTCATACCGATTGGACCCATATATATTGCATGGTCACTTTATATAGAAAGGAAATTAGTGACCTATATTTTAAGTTTGTGAGAATAATAGCAATAGAGCTATGCATAAGCTAACTGTAGGATGGAATGTGAGAGTTTTTTTTATGAATTGAAGATCCTCTTTATTGGCTGTACTCATATGTTATATCCAATGGTGTGCAGTGAAATTTTTATTATATAAATCAATAAAATTTCTACCAATTTTAACACACACAAAAACTGCACGGTTTTAGAAAATTATTTTATAGTATCACTTTAAGAAGTGTTTTAAGTTTTAACCCATACCCTGTAACTCGTATAATATTTATGATCTATATGAATCAATTTTAATTAGAAGATAGTTCTCGTGTGGTGATATGAGTGGCTAGTGGTCAAAATAACTCTGCAACACTTCTAACTCCACCAAATTAATATATATTTTTCGACAAAGAAAATGTAGGAATGATCCATCATGATCCAAACCCTTTGTAGACTCGTTGTGATGTTTTTGTCTTTGTCAATCGTAGGTGTTTTATATATATATATATATATATATATATATATATATCTGTTGCCCGCAATGTTGCGGGATTAATATTATTGAGAACAAACACCCAAATAAGAAAGATGCCGAAACATCTGCTTTGCGTAACACTACAAAGCTCCCTGATCTACTAAAAACAGATTTCTCATTTCTCTTTAGGATAGAGAAAAAGCTTAAATGCAAAATGCCCCTCCATTAGAGAAGTCATGCAAAGTGAATGTTTGCTGCATCTTTTGCAGAATTAACGGAAAACAGATGTTTCACATGCTTCAGATGTCACAACAACTAACTTCAACCACACGCAGTAAGTTAGAGAAGCACATTAACTCTCTATAAGAAAAGTCATGAAAGTGCATGTTGCTGCATCTTTTGCAGCCTAGCAGCAACACTTCACAAAACACATATGTTTGACATGCTTCAGAAGTCACAACTAGGTTCAATCACACATGAGAGAGAGAGAGAGAGAGAGAGAGCATCTTTATCATTGAAAGTATACACATTGCAACTTTGAATGGCAGGCACGGGATAAGAACGGTGTTTAAAGACAAATTCACTTAATAAAAAGAGAGTACATTTATTTAAACTGGAAGAAAAAAAAAAGCCCTTTCAATGGAAGGAACAGTAATATAATAAACACAATTCTTAAAGCTCTACCAAATTACCAAGAAAATGAAATTCTACAATACATCAATGATCCTGAAACCAAATCCAGGGTAAAAAAATTTTTAAAAGGCTCCAGCCCTCAAGTATACTGAATTTCCACTCTGATCGTCGTTTCACTTCCATTGATCCATTGGTTTAATGAGAAATAAGAACAAGAAGCTTTGGCATACAGATCGACCATTCATGCTTCCACCTGCAGAATATTTAAAAACAAAAAAAAAATGGACACAATGCTTAGCACCACCTACCCCCCTCCCCCTACCTCTTTTTTTTTTTTCTTTTTTCTTTTTTCTTTTCCTTGTTTTTAGGTGAACAAAAGCAACGCACTTAAGACGGTGAAGGAACCACAGCAATACCTGTCAATGGCAATAAAGAAAACATTCTATGTCCCTCTTGAAGTTTTGACAGCAAAAATAAAAAGAATGCCAGAAAGGTAATATTGCAAGAGAATTTGTAACCTCTGCTGCAAAACGCAATGTTGCAAGCTACAAGTACAACTATACATGTACAAGATTCTGGCGTGAAGCCAAGATACTGTGACCTCCAATGCTACTGTAAAAATTAGTTAAGAGCATACCATTAACACGAACAAAATCACATTATGTTACAGATGACATAGAAGTCGATCTAGCTAAGTTAAATCCGCATACGTTTTCTTTGACTACCCTCTGCAGTAATTCCCTGCACACAACAATTAAAAGAATGAATATGAAACATTTGTTGAGCTTTAGGCATAAGAATACAAATGAAAATATTCACATAATTGCGTTGGTCTTGAGTAATATATTGCTCATTGATATATACATGAATCCATAACAAAGTCCTCAGACAAAACACTATGGCTTTAACCATAAAACAAAGACAGACTTTCAGAAGAAAGTATATAAGAGACTTTTTTTATTTTTTTATTTTTGATAAATGTATATAAGTGAATATTCTGAAAGAGTTGAACAAGAAATGCATACCCCTTCTTCTTGCCTAAAATCTTCAGAGGAAACCACACTAGATTCAGACCGGCACTTAGCATGCACTATTGGGCCTAACTGAGACCTATCCATGCCTACTGTCAAGCCATTGGGTGCATTTGAGTAAATAGCCCCCTTATACATCCATTCTTCTGCCTCATCACTGTAAAACTCTTCAAAAGGCTCTCCACATAATGCACATGCATTCTGATCTTCATCAGCAGGTACAGCCATTTCTTCATCATCCTTCTTTTCTACAACGGTCTCGGTAGGTAAAAACCCAGGAACTGCTTCAGCTCCTAATGCTTCTGCACCACTGAGCCACATACTCACACTTACAAACCACTTACGAGAAGGCTTCTGCTTTCGGTTTTTAGACATACGATTCTTAGTTACATGCCAATCCATATGACTACGGTGCTCTTCTTGGCATTTGAATCTAAGGCCACAGGTTGTGCATTGTCTGGGGAGATCAGCAAATAGGGCATTTATTGCAGACTCATGACGCACCTTGAGAAGGTCCGCATTAAAATCAACTCCTACAGAATCCTGCATATCAAATAACTTGGTTGAGAAACAATCTAACAGTTGCATTTCAAGGAAAAGAAAACAAAAATCAAAATTCAACATTTAAAGCATAAAGTGGAATATTAATGCATACCTGAGCCTGTTTGTTCAATGAGATCAAACCCTGAGCCATGAGAGAATCAAACAATCCAGGAAATGCACTGCTCGGCTGTTGACTAGAGACACCGGGAACAGCATTTTGTGTGAGAGGCATCATTTGTGATGGCACAGGAGGGGGGCCAGGAGGTAGAGGTGGCAATGAGCCCCCCTGTAAATGTAAAGGCCTGTTTAGGATATTCAACTGTACACCAGGTACAGGATTTGATGGACCTGTACTAACAGTGGCACCATGCCCTCGTGAGTTATATCCATGATTCAAAGGGACTGCCAGAAAATGATGTGGCAACACAGCTGCTGCAGATTGATGCACCTCCTGAGATGGAAGAAATTGTGGCTGTAAAGGAGTGACTTGTGTCTGGCTTAGAGGAATTAGTCCTGCATGCTGACTAGGCAATTGTTGCAGCTTGGTAGAACTCAGCTCCTTGTTTCCAAAACCATCCATCTGCTGCTCAGGAATATAAAAAGACCTAGTTGGACCTAGATTATTGACAGTATTGCTAGCATTTATTGACTGGAATTGGCTCCTCATATGTTTCTGCTGCATAAAATTAGGCAGCAGATGCGGTGGGTGAGAGTTATGCACATTTAGGGGAGGTCTTACCCCCATATATGAGGGTACAACACCAGGCCGAGGCTCCACACCAAAAGAGTCAAGACTAGGACCAATTCTTGATGTAATTGTAGGGGGTCCGCAAATTTGTGGGTCAGCATCTGGAAGCTTATCTATAAGAGGAGACATTTTTTCACAATCTGATGGAGATGTACCGCTTGCCAATAAGGGCATATGGAAATTCCTCTCTCTTCCTTTGGCGAGATGGGGAGGCATATTCCAGGCCTCCTGAGGATAGCGAGAATCCCGAATCTGATTTCTCTCAGTTCGGAAACCAGATATCTTCCGCGTTGATCCACGACCAAACTGTCAAAATAGCAGAAATTCAAATGTAAGGTTGGAAGTTCATTTTCTCTAATCATTATCAATTCCTGGAACATATTAATAGTTTCAGGGATGTTGGCATTTTTGGAGACAAGTCAAAAAAAAAAAAAAAATTGTGATAAAAAACATCAAATGATGTCAGAAAGCTCTAAATAGGGTATTATAATTTTCTACCATGACTTTACTAGTGGCTAAAGGTTGGGGAAATCAGTGGTTTCTGGTTTGTGAAGGAGCAAGAGGGCACGGCACATTTTGAGTTCTAAATTTCGCAACAAGAAGGTTTTCATGAACGGTTCTCAATGGCAGTAGTCTTGTGTGAAAGGAAATTAGAGGCTCTTTTTGACATTTTGGGTATTATATTTTGATGAAGAATAACATAAGGATTATCAAAAGCAGGGTGTTTCAGCTAAGGAAGAATAATTAAAAATTTACAGTTGCAGTTTAAAGTAACGATGATGGAGTGGAATTATAGAAGATGGAGAGAAGGAAACTAGTTTGACCGGGACCACAAATTAAAAATTATTGGGGTTGGAAACCTTGACTCGTAAAACTCAAACTACTGCACAGTGGATACATAAGGCATAATAACCAAAAACATAAAATCATGAACCCTACTATAGCCAATGCCCAAAAGTTCCAGAAATTAGCAAGATGTATTACCCACCCCCTCCCTCTCTTTCTCTTAATGAAATACATTTTTTTAAGTCTTAATGAAATTCCATTAACTGCTAAAGTTCAACAGAGAAAAAAAAAAAAAAAAAGGGGATAAAACGTAATGAACAGCATATTAAGTTAAAGGAACTTAAGAATATGAATTGATCTTATGGTGTTTAATATTGTTAATATTTGCATCACACCAGTCCCCTCTATAGCAAATAGTGTTTATAAATTATAATACGCACGATTGGATTCTAATTACTAAAAAGGAAAAAATAAGGGTATTCACCCTCAATTCAAGACCCCAAAATACGTTCGTAAACAGCTGAAAAGACAGGGTTGCGATAGAGGAACCACAATACTCTAAGGAAAGCTCTAATCACATGATAGCAAAGGAAAAAGATATGGTAGGAAGTGAAAATTAACTAACAAAAATCACAACACTCGGCATAACTGCAGATTATGTTGCAAGAAGAATATCACTCGCATTCAAGATTAACTAACTAAGCTGCCTAAAAATCAAGAATGGCACAGCAAACAAGTGGAGGAAGCATACACTTGATAAGGAGACTGGATCTTCAGCATTTATAGAAGAATCATCAACTGCAGGAAGCTGAGCCTGACTCGACCAACTGCTCCTATTATCAGGCTCCAAAGGGGCAGCACTCTGCGCTCCAAAGCCCGGCCTTGTTCTAAAGCTCCCAAAAGGTGGAACAGTTGATGACAAGAAATCATTACTTGTACCACGGTCTCCTAAATTGGGGCTCATATCTTCCCAATTAAACTCTTCCTCTTCAGTATTCTGCCATGATGCTGGAGCGACCTTACTGTCTATATCATTTATGTCCAGGCGTTGAACCTGCAGAGGCTTATTGTTATAAGATCTCTTCCCTGTGTCATTTCCATATGCATCAATTAAAGCTCTCGGTCTTTGGTGCTCATGTCCATTACCAAGGTGGTAAACTGCAGTAGTTTTCTGATTATTATCAGAATAGTGTTTTCTCTGCCAGCCACTTGTTTCATCATCTCTACCAATTGCTCTACCAAGTCCATACTCAAATTGATGAGATGGAGAGGCCCTATCAACAAACCTTCTAGGAGAATTTTCTGCAGCAAATTCATCACCTGCTAATGATAAAGACCTATCAGGCCCAGTTCTTGAAGGCGAAGAGGGTCTTGCAAGTCTGGCAGTTGAAGATGGATGCGCCTTATTAGCCCCAAAGGCAAAAGGTGTATGACCTGCATCTCCAGTTGAGCTCAATCTTTGGGCTCCAACCTGTGAGGATACAACCTCTGCATGACCAGGATCAAACTCGTCATATGGAATGGCAGGTTTTTGACCATACATTTTTAAAGCTGAAGTTCCTCTAGGATGCTGAATATTCTGCAAGGGTTACAAACAAATTACAAATTTTAAATTCCAAAGCTGTCCATTTCATGCACAACTGAGCAACAACACACAGTTAGTCTTGGCAGGTTTCTAAATTCAGTTACAATAAGATGATGAAACAATATAATCGAAATTAACTTATATAAAGGACAAATAAAAAGTAGCACGGCAGATTTCTCCCTAGATTTATGAAATAAATGAAAAAATAAAAACAGGAAAATAAAAGATGTAGACCAAAAGAATGCACACAAGCAGATCAAGTGTACAAAAATAAAAAATTAGATTTAATTAATATCTAGAACCAAGATAGTTGAAAATATTTAGGAGATCAGAATACAGAATCCCATTCCCCCCAAAACAGTTCTAAGTTAACCATCATATTGAGCTCATTATAGCACTTCTTTTCCATATCCTCTAGCCTATGATATGTGTGTCATTGTTTCACAATATATCACATGCATTTGTAAGCATGCGTTTGGATTGCGTGGGGGATGAAAAATTTTTGCATTTTGCTGAAAAAATCGTGGGTCCCATGGTACTGTTCATGCACTTTTTGGTACTATTCATGGGTCCCAATGTATTATTTCAACTAACTTTTACCTTTATTTACAGTACTTTCAGTAAGTTTTCAATTTCAGCAAAATAAGCGGTATCCACACATACCCTAAGTAGAAACTATTTTTCACAAAACACCATGATCTACAAGGGCTTGTTTGGATGTCATAAGAAACTTAAATGGTTCTGCTCATGGTCTGTTTTTAATAAAATGTTTTTGGTGAGTAAGTAACACATATTTAGTGGGTCTTGAACCCACAACTTTACTCTACCCCCCAACCCTACCCTCAAATTCTTGTAGGAGCTAAAGCTCATCAGCGAACTATTCTGGACTTATGCGCAATTCAACCATCTTGAATGGGACAATGAAGAAAAGTTAACAGTTCTCAGCAAAAGTAAAGACATAGATTGTGTCTTGAATTCCATAAAGTTCCACAGTTTTTCAAACTTTTTAACACAATAGATGACATACAGAATAGGAATGGAGAGCTATTCAATTTCAAGGATAACCAAACAGGCCCCTGTGAAATGCCCAAATTAAACAACTGCACCACAGCCAGCCAAAATATCTTTTTTTTAGGTACATCTGATTCTACACCATCAGTAATTAAACACAAATAATGCACACATTTGGCACAAGCCAGATAATTTTTGTATAAGTAGGCACAAGCCAGATAATGAAATGGTCCCAAGTGATTTAGGTAAAGTCATGAGTTCCTACCAGTTCTGTATGAATTCTAGTTTTTTTCTTTTTTCTTTTTTCTTTTTTTTTTGCTATCGAGAGTGTACAGAGCTCTTCGAGCACTTGACTATTCTCCTGGGTGTTTGTAGTCCCCCCCCCCCCCGGGCGGGCGCATCAAGTAATTACAAGGAATCCCTGGGGTGTACCCCAAATGATGGCTAGGGCCTAGGAGTTATAAACGTTGTATGAATTCTAGTGTTGTTTACATCGAAATATTAATTGGCATTTGGTGCCTAAAGAAACCTCTGCAATGAATTTGGGAAGGCACCTGTAGGCCTTGACTAAATCACACATGTTTACTCCACAAGTCTTAGGCATCACTCATTTGGCCATCTAATCAAGTAATTTTATTTCTTTTCCACACCATAGTATAGAAAACACAAGAAAATTTCTCTTACAAAACTTGTTATGATGTAGGATCTTTAGGAATTCATCACTAAATTAGGTTCTTGAACAGATTTTGATGTGAAAGGATTTAGGTAGTGTTAGGTAATCAAAGATTGGATATTGAATGAGTTTGGTGTTAAAACAGTTAATAGATCCAAAAAAAAAGAAAAATAAACCCTAAGACATCAGACCTACGTTTCCAAAGCAATCACATGAAAGAAGAAGATGGCACACACCCTCAAAGTTTAAAATAAGCTGCTGGAATTTTAATAAATGCACCCTCTTTGAATGTAATTGAGCACAATAAAGCCTTTACATAGGCTATTGCTAAGCCCTCAAATATCATATCAGCAATTATAGAATACAATCTAAGAAGAAAATATTTCCACATCTAATCACAATGGTCAGCCCCACCTACAAAATATCCAAATATCTGAGTTGCAGAACTTTATAATGAATGAAGACATAGATGTCAGTATATTCCAAATTCTGGTGAAATATATATATTGCTACTACTAGTCCAGCAACATCTTGACTAGAAGATGCAACACTGCAGTTACTACAGATATCCCACTGCAAGACTTTAGAATAAAACATCTTGACAAGTAACCAGAATTTCAACTACTGCACTACATAAAGGCAGCAGTCCAACCCATGTCTTTTGAGAGAGAGAAAGAGAGAGCTTACAGTATCCAGAGTTGAATGTTCCAACTGACGCAGGTACTTTGGGTTAACATGAATGCCATGTGTTGGTCGTGGAGATTCAGAAGCCCTCATGGTAGCCAAGACAGATGATTGATTATTTACTGAAGGAGAAAATTGCAGTTGTGCCTCAATCTTATTAAGGACAGAAGGTGGAAATACTGCTGACCAGGTGCCAAAGAGATGTCGCATAGAATTATACTGATTTGGGTGAACTCGCCTGTATGCCTCACAGAAAACCTTGGAAAAAATTAAATAAGAATATTGTCAAAATCATGTGATAAGAAAACTAGGGACTTAAAATATATGCAAATGATTATGCAAAACTCACCTCAGGCAGACGGGGAGAGAAATGCCTTACGTAATCACGGCCAATATTCTTGACAATACTGTCTAAAAGATATAGTGAAGGAAGTTTTTGCTCGACTGGGACCTGCAGAAGACATATAAGGGATGACATAAGAATATCAAACAACGAACAATAGTTCCCCTATTTCCCAAAAATATAGCTCCACCAAAATAAAAATTACCAAAAAAGGTAGAAATTTGAAGAATGCACTTTAGGGGTAAAATATAAGGGGCTCTCAAGACATACAAATTCTAATGAATTTGCACAAAATCAAGCACTACAAAGGAAAACATGGGGAAAAAAACCCATATAGAGGAAAACTTGGAAGGCTTTAGGTTTTGTTTTCAAAATAAACCACAGCAGTCTATAATTTTCTGAATTACATGATTACATATCATGTGAAATATTAAACTCAAGGGTATGGACCATCACATAGGGCACTAACTATAAATCCTGTTAATCTAGAAGCACTACAAGCACCATTCTAACTTCTGTTAGCAAGGTTCACGGAATCATTCCAGTCAAACTAAACCCAAATCATCCATCACGTGGCAAAACTACAACCTCTCCGCCTTTATCATCCACAAGCCTCCCCGTTGCTTCTCAAAAACTTTTTGATAATTTGATACTTAGGGGAGAAGGGATTTGAACCCTAGACGTCTCCGTTGAAAACAACAGGAAGTGCTATTAAGATACAAGGCTCTTGGCCCTTGGCCCTATTCTCGAAAATTATTCAACTTGTAACCAAATTCCCATAGGTTCTCATAGGTTGCATCCTAAAATTCTACTACAATATTAGCACCATTTCCTAACAATCCGTAACCATTACAGTTAGACTAGGAATATCAATTCAGATGGATTAGACACCCATCTTAAACTTCATTGAAATTTTGAATCTTTTACCTTTGCCTAAACCAAACAGCACACAAAGAATAAAAACAAAGGAGACTAAGAAAAGTACCAAATTCTAATCTTTACACTTTGAAGAACTCAAAAAACTTCAAAATTACACAACACTAAGCCGAGTACAAATGAAATACAAACCGAAAAAAAAAAACCCTAAAACCCCATAACCGATACAAAATTCAGCGAAACCCCCCCTAATTATTGGTTAATCTCTCTCACTCCTCTCCCAAAATTCCACAAACACCGAAACGAACCTCGATAATCCGAGCGCAAATCGCATCCGCGATGCCTTTCCCGTGCTCCTTCTGCTCGCCGGCGATTATCGTGAGATCCGTAATAACTGGCTTCGAATTGAAAGTAAGCTCCCCCAAAAACATCTCGTAGAGCTCCACAATTTCCTCGGAACTCGGCGGCGGAACGACGAAGCTCTCGTCGATTTCGTCGTCGTCGTCGTCGACAACGACGCCTCCTCCTCCGCCCGAAGCCCTGAGCTCGTCGTCCCGCTGCTTCAGCAGCGCCCTGAACCGCTCGAGAATCGGCGGCGGAGGAGGCTTTTCGGTAGTAGCGGTCGCGGTGGTGGCCCTAGGGTTAACGGAGGAGAGCTTTTCGGTGTCCATGGGAAAAAAGAAATGGATAAAAATCTCGGTAGTAGAATTAGAATTAGGGTTAGGGTTTTGCGATTGTTGTGATTTTGTTGTCGTCCCACCACTGAAGGGTGAGAATCGAAGAAGTAGGGTTCTTAGTTCCCACCATAGATTGAAGAAATTTAAAACAAACAAGTTATAGAGCGAGAAAGTGAGAGAAAAAGAAAGAGAAAATTTATTGGTGAATTTCTCGTGAGGATTTTTAATTTTTCGATTTTTGATTTTTTTTTTTTAATTAATAAGCAAAGAGAGAAACAAATAATAATAAAAAATGCGGAGAAGAGAGAGTGTAAAGTGTGAACCTTTGGGATTTGTGGCTGATTTGCCAAATCAGGAGTATTTTGACGGTCAGGATTTGATGATCATGTTGACAATGATGGCCCACGGAATCCCTCAGATAAAGAGAGAGAGAGAGAGAGAGAGTCTCAAACTGTATTTTTTTTTTTTTTTTCGCTTACAAAATGTAGAAAGTGTGAGATTGAAACAAATGATTTTAAGCTGTAAAATTAATAGCACTGCTTAAGGATATATATAGACATTTCACATTAGCCACAAATATCTTACTATTATTCGGGTCTCCTACTAATCAGCACAAAAATAAATTTATATTTGAATCTCCTCTCCAACTCCTGTTAGGAATTCGACACACCAACCAGTTGACACTTTCTCATTTTTTTTTTTCAAATTTCCTCGTCATCCCAATTCCCGATGTAAAAAAAATATTGAAAAAAAAAAAAAAGTCTCCTAATATAAAATTGGCTAAAATGCAAATTGTATACTCTATATTTCGCTGAAATTCGTTTAAGTTCTTTAACTTTATTCTATTCAATTTTTTTTTTAAATACTAAGTATTTTTAATTCACATACGGGGAGATAAGAGAAGGTTTTAAAGAAATTGACAAAAACAGTGGTGTATTCTGTTCAATTGAGTCTTCTAAGTACCCATTTGGAAACAATTTATCTAATTTTTTACTTAAAATTTTTTATTGAAAGTGTGCTAAAGTATACTTGTACCTTAAAAAAAATGAGAAAAATATTGGGAAAATGGGGCTTTTAAATGTTGTACATAAAAACTAAAAACTAAAACTAATGCAAACAGACTCTGAGATTTTATTAAATTCAAATCTTCCATCTAATTTTGTTAAAAACAATTCCCTTAAAAAGGTATTATTTTCACATGAAAAAAATATACATATAAAATTAATAAAAATATTTTATAGATTTTCTATGTAAGAAATTTTTTTTTCAATTTTTTATTAGTTAATTGCATATTTAACGACAATTATTTTAACAAAATTAGACAAAAGTCCTAAATTGAATTACTTTGAAACTTAAATCCCCACGTTTTTGGTTTTGTTTTTTTTTTTTTTTTCCTCAAGTTGCATGATTTAACATCATATCATATCATATACTATATAATAAAAGTTATGTTAATAGCCGTGATTGCTCCAAATTGCTACTCTTACTAATTAGTATAAATTAATTATTTATTTTTTGTTAGAGCATATTTCCTCAATTAAGGGATAATATTTAACAATTTTAATTTAGGTAAAACTTTGCCATTTAAATTTCAACAAATATAAATTCTATTCAAACTAAAAGTTTATTATAAAAATTTCTAAACTTAAATCTCACACAACATCCCATATTTTTTTTTTCTAACAAAAACCTCCACATTTTGACTAAGGGATAGATTTATCAATAATTTAAAACAAATTTAAATTCTATTCAAACTAAAAGCCTATTATCAAAAATTTCTAAACTTAAATCCCACGCAACTCACTTTTTTTTTTTTCAAAAAGTTGCATGATTTAACAATAATTTAAAACAAATTTAAATTCTATTCAAGCTAAAAGTCTATTTTAAAAATTTTCTAAACTTAAATATCACACCACCCACATTTTTTTTCCCCTCAAATTGCATCTTATTAAATTAGTATTTTATAAGGATATTAAGCTACAAAACACTTAAGGAATACAATTTAAAAATAATTTAATTTAGATAAAGCTTTATCATCTGGGTTTTAGAAATTTAAACTCTACTCCAATTAAAAATCTATTATCAAAATTTTTAGAACTTATATATATTCAGCCATGATTTTTTGATACAATCCATCTCAACCAGTAAGTCATCCCTATAATTAAATCTCACACAATACACCCCTTTTTTTGTTTTTTTTTTTTTTTTTTTCAAAATGCAACTTACGCTTATGTTTTAATCTAATAAATTCATCTTAATTTTTTTTTCTAAATATAAGTAAGATGATTTTTTTTTTTAAATGCATCTTACTTATTGTTCTTTACTTCTAAATTTGCATGCAGGATATTATGCCAAAGAAAGTTTACTACAAAGAAGTAAAATAATGGACACCCATTTAAGTTCTTGGTTCTCTTATGTAAGTATTATATATATATTCTCAATTTTTGAACTCTTTTATGTATGTTTTGATTTTTGGTTTTGGTTATTGTATTTAATTTGTGAGTGTGTTGATTTTTTCAATTAGACTTTCACTAGGAAAAAAATTGGTATTAAGGAACTATTTTGTTTATTATTGTTTGTGCTGGTTAGGGCATATATTAACATAACTTAAATAGGAATTAACAAACTCATTACATATCTCATATTAAGAAATTAACACAAAGCACAAAGAAAATTTTAAAATATAAAAATAGATAAACACTGATAAAGTCTAAACTCTAAACAATCATAAATTAAAGTAATTTTTTATTAAAATTATTTAATAATTTAATAATTTGTTATTACTATTTATTTAATAATTAGTTCTAATTATTTAAAAAAATTTGAGCTTACATATATATCTTCATCAAGTTATGCATCACATAGGAATATTAAAAGCAAAGTAAAATAGAATTCAAAATAGTTTTTAATTGTTATCTAGTTTTGTATCACGCGTCCAATTTAATTTTAATTTTAGTGTTAAGTGTCATGCAAAGATCACCACTTCACTCATTAAAATAAGACCACCTCATCATCACTATTGTTGAATATTTTATGTTTTTTTTATTAAAAAATATACATAACAATAGTGATGATGAATATTTTATTTGCATAAGCATAGATTACAACATAGTTATTATTTAAGAATAATATTAAACCATTTTTATAAGGATTAAATGGATGCAATCAAGAGCAAAAAGACTTTATTTTTTCTTTTTCAATTAGTGGAAGTTAAAAGACTATTAAACTTTGATTTAAGATTTTGAGATAATTACAGTAAACCCACCTGAGCTTAGGCCCGTTTTTACTTTGCCTACCTGTGGTTCAAAACTTATCACTTTGCCCACCTGAACTTCAATCCGTTACCCCTCCGTTGCCCACCTCACCCTCAGACGTTAGAGAAACACCATTTTATTCCAAATTAGAACATAACACGGATCAAACAACACAAACTCACTCTCTTTTCCTCACGAGCCCTAAAAATGCGAAAATTCTTGTAATTGAGCTAGGGTTTTGATTTTTCTGCATTTGCTTTCTTGTAAGGGTGAGGTTCTGACTCTGGGTTGTCTTGAGGCATTGAATATTCAAAGATAGATCATCACCTTCTACTTTATGGTTCTGAGCTGAGCTGGGGTTTCAAGTTTTGATGGTAGCTTTGATTCACATGAAGTTGATAATCGATGTCTTCTTCGAGTGGAAATTACTCAGGTTCAAGTGGGCATATGTGTACATATGAGACTTGTGTGCTGAGAACAAGTCTGACAGTGGATAATTTTGGGAGAAGGTTTCTGGGTTGTAGCCAATATAAGGTAAGTATACTTTTTACTTAATCTAGCTGATTCACGTGAGATTGGAATGCGATGTGTTCAATTCAATTTATGAACAGGTTGGTCCCAAGTGCCCTTTCTTTAAATGGATTGATAATCTCACTTGTATGCGTGGGAATGAAGCTGCCCATTTGGTGCAACAAAAGCTGGATTTACTGCGGAGTGAGCTGCAACTTGCACATGAAAAGGAAAGATAAGCTACAAAGGCAGCAGCAGAAGCTACCCAAATGGCAGAAATTGCTCAAGACAGGGCAGCAAAAGCCACTGAGAGGGAGAGAAAGTTTCGAGCTTCCTCTATTCAAGCCAAGGAGATTGCAATGAGAGCTTTAGAGCAAGAGAGAAAGTGCAAAATTGCACTAATTCTGTCATGGTTTTTTTTTTTTTGGTTATGTTGTTTTCATGTTTTAGCTCAAGTGAGAATGTTGAAATGATGAGATTGAGTTTGCCTGATGAGTTGTAATATAAGCTGGTCCTCAATTATATTGTAATAAAACTATGAAAGAATTTTTTGAGAATGAGAACTATGTAAGGTGGTAGATGCCTTTTAAAGATAAAAGTGTTATTTATGTTAGATGCTGTTGGTATTTTTGTTTAAAGTGAATTTGCTACTTGTGAGCTATGAGCTGTTGGTGTTTTGTTGGATGTTGTGAGTTGTGTTGGATGTTGTGAGTTGTGTTGATTTGTGCACAAAATGCATTGTGTGAAGACAATTGTGTTTAAAGTGAATTTAAAGTGCATGATAATCTATCAACTTGCAAGAAAAGAACAAATGCACACATACACCCTGCACACATAAACAAACTCATATAATAATAACTTATATAACAAACTGCAATAATCAGAATAATAATTCTGAACACCTGTCATTAAGTTGGAAAATTGTATACATATTTTAAGATGGCATTGAATAGTCTTTCATCAACCACTAGTAAATATAAGGCATTTGGTACAACAACCAAAACAGTTGCAGTTGCCCAATGTTTATAGAACTTACAAAAATACAAAAAGTGTTTGAACAGCTATATAAATCTATGTGTTGCCATTGTCTGCCCTACCATTTATAAGGCATTTGGTACAATAACCAAAACAGTTGCAGCTGCCTAATGTTTACAAAACTTACAAAAATATAAAAAGTGTTTGAACAGCTATATAAAAAATTATTGCCATTGTCTGCCTTGCCATTGTCTAGAAACTACATAAAACTCTAACACTACTACATAACCCTAATACATTATACACAGCAATAAAAGTGTATTCACTTAGTTTTCATTTACTGCCCCTGCCCCTGCCCCTACCCTTGCCTCTCCCACCACAGCTGGCCTTTCCACCTCTTATTCTACATTTCTGAGCCCTAGCTGCATCACCCCTTCCTCTCAAAGCAGCTCATCTGGTAGCAAGTGGTCTTGTAGGCTACAAAGTACAAGAATTCAAATGTTAGCTACCAGTATCACAGTTTTATGAATAAAACATCAAACCTAACACTACAGTACCTGTGATGATGGTGCTCTACTGTCCCATGTTTCTGTAGGGGTGTGTGGTGCTGGCTGGCTTGAAGAGAACCAAAGAGCTCCTCTAACTGTGTACTTGAAGTCTGAAGAGTACCACTGACTTAGGTTCTGTGACCATGGAGCTGGTGGCCCTAACCATGGAGCTGGTGGCCCTAACCATGGAGCTTGTGGCCCTAACCATGGAGCTTGTGGCTGTAGAGTTGGAGCTTGTGGCTATGACCTTGCTGCCTGGTTGGATGAGGATGAGGCCATAGTGTAAGGCTGATGTGTTGATGGGGGCTGAGCTGAGGATTGGGTCTGTGATGAAGATGGGGCCTGGGATCTTTGTCTGTGTGTAGAAGGCCTTCCACTTCCCTGCAACCAAATATGATGAGCATGTTTTTACAGTTGGATTTATTGGCATTTTGCATTTGAATAAAAAAAAATTTGTAAAAACTTACAGATTTTCCTTTCTGCAATCTTTGCCTCCTTTCCCATGGTGTGTCACTAGTGACATTGGCCTTGCATCTTCTTGCATTATGCCCTTCCTGATGACACCTTCCACACCTCAGTGGCCTGTTTGCTCTAGACACCTTATAATGGTTCAGCTCATCAGCATCTCTCTTCCTCTTCATGGGTGGCCTGCCTGGTGGCTTATAGACAATAGGTGCAACAGGCTTGGGTTGGCCACTTGATATCTACTCAGACTGGCCAGGCATAGGAGGTATGGGTGTCTTGTATGTCTCCACATAAGCATCCTTGTAGTAGCGTAGATGGGTGTAGTCTTCTGGTTTCTGACAATTCACAAAAATGGCTGCAACTCCATGCTTGCAGGGGATTCCTGTCAAGTCCCATAATTTACAACTGCATGTCCTATTTTCCAAGTCCACCACATGCCTTTCCCCCTTATTGTCAACCTCATACACAAACCTCCCATAAGGCATTGCACATAAACCCTTAGACTCTAATTTTAATTGCTCCAACTTTTTTTGTATGCTTGGACACAACTTGCCACCATACTTTTCTATGCCAATCTTCTTTATATACAGCTTGCTCATAAGCCTAACTCTGATCCACTCTAACATTGATAAGATGGGCTTGTCTCTAGCCTTCACAATCAGAGAGTTAAAACTCTCACTCAAATTGTTTACCATACAATCTGTCAAAGCTCTTGAAGAAAAGTGGGATCTGGTCCATTGTGCAGGCTCTATATCAACTAGGTACTTCCAAGCTTCTTCATCCAAACTCTTAAGATGGTTCATCCCCCTCTCAAATTCCCTGACTGATGTTGTGCTAGCACACCTCCACAGTACATTCTTCAACTCCATGCCCTTATGGTTAAGCTTAAAGTTGTTGTATATGTGCTTCACACAATACCTGTGCTCCACAGTTGGGAATAGAGTCTCTATTACAGGTAAAAGACACTGCAATCAAGTAAGCAAGTAAGCATGTAAAAAGCTAAGCATATAATGAAGTCATGAATATGAGCTAGATGATAATACCTTCTGCCTGTCACTGATGAATACTAGATTAAGCTCCTTTGGCCTGCCAATGTCATCTGCAAACTGCTCTAAGAACCAGATCCAACTATCCTTTGTCTCTTGCTCAACTACAGCCATTGCTACTGGGAATATATTGTCATTTCCATCCTTGGCAGTGGCAGAAAATAATTTCCCACCAAACCTACCCTTCAAGTGGCATCCATCCAACCCAACAAAGGGTCTACAACCACCTAGAAAGCCAATATTCTGAGCATTGTACCTATTGTACATCTTTTTAAAATTGGGCTCTGCATTCTCATTTTCCATCTCTGTTTGCAGAATCACCCTGCTTCCTACACCTGTCCTTAATATCATTTTTGCATAATCTCTAAGTAGGCCATACTGAGTCTCTTCATCCTCAGTAATCAGCCCCCTAGCTACCATCCTTGCTCTATACACTTGACTAAGACTTAAATCAATTGAAATCTTCTGCATCACATGGTGCTTAACACCTAAGACCTCCCAATTAGGATTCTTAACAAAATCCTCCAAATACCTCTTTGTCACATAGGCTGGTGTAACTTGCCCATTTTTAAATGTTAAGGGGCAGGTACACTCAAGATAAAATGTCTTGATCTCAAATGTGCATTCTCCAGTCACCATTGAGGCATAACACCTCTATCCACAACTGTTCTTACAGTATACAAAAATCTTCTTCTTCTTATTCAACTTCCACTTCACATCAATGTGATGCTGAATCACATACTCCCTCAAAGCCTTCTTAAACACCTAGGAGTTTGGGAACTTTATCCCTTTTGCCAACCTAACATTTTCCATATCAGTCCTCTCATTGAACTCCAAATTTCCACCCTGCTCATCATCAGAACTATCCACACTTGCAATATCATCCTCTAAAGCTGGTTCAGCCTACTCTTCATCTAAATCTATGTTTGGAGGAGGAACATTGATTGGGCTAGGTGCATCTGTGTTTGGCTGAGGTGTATCAGTGTTTGGATGAGGTGGAGAAGACTCACCAAAAATGTCATCAGCAAAGTCTTCTCCTTCCAGACCTTCATTTAACCAATCAAACTCCTCTTCCAGACCATCACCCCCTGTAGTAGCTCCTGCACCAGCCCCTGGACCAGCTTCTGCACCCCCTACACTAACCCCTGCACCAGCTCCTACACCAACCCCTGCAACAGCTCCTACACCAACCCTTGCACCATCAGGATCTTCAACTACAAGTGGAGCATTACCACTCTCCACATACAGTATGATGGTATCTCTTGGCACTCCCTCATTAGGCTTGCACAGGGATACCACATCTTGATCATCTTGTATGAGCCTCAAGTCTTGCTCCAAGTTGTCCCTAGGACCTAAATAATGAACCCTACATGGTTCATCAATCCCCAATTCCTCACATATACCTTTTAGTTCAAAATAACTAAGCAAATCAGGATCCCTATACACTATTTCAACTTTCCCACCAAAGTATTCTAAACTAGGGTTCCATAGAAAGGCACCCGCATAATGTACCTCCAATTTCACTTCCTCATCCATCTGCAATAACATATTACCATTTGACACGTATACAATTAACAATTAAAGAATTGTAAACAACTTGCAAGTAAACAGTTGCATGTTTCTGTTTTGCTTATGGGATGCAACACACACAGAGGGACCACATTTTCTGCTTTATTTTTTAGTCTGTTTTACTAAATAGCACATGCAAACACTAAAATTTAAAGCTAATAGAAACTTGGGTCCACTATAAGACACAATGACCACGACAGACAAAATGCCCACAAACAAACACAACTCCAAAGAACAGGTGGTCACATTTTTCATAAGTATCAACAAACACAACCAATATTCTCATTCCATTACATGTAACATTGACCATTGATTAATTACTAAAAACACAATAAACAACCACAAGCCCAAAGTAAAAACCCAAGCAGTGACTGATTTCTTACTAGGATTTTAGTCCCTCGAACAACCCGTTGCTCGTCTAGGTTTACACTTGCAACACAATGTCAATATCAGTTACAAAAATGGATTTTTGCATTTCTAGGGCTCGTGAGGAAAAGAAGTGAGTTCGTGTTGTTTAATCCGTGTTATGTTCTTATTTGGAATAAAAGGGTGTTTCTCTAACGTCTGAGGGTGAGGTGGGCAACGGAGGGGTAACAGATTGAAGTTCAAGTGGGTAAAGTGATAAGTTTTGAACCACGGGTAGGCAAAGTGAAAACGGGCCTAACCTCAGGTGGGTTTACTGTAATTATCCCTAATATTTTTTTTCCTTCCCATTATATATATATATATATATATTTTTTTTTTTTGATAGTCAACTTGTACGAGATTTCATTAATTATTACAAACGTCCATAGATCTTACATGATTTAGAATTTGAAACTTAATAATGGGTGGGGTATCCTCAACCTAAATTACATAGTTAGAGACTTGTTTAGCATTTCTAGCCATTAAGTGTGTAGTTGAATTACACAACCTACGAACATGGCTTAATTTTCATGTGGAGAAGACATGTGTCCATTGTCTTGCTTCCTCGATCACCTTCTAGATGGAGCTCGAGGGGTGGGGGTGAGGGGGCTGATAAAGCCTTCATTACAATCTGGGCATCTCCCCCAATAATGATCTACTTGAGTCCAAGGTCTTTAGCCAAGTTCATTCCTCTACCACCTTCGCTTCCACTTCTAGTGCTCCCAAGGGTAGTTTGAGCTTTTTGCTCATTACTCCCATGATTTGGTGTCTCTCATTTCTGATAAACACTACTTCCACAACAGTTAAGCTCTTTAAACATCGTTCCTTCCACATTTACCTTGCACTATCCATGGCTGGGTAGGCTCCAACAGGTTTTGTCTAGGGGGATTTTTTGGCTCGGGGGAGGGAGGGGATATATTGATGGAACTCATCAGCTAGGATTTCATCTTCTCTCGCTATAGTCTTTGTTTTTTTACACCTTCCTTCATGCTTAAATGAGTTCATGTTCTTCCAAAGGCATCAGGCTATGATGGCGAAGATTTCCCAGTCAACTCTTTGGTCTTCCCTTAGCTTCCAAACAACATCTATAAAGTCACGTAGGGGGTTATTTGGGTTAAGAAGGGTGAGACTTGATTCTCTCCAGACCTCTGCTACAAAATTACAATCCAAAAGGATATGCCTAGCTGATTCACTTTTTCCACGCATCAAACACTTATCCTCTGTAATTACTTTCCTTCTCTTGAGGCAATAATTCATTGGGAGAATATTTCTACAAGCTCTCCACATAAAGTGTTTAACTTTATTTAAACAATTTAGGCTCCATAGTGACTTCTAAAGTGCCTTAATTTTCAAGCTGTTTGAAACACCCCCTATCTATTTTGTGCTTGCTATCTTTTAACTAGTTGTAAGCAACTTGGTACACACTTCTCACCATGAAATTCCCATTTTGAGTCCATACCCAGATTAGTGAGTCATTGGGGAGACTGGGGCTAATGGGAATGCCTAGGATCACATCAGCTTCATGAGGGAGAAAGGTCCTCCTCACTAGGTTGATATCCCACGTGCCTCTTTCAGGATCCAGTAGACTCGGTACTTCTTCACAGTTTGCATCTTGGGGCCTTGGGCTTATAACCTTGAAAGATTCCAGGATTAGGATCCATCTATCTTTCCAGATGTTTACACTCCTTCCATTCCCAATATTCCACCAAGAACCTTTTTCAATGACTCCCTTTGATGCCATTAGGCTCCTCCATGTGAAAGAAGGTTTATGTCCTAGTTATGTTTCCATGAAGGTATTCTCTGCAAAGTATTTTTCTTTGAATACTTTATGGACAAGTGAGCTTGGGTTTTGGTGGATATGTCAGCCCTGTTTTGCTAGGAGAGCTAAGTTAAATGCTTTGAGGTCCTTGAACCCCATCCCACCATTAGCTTTTGAGGTGTAAAGTTTTTCCCACGATGTTTACATTCCTTCCATTCCCAATATTCCACCAAGAACCTTTTTCAATGACTCCCTTTGATGCCATTAAGCTCCTCCATGTGAAAGAAGGTTTATGTCCTAGTTATGTTTCCATGAAGGTATTCTCTACAAAGTATTTTGCTTTGAATACTTTATGGACAAGTGAGTTTGGGTTTTGGTGGATATGTCAGCCCTGTTTTGCTAGGAGAGCTAAGTTAAATGCTTTGAGGTCCTTGAACCCCATCCCACCATTAGCTTTTGAGGTGTAAAGTTTTTCCCACGATACCCAAGCCATCTTCCTTTCTTTGTCCCTCTACCCCTACCAAAAATTGCTCACTATGGAGTTTAATTCTTTGCAAAGAGTGTCTCGGAGGTTGAAGTAGCTCATGGTGTATGTGGGGGTGGCTTGAGCCACCGCCTTAATGAGAATTTCTTATCCTGTTGTGGACAACAACTTCCTCTTCAACCTTACAAATTTACGACCTACCTGATCTTTAATCCAATTAAATGCTTTCATTTTCCCTTTCCCTACCAGATGGGGTAACCCTAAGTACTTCTCATGTTGTTGAATTATCTGAGTCCTAAACATTTCTTTCACTTCTTCTTGAACCTCCCTCTTTGTGTTTTTGCTGAAAAATAGAGAATTTTTCTCTTTATTCAGCTTATGGCCTGAGTCCTTTTTGTAATCTTCTAAAACTTTGATCACCTTGGATCCCTCTTTGGCTGTAGCTATACATAAGAATTATGCTATCGTCTGCAAACAATAGGTGGGATATTTTGGGTGATCTTCTGCACACCGAGACTCCTCTAATCCTCCCATCATTCTCTTCCTTCCTCAACATAACTGATAGACTTTCTGCACATAAGAGGAAAAGGTATGGGGATATAGGGTCCCCTTGCCTAATCCCTCTTAAGGGGATTATTCGGCCTCTGGGTTCCCCACTGGTGAGGACAAAGTAAAAGACCATTGTCACACACATCATCATCAAGGATATCCATTTCTCATGAAAACCCATTTTCCATATCATCGTCTCTAAGTATGTCTACTCTACTCTATTGTATGCCTTGCTCATGTTGAATTTTACGACCATCAATCCCTTTTTCCCCTTCCTCCTTTGATCAATGTAGAACATAATTTAAAAGGCCACCAAGACATTATCTGAAATCTGTCTTCCTGGAACAAAAGTACTTTGAGATTCGTTAATTACTACTAGGAGGATCTTCTTCAACCTATTTGCAAGCACTTTGGAAATAATTTTGTAAATCACATTAGATAATCTAATGGGCCTAAATTTAGTGATCTTTTAGGGGCATTTACTTTTGGAATCAAATAGATATATGTGTCATTTAGACCACTAGGCATGACTCTAGAAGTAAGAGACTGAAGAACACAATTAACTACATTAAGACCAACAATATCCCAATACTTTTGATAGAAGATGGGAGACATATCGTTCGGGTTAAGGGATTTTGTGGGGTGCATTTATTTGAGGGCATTCCAAACCTCTTCTTCCTTGAAGTCCCTGAGGAGCTTGTTATTCATTTTTATAGAGACCCGAGTGCTCACTGCTCCCAAACTAGCCTCGAAATTAATTGGATCAGTACTAAAGATGGTTGAGAAATACTTTAAATAAAACTCTCCACTTCCTCTTACTTCTCTTGCCAAACACCTTTTGAATTTCATAACCCCTCGATTTTGTTTTTTTTTTTTTTTTTTTTTGTATCTTTGATTGGCCGTAGCATGAAAAAACTTTGTGTTTCGATCGCCACATTAAATCCACAAAGCACATGATCTTTGGTTCCACATCATCTCCTCCCTGATAAGCACTTCGTTGATTTTCCTTTTTAGAGCTTAGATCTCTTCAGCTGTTTCATGGAGCAAGTTTAGAGATTCCAGTTGTTATAGTTGGTTTTGCTTCTGTTTTAGGGCTTTGTTCACATTTCCAAATACCGTTTAATTCCAATTATGGAGATGAACTTGGCAACTTTTTAATCTGTCTTGTATCTGAAACTCAGGGTTTCCATTTAAAGGATCCCAAGCTTTGTCAATCACTTTCTTGCATCTTTCATCCCTAGTACACATTGCCTCAAAGAAAAACCTTTTATTCACTAATTTTGATGGCATACTTTTCCTTAGGAAAAGGGTCAATAGGCAATGGCCTAATGCCAACATCGATGTGTGGTGGACCTTGGCTTTGAGGAAGAACTCCATCCATCTCTCATTAGCCACCATCCTATCCAGCTTGATGAAGGTTCGTTGGTCCCCAATCCGTCCATTGCACCAAGTGAGTGATGCTCTTTAAAATATTAGATGGACATTGACGGTGAAAAAAAATAAAGGATTGAATTAGAGGGAAGGTACTTATCAAAACAATGTTAAAGGAAAGCTGCTAAGTCAGCCACAAAAAAGAATATGTGCATAACTATGAAAAGAAGAGTCGGTTGGAGTCTCAAACGAGCTAAAGTCTTATATGCACTCAATGAGCCCCCTTCTACTCATCTAGTCAATTGATAGGCTAAAAGGGATCTTTACAAATTAATCTTTACAAATTAGGGATTAAACCACCCAAATATCAATTTCCAAGGATCTTGAGAATGAGAGAGGATGGAGTTGGTATATTTACAAACCCAATCCCCTAACTTAAAAATATCAAAATTATCATATTGAATCTATCACTGAAATTTTTATGATTTAACTATTAGAGTCTTCTCAGTAATCTTCTAAAAATTGTCTTTTGATAACAAGATGAATTCATTTGTACTCTGAATGAATAATGAAAATGGTAATAATGAAATCCAAAACAAAATATTTCCACGCTAACTGCTTCCTCAAAAAAAAAGAAAAAAAAAAATCCCACTACGGCACTACCCACATATTAACAAATTTTTATAACTTTTTCTCAAAAACAAGTTATATAAGAAGAAGGGAAAAAGGTCAACTTTAAACTCTCATTAAGGTGTGAGCAAATCACAGGGAAAGAAAAATCTCCTATGTGGTGTGGATAATAACCGGACCACGCTGACTGTGGGCCCCAGTAGTGACACTTGGCTTTACTTTACTTTGTCTTTAAATAGCTTCCAATGTCTAAACTCCAAACAGAATCTAAGACCGAACAGGAAAACCTAAGTAAAATACAAAACTCAGTGCCGGCAAACGAAGGAAGGAGTGGCTATTCCAATTTCCAGGTTAGTTATTAAGATTATGTTTGTTCATTTTTTGTTTGTGTTTGAAATTTATGAAGTTAAACCCTTTGTTGGGATTTCTCTTGTTTATGTTGTTGTTGTCCTGTAAATATAATGATGCATTTCCAATTACCGTATGTGGGTGTGACTTTGAGGTTTATTTTGATGGTGACTACTACAGTGTTTGTTTGAAGGAATGCCCAATTTTGGTATATTGAAAATATAGAAAGGAAAACTAAAATAAGAATTTTATATAAAAAAAAAAAAAAAAAAGTATTTAGCTTGAAATGTGGCTCACTAACAGGCATAGAAAGGTATTTTCTTTGTTTAAGGTGTTAAATAAGGTAAAATGTGTTTGAGCCTGAATTTTCAGAAACCCCCATATACACTACACCTTTGAAGTTTGAATTTGACATTCTGTTTGGTTTCAAATTGAGGAATGAAAGAAAAGCTAGAATAGGGGAAAGTAGAGAGGTAAGGTAAAAGACTTGACATTCACTAATTTGATGGGGCAAAAATTGGTAACCATGCAATTTTTGTGAGAGTATAGAGACAAGCACACTATATCTTTACTTTCCCATTTTAGGGGTCAGTCAGGCTAGTCAATGAATGCTTCAGCATTGGAATAAGATGAATATTTTATAGAAATGAGATTAAAGTTTAGATGGCTTACTTGTGAAGATGACTGAACTGCGTGGACTTTTTGCTCTTAATTTAGAACTGTTGTAGGTTCTTTTTCATGTGTATGTGAATATTTGTAAGCTGTCATTCCCCTATAGAAATTTGTTTATTAGCTTTGTTTTTCCCGTTTCTTTTTATATGGATCTAATGACACATTATGTACTCTAGGGAAATAATCAAACCATGGATCAAGGTTTGCCGATAAATGATTCCAAAACTCAGGAGCTCAGCGAGGAACATAGTATGAATAAAGGAAGAAATAAATTATGCACTTTACCTGACATAGTTCTTCAACACATACTATCCTTCCTTGGGACAAAAGATGCTGTCAGAACAAGTGTGTTATCAAAAAGATGGCTATATCTGTGGGTTTCAATGCCCAATCTCAACTTTATACAAGGGCCAAGTGAAATGAATGATTGGAATAGGAATTTGTTCATGAATCTTGTGGAAAGAGCATTGGTGCTTCGGAAGTCTTCAAATATACAAAAGTTCTCACTGTCTTGTGATGTGTTTTGTGATGCATGTAGCATTAATTCATGGGTGTTTTCTGCAGTAAGACATAAAGTTCAAGTGTTAGATCTTTGCCTTTTCTTAAATGCAGAATCATTTGTCTTGCCTCGTAGTCTATTTACTTGTGAATCAATCAAAGTGTTGAATTTACAGATGTGCTATAATCTCAGGCTTCCTTCTTCTATCTTTTTTCCAAGTCTCAAGATCTTGACTCTTAAGCATATTGTATTTCCTGATGACCAATCAACACAACGGCTCTTTTCTGGTTGCCAAGTCTTGGAGGAGTTGACTCTAGATAATTGCTATTGGGAGAATATCAATGCCATTAGTATTTCTGCTCCAATGCTTAAAAGCTTAGTCATATATGATCTCCTAGACAGTGGAAGTCGTTGTCAAGTCATCATTTTTGGGATGAGTCTCAAATTCTTTGTTTACGAAGGTAGATTAAAGAATGATTATTGTTTTTGTAATCCATTGTCATTGGTTGAGGCTTGTATTAATGTGGATGGAAGACAGATAGAAGTTGCTTATCATGCAAACAAGCTTATAAAAGAGCTTTCTAACGTAGAAAGTCTAGTACTGACACCTCAAACATTTGAGGTATTTTCCTTTTTGCATACCAAATGAACTGATGCATCTATTGTATGTTTAGTTGTTGCTTCTATCTGTTTGGTTCGATGAAAGGTTTATTTGTTGTTTTTGAGATCTGATGCATAGTCTTAACCTATTTCTAGGCCCTGAACTACAAAGAAGAATTCATTGCTCATCTACCCAAGTTTCATAACCTGACCCATCTTGAATTTTACACGGGTTTTGTGGACATGGCTTCTGGAGCACTAACGAAAGTATTCCAAAACTCTCCGTGCCTTGCTTCTCTTGAATTGAACGGGGTAACTTATGTTATAAACACGCATTTGTTTTTATCTGAAAGCATTACTTGCAGGTATTTACAATTGCCACATGGCTAAAATGTTTTCATTTGATGACCATTTAGGGTATTGAACTAACCAAGGAGGATTGGAAATTGGATCATGTGCCTCCATGCTTCTTAACACACCTTAAGACTATCAAAATTGGTGATTTTCTTGGAACTGAAGAAGAAATACTTGTGGTGAGGACTTTGCTTCAGAATACAGCAGTCTTAGAAAGAATGGTTATATCTTGGTCTAAAGAATTCTCAGGGCAAGATCAAAAGCAAAAGGCAGTTAATGATCATCTAATAACACTTCCAAAAGGGTCACTGAATTGTGTTATTTCTTTCTCTTGAGCAGTGAGCCTTATTTGGATTTTGGTTTCAGTCATTTCTGTGTCCATCTTGTTGGAACATGCAAAGGACATAGCTATTTTTGTTTAGGTTTTCAGCTTTAGCCACAAAATTGCATTGTAGACCAAGTGCTTGACCCTCTATTGTTCTTCAATTTTGTCTAATTTAATTAATAATTCTTTAGTTTTCATTCTCCGAACTCCCCAATTACTGACGAATAAATTTTTCAGTACCATCATGACCTAAAGGAAAGAATGCACAAGTTTTGGAATAGTCCTTGAGCCTTTATTTTCTTTGGCTTGCTACAATTAGTATGGAAACATGTGAACCCAGGGTATTCAAACCCGGACTAGTTCTTAAGGGAAGGATTAGAGGTACCACACGAGCTAAGAGGTTCGATGGTTGGTAGCGAAGAGGTTTCAAGGTTAGTCCTTGTATCTTTGTTGCTAAAAAAGGTTTGAAAACATAAAAACCCTTGTAATTCAGTTATCAGCTCTCCCACTCACCTGTTCATTGTGCGTTATAGCCTTCATGCAGTGTCACAGAGGACAATGCTCTTAAGTCTTAACGTATGAAATTGTTTGCCAAATTCTCTTTTGCCAGGTGTCCTTAAATGCAATTTACTGTCTTGCACTCTTGCTACATTTGATTTTAGATATTTCTCAAATTTTAAAGATCTAGGGGCATCTGCATCAGACATTGTAAAATAGTACAAGGGTCAAATTTTGCCCAATCAACCCCAAAGAACACCCAAATCAGCTTATGCACTTATTGTGCAAAATGTATCTTTGTTATAGTACTTGTGCAAATATACACACAAACACGGTTAAGAAAAGTACATTTAAAGCATTGAGTTGTGTGTACTATGCACTTGAAAAATGATATTTATGTTTTCTAGAAGAATGAAGGGTATCATGTATTAGGATTTACAAAAAATTTAAAAACTAACCCTTCTCTTTCGTTAATTTCATTACCCAATAATAACTTGGGGGTATCCCAATTTTGAAATTTACTTGTTTGCTCACTTAGGAGGGTCATGAGGCCAGCTTAAAAAAAGAGAGAAATCTGTAATATGAGAGATTTAAAGATGCAGTGCCTATTTTTATGAAGGCGGTGGAGCAATTTGAGAAAGAGAGAAAAAGGGAAAGAGAGAGCAATATAATGAAATTTATTAAAAACAAATGGTATATTCATACATTCTTAATTGAGTTTTGAGTGACTTCTTTCCTTTGAAATTAGTGGGAATACGGAATTAGATGTGGATGATTGGATTTTTTTTTTTTTTTTTTTAAATAGAAAGAGAAAAGATGATAAAGATGGAGAGGCATGTAAAATGAAGTAAGAAGTGTTTTTTTTTTTTTTTTTTTTTTTTTTTTTTTATGGGAAGTAAGGAGTGTACATCTAACTTTCTAGTATATTGGACTGGCCAGTTCATTCGAGAACCGGCCACTATTTCCGTCCGAAAAAAGTCACTATAATCGGTCAAAAACTGGCCAAAATCGATCAAAAATCGGGAAAAATAGAGAATCGGGCCTAAAACCGGTTCTTTGACCAGTTTGGTTTTTTTTAAACCATGCTTCCCACAACTAAATATCATAAGTGCCTCTATTTATACTATTTGTAACAAGATTCATTTCTTTGGACTGGACTTTTATGTGGATCAAAAATATCACTAGACCCTACGTTTTAACGGGGGCAAAACTTGGAGACAACCTAGTAAAAATATATATCAAACTCCACCTAAAAACACTCTTACTATAAAACCATTGTTATAACTTTTTATCCATATTCCTTAAATTTAGGCACTATCACATATCCTCATTTAAACAACCCACGTTTCAACAATTTAGAACTACACCAATATATAGCCTCATCACATGCGCTTTGCGCGTGCAATGAAGTTTTTTTTTTTTTTTTTGGTTCTAGTGTCACAATTTCCTTTAAAAAAAAAAATTGGATGAGTTTGTTTTAAAAACATGGATTACTAGAGGAGTATCCTATTTTGTAGGCATTTAAGTGAAGTTGGAAATATATTTTTATCGGGCTGTTTTCAAGTTTTTCCCCTATTAAATGTAATGTTTATGAGTGTTCTGAATCACTTAAAAGTCCAATCCAAAGAGAGGAATCCTCTTTTAAATAGTATAGATATCTCTATCTACTTCATCTCTTTTAATACTATTCAATTCTGAAAAGAATTATGCCTACACGTAGCAAATTGGAGCTCTCCCACAAAGAAGATAAGGGTTCCATGGTTGATTCATAGTGATTTTTGGTAATTTCACTTTTTTTGTTACTTTCTCTTATTTTTTGCTTTTTAAATTCGTATATGGGTTTTTGTTGAATCAATGATTTTGCTAAAATACCATTCCAGGCCAAGAATAAAAAAAGAGCCTCATCACTAGTTACATTTTGTTGAAGTAGTGTTTCAATGTGGAGTAGAAGTTACATTGTTTCAACATGGGGTAGGTTTTTGGAAAAGTTGGGTAGTTTTGGTTGTGTACATGGGCAATGAGAATTTTATTTATCTTCTATACTATTAATAATAGGATTTCTTGTTTGGTTTTCAACTTTGCATACTAAAATAGCCTCAAATAAATTCTTAAATTTTCTAAAATACCCCTATCTTTTAGTTAAATAATTAAAAAAAAAAAAAAAAAACACAAACCGGTTAAGAGTAATTTACTGTTCGTTTTAGGCCTTTTCTTTTATCTTCTTTATTCGACCTAAAACTTATGACACGATCTATATCTCTTTTTTTTTTTCTTTTTTAAATACACACGATTATTTATATATATCACTTTTAAACATTATAACACTAAACCAAGAAAAAAAAAAGCATTATTGAGTCTAGTTTTGTGATAAAATATTGGGTAGGAACTTTGTATCTATCTACTATTCAGTGAGGAGTTTTTATCCAATAGGTTTTTTGTCTTTAATTTTTGTTGATTTATGGCTTTAACCTTATTTCTTATGTTTTAAGAATAAGGTAAGTTTGGGTAAGGATTTGGAAGCTTCATATTCCTAACAAAATAAAGGTATTTGGGTGGCGAGCATGTCAAAATATATTGCCAACGCGTGAGAACTTGGCTCGGCGACAAATTATAGAAGATGGCACTTGCAACATTTGCCAAAGATTTCCAAAATTAGTGCTTCATGCTCTTTGGGAATGTGGAGCGGCTCAAAACATGTGGGCTAGTTGACCAAGTCAAATGATACAGAAATGCTTCACTGGCCAACAGGATGCTTTGCAGTTGTTGCAGATTTAATGCTCAAACTCTCTGAGGAGGACTTTGAACTTTTTGTGGTTCATTGTTGGCTGATTTGGAACCAACGTAACTCGGTTCTATTAGGATATGTGCCATTTAAATCCTGTTGTATGATGTTATGTATGACATTATGTTGTGATTAATAAAGTTGCTTTATTATTATCTAAAATAATTGTAGCATGAATATTTGGACATTATCATATAGGCCATGAGATGCATAATATGTGATTTAGTCATAAAAGATATAAATCATAAGTTTTTTGTAAACTCAGAATTTTAGTTCGTAGTCAGTGATGAAATTGGGCATTTCATCTGCGAAGACTATAACATATCAACTAAAATGATTTGTCTTGATCATGGAAGTAGAGATTTCCAGTTGATATGTTTTAACTGTTAAGACATATTGAACTGGACCATTGTGAGATTTATTATTCTACTAATGACTGTCAAATGAATAATAAATCTCACGACTTCTATTTACATCAACTCTTAATCCTGAGAGAATAATGAACCTGATCATGAAGTATAGGTTGCTTTGATATATCAGGAGTGAGATCTAAAACTACGATCAAAATTTCAGTATGTTGGGCAGCCACATTTAGTGTTGAAGGAACATATATTCTCAAGATGGAATTCATAATCTCTTAACGGAGATATAAAATATTCCCTTGAGATAAGTTTAATGGGTTTGGTTATTCAGAGTGTTAGGCCTAACCACTTTAGTAAGGAGTTACTAAAGTATATATTTATGAAATTATATTTCATAAATATATGATGAATAACTTAAAAGATTAAACCGGATACTCAAAGATTAAGATACAGTAATCTTCAAAGTGGCAGCCAACATTCATGACTTTGTATTATTACGAATATTTTTATAAATGGGTTAAATGTATAATAAAGTCTTGAGATATAATTTATTAATAAGGTCTAGAGTGCAATTATATTTATATAATGGTATTAAATATAATTAATGGTAATTTTGAACTTGTCAAGAGTTGATAGAATTGCCCAAAACCCATTGAAGCTAGTGTCTTATTTGTCCATTTTGGTCCCACTCCAAGCCATATACTAAAACCCAATTGGAATTGCCCAAAAGGCTAGTCCAATTAGATAATTAATTATATATAAGGACATAATTTTATAAGAGAATGAAATGATGTGTATGTGAGTGTAAGCCACTCTCTTATTCTCATTTGAACACATATATATAAACTGATTGAGAAACCACATTTCTTGGGCATAAGTAGAATTGGAGTGAAGATTAAAAGTGTTCTTAAGTACTTCTAATATTTGGTTTTGAATTTCACCGCACTAAGGTACGCTTTCTTGTTCTTAAAATTTGAAATTTACATAGTACATGTTATCAATTGCGAATGAAGATCCGTTAATTTTCTGCTGCATATGTTTTGTATGTAATACAAACTATGTTTATCTAACAGGTTCTGCATGGGAGCAAACTACAGGAACTAGCTCGGCTTAATGCAAGAGCCAGGATCTACATAGATGAGTATAAAGGGGCATAAACCTAGTTGGAGGTTTCGGTGTCAAACGGATAAACACAAGCATGGCAACCACCCGAGGGATCCTTCTACAAACTTATCTTTGTCGCAACAGTATTTGTAGACATGGCAGCATCTGGAATTGGAGCGGTTATTCGAAATGACAAAGGAGAGGTTATGGCAGCACTATCGTCTAAAGGCCCAGTGGTGACTGATAGTGAGGAGGTAGAGGTGCTGGCGTGCAAGAAAGCTTTGGAGTTTGCGGTGGAAGTTGGTTTCTTTGAATTAGTCATTGAAGGAGACAACATCAATGTTATGCAGTCCATCACCTCACAACAGATCAACTTGTCTTAGTTGGGCTATACTTATAATGATATTCGATGTATTGCAAGGGGTCTTAGGCATATGAAAATAAAGAGTATTAGACAAAGTGCAAACAATGTTGCACATTCCTTATCTCCTTATGCTAGGCAAATAGATAAAGATATTGTATGGTTAGAAGGTTTACCACCACCAACCTTAGAGGCTTTGTATTTGGATTCCTTATCTATTTCTACATGAATGAAAGTTGATTTTGGCTTCAAAAAAAAGAAAAGAAAAAAAAAAAGAATAAGGTAATTTAATTAAATTAGGGATTTTTTTTTTAAATTTAAAAAAACTTTCGAATGCTAGAAATAAATAAATATATATATATATATATATATATATATAAACTATGTAGCTTTAGTGGTGATAATATCGCCATAAGAGCATTCATATCAGATCATCTAAAATCTTCTAAAATACATCTACAGTACAAATTTTACACATTTTGAGCAAAAAAACACTCACATCAATGGATGTAAAATTGTGCAAAATATACACCTGGCTGTGCAAATGAACAGTATTCGTGTATATATACACGGTTATTGTTCGCGTGTAAACAATTTTTTTAATTTATTTTCTCTCTCCTCTATCAAACTACCTCTCTTCCCCAACCATTACAACAATCCAGCACGCCAGATTAACCACCCAACCACCAAACCCAGCGCCACCACCAAACACCGTAATCTAGCACAAAGTATTAACCAAAATCAACTGAAAATTAACCCAAAATCAGCCCAAAAATTAACCCAAAATCAACTGAAAATTAACCCAAACACATCCACACAGACAAATCAACACAGAGATACACTTGCTCAAAAGAAAAAACAGAGATACACAAACACACCCACACACAAACAAACCCAAACGGACAAACAACAAAGAGAGATTGGTGCTTATCGGAACGATTGGTGCTTGACTAGCTCGTGGGTCTCACTTGATCGGAGCTCGTGGGTCTTGCTTGATCGGAGCTCGTGGGTATGGGTCTTGCCTGATCGAAGCCTGATTGGAGCTGTGGTTCGGAGCTGTGGATCGGAGCGGTGGTTCAGAGCTGTGGATCGGAGCTTGTGGGAGCTGTGGATCGGAGTTAGGGAGATTGGTATAAAGATGATCAGAGCTAGGGAGCTAGGGAGCTGTGGATCGGTATAGACCGAGAGGGAGAGTTGATTCAGAAATGGGTATAGAGATGGGTATAGAAGGAGAGCAAAATTAGAAAAAATGAGTTGAGAGAGAGAGAGAGAGAGAGAGAGAGAGAGAGTGTGTGTGTGTGCGTGCGCGCGCGCGCGCGCGCGTATAATAAGGGGTTAGTTGAGGAAATAATAAAAAAATTGAGAAAATTAATTATTTGAATAAAAGAGGTGATAAAATAGATGAACTGATATGGGTGTTTTGTAAAAATAAATGTGTAAAATAGAAAAAGTAAGTTTTTAGTGTAAAAATGAATGCTTAAAATACATGGACTGATGTGAATGCTCTAAGAGGTCATTACTGTTCCTATAAGGGCTTTTCTGATTTCCGATTCAAAAAAATTCAAAGAATAAAAAATGATAAGTCAGAACTCGGAAGAATGGTCCTAAAAATTAAAATGTGGAAAAACAAAGGGCTTTCTTGTACATTTGTTCCCACACTTCAAAGCTCTACAGGAAATAAAATTCTGATTTTTATGGAATTGAGTTTTCCAAACAGAGCTCTGTGGTAGATTACTCTATAACTTGGTACCACTAAAAAAGTGAAATCCCAAACCAAGAACCGTGAGTTCGAACTCTCTTTGAACTTTCAGGAATTGGGTGACATTCAGACCAGGAATAAGAGTGCTCTTTCAGGTCAGTTTCTATGCTATAATTTCATTTTATAATGCTTTTTTTTTTTTTTTTTTGCATCAAATGAATAAAAATTGCTAAAATGTGTGGCTTTGAGCTTAGTTTTGATGGTAATGGTGGATTTTATTGAGCTATTTTGAAGGATGTGTTCTCTCGCTTTGCTTAGAAAGTTTATGTGTTGAAAACCTTTGTGGGTATTCATGGTAATCTGTAAATGCATTGGGTGTGAGAAATGAGTATTGAGGTTTGCTTTTGCTTTTCATCCATTTGTTGTGGGAAAAGAGAAGCAGAGGGAGATAAATAAATAAATAATGTTGGGTAGGATGAAGAATGTTGAAAATTTTCCAATATTAGTTTTTCCCATTTTAAAAATTTTCATTGTGATTTAGAGGGATTCACAAGGAGTCTCAAAAAATTGTATGAGGAATTTATATTTTTATGGCATATCCAGCTGCCTATTTTACTTTAAAACTCTTTTCAGACTGTCAAAAGGTGCTGCTGTGAAATTTAAAGACAAATCTGACAGTTGGTTATGTGGTGTAGGAAAATCTGCAAAATTATGGATGTAAGCTTTCCATTAAACAGTGGCAAGAACCGAAAGTTCAGAAAGAAACAGAATGCTAAGAAGAGAAGAAAGCGAATTGACGATTTACCTGACCTAATTATTCAGCACATTTTGTCATACCTTTCAACCGAAGAAGCTGTTAGAACAAGCATATTATCAAAAAGATGGAAATACCTATGGACATCCATCCCCAAACTTGATTTTGATGAAGGGGCATTTGATAGGAGTATGATGTTCATGAAATTTGTGGAAAGAGTGCTTGCGCTTCATGATCCTTCAGACATAAAAAAATTCTCTCTGTCATGTAATGTGCAATATGATACATCTCGCATTAATGCTTGGATTTGTTCTGTTGTGAAGCATAAGGTTCAAGAGTTAGATCTGTATCTTAGAAACTTTCAAGAACCATTAGCATTGCCGCCTTGCTTATTTACTTGTGAATCATTAGAAGTATTGATACTTCACATGTTCCACTCTCTCAAGCTTCCTTCATGCATTAGTTTTTCTAGTCTCAAGTTTTTGGCTCTTGAGAAAGTTATATTTTCCGATGATCATTCAACACAACAGCTCTTTACGGGTTGCCCAATCCTGGAGGACTTATCTATAATTGACTGCATTTGGAAAAATGTCAAGGCTGTTTGTATCTCTTCTCCTATGCTTCAAAGGTTTTTCATAACTGATAAATACCTATTAGATGATGAAATTGACGATAAAGATGACCTGAATGCTGAGGCAGATGATCAGAATGATTTTAATGGTTGTCAAGTTGTGATTTTTGGAACTAGTTTGAAATCCTTTTCTTTTGATGGTCAACTCATAAATGATTATTGCTTCTACAACCCATCCTCAATAGTTGATGCGTCTATTCAATTCTTCAAAAGAGATGCAGAATATGATTTCCAAGATGCTCATCGTGTATTTAAGCTTCTTAGCGGGCTTGGTAATGTGGAACAGCTGACACTAGATGTTGATGCTCTTGAGGTATATTTCCAACTGCTCATTACGTGAATAAATGTATCCCTTTGTAGCAGCCATTCCTTTTATCCGTTCGCTTATTATGAGGCTCACTAGAAACTTTTTGGTTGTGATGTTTTCTGTTATCATAGGTTCTCAGTTATGCAAAAGAGTTATTTGCCCATCTGCCTGTATTTTATAAATTGACCCGTCTCAATTTCGAAAGTGCGTTTCCAATAGAATTTGATCGTGAGGCACTGCTGACCATAACCCGGAACTCTCCTTGTCTTAACTATCTTAGTTTTGGGACGGTAGCATTATTTGAACTGCAACTTGTATTATAATGCCTGACCACTATTGAATCAACATTGCAGCTAATTTTGTGTTGTTTGGTAACCATGTAGCAGGTCTGCCTACCCACATATTGTGGAAATCATGATGGGATAATGAACCCAGTGCCTTCATGTTTCGTGACAAACCTCGAGACAATCGAAATTTTTGGCTTTCGTGGAGATGAAAAAGAGATGCATGCAGTAAAGATTTTGCTTGGAAGTGCGTCAGTTTTGGAGAGGATTGTCATTATCTGTGATGAATTTTATTTCGAATTCCATGAGGACTTAAAGAAGAAGCAAAAGGAAATTTTTGAACAGATACTGTTGTTCCCCAGAGGGTCAAGGAGCTGTAGAGTACATTTCCTTTTGGGTATCTGTGCTCCACGTTATAGTGGCTAACTGACGCATGAAAAATTATGCCATATTTTTAAACTTCTTTATTAACCTTTTGCCTATGTCATCTTACCAAATTTTGTGGTTCTTTCTTTGACTCAAATAAGCAATTTGATGTGTATTGTAGGTTGCTCTAACTAGGTTATTGCTGTACAATATATGTTTTGAGATCTTCTGGTGTCACTGTCACCCTTGTGACCTGCAATGCGACGTTCATTCCAATGAACATTTAGGCTCAAAATTCATATTACATGGTTGTAGCAGAGCTTAAAAAGTGCTTGGATGTGGATCTACCAGAAGGTGGAATAAATGGTAGCACTCTAGTGTTGGAACTAAAAGGGTAAACAATGAAACAAACATTGGACAATGGCTTAAAGGCACAAATCAACGTTGCCCTTAGAAAATATTTGCCCCCACTAGAAGTGTCACTAAAAAAGGTTATTGCAAATTTGTCCATGGGATACAACTAAGCCAAGAATGCAATAAGTAGCAACCTGAGAGAACTTTTGTGAATTTATTTGTAATTGGTGGAAAAGTTTGGTAAAAAAATTAGTTTGGAAGTATTATTTATAAACAATGGGGGTATGGTCCTTCAAAAGGCATAGTTGGAGAGTCAACTTGGTTGGTTCTAGCCTCAAAAATCATTTTAAGGCCTTTGCTAGCGGCTTGAGACAAGAAAAATTCGTCTTCTACAAACTTTTAAAAAATAACTTTCTTCCTAGGGTTAGCTTAAACATGCCTTAAGCTCTTCTCAAGCACGCTTTAATGATGCTTGACCAGACAGGTTTCAATAATTTTCCCCGCTCGGCTTCACTCGCGTGAGCTTATTTACTCACCGATCAACACAATAAAAAGTGATTTCTTGGTTATTTAGTATTTTGTCAACAATAAACCACATAAGGCTCGTTCAAGTGACTCACAAAAAAAACCTTAATTTTCAAAACCTATTTGTTTCTTTTACTTTTCAAAGTAAACTTACTTACGTATATTACAACCAAATTTGTATATACCTATATATACAAAATATTTATTTTTTAATTCTTTTTACCCTAGGAAAATATATGGTGAATACCAAGTCCATTTCATTCTTCTAGTTTTTGGGATTTTGAAACACCTACTCAAGTTATAATATGTAGCCTAAACTTCTTTCGGTATGTCCATGGCTAGAAATGGAGTAAGATTTTTGTTATACATGATGTTCTAATTTCTATTGGGTGCATGGACATATCTTGTGATTAAATTTCTCTATGTGTAGGTTGAATGTGGATAAAAACATGTAGTCTTGCAAAGTTCCATCTCTGTTATCATTTTTATTTTTATTTTTTATCATGCCCACTTAAACAGGAGATGGTATATGGTTTGTCTAGCTTCATATGTAATCATTCTCTCATATAGAGGTGGATTCTACATTTATAAGGTTCATCCCTATTAACATAATTAAAAACATATACATATGTTTGGAAGTATATATATAGCAGTGACCCCCAAATGGTACATCGGTATTAATTGATATTAAAATTCTTTCTTCCTCTAACCAAATTGAAATAGTCGCTGGTATGAAATTGACTTCCTTGGTTTATCCTATATTTTGGTTTCGCTTTGACTTTCTTTGTTTAGCCAAACAAATATAAGTTGGGGCATTGTTATGCAATAGTTATTTTAAGGGTATACGTAAAAATAAACCAAATAACACGATTATATGCAAGGAACGACAATAGACATACAAAGTAAAATATAATTATTTAACTAGAATTAAATGACATTATGAAATCTAAATATTTTATTCAATGTCAACATATATTCAAATGATGACATTGAAATTTCCATATTTTCTTATGTTTATATTTATGATGTTTTTGATTAAGAGTTATATTAAACAAATATTCTTAATGAATGTATTACTAACCCTTTTAAATTATTTAAATTATGTTTAAAAATAGAAACAAGTTAGTTAGTATTTATTACGCTATTTATAAAAATAAAAATAATATTAAGCTGACCCATAGTGCATGTGTAGATTTTTTTGAAGGCCTAATCTTTGGTGTCTCAAAGCTTTAAAATATTTTTCAAGTTCAAAGATTATCTGGCCTCACCCTAATGTATCTCTTTCTTAAGAGTACTTTGTTGATCATGATTTAGAGTTGGCTAACAAAGTAAAATTGTATAATTTAATGTCTTAAACACCATAATTTTAGTAATGATATCACTCTTAGAAAGTTTTAATTCAATATCATATTAGTTTAAGAATTCTCATAAAAAAAATACTCCCTCCGTCCCATTTTTTTTGTCCTGTTTGAAAAGTCAAACTTTTTAAGGGAACATCATTTATTGTATTGTCTACCTTTTAAAAATGTATAAATTTCCAAAACAACCCTTAAAAAAAATTATCAAAAAATTGAATAAGTAAATTAATAGGGGTATAATAGGAACATTAGTAAATTAATGACTTTTATTTTTAGAAACAGGACAATATTTTGGGACATCTCAAAATGGAATAGAGGACAAAAAAAATGGTGTTGTTAAGTTGCTTATTAGTTAGTATAAAATCATGTTAGATTGTTAATTTTTTTTAATGTAATTATAATCTTAAATGTGATGAAATTAATTATGGATAATTTTTTAAAGAAAATTAATTAATCATTAATTTTAATCAATTATGGATAATTTCTTTTAAAAGAAAATCTATATTTGAGTAAACTTCCCCCCCCCCCCCCCCCCTCCAAAAAAAAAAGTTGTTAGAGTTTGCATTCACTAAAGAGTAATATTAATTAGGTTGAAATCTTATTGTATTTATCCAAAAACAACAATATTAATTAGGAAATGGTGACATTGTAGATTACTCATTAACTTTCAAATAATTTTGATTTTATTCCCTAAAATATTAATGTTTTGATCTGTACTCCTAACATTAGTGAACGTTTGGAAGAAGCCCCTTGTATCCATATCTTTTGGTAAGCTGTGTCTTAAATATTACGTTGTTTTGTCCATGTCAATAAATGAATAAATAAATAACTATATATATATATATATATATATATATATATATATATCTTTAAACATGTTTGAAGCCTTGAGTTTTGACCACCAACAGGAAAATGACATAAGTCATGTTATGCGCATTACACATGACTCTCTTGGTTGGTTGGGTTAAATAGTCATGTGCATTGTACATGATAAGGCTACTTTAACACTTTTTAAAATTTTTTTTTATATCTAATTTCCCATTTTCCCTTATTTTCTCTTTTGGTAGAGTGTTCTAATTTTGTTATGGAAAAAAAAAAACACAATTTAGATAAAAAAAAAATATTCACCTTCTTGGGTGAAAAGGGAAAGAATGGAAAATAGAGGATGAAAATGGGAGAGGAAAATGAGATTTTTAATTGTTTGGTTGGTGTGAAAAGAGAGAGGAAAGGAAAATGGGGGTGAGTGGAGATTAGTTATCAACGCACATGGACGGTAGGGGTAGTTTTAATTGATAAATTCTTTTAGGGGTACGAATCTAAATTTTAAAACTAAGGAGCAAATCAAAATTACCTCAAATATTAAGGATGTGAGCTAAAATTTAGTTTTATGAAATTTTATTAAATAAGGACATAACTTATTATTATTATTATTATTGAATGATTCGATAGTTACAATAGGGGAGGGGGATTTAAATCCTAGACGTCTCTTTAAGAAACACTAAAATATGCCAGTTCAGTCACAAGACTCTTAGCAATGTACCTTAAATTTAGATAATCATGTAAGTGTACATAAACTATTCAATTCATATAAATTTATCATTTTATTCATAGTAGATGATATTTGCTTTTCTCTATCAAATGATTGCATGAACTCCATAAAAACCAATTTCCCAATTTAGACAATATGCTGAGTTCAGTAACGTGAACTTATAACATATGCAGGGGCATTAAAGTGATGAAAGTTTGGATTCAAAAAAAAAAAAAAAATCTAACATTAATTCTGGTGAAACTATATGAATTCCACGAAATAAACCCGATAATTTTATCCATTTTTCTCATCTTAAAAGGGCCAAAACGTAGGCTTGGAGCATCCTATTCCTATGCGAATGATGACTAAATAACAATCTGATTTCCATGTTGGACTAACCAACAATTTTGTTAAATTTAGTGGTAACAATGTGGTTGATGTCGTAACTTGAAACAAAATACCTACTTATATATATATATATATATATATATATATATATATATATATATATATATATATTTTTTGTGTGTGTGTGTGGAAAAACCCGTTATATACATGTGTGGACACACTACCTAAAATGCACTGAACTTGTCAGACCTTTTTATTTAGGGTAAATTTCACTAACTACCCCTGAGATTTGGGGTAAAACCAAACACACAATGGTTTTAAAAAATCACCAATTTGGTCCTAAAAAACTAATGCCGTTTCTGCACCGTGTATCAAACTATTTTATTTCATTTTTTAAAATACCCTTTTCTTCTCTCTCTCTTCGTTCACACCAGAAAAATATCTCTCTCCCTCAAACTTAATATCAAAGCTATAAGGTCTCAAACTCAGCAAGGACAACAAACTCCACCACCACAGTTTCAGTACCGATTTACCTACAAAACCCGCGCCATATGTCGCCGTTGAAAGCTGGGTGGCTGGGTCCGGATTTAGGAGGACGGTGGCTGGGTGGTTCACGATCTAGGACGGATGGTGGACGACTATTGCTTGATCATGATAAGTGGTGGGCGGCGGTGATATGTGGTGCTGCTGTAAATGGCAGTTGTTGGATCACCCGATGCTTGACGTTGTGGGTCTGGGTTTTGTTTTGAAATTTTTTTGATTTGGGTTGACCTTGGTTTGATTAGAAGGATGTATAGCTGTTGTATTGGGTTGATCTGCTGTATTGGGTTAATCTTGGTTTGATCATTTGATGTAGTGAGATTTTTTTTTTTAATGTTTTGTAAAATTTTTTCCCAAATGAGACTGTGTATGGTTTTGGAAAATTGATACACTGGTTTGGTAAGATTCTTTTTCCCAAATGAGATTTTTGCTTTCTGACGGTGTCGTTTTTGAGTCGAAGAGAGAGAGGCTGTGAGAGCTAAGTCGAGGAGTTTGAGCTCCAGATCGGAAGGGTGAGATGAAGAAATTTTTTTTTTTTTTAATAAAACGGTGCACAGACGGTGTTAGGACCGAGGATCAAATTGGCCACTTTTTAAAACCTTTGGATGTTCTCGGTAATACCCCAAACCTCAGGGGTAGTTAGTGAAATTTACCCTTTTATTTATTTAATACCATAACACCTTTTTTGTGTTTCAAAACAATTTAAAAGAACAATTCATAGTTGCCTTATAATGTTCTAGTAATGATATATCAATATCGTTACCATATTAGAGTATTCTCGTAAGTGCTTGTATATATATATATATATATATATATATAAACAGCATTTTAGCCAATTACGCTTCAAATTCACTTATTTTAAGCAATGTAAAGTTGTGCAAAAATATATGATTACTACAATGCATTGTGTATATTTGCATTGACACTATTTATTTTGTATTTATTTTATGTATCTTGTATGAAAAAAGAAAGAAAATTGAAAAAAAATATATTTTAATGAAATATACTGTAAAACAAATAATCTAACATGGATTATTTTAATTTTTAAGTATATAAAATAAATAAAGTAATTTCTTAAACTAAAATACCATAAATTTTTGCAGATTAGAATGCTATTAACTATTAAATATTAATAAATCTGGTAAATTTCACTAAACCATGTTTGAGCAAAAAAAAAAAGAAGAAGGTTTGAGCAAAAATATATAAAAATTTTCATATATTTTTGCTCCCATACTTCAAAGCATACCAGTACCGCAGAGTTCTGTGAAAGATACTCCAACTTGGGTAGAGTGAAAAGTGAAAACCCAGTCCAAAACCAACATTTTGTGACTCATTTTGTTCTTTCAGGGAATGGGTTAACATTCGGACCATAAATAAGAGTGCTTTCAGGTCAGTTCCTCTATTTTTATTTTATTGTATTTGTTGTCCGCAAATGAATAAGAATTGCTATGTGGGTCTCTGAACTTAGTTTTGATGGTAATGTTGAGTGAAATTTTCTCACTTTCCTTAGAAAGTTTGGTTCTTGAAAACTCTTATGGGTATTCAGGATAATCGGCAAATGCATGGGGGTGAGGGATTAGTATTTTAGGTTTGATTTAGCTTTTCTTCCATCTTTTCTGAGAAAAGAGAAGCGCAGAAAATATTAGAAATGAAAAACAAAAGTTGGGTTGGATTTAGAATGTTGAAAATTTCCAATATTAGTTTTCCATTTATTATTATTATTATTCTTATTTTAATAAAAGCTTCTATGTGTTAGAGGATTGGATTTAGAATAGAATGTTGGCAAATAATTCATTATACATCTATAGCCTACCCCATTTATTTTGATTATTTGATCATTATAACAATGGAGGAGAGGGACTTTGAACCCATAAAGGAGAGCAGGCAATGCCATTGGGCTAAAAGGCTCTTGGCTTTTGGGAACAAGGATTGGTTGTTGTAAATCATTTATGGTATTTTCACCAAAAGTTCCTGAAAATTATTTTACGGATGTATGCTTTGATAGCATACCCAGAGGCGTATTCTTCTCTAGAACTCTTTGCAGAATGTCTAAAGCCAAAAGGTGCAGTTATGATAGCTAAATATTATGGATGTAAGTTTTCCCTTAGACAAGGCCAAGAGAAAAAAGTTCAGAAAGAAACAGAATGCTAATAAGAGCAGAAAGAGAATCAACAATTTACCAGACCCAATTCTTGAGCACATTTTGTCATACCTTTCAACCAAAGAAGCTGTTGGAGCAAGCATATTAATTAATGCCTTGCTTATTTACTTGTGAATCATTAGAAGTATTGATACTTCACTTGTTCCACTCTCTCAAGCTCCCTTCAAGTATTAGTTTTTCTTGTCTGAAGAGATTGACTCTTGAGAAAGTTATATTTTTGTAAAAAAAAAAAAAAATTAATTCAAAACAAACTAAATTTATTTAAATTCAAATAAATAAATAAATAAATAAATGATTTAATTTACAACACCAAATATACAATATTAAGTTGTTTGAGAATGTTGTTCTAGTAACGTTATTTGTATTTTTTGAAAATACATGTGAATAAAAAAGTATGTAAAAATACGTATAATGTTGTTTAAACATTGAAAACTGTTGATCAAAACACCTTATTAAATAGCCCTGAGTTTCACCAAAAACAGGTATTAGTCCTGCATCTTAGTACCTTTACGTGGCCTAGACACGTGGACCCTTAGGGTGTGTTTGGACACCGCTTATCTTAGGGTGTGTTTGGATACCACTTATTTTGATGAAACTAAAAAATTGTTGCTGAAAGTAGTGTAGATAAAGGTAAAAGTTAGTTAAAATAGTATAGTGGGGTCCATGAATAGGAGTCCAAATCTTCTGTCCTACTTTTTCTGCTCCACTTTGTACTCCACCAATAAAAATTTACACGTTCACATGATTAATTAAATACTACAATTATTGACTTATTAATACTACAATTATTAATTAATTGTAGTATTTAATTTATCAAGTGAACATGTGGCAAGTTTTTATTGGTGGAGTATAGAGTGGAGCAGGAAAAGTAAGACAGGAGATTTGGACTCCATGAATAATGTCAAAAGTGCAGTGGGGCCCATAAGTAGTAACAAAAATAAGGTGAATAGTGAAATAATTTTAATTTTTAATCCTAACCCAAACGCACACTTAGGGTCTGTATGGATACTGCTTATTACTGAAGACTGAAAACATTGTAGTAAAATAATTTTTAAATGTGTGAATAGTGCTGTGAGACCCAGTTTTAACTTAATATTTGCATTGAGGGTCGTCCATATCCAGACGACCTTCCTAGGTTTGGACGAGCTCCTCTTAAGAACCCCTGAATGATACAGTGGGTGAGTATTAGGCTTAATTACCATGGTGCTTTACATCCTACGGATGACTACCCAAGGACGAGTTTACATTCGATGGACGACTAAGTAAGGACGAGCCATACTTGTCTTTCCCATCAGTTGCCCCTTTGTCCTTGTGTTGTCTGTCCTAAAAAAGCTTACAATATCTGATGGTACTGTTAAGGTACGTTCCCAACTGCTAATCACATGAATAAATGTATCCCTTTGTAGCAGCCATTTATTTGATCAATTCACTTGAAACTTGTTGTGATGTTTTCTGTTACCATAGGTTCTGAATCATGCAGAAGAGTTATTTGCCCATGTGCCTGTATTTTACAGATTGACCAGACTCAGCTTGGAAAGTGTGGAATCCTTGTTTGCTTGTGGAGTAGTACAAACTATACTCCGAAACTCTCCTTATCTTGACTTTCTTGATTTTCAAATGGCAACTTTTTCTGAACTGCTACTTTTGTTACGGTACCCCTAGCTACCACTTATGACTTCCCACTGCAGCTAATTTTGTGTTGTTTGGTAACCACGTAGGTGTTCTGCCTACCCAGATATGATAAAAATTATGATTGAGTATTGGGTCCAGTGCGTGCGGGTTTTATGACACACCTCAAGATTATTGAAATTTCTGAATTTCATGTAGATGAAGAAGAGATGCATGCAGTAAAGATTTTTCATGAAAGTGCATCAGTTTTGGAGAGGATTGTCATTGTTGGTGATGAATATTGTTTCAAATCCTTGGGGGGCCTTAAAGAAGTAAAAGGAAATTTATAAACAGATACTGTTGTTCCCCAGAGCGTCAATAAGCTGCGCAGTAGATTTCTTTTTGGGTTTCAATCAAATACATATCACCACACTCAAGTTTCCATATTGTGGCTAACTGACGGATGAAAAATTATGAACATCTAGGCTGAAAATTCACATTACATAATGGTTGCTGTGCACCTTAAAGTGCTTGGATGTGGATCTACCATTAGGTAGAATAAATCCTAATACTCTAGGATTTTTATTGTTTGTTTCTTTTTATCCTAGTGAGATCTATGATGAATCCAAGTCCCAGCTCCTCTCATTATACTGGTTTTTTGGGATATTAAACACCTATTCAAGTTACAAACTTACAATATGCAGCTTAAACTTCTTCCGATGTGACCTTGGCCAGAAAAGAGTATGATATCTCTTAAATATGCTGCTCTAGTTTCTATTAAGTGCATGGACATATCATGTGAATAAATTAAATCTCTCTGTGTGGATGGTATGTGGATTGGGCTAGAACATGTAGATTTGCACAGTGCTGTCTCCTTTATTCTTCTCCATATATTTGGCCAATGGAGAGGAGGGGAGATACTAGGAACTAGATAGTTCTTTCAACCATTATTCTTCTTTAAAATAGTTTAGGTATTTGGAGAAACTAAGGATGTAACCACTATAGATTGGGTGGACTTAGGGATCTGAAAGAAAAATGCAATGCTTCCTACAAATCATCTTTTCAACAATTGGCATTTAAAGAGAAATAATGAGGGAGATACTGATCTTCATTTCAAAATTCATATTACATGGTTGTTGTAGGCCTTAAAAGTGCTTGGATGTGGTTCTGCCTTAAGGTAGAATAAATTCTGGCACTCTAGTGTTGGAACTCAAAGGGTAAACAATGAAACAAATCAAAGTTGTCCTTAAGAGGCACAAATTAACGTTGTCCTTAGAAAATATTTGCCCCCACCACAAGTTTTGCTAAAAGGTTATTGCAAAGTTTTCCATAGAATACAACAAAGCCAAGAATACTATAAGTGGCAACCTAAGAGAAGCTTTGTGAATTTATTTGTAATTGGTGGAAAAGTTTTGTAAAAAAATGAATTTGGAAGTACTATTTATACACAATATTGGGGTATAGTCCTTCAAAAGGCATCTTTGGAGAGTTAACTTGGTTGGTTCAAGCCCCCAAAAATCATTTTTAGGCCTTTACTAGCCATTTGAGACAAGAATAACTCGTATTCTATAAAATTTTAAAAAATTTCTTTCTGCCTAGGAATCGCTTATTCATGCCTGAAGCCCTACTCAAGCATACTTTAATGATGCTTGACTAGACTAGGTTTTGATCAGTTTCCCACTCGACTTCACTGAAGCGGATTTATTTCCTCACCAATCAGCACTATAAAAAGTGATTTGTTAGTTGATTGGTATTTTGTCAACAATGAACCATATAAGACTCCCTCAAGTGAGTCACAAAAAATCTTAATTTCAACTTAAATTCTCTTTGTCTCTTTTAATTTTCAAAACTTATTTATCTCTTTTACATTTCAAACTAAACTTAATTACATATATTACAAACTAATTTGTATATACCTATGTATACAACATATAGCATATTTATTTTTTTGGAGATTTTTACCCTATGGAGATCTATGGTGAATACTAAAGTCCCAAGCCCTTTCATTCTTTTGGTTTTTGGGATTTTGAAACACCTAGTACTCAAGTTACAATATGTAGCTTAAACTTCTTTCGATTTGCCCATTGCTGGAGATAGAGTAAGAATTTTCTTATACGTGTTCTAATTTCTATTGGGTGCATGGACATATCATGTGATCAAATTTCTCCATGTGTGGAAGGTATGTGGATAAAAACATGTAGTCTTGCACAGTTCCATCACCATTATCATATTGTACATTTTTTTTTATCATGCCCACTTAAACACAAGATGGTGTATGTTGTGTCCAGCTTCATTTGTAACTGTTCTCTCAAATAGGGCTAGGTTCTACATTTATAAGGTTCATCCTTGAAAACATAAAAATAAATGAATAAATACACACATAATTAAAAACATAAACATATGTTTGGAAGTGTATAAATAGCAGTGACATAAACATTGATATCAATTGATACTAAAAGACTTTGTTCCTCTAAACAAATAGAAACAGCCTCTTGTATGAAATTAACTCTCTTAGTTTATCCTATATTTTGGTTTTGCCGTTTGGCTTTCTTTGTTTATCCAAACAAGCATAAGTTGTTGGGGGCATTGTTAAGCAAGTGTTATTTTTTAAAATTATGCCTAAAAATAGGTTAAATAATACGATAATATGCAAGGCACAACAATAAACATACAAAGTAAAATAAAAATTTATAATCATTTAACTAGAATTAAATGACATAATGAAATATAATATTTTATTTAAAATACAATATAACATTGTACACTCTAGCACTCTATTGTCATTATATTTATTCGATAACATTCTAGTATTCTGTTGCTTTCGAGATTTAAAACAATTCCTGTAATTATAAGTGCTAGAATCTGAAAAGATTTTCCAATTTTACAGAAGCTCCCACCCAAACCGAGTATAAGGAAATCTGGGGTAAAGCTTTAGATCCAAATTTAGGGATATCAAAGCTAACAACCATAAATTCATGATAAAAAATAATATAGAACTTGTAACTACTTGCCTTCTTTAACACTTGTGCATTATATAAATACTAATAAGCGATCCTCTAAGTGTGATTCTTGGTATTATTGCGAAGTGGTTCTCAAATTTAGGAGCCACATGATATGAGCTAGTTGCCTGTGTATAAAATTCAAATTTTGACACTAAAATTTCCATATTTGTCTTTTCTTCTTTTTGAATAAATAATAATATACATTTGTAGGTTCAAATAAAAACAAATTATTTTCATGTTTATGTTTATTGTTATGTTGTTTGTGTTTAAGTGTTACGTAAAAAAAAATCTTAATTAATATATTACTAGCCCTTTTATATATTTTTTAAATTATGTATAAAAAAAAAAACAAGTTAGTTGGCATTTATTAGGCTATTTGTATAAATAAAAACAATATTATTAAGCGGATGTATAGATATTTTTGAGGGCCTAATCTTTGGTGTCTTAAGGCTTTAAAAAATTTTCCAAATAACTTGAAGATTATCTAGCTTCATCCTAATGTGCCTCTTTCTTAAGAGTACTTTTGTTGATCATGATTTCAAGTTAGCTAACAGGGTAAAAATGTATTACTTAATGTCTTAAACACCAAAATTTTATTTTTTATGATATTACTCTTAAATTTTTTTAATTTAATATTATATTTGTTTAAGAATTGAAAGGTTTTGTTAGCTCTGATCCTGGCTGGAAGAACAGCTTTTGTTTTTTCCCCTATCGTTTATAATCAACTTCATGCGGCAAGTACAAGTGTTCTGTTTCTGTAACAACATAATTTCCTTTTTTCCCCTATCGTTTGTAGAAGAGGCATTGATACATTGATGAGCAAGTCAAAAGGATAGTACACAAGCTATTATATACTTATGGTTAGCCAGCTATTTCAACACTAATGGAGAAAGGTACATAGGAAACTACTCTACATGAATGACCAAAGCTTTCTGAGAATCTCTTACCAAAAAAAAAAAAACCAATGGTCCATCCTATCTGTTCTATAACATTTATATGGCTCTACAGTCGGCCGAACTAAAACTTTTCTGGTAGATGGTAACATCGCGAAACTACAAAATTAGTAAGGGGGCCAATAGTTTCCTGTACAATTAGTGGCTTCCTTTTAATTTTCTCAAACATTTTAAATGCTGCAGCTTGTCCAACAGCAAAAGCTCAAATTATCCGAGTACACCCACAGACCCACTAACAACTAAACCCATGCAAAATATCAACCACTAAGCATTAACTCTCTCATATTCTTCTTCTTTTTCCCACTTTTCTTCCTTTTCTGTGTTGAATGTGGACTAGCTCAAATACACAAGCATATCCCTATAACATATTTTCTGTTCTCCAGTCCTGTTTAGGCTTCTAACATAGTGGAGCACAATTTCAAAGCTGGCCATTTGAACAATGCAATATACACTTAGCACATATCTCTGTAGCACTCTAAGCCATTCAATTCACAGTTTTGTAATCAAACATTGTCAACAATTTTTTGTTTGTATAAAAGGAGTATGATTCAGCTAGCAATTTAAAAGCAGACCCTCTACTCACGCTAAGAACAAGACCATACTCTTGCTTAGGGATGTTCCAATAATTCATAATCCTAACCTTTATATCATGATCAACAGTCCCTCTCTCTTCAGCCCCATGTAACACATGATTACTCAAATTTGCAGTAATTTAAGATAAACTAAATGTAGAAGACTCCCAATATTGTAAAGTCTGAAGTCTGAACATAAGTTTTTCTGGCCAATTGAATCCATTTGCAGTAATTTCAGTACTACTACCAAGTATGCGATCTTAGAAGTTATTCCGGCCAATTGACCCCATTTGTCTTCTGCTAAATTTCAAATTTGTCTAACAATTAATGCAGACTTTGCAACCTTGTCATTCGTTGCTGAGATTTTTATCTTCCTTCACGTTGGTCTTGATAAATTGAAACTTAATAGCTATTGAAAACAATGAAAAGTGGCCTTGGACAGATTAGTCAATGACAGATACTATCTATATACAAGCAGATGGCAAGCCTAGACCTTGCAGTTAAGAGTTCTTGAATTATTGACCATTCAGCTATTAGGAATAAGTACTGTATGTATTTTTTCAAACGAAATGTATGAGCAGTCTATTTTGTTTGCATACACGCTTGATTTTGCTTTTAGCAGTACTGGAACATTGGTGGCAGTGAGTTCAATACTGCTAGCTCTGATCCTGGCTGGAAGAGCAGCTTTTGTTTTTTCCCCAGTATCATGTCTCTCTCTCAAAAGTACAAGTGTTCTGTTTCTGCAACAGCATAATTTTCCTTTTTCCAACTTTCTTGTTCTACCAAGTCTCATGAGAAAATTTTACTTGTGACAGGTGATGTTATGGTGGGCTGGTCTCATGACAGATGCCGAGTTTATGGCACTTTCTTATATGATATATCTGCTTTATTTATGGCCAAAATGCCTATGAATGCAAATTAATCACTGAGAAAAGTTAAGAAATAAGGAAATTTGGGAAATTTCATTTTATCTCTACACCATCTTAAAAATAAGAACATACTTAAAATTTTGTATAAAATATTTTGTACTTTTGAGTGAGAGACATGATATTGGAGATGAAATTGTTCAGTGAAAATTTTATTCTTTTCCTAAATGCAGTTCACAAGGTCAGAGACTCAGAGCATACTCTATTGCGAGTTAATGCATTCATGATCAGCACCATAGTTGTTTTAAAAATAAAACTAAATTAAATAAAACGCCCAAATTATGTTGCAAATTTACAAATTCATCAAAACAAAATTTAAAAATACCAAAATAAACCAAACTAGAAAAATTAAATAAAGGTTATAAGATAAAATTATATATATGATGGGTAAAATTATAAGGCATTGAGTTGGGTGGGATAAATTTTAATTGGATTGATGTATTAGATGCACATCACTATTAATAACCAATGTATTGCTAAACCGTGGACAATTTGTTTTGCTATGACAATTTGCTAAAAACATCTAGAATTTCATTGAATATTCAAAGAATCTTTACATAATTGTATACAAGATACTCGTTCACTCTATCTTTTTCTTTGTACAGATAAAAAGTAGGACAACAATAATCCTATCTATTTTTCTTTCAATAGCACCCAAAAATCATCACTGATTAGCCGTAAGAGAAGCACTCCTTCTCACATAAATCGCCTTTGGCCTCTGATCAGCAGTAGTACTCTTAGTCATTGAAGTCTCGACTGATTTATCAATATTCCTTGGCTTTGGACAACGCAGACCAACACAAACATCATAGTCTTCTCTGCTATACTCGTTACCCAGGATTACCCACGCCATGTCCATGAGTTTGAGAGCGCCATCAGAAACTCGTTGGGATGCACCAACTTTGCGAACTTGCAATACCTTTCTTTGATGGAGTCATGAGTGATTGATGGGTGATCAGCAGTCGTGAAGCCGAGGACTGCATAGAGATCAACTCCGCCAACCTTGTTCTTCTTGAACTCGCTGGCATGGTGGATATATAAGGTAGTGTAGTACTTGGCCACGCCTTCAAAACAAGGGTCGAGTTTGATGGCCATCTCTACGAGTTTGTAGGCTTTCTTTTGGTTTCCTTCACTCCATTCTTGATCAGCCCACTTCAACAGCGCATCTGTCATGGTGGATGATCGGAAGACTTCACAAAGAGAGTAGAACAGCAACAACAAAAAGAAGAAGAAGAAGAGCAACAACAACAACAACACCGACTGAGTTATGTTAGACGGATTAAGATATATTAACGAGAGAATTAATTTATAAGATTGCGTTAGCTTGGTCCCCAAGCTAGGGTTTGCAAGTTAAACCGACTGAGTTTCACCGACTGTGTGTTCTGGAAATTAATTTTTATTTATATTAATTTTTTTTTCGTAATTTATTTGATTTTAATGTTGTAATTTTTAAGAGGTTTAATTGGGACAGGACTCTATTATTATTAAAGTTTAGTTTTTCTTTTAGTTTAGGACTTTGTGAAACTTATTTTTTTGGCTTTAAGATTTTGTTTCCCATTCCCATTGGGTTTCGGTTTTAGGTAAGACTTTAAGTTATATTAGGATTAGATTTTAAATTCTTTAGTTCTTAAAATTGTGACATAAAACTTCAGAAGAAATACGGTAAAGAAAATACTACAATGTTTTAAATATTTTGCTAAAAGTATACCATTATTTTCCAAGCAATTACTCAGTTAAACTATAAACAAGCTTTTAAATATTTTGCAAAAATTGGCTTGTGTCTTAGTCTTATAACTAGTCGCTAACCCGTGCGATGCATGGGATAGTTGGTTAAATAACAATTACAAATAATCATACAAAGTGTGCAAAATATGTTCTTTGATTATAAATGTAGGGTGTTTCACATAACACATAAAGATCACACCTTGGTTTCTCTATGTCGATGAAAAAATTATTGCCAACATTCCAATAGCTCATACACAAATTTGGGCATAATATGAAGTCACATAATACTCAATTGCAAATCAATTTATAGTCTACCACCAATATAAATCATATAAAAAAATTTATTGATAACATGAATATTTAAATGTGTGAATAATCTCATGACAGCATTAGCAAGACCATGCATTTGCTGCCAAGGAATAATATGCCACATAAACACATGGGGCACTATGCTACTATCTCTTATAAGAAGCAACTCATAAACACAATATTCAAAACTTTGAAAAGAAACAGCTGACAAATAGTATAAGTATCTCCGCTTATCTACTCTTTATAGCCCCCAATTTTGATTTTGCTGGCTTCTTGGAAATTGTTGAGAAGATCATTTGTAGCAACCTATATTTGTGTCAGATGCATCTAATTTCCTTTAGATACATCTTAAGTACATGCAAATAATAGTAGTAGTTTGAAAGAGTGTCTATTTGAAATGAATCAAACAAAATGCCTATGTATTTCAGTTTCAACTATCTTTATAAACAATTAAAAGAAAATTTCATAAACTCTTGGGATACATCTTAAGTAAGACATACAATCAATTTCAAAAACACCAAATGTTGGGTTGAAAGTAATACACAATTATTCGAAGCAGTGCTATTAGGCTCAGCCAAGCCACTCTCTTTGGAAAAAATTTAAAATACAGTAAGGTTCAATATTTGAAGCAATTGCTTGAAATCATTTAAGTACATGCCATCAACGAAGTTGCTTGAAATCATTTTAAGTACATACCATCAATGAAGCTACAACATTAACATTGTTCATAACATTATTTTGTTATTTGTAGCACAAGTTCTTGGTTCGTGATAAGCAATGTGGGCATGTAAGATATACATTGGTGCATGGAAATCTACAAAATCACCTACACAAAAACAAAAAAAGAGAGAGTTAAATTAATGATTGTGTAATAATCATATTGCAATTTAGATAGAGATGAATTCTAAATGCAGGTTTAGTCTCCTCCTTTTTTGGGTCTATAAAATTTACAAAATCATAGATGCATTGCAAACAAATACCAACTGATTTGATCAATCTATGATCAAATTAGAATGGAGTATATACGTTCATATTATGCTATTCTTTTTTATTTATCAAACAAATTAACAACTTTCCTAATACCTGAACAACATGAACTTTTAAAAAGGAAAGAAGTGAGAGACCAACCACAACAAATTAATATCTTTCCTGATATTTAGTTTTTTAAAAGTTGGCAATATCCTGTAAAGGTTTGCATTTTGAATTTCTCAACTCCAAATTCCTTGTTCATGACCTTTATTTATTTATTTATTTTTGTATATAATACAACAATCACACTCATTACTTAAAATTAGGACTCAGATTCATTAACTTATAATTAGAAGATTTTTAATGCACCTATCAAAATGAATACTCATCGCAGTCTCAATTTTCAATCAATCTTGTATTCCCAAAATAAGGCTACATTGAACAAAGCAGAAATCTAACAAAGAGGCAAATGAATTGCAATCTGCACTTCAATTTTCTTCAATTGGACAAAGACATAGGAAATGAAAAGATGGAAAAAAATGACATCAACAAAGACAAATGTAAGCAAGAATCTACCTAAAAAACCCTATCTCTATGACTAAAATTTCGCAACCAACATTAGGAAAGAAAATTGGAATCACATATATTACAGCACTTGCAACTCATGTTGATATAAGAGTCTTAGGATGCTCAGAACATCCTATGACAAAACTTAAAATTAAATGAAAAAAGATGGCATAAAGAAATTGAAACAAATCCTCTACCAATGACAAAACCATAACCTAAATAAAGAAAACTTTAAAATCTCACAAAAATATACCAAACAGGGAAAAATATTCTAACCAAATAACAATAATTGACCAAACAGATCCCCAGAAATTGGAAAAATAAAATGGGAAATCAGGGTACCTTTAACCCTGATTCAATTATTATTTTTGGCATAAGACCCAATGTCTGGTACAAAAAACATGGTATACTGCAATTGGAAAAAAAGACGAAAAAGAATGAGAATAAGAAATTAGAAATTAATTAGGAAGATGGAATCTTAACAACAGTGAACAATATAGAAGTATTAAGGCATAAACAATGTAAGAATGGAATCTTTGTTGTTGCAAGGAACCTTCCACTTTGTTTTTCATGTAGATTTTCATTTTGCAGTCCACTTTCCATATTTGAGGCTCTTAAGTTATACAACTTGGAGACACCCAAACCACCAGTTTTTTTCCCTTTCTTTTTATTGGCAAGTTAAACATAGAACCGAAAGTATTGTTAATTTGTTACTAACACAAAGTCAGCAAAGCCAACATAACCATGATTAAAAAGTTGAAAGGCATATCAGATTTGGCTAATTTAACAAATCAAAGCACACCAAACTCTATCCATGATTAACCATTAAAGAAGTAACTACTAAGTTCTTCTGATCCATAACAGATTTATGGTTAATTTAACATAATAAAGCACATCAAACTCTCACATGCACACATATGAGTCAAAAACCCAAAACCCAGCCCATTAATATAATCAGTTGTGTCACTATAAACAATAACAGAAAAACCTTCATTTGGGTACCTTTGAATTATTCTTGAAAGAAAAATATAACTAAAAATTTCAGAAATAAAGCAATTAAAATAAACACGACCTTAGATTTGCAAAGGCTCTGATTACTGCCTAAGCATTTCAAAAACATTGAGCAAGTCCAATTGATACCTTTAGCAAAATCATTAAGCAAGTCCAATTGCCTCCACATCAACCTTAAAATCCTTCAGCAAAACTACACCAATTAAGCTTTCTCTACCATTACCCTCACAACACAAAGCAACAAAAAAATTGATACCTATTCCCTTAACTTCCAAATTATGCACTTTGCTATTATTGGGATTTGCAAACAATTTCTAAACTCTATAGATTCAGCCCTTCGCTGGGCATGACCTCAGCGGCAAAGCCAAGGTTAATGAAGGAGGAAATTGGAGAAGAAGCTGGGGTCTTCAACCAAACAAAGAATCTAAAAAAACCCCTCAAAAAATCTATTTGGCTCCAAACCCATCAATCTAAAAGAGAAAACACTCCCAAACAAAACCCTAAATCATATTTAACAGGAAAAGTATAAAACAAAATTAGAAAACTTACTGGTAATAGTGTCTGAGAAATCACAGAGTGGGCCTAATGAGGGGCGACGTTGTGTTCAAGCCAGGGGGTTCAAATGAACCCCCTGACTTGTCAAATTTATATATATATATATATATATATATATATATATATATAAATTTTTTTAACTTTTGTTTTGACCTCTCCAAAATAAAAATTTGAACACTCTAACCCTAAATTTTATTTAAACCCAACTAAAATAAATTTGAATATGATCATCTTAATGCTACTATCACAATATTTTCACAATAAATATTATATGGCAAGTTATAACTGGTTTTTATTTGGACCCATAATTAATATCACTTTTTACATACCATTAACAACTTACCACCTAGATTTTGTTATAAAATTTTTGTGAAAGTATTGTGTATTGAATATTATTAAAAAAAAAAGTTTCATTTTTGCTTCTTTGTTAAAAATATATATGTATATTCTTTGCTGACTTACTTTACTTTACATTTGTGATTCTTTCCCATTCTCTTTATCTCTCTTTCTCTCTTATGTATTTTCTTAGTTTTTCTCTTTATTTAATCAAATTGCTTGATAAATGCTCTATAGATTTTCAAGTTCAAGAAGTTTTTTAGTGCTTGCTCAAATCCCAAGAGAGCGATCACATATATGATTAAAAAGCCATACATGATTCTAAAAAAAAAGCCATACACTTCAAAAGCAAAAACTTTTATTAGTTACTATTTTTTTTCTTTGTTTCACGTTACTCCTAGTTCTACTCTTAGGTGTGTTAATATTCTTCTTTATCATATATTTTTATTTAATTGACAATACATATAAATATAATAAGTTATTATTAATTTGACAAAAATTTATGATTAATTATTTAATTATATTTGTTGTCTTACTGATCTTTAAACTATTAATAACTTTTTTTTATATTATTGTACAATATAGTTGTATTATATACTGAATTGTATTTAGAATACTATTTTAGATTATTGTATATAATATAGAAGTTGTATGTACAGAAAAAAAAATCATTTTATTTTTTATTTACTCTCGTGACAAATTTCTTGCTCTATCATTGTTGAACCCCCTAGAAAAAAATCCTGGAGTCGCCACTAGGCCTAATTTCTGAGCTTTTCTCTAAAAATGCAAAAAATTGCAGACCATAAACTCAAACTCAATAGCCAAACGGAAAAACACAGAAGAATTAACTCCAAAATTTTTAAATTTACATAGAAAATAAAATTTAAAGTAACGCAAATCAAGATTAATAACAAAATCAAAAACCAAGCCTAACATACCATATCGTCCCCCCAATGGCTAGATGATTCTGGCGAAAACCCATTAAGAGAAATAACTGCAACCTCTTTCCAACGGAATTGTTTTAGTCTCTAAAACTTGATTTGTCCCAATGTCCCATGAGAGGCGGTCTGTTAGATCTAATTGGCATTTGGGTTTTGGGGAAGGAGAAGGGTAGAGAGATAGAGAAAGAGAGAGAAGGGTATGGGTCTTGCAGTGTTTGTTAGGCTGAGTTTGCGTTTGAAGGAGAGACAGAGACAGAGAGGGAAGGGTATGGCGTTTGCGTTTGTATCGGGTATTGTTTAGAAGTTAAAGATTATCGGGATTGTTTTGGGGGAGAAATAGGGTGGAATCTGCAGAGTAGCAATTAATAGAGATTCAATGTAGTAAGTTAGGCAACGTTCGAAAGTTTTAAGAAAAATAGCATCTCAAGTTTTAGAAACTCAAGATCCATATTAAAACTCGAGTCTCAAAGACTTGCTTTGCGAGTGATTGGTTTTCCATGCAAAAACATTTTGCCCTATAGTGGCGTTTTTAAGTTCTATAGTGACGTTTTAAAGCCCTATAGCGGCGTTTTCCTGCAAAATTTTTTTATAAGTGTACTCACCCCATACCAGGTTCAAAGATCCCTATAGTGGCGTTTTTAAGTCCTATAGTGACGTTTTAAAGCTCTATAGCGGCGTTTTCATGCAATTTATGGAACTCGAGTCTTTAAAACTCGATTTTCGCGTGGATTTTTTCAGCCATTCTCTTACAAATCGAGACTTAAAAACTTGAATTTTATCTTGGAACTCGAGTTTTAGACACTCGAGATGTTAGTTTTCAGCATTGTTTTGAAATATGACAACTAATTAAATTTTTTGATATTTATTGTTATTTGGAAAGGGAGTTCGAGAAATAGATATTGGGTTAGACATAATTACGGTGTTTAGGGTTTTATTTATTTTTGATAATTTTATTTTTATAAATAATGCTGACGTGGAAAATTGTGAGAGCTTCAAAAGTTTCGGTTATATATATATATATATATATATAGATAAAATTAATCATCATGAAGTGAACCCTATTTGTTGAAAATCTATTCTATAAAAATTAAAACAAAATGTTGGTGCAAACACAATAATAGGGCAAATAATACAAAAGAGAAACTGATCTAAGAATACTTCTGAATATTATTAATTAGAAGAAAAAAATTACATAACACTATTTGGACTAAAGTGCGACTCTTGCCCTCTTTACCTCTTTAAGGAGATTTAAGCCTTTGGTAGGCTTAACTTTGTTACTGGTACAGGCCTTTCCTCACTTGTCTCTCCCAGAATGCAACAGCCTAAAAAATATATTTAAAAAATATATTGTATAGTTTTATTATTTACTTTTTTTTTGTCCCTCTTCCTAAATAAAATGCAAACTCTAAGTTCTTCTCATGTAGTTTGTGTTTGTTTGGTGTTTTGCTCATGATTATTTGGTTATAAATTTTCTCTTATTTGTGGTAGTGTTCTAATGCTTAATTTAATAATAATAATAACAACAACAACAACAACAACAACAACAACAACAACAACAACAACAACAACAACAATAACAATAATAATAATTAAAAAAAACTGTCCAACCTATGGGTCCAACCTAACCCAACCCAATTCTAAGTTCTTCTCATATAGTTTGTGTTTGTTTGGTATTATGCTCATGATTATTTGGTTATAAATTTGCTCTTACTTGTGGTAGTGTTCTAATTCTTAATTTAATAATAATAATAATAATAATAATTAAAAAAAACTATCCAACCCAACCTAACCCGATCCATGTGGGTTTGGGTTGGGTTGGGTTGGATTTTTTTTAACCCACCATAATGGGTTGAGTTGAAAAAATTTCTCAACCCAACCCAATCCGACCCAAGCATACCTCTACACTTTGGTCTTATTCGGTCCATTTTTTTCACTTTGGTTTTAATCAATCCATTCTATCTACTTTGGTCCAATTTGGTCCCGTTCAATCCATTCATTCTTATTCGGTCCATTTGATCCTATTCTGTCCATTTGGTCCACTTTGTTCTATTTTTGTGCACTTACCTATTGGGAAAAACATGTTTGGGTTGAAAGCATCTAATTTAAATTGAAATTTTTCAAAAAAAAAAAAAAGTCTCAAACTCGTAATATCTAAAATATTAAGCATAGCATTTATTATTGCTATAATTTTGTTAAGCCACATTAGCATAGTATTTCAATCCACTTTGGTATGACTAAATTTAATTCAAAGTATTTTTAAACATGAAGTTTATGAATATACAAATCTAATCTTTAGGGCAATTATTCATTTGTTTTAATGCTGTTACTTTTAAATGAATTACTTGAGATTGCTTATACATTTAAGTAAAATAAATAAATATATACATATATGAATGTATGTATGTGAAAGCCCAAATAGTGTAAAACATTGTTGCTTGTTTAGACCCCCAATTCTTAATTGTGGCTTGATTAATTTTAATTTAAGCACACTTGATGCAGAATATACGTGAATAGAAAATTAATTAATTGAAGCACTCAACAATTGCATGGATGAACAAATAAGTGCAATGCTAAAATGGAAAGGGTAGTAGGTAAAAGAATAGCAAACCCAAGATAATACGGTGATGTATTATCGAAAAGGAAACCGAAGAACTCGGTGAAAAACCTTTCCGCGACCTTCTAAGTCGAAATGATCCACTAGTGAATAAGTTGGAGTATAAGGATACCAAAAAGACCCTTCAAGCTTAATATACGCAATGTAATTGAGCCCTCCAAGCTCCAGCTACCAATGGATTTCTCGGAGTCTTATCTTCACTAGCTTCCTAGATCCCGCAATATTGCCCGATTGCATCCGCCAAGCCTCACCGGCTTATTTTGGCAAATACCCAATGCTTCCTAAACTTCAAAACACTCTCTACACTCTAAATATGTGTGGGTTGTGTTTAGTTACAAATCTTCTCTCAAGGTATAATAATGGGAGAGGAGAGGAGAGGAGAAGAGACTATAAGGATTTCTCTCTTGAGGATGAGTAGCTTTCTCTCTAACAAGGTGGGTATGTTGTAGAAACTTTTCTAAGGTTTTCTTCTAAATAGTCTTTTTTCAATTTTGTGGGTAATGAAGGTATATATAGTACGAGTAAAGGATATGAGGGTCACACTTAAAAATCATCTAGGCAGAGAGTCTCTCAGGTCACTCTCAGGTTAGCCAAGTCGTGAAGTGACTCGCAAAATACAGCATAGCACTTGACTCTTCATCTTCCTGCATGTGCTTCTCATGTGACCTTTCGCGGGTCGTCCACTCGCCAATCTTTACCAACTTAGTACTAAATCCATTACAATTAAATCCCACAAAATACAAAGAAATAAATTAATGCAACTTTTTGTCATAAAATAAAGTCAACATAAATGTTATGTGAAAAAACATAACTTAACAATCTCCCCCTTGGTTATTTCGTGACAAAAACACCCTATAACTAATTTTAAACTCAAATGTGAGTTTGGGAATAATGGCAAAACTCACTCACACCTAAATCTAAAACCTGTGATGAATTTGAAACAAAATACCTATATCTTGAAACACTTGCACAAAACGTATTAGTCCCTCAAGGTAAAGCAAGTAATAAAGTACAAGTATAACGTAACAAGTAAAAATGCGACCAAGTAAACATGATGTGAAACATATGAGCAACTTGATCAAACACAAAATAGTCATCTGAAAATGACTACAATGATCACATAGTAAAACAAATGATCATCCACAAATGCAATCATTAAAGCACAATAGCATAAGGATGTACGCATGTTCAACACATAAACATGATGACATGAAAACAACAAAGCATAGATACTAAAAGTAACTCAAAGCACCATAAAGAAAACAAATATAATGTAAAACAAACAAAACAAAGTTTTCTCATGCAAACTTTGTTTTGTTTTGAGAGAGAGAGAAAGACTACTTGTGATGGGGAACTAAAAAATACAACACCAAAATGTATTTAAAAATCACAATGATTCATCAATATAAAGTGAAGTTGCAAGAAAGAATAAAAAATCAAGGGAAAGAGAATAACTAGTTTTTCAAGAGAGAATGTGAGAGAGAATAATAAGAAATTTATAGAAAATAATATGAGAAGAAGAAAAAAGTAAAAAAAAAAAAAAAAAAAGTAAAAAACACCAAATTATTCAAGTCATGCTATATAATAAAATAATATTATATTCTTATATACTAGCTTTATAATGCAACATGATAACATCTATGAAATCGAAGAGAAAAAAAAGATAACAACATAAAAACACAAAATTTAATCACATCAACCTAAAGTAGAGTTTCAAATAATACAAAAATTCATAAACCTAAACTAGAGACGCAAGAAAAATATTTAAAACAATCCACCAAAAATGGAAAAGAGAGAGAGAAATAAAATTTTATGTATGGGAAAACTATGTATAGAATGGGAAACAGAATTGTAAATTTACAGTAAGAAGAGAGGAATAAGAAAAACAAAAAATAAAGGAAGATAAAGGGATTAAAGAAAAGTGATATTGAGGTAAATGTAGTAGGGAGATGAAAAGGTAAAAGGGAGAGGAAAAGTTAGAGAAAGTATAATAATAAGTTGAGAAATTAATAAGAAAAAAAAATTGAAAAAAAAGAGAGAGAATCTTGAAAATGGGTGGATGATATAGCTACTAATGTGGTTCAACAAGAGCGTAGCGACAGTAATTGCTACACTTTATCTTTAGATATATATAGGTTCTAAGATGATTAGTAAGGCTTGGTCATTGAGTAAATGTTAAATTATCTTTTTCAAAATTTGTTTACATGCGGTTATTCTTCTATATTTTATATTCTACACTACTATTTAAGAGTTTCTCCTCTTTGGATTCCTACTTTTTTAAGCTCAAAATACCTTCATCCTACATTTTATATTCTATACTATTGAAATCAAGGAACAGAGGCACCAGGACATTACGTGTGGGGAACGATTAAATATTTTTAAGGATTTTGTGCGTTTGGGCCTTGGACATTGGGGTTCTGACACAAAAGGAGTGGAATGTCATCCCACAAAGACTGAACTGGTGCCCACCCTCCTACTACGGTCGTGATGATCTTGAGACATTAATGGTCTCAGATTCTGCATCTAACTGGGTTCGGATATCCGAGATGTTACTTGGCAAGGTTCCAGATGGCTTCACATTTGCACCAACGCATAAATCTAATGCTTATGACCAGGTAGAAAATGGCTAATCTTATGCAGTTCATCAATGTTGCCTTGAGGCCAGTGGTGACTCCAGGAATTTTGTCCAGGGTGTTCCTATTTCACTTTGAAAAAAATTTCAAATCATTTCGGTCTATTTCGGGTGTTTCGGGACGTTTCGGTAAATACCTGCCGAAAATAAATCTAAACCATCAATATCATAATAAACATCATGTTTTGAGACTCAATTAAATTTTTTTTTTTCCTTTTTTAAGTTTTTCATATCCAGATGCATATTTTCTAGTAGACGTTTCTAATCAAACAATATATTTATAAAGACTAAAATAAAAAATAACTTTAAAGTGTAGAGCAAATGAGAAATAGAACCCGATTTATATAAAAAGTATTGTTGTAATTTCACCAAATAATACCAAGTTTTTAACAATCTCAACCTGCATAAATAAATATTTATTCATTATATTACCGATCACTAAAAAAAAAAAAATATATATATATATATATATATATATATATAAACACAAGATTAAAAAAAAGAAAAAAAAATTAATCACAGCCATAACAAAAACAAGCCCAACCCAGCCAAGACCCACTTACCACAAAAAACATAAAACAAATCCTAATATCCTATTACATTTACACGTATAACCCCAAAAAAAAAAAAAAAAAAAAAAAGCTAGCGCGGCCCAGCCCTCTTAACAAATATAAAGTAGAATAGAAAGCAAGCCAAGCCTTATAAGCCTATTAGTTATACACTTATACCTGAAGCAGTGAAGCTTAAAAGTCAAAACGACAAAACCCATTACCCAGAATCCCAACCAGAATCAAAACGCAGCATGGCACTGACGACAGCAACAACAAAAAAAAGGTAGTCGGCGGAGGAAAGGAAGTTTGAGCCAGCAGCCAGGCAGTTCGATGATTTAGATTAGATCGAAGGAAGGAAGCTTGAGCCAGATAGCCAGGCCCAATAACGGTGGAGAAAAAGAATGAGAGAGGCGGAGAGCAAGAGTTGAGAGAAAAAATGAGAAAGAGACGGTAAAAATGTTAGGGATTTGAGGTTTTTTATTTGTTTTGATTATTGATTTTTTTTTGGTTAATTTCTTAGACCGGATTGGTAGTTTATTCGGTTGGATTTTGGTTTGTCTAGAGATAATGATGTTATTTTTTGGTGCAATTGATTTTATTTAGACCAAAAAATTTTGTTGTGCTACCAATGTTTAACTGGGTATAAGTGTAAAATCCAAAAAAATTTGTTTTGTAAAATCATAAGGTTTTACAATTTTTTTTTATTTTTTTTATTTTTGGGCTGAAAGCTATACGTTTGGATTTGGCCAGCATAAGATTTTTATTTTTATTTTTTTTAGATTTTAGTTCAAAATTTGTTTGGCATAAAAATTTTTGAGAGTGTTACTGATTCTGCTTGAGGGTGTTCTTATTTTATTTTTTAAGGGTAAACAGATAAAAAAATTTAAATTATTATATATAATTTTTTTTTTCAAGTCAGGGTGTTCCTAGGAACACCCTGACTTCAACGTGGCGTCGCCACTGCTTGAGGCAACTTTGTTTGGTAGATTAATATCAAGTACACAAAAACATTTCTTTGCTGGCGCATTCAACCCCAATGGTTTTTTGCTGCAATAATGTTATACATATGATATACGCATCATCCCTCTTGTTGTGTGAGCCTCAGTTGCAAGAGGAAAGCTGCAGATATTAGATGCATGAGATACCTTCCCCTTTATTAGATGCCAGTGTGTTTACATAATTATAAGATATCTTAGAACATCTCCAATAGAGTATGCATAGCCAAAATATAGAGAATATATGCTTCTATTCATGTGCCAACTGGTTCTCTATACCTCAATTTTTTTTTTGGCTCATGAACAGTAGCCCATCAGACTTGATGGGCTACTGTTCATTCTTCAAATGCTTTTTTCCTATTATAATAATTAGGTGTTGAATAAAAAAATGTTAGAAGATGTGTAGTTCTTAAACAAAGAATAAATAATGAATGAAGAAATAATATTTAAATGAGATAGAGAATGTAATAGAGAATCTGTTAGAAAGTGTATTTGAAAAAGTGGGTAGATAAAGGTAAAAATCACTGTTCATTCTCCAAACGGTACAAAAATTTGATGAATTTACTGGAGATGTTCTTAAGATGTCTTGGATGCACAGCTCATTGTTTGAATAAAAGCAAAAAAGGAAATGAGCATTTAACGTTTTGTTGACATCTCTACTGTAATTTAAAGGTGGGGTTAACTAACCACCTAGATTTTGAAGCAGTTCATTTGTTATTCAACAACATTGTAACTTTGTGAGAGGCAAGCATGCAATTTTCATGAGGTTGAAAAAAAAAAAAAAGGGTTTCCCCTCTTTGGATTCTTACTTTTTTTTTTTTTTTTTTTTTTTTTTTTTTTTTTTTTTTTTTTTTTTTGTGCCCAAAATACCCTAATCCTACTCACTTACAAGTTTTAAACTCATGGGGTATAAATAAGTAAAATAAAAATTTCAAAATCCTAAATTTAAGGGTTATACAAAGACACATTTAACTCTCAAGTAGTGCTACGTCTACAATATTTTCACAACACCACAACTTAAATTACTTTTTTGTTCACCCGTAACAACCAATAACAACCTTTCACTTAGGATTTGTTATAAAAGTGTTGTGAAAATATTGTGGACATAGCATTTCTCTTAACTCTTGACTCCGGAAACGTAACTGTTACAATTTAGAGTCAAAATATAACTACCATCAATAACAACGAGAGACAGCAAAAATTCCTTCCAAAAAAAATTTGAAAGGATGATGGAAATAAATCACTAGCAAAGAGAAATCAAACAGCATAATGAAAACTCAAAAGACTTTCCCTTGGAGAATAGCCCTTAGGTGAATTGTAAATCACTAGCAAAGTGATATATATATATATATATATATATATATATATATATATATATAGTTTTAATTATGTTTTAGTAACATTTAAATTCTATGAAGCTTTAAATAAAAAAAAAACAAAAGAAAAATGCCAATCTTAAATGATTACAAAACATAGTTTTGTGATTTGAATGCTTTTATTGTTCATTTTTTTAAGTTGACTTCATTATACCCTGGTTGTATAAATAGTTTTCAATTGCGTGATATTAATTAGTAGGCAAACCTATCAGCTTTTAATTGGGATGAATAATTATGACTAAAAAAAAAAAAAGTTCGTAAAGATTTTGATTGAAAGTGAGTCAATTTTGGAGAGGATTGTAATTATTTGTTATGAATTTTATTTCGAATTCTGTGGGGGCTTAAAGAAGCGAAAGGAAATTTATGAACATATACTGTTGTTCCCTAGAGGGTTAAGGATTTGTGTAGTAGATTTATTTTTGGGGTTTTGTAAGTTTCCATAATATAGCAGCTACACTACAAAAAACGCGCTATGGAGCTACGTTTACAAAAAACGCAGCTTCAAAGCGATGTTTGAGCTACGTTTTACATAAACGCAGCTCCACCACTGGACCTATAGCCGTGTTTACTAAACGCGGCTATAGATCAGCCCTGAAGCCGCGTGTTTTGTTGTTGAAGCTACGTTTTTCCAAGCTGGGTTGAAGCCGCGTTTTTAAAAACGCGACTATAAACCCATCCGGGGATTTTTTTTTTTTTTTAAATATATCCCAAAGCTACGTTTATTAAACGCGGCTTGAACTTTTGCAGAGTTACGTTTAATTAAACGCAACTTAAACATATACACCGTTGTGTTTTATAAAATGCAGCTCTGGGTTTGTTATAAATTATTAAAAAAAAAAAAAAAACCCTTAATAGAACACAACAATGAAAAAAACCCTAAATTGAAAAAACTCTCAGCTCACTCTCACCACCAAACTCAGATCGATCACTCTTAACACCAAACTCTCAAACAGACCCTCGCTCTCTATCACTCTCAACACCATTCGTTACCACCGCCTCTCATCGACGCCACCGCCGCCTCCAGGAGCCAATTGCCACCGCTGCCACCTCGAACCTCTCTGTCAACCATCATAGTTCATAACCTCCTTTTCTCTCTCTCTCTCTCTCTCTTATACTCTCTTTTCCTCTTGCTATCTCTCTATTGGTTGTGTCGCGTGTGTGCGTTTGGCCGTGGGTTTGGGTATTGCTATTCTTGTGGGTATGTGGCCATGTATGTATGTAGATGTGAATGAGTGTAATGTGTGCTCTGTTTGTATGTTTTTGATTTGGGATTTTGGGTTTTCTGTTTTGTATTGCGGAGTCTGTGAAAATGGGTTTGCAAGAAGTAAGGCTTGCCATAGTTACAGTTTCTTTTTTTTTTTTAGTGTTCTATCTCTTTTCATCTCATAAATCTCGGGTTTGTGGACTTATTTGTGCTATTTGATTTCTGTACTTTTGGATTGTGGTTTGTGTTTTGGGTTTTGATTTCTCTATGCGTTCTTTGGTTTGATTTCTCATGGGTATGAGTTGGTTTTGATTTCTCTATGTGTTCTTTGGGTTGATTTCTCATGGGTATGGGTTGTTTTGATTTCTCTGTTCTTTGGTTGATTTCTCATGGGTTTGGGTTGGTTTTGATTTCTTTGATTTTTAGCAGAAACTTGTGCCACATAGAGTTGAGCTGTAATCAGGGACGGAGCCAAGGTTCCAATTAAGGGGGGGGGGGGGGGGGGGGGGGGGGCGCTAAACTATAAAGAAAAAGGGTGAATCCAATTGAGGGGGGGCTAAATCCTAGTATCATCTTTAGAGTTTTATATGTTGTACTACAAGTCATTTAACCATATTACTAATGGACTTTATCATATTTTATTTAGCATATTACTAATATCAAAACTAAAATAAAAATTTCAAGATTATTAGATTAAATAAGTGTTATGCAATCAACCAATTAATGATTTTAATCGGTTCAAACTTTGTCCTTTCCATCTTCAATTTTTGTTCAATTCTCTATTTGTCAATTAATGATGATTGAAACCTTGAACTCATAGTCCATCCTTTAATTTCCATGTCTGCACCACCATGTTTTAGTGGAATTGGCTTCAAATTTCTTACCATGGCAAATTTTTAAATAAAATACAGGAATGAAAAAATCACTTTCTTTTAATGTCTGCTTTATTTTTATTAGTATTTTTTCTTCTTCTTGTGGTTCTCACTGGAGGTCTTATTCATTAACCCCTATATGGCCTAAATTTCTATACATATCTTTCTGTGGCTGTCACTTTTTTTTTTTTTCCTTCTTAGAAATTTTAAAATTTACCCTAGTAGCATCTTGAATTGGATCTTAATTCTGTTTGCTATATATCAAGGTATATGACACTTCATTTCTTTATACATTCTTTTTGGTTTTTGTTTTGTTAATGCAGAGCTTTTACCAAGAGTATGCAAAGTTGAAGGCTAAATATGATTCTCTTCAGATCACTCAAAGGTTATGTCATTCTAGATACTCTCTCTCTCTCTCATACAAATATTTTTACATATATTTCTATTATGGTTTGTTTACCTGTTTCTTATTATGTTGCAATACAGTAATCTATGTTTATATTATCTCATTATGAAGCCGAGGACAGCGTAGAGATCAACTCGCCAACCCTGTTCTTCTTGAACTTGCCGACATGGTGGATATATAAGGCAGTGTAGTACTTGGCCACGCCTCCAAAATAAGGGTCGAGTTTGATGGCCATCTCTACGAGTCTGTAGGCTTTCTGTTGGTTTCCTTCACTCCATTCTTGATCAGCCCACTTCAACAGCGCATCCGTCATGGTTGATGATCAGAGAGCAGAACAGCAACAAGAAGAAGAAGAACAACAACAACACCGACTGAGTGACCTCCACACTAAGGGTGCGCGGTGGCAATGTTGTAATTTTTAAGAGGCTTAATTGGGACAGTACTCTATTATTATTAATGTTTAGTTTTTCATTTAGTTTAGGACTTTGTGAAACTTATTTTTTTCGCTTTAAGATTTTATTTCCTATTCCTATTGTATTTCGGTTTTAGGTAAGACTTTGAGTTATATTAGGATTAGATTTTAAATTCTAAGTAGTTCTTAAAATTGTGACATAATGCAAAGGCCTTTGTAGCTATATTACACCTTCCCATGTACAAAATGATTGGGGCCTATGTAATTATCTTTCAATTTTTTTAAAAAAAAATTGACTAGTATCTTAGTCTTATGATAAAATTAATCATCCTGAAGTGAACCGATGTGTTGAAATTCTATTCTATAAAAAATAAAAACAAAACAAACCTTTTAATGTGCAATTTCAAACTGTAATATATTTGAAATATAGTTTTAAAAGAACTAATAATTAATTAATTTTCTTTTTGTGACTTGGTGATAAGGTTTTATTTTATTTTATGGAAGTGATAAGTTTTGTATTATACTTAAAATACAGTTAAAAAAAAAGAACTAATTATAAATTAAATTTTTTTCTGTTACTTGGTGATAAGTCTTTTATTTTTATTTTATGGAAGTGATAAGTTTTATTAAATATTCTGAGGTTATTAGTAGGGTTAGTCATTGAGTAAATGTTACATTATAGTTTTTCAAAATTTGTATACATATGATTTTTCTTCTATACTCTATACTACTATTTAAGGAGTTTTCTTTTTGTGAATTTCTACTTTTCTATGCCCAAAATACCATCATTCTACTCACTTATAGGTTTGAAACTCATGGGATATAAATAAGTAAAACTAAAAATTTTAAAATCCTAAATTTAAGGCTTATACAAACATAGGTTTAACTCTCAACACCGTAAATGCAACAGTTACAAATGGTTACAATTCGGATATAAAATATAACCATTGGTATCACCCCCAACAACGAGAGAGAACAAAAATTCCTACCAAAGAAAATAAAAAGGATGATGGAGATGAATCACTAGCAAGGAGAAAACTGCAGAATGAACTCAAAAGACTTTCCTTTAGAGAATAGCCTTAATTAATGTGAATTGTAAATGATTGAGGCCTATAAATTGAATACCTCTCTAGCCTCCAGTACAAGCCTGATCCTGGCATTGGTTCCACCAATTCCATTCCCCACTCTTACATAGACGGTAATTAATTCTTTTACCTCTTTACCACCTTTCCAATTTTTTTCTTTTTCTAATTTTTTTATTTTATTATATTTTTGTCACTCATCTAAACATTGCACAATGATTTAGAGGCACAAATCAACATTGTTCTTAGAAAATATTTGCCCCTACCACAGGTGCCTCTAAAAGATTATTGCCAATTTGTCTGTGGGGTACAATTAAGCCAAGAATACTATAACTAGCAACTTAAGAGAATATTTTGTTAAATTATTGGTAATTGGGGGAAAAGTTTTGTAAAATTATGAATTTGGAGAGTCAACTTGGTTGGTTCAAGCCCCAAAATTCATTTTAAGGCCTTTAGTAGCTACTTGAGACAAGAAAAACTCATATTCTACAAAATAAAAATAAATAAATAAAACTTTTTACCTAGGGATTGCTTAAGCATGCCCTTAAGCTCTACTCAAGCACGCTTTAATGATGCTTGACAGGACTAGGTTTCAATCAGTTTCCCCACTCAACTTTGCTCACACAGGCTTATTTCCTCACCGATCAACACCATAAAAAGTGATTTGTTGGTGAATCAGTATTTCGTCAACAATGAACCACATAAGGCTCACTTAAGTGACTCTTAAGAAAACCTTAATTTCAAAACCAATCTGTCACTTTTACTTTTCAAAGTAAACTTACTTACATATATTACAACCAAATTTATAGACACCTATATATACGATATATACGATATTTTTTTTTTTACTTATTTTTACCGTAGGGAAATCTATGGTGAATAACAAGTCCCAAACCCTTTCATTCTTCTAGTTTTTGGGATTTTGAAACACCTACTCAAGTTACAATATGTAGCTAAAACTTTTTTCGGTGTGCCCATGACTAGCTAGAAAAGGGAGTATATGATGTTCTAATTTCTATTGGGCGCATGGACGTTTCATGTGATTAAATTTCTCCATGTGTGCATGGTATGTGGATAAAAACATGTAGTCTTGTAGAGTTCCATCTCCATTATTATTATTATTATTATTATATCATGCCCACTTAAACACGAGGTGATATATGGTGTATCTAGCTTCATATGTAACCGTTCTATCATATAGGACTTGGTAATTCTACGTTGATAAGGTTCATTCCTATAAACATAAAAATAAATGCATACATATGTACATAATTAAAAACATATGTTTAAAAGTATGTAAATAACAGTGATCCCAAAACTATACATCAGTACTAATTGATACCAAAATACTTTGTCCCTCTAACCAAATTGAAACAACCTCTAGTACAAAATTGACTTCCTTGGTTTGTTCTATATTTTGGTTTTGTCGTTTGGCTTTCTTTGTTTAACCAAACAAACATAAGTAGTTAAGGCATTGTCAAGCAAGTGTTATTTTTTAAGGGTATAAATAAAAATTGGCCGAATATCACGATTATATTCAAAGCACGACAATAAACATACAAAGTAAAATAAAATAAATTATAATTATTTAATTAGAATTAAATGACATTTTGAAATGTAATATTTTATTTAAATTACAATATAAAATTGTACACTTTGCCACTATTATTATAGCAGCTGTGGTATGTATTTATCCTTATTAATGGGAGAGAAGAAATGCTTGTTACTGGGACTAAGGTAGTGGATGCAACAAAAGAAATTTGCGGAAAACCCTCACAAATACTTAAACTCCCACCCAAATCCAAATAATTTGTAAGGAAATCTAGGGTGAAGCTTTAGATCCTATTTTAGGGATATCAAAAAGCTAAAAACGCTAGCTAAATCATGATCATTAATAATATTGAACTTATAATCATTTGACTTCTTTTACATATGTGCATTATGTAAATACTAATAAGTGATCTTTTTTTTTTTTTTTTTTACTGTGAATAAGTGATCTTTTAAGTGTGATTCCTAATAGTATCGCAAAGTGGTCCACTAATTTCGGAGCCACATAATTTCTTTTTTGACTGTGAATAAGTGATCTTTTAAGTGTGATTCCTAATAGTATCGCAAAGTGGTCCACTAATTTCGGAGCTACATAATATGAGCTTGTAGCTCATACAATATATAATTCAAATGTTGACATTAAAATTTTTGTATTTTCCTATGCTTCTATTTAAATAAATAATAACACATGTTTGTGGATTCAAATTAAAAAAATAATTTTTTCATGTTTATGTTTATTGTTAATGATGTTTTTGCTTAATTATTATATTAAAAAAAATATTCTTAATCAATATATTACTAGCTCTTTTATATTATTTAAAATAAGTATAAAAGATTTAAAAAGTTAGTTGATATTTATCAGGTTATTTATAAAAATGAAAACAATATTAAGTAGAGTTATTGTAGATAATAAGAATTTTTTGAAGACCTAATCTTTGGTGTTTTAAAATTTTAAAATATTAGGCAGATTTATTGTGGATATGTAGATTTTTTTGAAACTTCTTGTGATGTTTTCAATTATCATAGGTTCTGAATCATGCAGAAAAGTCATTTGCCCATGTGACTATATTTTACAAATTGACCAGACTCAGCTTGGAAAGTGTAGAATCCTTGTTTACTTGTGGAGCAGTAGAAACCATACTCCGAAACTCTCCTTGTCTTGACTTTCTTGATTTTCAAATGGTAACTTTGTTTGAACTGCAATTTTGTTATAGTGCCCCGACCACTTATGAATTGCCACTGTAGCTAATTTTGTGTTGTTTGGTAACCATGTTGGTGTTCTGCCTTCCCAGATATGATAAAAATTATGATTGGGTATTGGATCCAATGCCTACATGTTTTGTGACACACCTCAAGATTATTGAAATTTATGAATTTCATGAAGATGAAGAAGAGATGCATGCAGCAAAGATTTTTCTTGTAAGTGCATCAGTTTTGGAGAGGATTGTCATCGTTTGTGATGAATATCGTTTCAAATCTAGGGGGCTTAAACAAAAAATGATAACTACCATAAATAAATTAAAAAAAAAAAGAAAGAACTAAGTAGTAGTATAAATACTACATTAATTATGTGTTTCAAAACAATGTAAAGGGACGATTCACAGTCGTCATGTTTTAGTAAGATACATCAATATCTCGTTACAATAGTACTAACCTCATTAAATGCATTGTGTGCATACAATGAGGCTCTTTTTTATGTAGGGTTTTTTTTTTTTTTTTTTTTTTTTTTTTTTTTTTTTTTTTTTTTATAGGAACTTATGGCAGTTTTTTATTTTTTCGAATATGGGGTAGGTTTTTTTATAGGAACATGGGATAGTTTTGGTTGTGTAAATGGAGTAGTGGGAAGTTTTATAGAACATGGGGTAGTTTTATAAACATGAGTAAGTTTTTTTTTTTTTTCAATTTACGATTTTAACTTCATTTTTATGTTTTAAGAATAAGGATAAATTAATTAAATTAGAAGTATTTTTGAAATAAAAAAGACGATAACTAACTTTTGGAATTCTCTTAATATATAACTAACTTTCTTTTTCCAATTTACTATTTTAATCTCATTTTTAAGTTGTTGGTTAAATACTTTAGGAGTATTTTTGACAGTAATAACTAACTTTCTGAATCCTCTTAATATATATAGAAGACTAGCCTCATCACACACGCTTCGCGCGTGCGATGAGGCTTCTTTTTTTAGTGGTCCTATTTTGTAAAATAAAAATTGTGTTTTTTTTTAATTTTATATATATAATTTTTATTTTAAAAATCTAATTTATAAGTGAATAAATCAATTTGAAAAATAACATGAGAGTGGTCCTATTTTTTAGGCAATATTTTAGAGGGGGTTAGAGTTTCATTTTTACCAAATTGTCCTTTAATTTTGTCTCTATTTAAACATAGGAGTGTAGGAGTATTTTTGAACTAAAAAATAAGGAATCCAAATAAGAGAAACCCCTTAAATAATAGTATAGATAGATAGAAAAAGATAAGAGATAAACTACAACAATTTTTTTTTTTTTATAATTTGTCTTAATAAATTTCAACCTCTAATATATATTTTTGCTCCCACTCTTGAAATTCTAAAGATAAACCCAAAAAAAAAATTCAGCAAAAAAAAAAAAAAAAACCCAAATAAAGACAGACTTCTGTGAAAGATACTCCAAACTTGGGTACGAGTGAAAAGTGAAAAAAACTAATCCAAACCCAACATTTTTTATTTTTTTTTTACTCATTTTGTGTTTTTCAGGAACTGGGTTAACTTTCAGAATCATAAATAAGACTGCTTCATTTCAGGTCAGTTATTGTACTATGTTATTTTTTTTAATTGTATTTGTTGCCCGCTAATGAATAAGAATCGCTATGTGGGTCTCTGAATATAGTTTTGATGGTAATGTTGAGTGAATTTTTTTCTCACTTTGCTTAGAAAGTTTAGGACTTGGAAACTTTATGGGTATTCTGGATAATCGGTAAATGCATGGTGATGAGGGATTAGTTTTTTAGGTTTGCTTTAGTTTTTCTTCCATTTGTTTTGAGGAAAGAGAAGCACAGAAAATATTAGAAAGAAAAAAAAAATTGGGTGGATTCAGAATGTTGAAGATTTCCATTTTATTTTTTATTTTTTAATTAATAAGCATCTATGGTTGTTGAGGATTAATTGGATCTGTTTGTCAAAATTGTTATGACATTAATGTTTTTTGGAAAATAAGTCATTTTTCAAAAAACTATTTTTTATAAAACTATCTCATTTCCATTTGGTAGCAATCTTAAATGAATTTTAGAGAATGATCTCTTAAAAATTTTAGTAGATAAAAACTTATGAAAAGTAAGCTATACTTTTTATGTTTATTAGAGATAGTTTTCCTTTTTACTTTTTTTTATTTTTATTTTTTATGCTACCAAATACTAAAAAATGCGAAAAGCTATTTTTTCACATGATTTTCTATTGAAACAAACGGGTTAGAATAAAATTGTGGAAAAGAATACACCTATAGCTGACTAAAAAATTTTAGGATATATATATATATATATTTTGATTGATAATTTGATAGTTATAACAATGAAGGAAGAGGGCTTCAAACCCAGGTTCTCGTCATAAAGGAGTTCAAGCAATGCCAATGACATTCACTAAAGGCTTGGTTATTGTAGTTGTTGCAAAGTATCTTTGTGAGATTCACAAAACGTTCCTGAAAATTATTTTATGGGTCAATATTTCAATAGCATACGCAGAAGCGTATCCTTTTCTGGAACTCTTTTCAGAATGAACAAAGGTGCTGTTATGACATCTAAAGACTAATTTGACAATGGGTTATGTGGTGTAGGAGAATCGTCAATACTATGGATGTAAGTTTTCCCTTGGACAAGGCCAAAAAACAAAAGTTCAGAAAGAAACAGAATGCTAATAAGAGCAGAAAGGAAATTGACAACTTACCAGACCCAATTCTTCAGCACATTTTGTCATACCTTTCAACCAAAAATGCAATCCAAACGAGCATATTATCAAAAAGATGGAAATACCTATGGACATCCGTCCCCAAACTTGATTTTAATGAAGGGGCACTGGATAGGAGGTTGATGTTCATGAAATTTGTGGAAAGAGTGCTTGCACTTCATGATCCTTCAAATATAAAAAACTTCTCTCTTTCATGTAATGTGCAATATGATACATCTCACATTAACTCGTGGATTTGTTCTGTTGTGAAGCATAAGGTTCAAGTGTTAAATCTGTATCTTAGAAACTTTCAGGAATTGTTAGCATTGCCGCCTTGCTTATTTACTTGTGAATCATTAGAAGTATTGACGCTTCACATGTTCCACTCTCTCAAGCTCCCTTCAAGTATTTGTTTTTCTAGTCTCAAGATATTGACTCTTGAGAAAGTTATATTTTCTGATGATCATTCAACCCAACAGCTCTTTACGGGTTGCCCAATCCTGGAGAACTTATCTATAGTTGACTGCATTTGGAAAAACGTCAAGACTGTTTGTATCTCTTCTCCAATGCTTCAAAGGTTGTTCATAAGTGATAGATACTTATTCACTGAAAAGTATGATGAAAATGATGATAAAGATGACCTGAATGCTGACGCAGATGATCAGAATGATTTTAATGGTTGTCAGGTTGTGATTTTTGGAACCAGTTTGAAATCCTTTTCTTTTGATGGTGAACTCATAAATGATTATTGCTTCTACAACTCATCCTCAATAGTTGATGTGTCTATTCAAGTCTTTGAAAGAAATGAAGTAGATTGTTACCAAGATGCTCATCGTGTTTATAAGCTTCTTAGTGGGCTCAGTAGTGTGGAAAAGCTAACAGTATCTAATGGTACTGTTGAGGTATGTTCCCAACTGCTAATCACATGAATAAATCTATCCCTTTGTAGCAGCCATTTCTTTTATCTATTCACTTGAAACTTGTTGAGATGTTTTCTGTTATCATAGGTTCTGAATCATGCAGAAGAGTTATTTGCCCATGTGCCTGCATTTTACAAACTGACCAGACTCAGCTTGGAAAGTGTGGAATCCTTGTTTACTTGTGGAGCAGTACAAACCATACTCCAAAACTCTCCTTGTCTTGACTTTCTTGATTTTCAAATGGTAACTTTGTTTGAACTGCAACTTTTGTTACAGTGCCGACCTCTTATAAATTGCCACTGTAGCTAATTTTGTGTTTGGTAACCATGTAGGTGTTCTGCATACCCAGACATAATAAAAACTATGATTGGGTATTGGATAAAATGCCTACATGTTTTGTGACACACCTCAAGACTATTGAAATTTCTGAATTTCGTGGAGATGAAGAAGAGATGCATGCAGTAAAGATTTTTCTTGAAAGTGCATCAGTTTTGGAGAGGATTATCATTGTTTGTGATGAATATCATTTCAAATCCAGGGGGGGCTTAAAGAAGCAAAAGGAAATTTATAAACAGATACTGTTGTTCCCTAGAGGGTCAATGAGCTGTGCAGTAGATTTCTTCTTGGGTTTCAATCAAATACAGATCACTGCTCTCAAGTTTCCATATAGCAGCTAACTGACACATGAAAAATTATGGCATATTTTTTAACTTCTTAATTTACCTTTTGCCTTTGTCATCCTGCCAAAGTTTGTGATTCTCTTTCTTTGACTCTTCAAGTAATTTGATGTGTTGGTTGCTTTAACTCCTTCAAGCTATACAGTTATGTTTTGAGAGCTTCAGGTGTCACCCTTGTGACATGTAATGCAATGTTTGTTCCCTTGAACATCTAGGCTCAAAATTCATATTACGTAATGGTTGTTGTGCTCCTACAAGTGCTTGGATGTGGATCTACCATTAGGTAGAATTAATTCTAATACTATAGGATTTTTGTTGTTTGGTTCTTTTTGTCCTAGGGAGATCTATGGTGTGTCAAGTCCCAACTCCTCTTATCATATTGTTTTTTTGGGATATTGAAACACCTACTTAAGTTTCAAACTTACAACATGCAGCTTAAATTGCTTTTTTTGTTTCCTTGGCCAGAAATAGAGTAAGATATCTCTTAAACGTGCTGCTCTAGTTTCTACTAAGTGCACAGTGCTGTCTCCTTTATTCTTCTCTATATATTTTGGCCAATGGAGAGGCGGGGAAATACTAGGAATTGGACATTTCTTTCAACCATTACTCTTCTTTAAAAGAGTTTAGGCATTTGGAGAAACTAGGGGTGATAACCACTATAGATTGGGTGGACTTAGGGATCTGAAAGAAAAATGCAATGCTTCATACAAATCATCTTCATTTCAACAATTGGCATTTAAAGAGTTAGAATAAGGCAGATACTGATCTTGGAACAGGTCTTCTAGAAAGATGTAACAAGAGAGAAGCTTGAACAACTTTTAAATGTATTTGCCCAAAGAAATGATGGCAGAATCTTCTAGTGAAAAGACCAAAAAGACTACCATAGTGCCATATGGATTTTGTGAATGCAATCACTCAGCTGGGGTAGTAAAAGAAACAAATAAGGAGGCGTTTGGTTCACCGTAATGTCACATTACACCGTAATATTATATTATTGTAATCTTACATTAATGTAATCTCAATATAAGAATACAACATTACATTGTTTTGGAAGGTGATGAGATTAAGGTGGTGTAATATATTTGTAATTTTAGATTATGGTAATGTTAGAAAAAATAAAATAAACAAAAAACATCAATGGTCACATCATTGTAATATGCATCATATTAAGGACACATCATAGCAAACCAAACGCCCCTAAATGGATGAAGGTGTGTGAAATTGGACTTGGAGAGGATAAATTGAAAGCTTTCATTGGAAAAGAGATTAGGGGTTAACACAAATGTAAATGATTGCTAATTTAAAAAACTAACTAGAGGATTTTAAGTAGAATGGACAACAAGAAATGCAGAAGCAATGAAAGATTATTCACAAGTGTTGATCGACCTACTCTAATACTATGTAAGATAATTTAAATAAGATTTTATTGATATAATTTTAGGTGCGTTACATAGAACCCGTATAGGGTTTATATAGAATACAAAAAGACAATGATAAGAAAATAATTCAATATTTCAAAACTCAATGAGATAATTACCCAGATGATATCTCACATACCCTAATTAAGTACGACAATTTCTATCAAACCAATGAAATCTCCATTAATCTATACATACACACACACACACACACACATATATATATATAGCTTCTGAGCACGCATTCACGTGCGTGCTTAGAGGCTCTTCTATTTTTTTGGATAAAAGTTAATAATTTGCATCTATTATAATTTAGAATTTTTTTTTAATTTTTCAAAAAAATAAAAAAGATAAACTTTAGAAATAAGCAGTAACTATAATTTATTTTTTGTACATGAGGAGAAAAAAAAATCCTAAATTTTAAGAGTTTTCTTTTTGAATTCAAAATGAAATTTGTTATTTGACATTTATGACCCTATTTTTAAATGAAGTTACCCTTTATTAATGAGGATATTTTTGAATAACATAAAAGTCTAATCGAAAGAGGGGAATCCTCTTATATATATATATATATATATATATATATAAGGGTCTTTCTCTTTTTGGACCAGATTTTTTTTTTTTTTTTGGTTCCAAAATACTCCTATGTCCTATGTTTAAGTAGAGATAAAATTAAAGGATAATCTCGTTAAAATACTTATCTAACTCTTACTAAAACGTTGCCTATAAAATAGGATCACTCTCTTGTTAGTTTTCAAATTGCTTTTATCCACTTGTCAATTAGATTATAATAAATAAATAAATAAATAAAAAGCACTTTGTAGTTTGAAGATTGAAAATGGGTTTTACTGTTTGAGTGTTGTTGCTTAAAAGATGAAAATATTTTAGGAACCTAGAAGAGATCCCATGGGTCAAGCTAGAGCCAACTTTGTAGTTGAGTCCACTACTGTTTTTACCAAAAGGAAAAGGTTGCTACCCATTTGAAGGTTTACCTTTTCTTTTTTATTTAGTTGCAAGAAACTATGTTATACATCAAAAAATGTGTTTGTGTTTTAATATCATATGGGGTTGTAAAAATTTGTGATTTTCTTAGTTTTTTAATAAAATTCAATTGGGTTTGTTTTCGAAATTCTTTTTGTAATTTTGTGATATTAATTGACAACACAAGAACAAAAGTACACCATCCTTTTTTCTTTTTCTTATCTTTTCCTTAAAAATTGAATTCTTCACAGTCATCCTTAGTCTCCAACAATGGAGATTTTATTTTGGGGCACCGAGTCACCATCAATGGAGATTAAGGAAGTGTCTTGCAATAAGTGTATCTCTCTCACTCTAAGTATGATTTTTTTTTTTTTTTTTTGGTTATAGTAATTGGTTTTCATAGGTACATTTCGTGAACAGATATGTACATTTATTATTTGTTTTTAATTTCATGTTATTATTGGCTCCTTAGATTACTACTTGCTATTTGTAATTAAGGAGGCTCGGAAGTTATTCGACAAAATATCCCATTGGATGAGTACTTTTTTTCCCCTAATATGTTGTTTAGATTTCTATATCCATTGTATCATTGGATTTGGTAATTTACATTTTTTGTTTGAATGGGTGGGATTTCGTGGCACAAAGTGTTTTGTCAACATGGTTTTTAGTAGGGTGTGTGTGTGTGTGTGTGTTTTTTTTTTTTTGCTAGTACTGATTGAAGACATATTGTAGTTTGGTTAATATTTTGTTATTCATTTCCATTATTCCTATTTTTTTCATGACTTTTGTTTACTCTAACTATAATCTATTGAATTTGGGTTTAAACATTTGGAAGTTTGCTGTGAGTGAAATAATTTTTTTGGTATAAATATCTTCGAATTATGATGAATAAACACTATTAACCTTTACACAAAAAGTAGAAAAGCCTCTGAACACGAGCGTGAGCACGTGCTCAGAGGCTAGTGTATATATATAGTCAAAACTCAGTGAAAATCCAATTAAATTTTAATTGGATTTTCAATTTTGCACCATGTATTCCATTTAATTTTTAATTTTGTGTCAAGTGAATTATTGAGTGTAAAAATCGAAGAGTCCAAATCCAATTAGATTTCTATTGGAGTCCGATTTTCCGCCACATGTCCATCTATTTTTTTAATTAGCTTGTAATTCCATGCATATACATGGATATATTTAAAAAGATATACATTAAGATGCATAGTATAATTCTTACATATATCATTTAAATATTATTGATAGTCATTCTTATATATATATTTTTTAAATATTTAAAAAGTTTTGTAAGACAATATTGATATGGCAATCTCTTATTGGATGGTGTAAAATGTGGACACCCCATCCTTACCAAATTCAAACTCATATATATATATATATATATATATATATATATACACATACTATGAGAAACCATTACATATTTTAGAAATGTACGATTAAAAAAAAGTGTAAGTTAATATTATGTATAATTTGAATTTCTTCTTAAAAAAAGTATAATTTGAATTGTATAATTGTGATGGTTTTTAATTGTACCCGTGTATATGCATGGGCTATACACTACTTGAGAGATTTTTTTTTTTTTTTTTTTTTTTTTGGTTGAGAAAAAAACACTACTTGAGATATGATGTGCTAGAATATGATCTTGTAAGAAAATATTAGATGCTCTCAGAGCATGGTGACGTGGCGCTCCCTTGTCTCACATTTATGGTAGATCCTACTATGAATTTAATTAGTGGAATCTTCAATACAAGTCAAATGAAGGACAAAATGAGCACTATGTCACAATATTCTCCAAGCACCTAATAATTACTCTTCATTCTATCATACAATGTACATATTCTATCCCTTTTTAAATGTGGAAAGCACATTACTAATAACACTTCAAACTGCTGGTGAGGTATTTTTCTACTTCTCATTACCAATTGAAATTATGCATTTATTGTATTTGTAGTTTTTTTTTTTTTTGAGAAACTATTGTATTTGTAGTTGTTGCTTTTTCCTACTTCTCATTACCAAGTCTTAACCTTTTGCCATGCCTAGACACAAAAGAATTCATTGCTATAACTTAAATCATCTTGAATTCTACACACATAAAATAAAAAAAGACCGACCCTTTTTCCCAAGTAAAAAACGTGGACCTGACTGAAAGTCCAGAACGAGTATAAAGATCTCATTTGTTTTTAATATTTGTAAAGGCGACTATGTTGTGGTAACAATGTGATTGGTGTCAGTAATTCAAAATGAAATGCCTATTTATTCTATAAAAAAAAAAAAATGAAATGCCTATTTACTTTTAGAGGCGAAGTTGTAATCCTTCTGTAAGGCCTTTCTAAGTTTCGAAACCATTAATAAAAAGGACCATTCACCGTCGTCCGATCAAACCCAATCCCAAACCTAAACATGAAAAGAAACTATTTGGTATCAACTGTTGGGTCGGGTTTGTATCAAAATCCAATAAATAAGCAGAAATGCTATGTCCACAAATATTTTCACAATAAATTTTAAATGACAAATGTTACAGATTATTATTTTGTTTTTCTGATAGAAGTTACGGATTATTATTAGTAGGCAAAAAAGTAATTTAAGAAGTAGATTCATATTAAAACCAATAACAACATATCACTTAAAATTTGTTTCCAAAGTCTCGTAAAAACATTATATAGATATAGCACTTCTCGCAAATAAGAGATATGTATACAAAAATAACCGCCCACCAATACCCTATGAATAGTAGCTATATGTTGATATGGGTTTTTTTTTTTTTTTTTGATAACATTTGATAACGAAATGTTTTTTTATTTTTTTTTATTTTTTTTTATTTTTATTTTTATTGAGAAAGATTTGATGATGAAATGTTGATACAGTTATTTTGCATACATGTTACATGGTACACTTGATAATAAATATTTTTCAGCCGATAACCTTCGATTAAAAAGCCCACCAAAAGTCCAATACCATTCCACAGTTTTGATTTTTGGAACAGTTACTGAAAGCAGTTAGTCAGTTACAGAAGACAGAGAGGAAGATACTTAAACTTGGGTACGAGTGAAAAGTGATGACCCGTACCAAAATATACATTTTGTACTTTCAGGAATTGGGTCAACATCCAGACTACATACCAGGGTGCTTTCAGGTCAGTTTCTATACAATGTTTCTTAATTTCTGTTTTGTGCTTAAATAAGTAAAAATTGCTATGTGGGTCTCTGAACTTAGTTTTGATGGTAATGGTGGTTTCCATTGAATGAATTTCTTGGATGGGTTCTCAATTTTCTTGGATGGATTCAGGATAATTGTTAAATACACGGGGTGATAGATTAGTATTCACTATTGAGGTTTGCTTTAGTTTTTCTTCTATTTGTTATGGCAAACAGATCAATAATAATAATAAAAAGTTGGGTTGGATTTAGGATGTTTAATTTTTTGTTATATTAGTTTTTCATGATTAGGAGTTTATAAAAATTGTTTTAGGAATCTATATTTTATTTAAGAACTCTTTTCAGAATGTCAAAAGGGGCCGTTATGAATTCTAAAGACAAATCTAACGATGGGTAATGTGGTGTAGGAAAATCATCAAAGTTATGGAAGTAAGTTTTGAATTAAAAAATGTCAAGAAGATAAAGTTCAGAGAGAAACAGAATGTTATTAAGAGCAGAAACGATATTGACAACTTACCAGATGCAATTCTTGAGCACATTTTGTCATACCTATCAACCAAAGATGCTGTCAGAAACAAGCATATTATCGAAAAGATGGCAATAGCTATGGACATCCATACCCAAACTTGAGTTTTATGAAGAGGAACCGGATAGGAGGACGATGCTCATGAATTTTGTGGAAAGAGAGCTTGCACTTCGTGATTCCTCAAATATAATAGATTTCTCTCTTTCATGTGATTTGGAATGTGATACACATCGCATTAATTCATGGATAAGTGCTGTTGTGAAGCATAAGGTTCAGGGGCTATTTTTGGGTCTTGCAAACTTTCAGGAATCATTAGAATTGACGCCTCGCTTATTTACATGTGAATCATTAAAAGAGTTGACACTTTACATGTTCCATTATCTCAAACTCCCTAAAAGTGTCAGTTTTCCAAGTCTCAAGAAATTGATTCTTTTGGAAGTTATATTTCCCGATGATAATTCAACACAACAGCTCTTCTCAGGTTGCCCAATTCTGGAGGAGTTATTTATAATTGACTGCATTTGGAATAATGTCAAGGCTGTGTATATCTCTCCTCCAATGCTTCGAATTCTATATATTAGTGATGCAAATGAGAATAAAGATGACCTGAATGCTGATGTTGATGGTCAGAATGAATCAAACAGTTGTCAAGTTAAGATTTTTGGAAATAGTTTGGAATCTTTTTCTTTCAGTGGTGACCACCTAAATGATTTCTGCTTATTAAATTCATCCTCAGTTGTTGATGCATCTATTGAAGTCTGTCAAAGAGATGATGAAGATTTCTACGTAGATGTTCAAGATGCTCATCGTATATATAAGCTTCTAGATGGGCTCGGTAATGTAGAAAAGCTGAAACTACAGGTTAGTTCTCTCGAGGTATGTTCACAACTGCTAATTACTTGTATAAATGAATCCCTTTGTAGCAAGGATTCCTTTTATCTATTCACTTATTAAAAGGCTCACCTGAAACTTTTTAGTGGTGGTGTTTTGTGTTATTGTAGGTTCTCAATTATGCAGAGGAGTTATTTCCCCTTCTTCCTGTTTTCAACAATTTGACCAGTCTCACTTTGGGCAGTGAATTACCAATAGAATTTTCTCGCCTACTGACCATACTTCGGAACTCTCCTTGTCTTGACTTTCTTGAAATAGCAATGGTAACTGTTTTTTGAACTGCAATTTTTGATACAGTGCCCTGACCACTGTTGAATTGCCACTGCACTAACTTTGTGTTGTTTGTTAACCATGTAGGGGATTACATATCATGGAATTTATGATTCAATATTGGATCGAGTGCCTTCATGTCTCATGACCCACCTCAAGACTATCAATATTTTTGGCTTATCTGGAGATGAAAAAGAGATTTATGCCATAAAGATTTTGCTTAAAATTGCGTTAGTTTTGAAGAGGATTAGCATTTCGTTTGATGCATGTGATTTCGAATGCAGTTGGGACATAATGAAGCTCAAGGAAATTTCTGCCCAAATACTGTCGTTCCCCAAAGGGTCAAGTTGTTCAATATTTTTCTGCTGAATGTTTCTTGGGTTTCAATTGTAGATCACCATCCTCAAGTTTCAATATTACTATCTGACATATGAAAAATAATGGCATATTTTATAACTTCTTATATAATTTACCTCTTGCCTTTGTTATCCTACCAGATTTTGTGATTCTTTCTTTATTTCCTTTTGCAATCTGATTCCCAAGTAGCTTTAACTATTTCAAGCTGTACAGTACATGTTTTGAGAGCTTCAGTCATCACCCTTGTGATGTGCAATGCAAAATTTAGTTTCCATCAAATATCTAGGCTGAAAATTTATATTACATGGTCAGTTGCTGTAGACCTTAAATTACTTGGATGTGGATCTACTACTTGGTAGAATATATTCTAATACTCGAAATTTTTTTTGGCACAGGTAGAATATATTCTGGCAGGTGTGATGTTATTTAGGAGAGAGAGGAAGTTGGGTAAAATAATGCCGAATTAGGGAGTGATTCAGCAAATTGAATGTTTGATTTATTTATTTATTTGTGGCACCTTATATGTAAAACTTATGCAGTAAAATTTGTTGTATTTTAAGCATCGCTTAATTATTAAACTTGGTGACATCATTCCTACTTATGCACTTTTGCTTGAAGGAAATTCTTTGAAATTGATCAGGTTAATATTCATAAAATGACAAAACTTATGGCCAGTACCTTAAGTGCTGTTTCTTAAGTTTATTTCTTAAAATTCAGCCATGTGATTACATAATTAAAAAATAATTTTTCATTCCATGAAAAAAAAGCCACATGATAGAATTTTAAGAGAAGAACTTCAAGAATAGCATTTAAATACTATACCTAAGTCTTGCCCTTCACAAAAATTGACAAGATTATTAATACAAAATATGGGTATTATAAAATATCATGTCATGCAAATTCTCTGATTATTAGTCCATTAGTATTGCCAAAGAAAACTTAAAAACATTAGGAGAAATATATAGAAAAGAACTAATTTTGATTAGCCATGCACAAAAGTTTATTGATGTAGAACAAACAATACAAACTTTCTTTGTATAGGGTGATCACTAGAAGACAACACGCAAGGAAACCAGAAAGTAGCAAAGTACTAGAGGAAATCATTGGCATGAAATTTAATGAGATGAAGGGAATAATCATGAGGATCAAAACTCATTAACTATTAGATCAGCGATGACCTACATTGCTTTTCAGAAAAATTCCTTTACATAGGCCTTTAATTAGTTGTTTTTGTCAAAATTTGATTTTGTAATTTGCTCAACTAGTAAGTTGCCTGTGCGATGCACAGATAATGTTGTAATACTTTATGTAAAAAAAATATGGAAAATGTTGTACATATATTATAGCATATTTGTTATAAAACTTTGTTAGTAATGAGTTCATTATAAGAAGCAATAATTATAAATTGCACACTCAAATCCATTATAAATATTTTGTTGAAGTAACGAGCAATAAAAAAAAAAAAAAAACTTTGGAGTAATATTGTATAATAAAAGATGATAAAAGCTTGTAAATTAATTTCATATTATTGATCTTTATTATGTGATGTAATAAAAAGCTTCATTGCGAAATCTTGTTTTGTTGTTTCTTCAATGCTTTGTTTTTGCAGTATGGCGATGCTTGTAAATCTTGTTGAGGGGTATATTATTACCAACTGTTTCTTCATCTTCAACGTTTGAAGTTTGGCACGTCCTTATTTGTTCAGTTTTGAGATTTCATCACTTTTTCCTTTTGTTGCATCGTTTGTGTTAATCACTAATTAATTGAAACTGGAAGATTCTTGATTGAATCTTATAAAGTTTGGACTTGTGGACTTGTCGCTAAGATTTTGCGTGAGTATTTGTATTCATATTAAATTTTAGTGATGTGACATTTTTTTGCAAATGATTTTATATTTTTTTTTTGTTACTTTATAAGGAATAGTATAGCAAAAGGGTTAGCATATTAGATTATGTATTTTTTTTTTCTTCTACACCTTTTTATCATTTGAAGGTGCATCAAAAATCTTAGCAACTATGTAATTTTCAAAACCATCATTTAGATTGAATTCCTTCAAATGAAGTAGGAAAATGTATTTTATTCCTAAAATTTTCTTCAGATCATGTGAAATTCCTTCTCTAATATCAATCTGTATATGAGGAATACATTTAATATATATTATGATCAAAAGTTTTACAATAATATAATAATTTAAATAAGTTGTACCTCAGTTTGTTTTTTAGCAAGATCTCTTGCAAATTTATTTAAGATTTTCTCAGCATCTCGATCAAATATAAAAAAATTGTTTTGTTAGTCACATCAAAAACTTAAATTTGAATCATGTATCTGAAGTAGTTTGCAATTGTATATATGGTACTTAGAGTGAGATGAATTTATTATAAATATTTGAAGAGTATGTAGTTAATGTGAGTGCCGTTAACTTTGGGATAGAGAGATTTTTTTTTTTTTTTTAATTCACATTTTGCACACCAAAATGATCTTGATTGTGGTTTGACATTCCTTCCATAGAGCACACTGTTATGATCCTAATATCCCACATAGATGAAGTGTAAGCTTAACCATGTGTTTATAAGCTCTTGAACATCCTCCCATTGCAAGCCAGTTTTCAAGGGTGAGTTCTACCTATAGGTTCTTAACATTTGGTATCAGAGCCAACCACTACATCGAGTAATCGAACATAACTCATTGAGTATGGGATCAAATGAGTTGCGGCTTTGTGGTCAGATCTCGGAGGGGGTGACCTAGAGGCTAGATTAAAATTACTGATAGGTGAGTGGAGCCATCAAAAAGAGAAAGGGCTACCATCGGGTCAGTGTCGCTAGAGTGAGCCATAATGGACGTCGACTACAAAGCGTGGTGGTATGCTATGATCCTAATGTCTCACATAGATTAAGTGTAAGCTTAACCATGTATTTATAAGTTCTTGGGCATCCTCCCATTGCAAGCCAATTTTCAAGGGTGAGTTCTACCCATGGGTTCTTAACACACACATGAAATGTAATACCAACCCATCGTTATATCGATGTTGGTTGTTACAATACCGTAGTAGTTCACATCATGCAATGAACTTTGAAGTTAATATGAATTTTTTTATTGTAGATAGTATGATGTATTATTATTTTTTCATGTAAATGATAAGTATACTTTGAAATGATTAATAAACTTGTTTCGTAGGACCTCATTCAATGCGTTTGATCTCTCCTATTGTCTTCATATTCTTTAAAGATAAATCCTCCTATGAAAATTGTTTTGCATGTATTTTTTATCTTTCTTGAATAGAACCATGTTTTTGACCGTTCTTATCATTGAATTTTTTTAAAGAAAATATTTATATAAATGGTATTTTGTGAGATAGTGTATGGACATTTATCACAATGTTTTTGTTATTAATAATTTTAAAAATATGCATTTGTCAATTATTTCAACCACCTCAGGAATCTTAAGATTTATATATATTTTTGTTGCACGGGTCGATGACAAAGAGAACTCGCTTACATAAATTGCATAGAACATTATTAGTAAACAAAAATGTATTGAATTGAATTGAGAAAAAAGGAAGACATGCTTTCATGAGTATGAGATTTTCTAGAAGTATCATTTGCACGTGGGAGAGGTGGAAGAGAGTTTGTAAGTGGGTAAGAGTTTTGGCTTTGACCTACATATAGGAAGGATCAGACTTGGGTCAGAATATGTAAAATAATAACTGGGTTTGGGCTTTTCATAAGATTTGGTTTGTTTTTAAAAGGTAGCCCATTTTGTAGAGTATAACATTTGGGCTAATTGTTAAAAGCAACCATATTTTATATAATGGTAAAAAGAAGTTACTATAATTTATAAGGTAACAGTAAAAAAAAACGTAATAAAAAGAGGTTAAAAAAGACTAAATGAAAAATTAGAGTGCCACATAGCAACACCTCATGCACTCCGCATGAGGTCTTTGCTTTTATATATATATATATATATATATATATATATTGATTATGTATTTTTTGGTCAATTTTCCTAACACAAATTACAATTTTCAATGTCTTCTAGCCATCTTAAGGAATACAGTTGGTAGTTCTAGGGTTCATTTTCCTAAATTGTAGCCTCTAAGGCAATGCGGTTTTCTCACTAATAAAATTTCTGAAAAATTCTTCTTTTATCTTCCGGTGGATTCAAGAGATATTATCTTGAAGCAAACCCGTTTGGTGGCAAAGCTAAGGCACCCTTACTTTTTAAAGTTTTCATGAATATTTCAGGTTTTCATGAATATTGCTGAAATAGTGTTGAAAAAATCATGAATCATACTAAATTTAGTGACGTGAGAAAAAAAAAAAAATTTATATGTATCCTTCTCAAAATTCATTCTGGCCTTCCTCTATTTTTTTTTTTTCTCAAATTTTGAGATTGGTTAAAAAATTCCCAAAAAAAGAAAAAAGAAAAGGAAAATACAAAGAACCAACCAAAAAAAAGAAAAAAAAAAGAAAGAAAGAAAGATTGCGTAGGGCCCATTCCTTGGCCAGTAGCTCCTCCCAATCCAAATAACGGCATATCTAACAAGTGTTCGGTCAAATCTTTTGTTGTACATATCATAACAAGTTGTTAGAAAGATTGTGTATAGTCTTTTGTTGTAAATAAGAGAACTGGGCTCTAAGTTCAAACCTCAAAAATCAATTTGTGTCTTAGTTCGATCATCCTTCATCATTGGTTCAAAGTCAATCCTAAAGATATCTAACAAATTCACAAATCCACAATACAGAATTTTTGTAGTGTAGGTACATTGCCATGGAACGCTCCAAGTGTCAACAACTAGAGGAGGTGGAGGGGTTTAGATTCAATGGTCTAATCACTCAGCACCAACCATTCAATCACCAAAATCCAACACTACTTTTTCCCAAACTTCCCATTGATAATGATTGCTCCCTTATATCTCTAGATATTGGAGGTAATAATTTGCTTTATTTATTGGTTTTTGAAATGCTTTTTCTTATTGCTAGATTCCCTGTTTTGTTTTCTAAATATGAAAGTTTTAACTATTTTTTTAAGTACTGGCTTTTGTTTCTGAGTTCAGGAACCCTTGTTAAAGTAGTATACCTTGTAAGGGAGAACAAGAAGTGCATGACAAGCTGCAGCGATGGTGCAATACAGTGCCATACTCTTGATGGGACCCTACATTTCGTTAAGTTTGAGACTAAATTTCTCAATCAATGGATTCAGTTTCTTCACTCTCAACGCCTCTGTTTTGTTGGTATGAATTCCACTTGCAAACTATAATTTACAATAGAATTTCAATCTCTAGCATCCGACTCATATCATTGCTCTTTATTGTCAGACCAATTATTAGACCAAGACATTAATTGGTTTTTGGTATAGGCAGGTTTTGAACTTTCAACCCCAAATTTTTTATTCAACGATAATACACTTTACTAGTTTAGCGAATTGGAACCTAGCACCTTCAAAATTCAAACTATACTGATTTTTGATAAAATGTGATTTAAAGTATCATGTCAATCAAGTAATCAAGAAGTTAGTGTCTCAATGAAGCATGGGTAATATAATTAGCAATTGTGTTTGTTAACCTTGAACCCTTTTTTTTTTTTTTTTTTTTTGCAACTTTCTGTGATGATGATATTAACCTATTTTAGTAGTTGGTCTTACAATGTGTATAGTTTCTTAAACTTGACAAATTTTTCTTTTTCAGGAGAGAGTTCAGATGTGCAACCAACTGGATTTCACAAAAATATGACTATTAAGGTATACTTCATGCTTGGACTTGTTCTGTGTTTGCAATAGTTTGATGAATATTCTCTTCTTATGTTTGTACTTTGTAGACATTGCCAAAGTTATGTGGAAATTTCTCTGATGCAGGACAGATTAGTTTGGAAAATAGAAATAAGGGAAAATAAGATAGAATGAACAAATCTTAAGCTTCACCACCAGACTTTGCCTGAAAACCTTAGGCTTCACCGCCTAAGGCCTAAGGGTGCTTGGAATGACCACAAGCAAGAGAAACATTCCCCAATCAGAAAAGTTAAATTTGTATTGCCAAGTCTCAAATTATTGCTAGAGACTCTTTTTGATAGGCTGAAAAACATCCTATAAAATCTTCAACATTACAGATCAAATTAAAAAAGAAAACATGTTCAAAATTCAAAAATGACATGGAAAAATAATAAATTATGAAATAAAATTGATTGTGCTCCTTGCGTTATACTTTTTTCTTATCCTCAATGAAATCACGTGTTTTTTAATGCTTGAGTAGAGTAATACAACTGAGAAGCAAAATCGTTTAGTTTCAAATGTTCTAGAATGCAATAACGTAATTCAGTCCATAGTTCTCTAGTAAGGGAGGTTGCCTGAGATACCTTAAATAAAATCTTAGAGAAAATTTTAATGACATTTTATGTTCTATATGCAGAACTAGTATCTTTCCTTTATGACTATAGTATTTTGCCTTTCATCGCTGTTCACTTGGATGAGAGTGTTGGCATATTAGAACTTTGATTCTAGTACTTTGTCAAGTTTGCCATAACAATTATACCATTCTTAGGTACACAAACATACACACACACCCCCAGTCCCCCCCACACACACACCCACACACAAACAAATTTTCAAAGTTCCACCAATAGGTTACTATTCTCCAGGGAACAAAACTTGCAGAGTTGATGGCTCATTCATATGTCTGTATTCTGCTGAAGTGCAGGAATGCATATGGCGTTATAACTTTCTATTACTTTAAGATAGGGATTAAAATGATTATGTCAGTTACAAAAAAACCAAAGATTATGGGCTTCAGCTCCTTCTTATTTTCTTTAAATGTTCTGTGATTCTTCTTGGACTGAAGCTATATCAATTGCTGCTTGTTTTTTTAGCAATATCACTCCTGATTTCTTGATGTAACATGACCCTTGCTTGAATTTATTTGTCCATGTTTGCTTTTATCTACTATCCTTTTAGGATCTTTTCTTAGTGTTTCCATGCTAGTTTATTAATCATAACCAAGTTGACCAATAAGCATTATGGTAACTGTTTTCTGGGTTCTCTCATGTTGAATAGTTGGAACCAAAAAACCAAATAAAAAATAAAAGAAAATCTCAGACTACTTTCAAGTATTGAGTTTTTTAGCATGAACATCATTGATTCTTTCCAAACCCCACAGCTTATTTTCATGGGAGACCAAGTCTCTGCACTCCTCTCCCCCCCACCCCTGTTTGGTGATTTTTTTACCTTATCTTAGATATCTCTTTTTTTTTTTTTTTTTGATAGGTTGATGAAAACTGGAATGTAGGAGTTTATTGTTCTATCAACCACAAAACAAGGAAGACAATTAGTAATACATTAGGACATGACCCTCCAAGTCACTTCCATTTTTTTGGTTTCATCTCCATGAACTGTTCTCTGTATAGTAGATATTTTTCCTCATCTGATTGATGAATTTAGTCTACATAAGCAGAAAGGAACAATTTTGTACACATCTATTCCTTCCCCCCCCCCCCCCCCCCCCCCCTAATATTTTTGTTCATTGCTTTAGAACCACATAACATGAGATATGCCTGAGGTTCTGTCTCACATTCTCACCACACGTTAAAAGTAGTTTTGATGATACTAATTAAGTTGTGAAGAACGAGGTATTAGGTTTGAAGGAGAGAAAAGAAGAGTGGTGAGAGAGAGATTTGAGAAAAGGAAAATAATCTGATTGTGATAGGAGATGTCAGAGGTTTGTAAGGGAGTTTAGTGTTTCCTCATGAACTGACCCAATAGTATTTACATGATGGGTCTCGTTAGTCAGAGAAGTTATGTTTTATGGAGATCTTCTATAGATACTGGCGAAAATTTCACTATGGGCATTGTAATCTTTTTTAATTTAGATTTTAGAAATCCAGATATAGGTTCCTATTGACCTTGTAACTAGGAGAAAAGCAGATAGATTTGCAAGGTTCAGTGCAGGAACTGACTTTTATAGATGAAAGGCAAACTGGGTCTAAAAGTTCTTGCCCAAGAAGCACTTGAGCTTATTTTTATTTTTATATTTCCAGTTCAAGGTCTGTAAGCTTTATGGAGAAGGAGTAATACGTTTTTCCTTTATTTCTCTGAACTAGCTTAGATTTATTGGGTTCTACTTGCACCACCCCTTGAAATATAAATAGGCATAGCTCGCTAGGTGTTGATAATGGAAGGGTGAAGCGTCTTATTTTGCTTTTGGTTTTGCTAAATTTTTGGGTAGGATTGATTTTCCCGTTTGTGAACTTCGTTGATAATTGATTTTTTAACTCATACCCTGAAACGCTATTTCACATGCATGCTACTTTTGATTGAAGAGATTGAGGAGAACCACTTTCCAATCCTTGTAAAATCTCTTGAATAACTAATCAAATTCTTTTTGATAATTAACCTTGCATTTGAGGGATGAATTTAGCCAATTCTGACAATATTTTTAAAAAAAAATTAACAGAAGATAATTATATTGAAATCTTAATATTTACATTCCCATTATATTGCTACCCAGTTGCAACTGATTTTAGTAAATACTGCTAATATGGTTTTTGGAACTTTATTCCCTGTTTGTATAACTTTTTTTTTAATTACTTTTTCCTATTCAAATAGGCCACAGGTGGTGGAGCATATAAATATGCTGATATTTTCAGAGATAGACTCGACATTACTTTTGATATAGTGGATGAAATAGCCAGCACTGCTGCTGGTGCTAATTTCTTACTACAGGTAAAATTTCACCAACATCCCTTATGGTGATTTGATGATTTTCTATTGAGTTTCCTTAGATCTTTTCTACATGCATTGTGGTTTCAAATTGTTCTAATAAGATCCGCTTTAATCTCACTTTCCTTCATTCCCTCATTCAATTCTGCATAACAATGCTCATCAGAACCTCAGGAGATAAAGAGAATCTGGGAAAATCCTTTTGTGATTTTTTCTCTTTGTCTCTAAGGAATGTGTGAAATTTATATTTATCTATGTGGGCTGGAGATAACAGAGGGAGATTATAAAGTGAGGACACTCAGTTGGTCATGACTGTTGGTTTGTGGAAATCGGTTTGAGAATTTTGAGGGGAAGGAATTATCAAGTAGATGCTTTGCCACTTTTGTCTCAGAGATCTTTATTGTGAATGGTTTCACAGGCATTTTCGGAGAATACTTAGGAACAAGACAGTATTAACTCCTTCTTTCTTATTTATTTATTTATTTATTTTTGTCTTTTCTCTGTGCAGCATTAGTTATATGTTTTAATATTTGAACCTATCTTTGAGAAAAAAAAAATCAAAATTTCTTTTTTAAATGTTAAATTTAAATTTAATGTCTTCAAGCTTTTCATTCATACTTATTCTTTTCAAGTGCCTTTCATGGATCTATATTTCTTTTGATACTTAAGCCAATTTCTGAAACACTGATGCCCATTGCTTAAAGTAAATTCCTGATTTTGATAATGTATTTATGCATTGCATTGGTATGTGATGCCCTTACTGATTACTCTTTTAGCCATTCAAATGATTTCACTCAATAAAATTACTTTCGATTTTTTTTTTCTCTAGCAGGAAATTGACCAAGAAGCTTTCACACACATTAGTGGAAAGAAGACATATGTAAACATTGATCACTGTGATTTATTTCCTTACCTACTTGTAAATATAGGTTCTGGTGTTAGTATTATCAAGGTAATTCCTATTCCTTTTCTTTTGAATCTTCTGTCACTGTTTAATTTTTTTATTATATTCCAGAATGCATATTTTCATTATACATAAATGTTGACCTCACATAGGTCGCTGGAAATAAAAAATTCGAATGTGTAACTGGTACTCAATTCGGTGGTGGCACCATTTTTGGTTTTGCAAGTTTACTAACAAATTGCCAGAGGTAATCCAATAACTCAGACAGGAAAGTAATTTTTCTTCAGTCTACTTATGCTTTTAATCTCATGACCTCAATTCTTTTCTTCCTTTCTTTCTTTTTTCACTAGTTATGATGAGTTGTTAGAAATCAGTCAGCACGGAGATAATCGAGCACTGGATTTGACAGTTGGAGATATTTATGGGGATACAGGTTATCCTGAGGTAATTTGATGCAACATAAAATTCTGATTTAATTCAATTGTAAGTAAAAATAACAATAAGATAAAATAAATTGAGGAATCAGCGCTTAGGGTTTCAGCACCAAACAAAAATTAAAAGTTAGTACCTAGGTTACTTTGAATCAATATCAAGTCATTGGAAAAATAATAGCAAGAATTTCATTAATTAAGCATACCGTAACAATATTGAACCTTAGGACCTCTATATAAGAATTAACTTAATTCAATTAAAATATAACCTTAATGCTATATATTGTAGATTTTATTTATTTTTCAATATTTCCTTGCTTCCATTCATTCTCATAGACTCTCTTCATGTTTCTATGTGTGCACCATCTTGTCCTTTTGTTTTATGGGTGATTATGATAAGTAGCTTTTGCAGCTGCATAAGGCTATAAGAAGAAAAAAAAATCCTTTCATTTCCCACATTTTCTAGCAACCAAAGACGGTCGTATCAAGTTTGTGAATTTTGATTTTATGTTGTGTTTAATTGCTGAGAAAATGTGGGAAATGAAAGAAAGAAATAAATGTTATTGTTGAGCGACAAATGAAGTCAAGCTGCTTGTCATAACACCTTTTTTTTTAATGCTTTGGTCCATGTCATATTATGGTTTTTTATATATATAATTTTGGCAATCTAGTGCTTCATGTCAAATTAAGTAATCCCACCTAGGGGCCAATGGGCTTGTAGTCAAATGGCACCTTTGTCCACCCCCTAATTCCCAAGTCATGGGTTCAAACCTGCCTCCTCTACTTTTAAAAATATGCAAAAAGTAAAAAAAGTAATGCCTCCTAGGCATTTTGTTAGACATGTAGGATAGAAAGTTAATGGAGGTGGACAAAAGGAAATAAGATGCAATGTTTTCAATTGTTTAGGGACGAAAGTAGAACTTTTGATTGTTTAGAGATTAAAATTGAACTTCATTTAAAATTTAAGAATGGAAAAAATATTTTTCTTAAAAAAGATAGTCTAGTAATGTACACTATAAAATTAAACTAAATATGCTTGAAATTAACTTATTCTCTCTCCCTTTTATTTTTATTTTTATTTTTTATCCCCTCTACTATTACATGGTGGATCTATGCCATTTCTAAGACCTTAAAGTGATGGGGACAAATACTTGCCTGGTTGTTCGTGTCTTTGCTTTGAAGTAACTTTAAAACCTATCACTAACCAGATTTAGGCATTTGCTATCTTCTTGTCATCAAAATCTATTGAGATGTAATCTTATTTTCCCCTGCCATTTTAGAATTTCATGAGTCATTAACTTTAAGCACTTCAGCCATAGTTGAGGAGCCAAATTGAAGGAGAAATAAGAGGTCAATTTCATTGTTTTAGATGTCATTACTTTCATTTCAAAAAAAAATTTCATTGAATAAAAATCTATCTAATTAGTAGTATTTATCTCACTTTCATCATCTTTTGTCCGTCTTCCATAGAGACATCTTTTTCAGGTTAGATTTAGAGTTCAAACTCAGTTATGGAAGTGAAGGTTCAAGAGATGGTACCCGGAAGGCCACTCAATACAATTTTAACTTAATGAATGCTGTCTGAATAGTTTAATTGACTCCTAGACAACAAAAAGAATTTAGTGATGTGATTTCTAACTTTTCAAACATGCAAATTTGAAGGGGTAACAAATACAAAGAAATATGGTAACAAAGCAAAATAATCCTTGTTATTAGTTGTAAAACATGTATGAACAAGACCTCTTGCCAAAAGGGGTTCTACTGGTGGCTTTGCATTGAACAATCCAAGCTGTTTCTTTCTTCTTCTTTTTTCCGGAATCTTATATCTGCATCATGACAATTGATGTGCACTGGTAGTCATTAAACATGAATAAACAATACCTCTTTTCAACATGTGTCATTGGGGTCTGTTGTTGCCTGGTTGCTTTGAGCATAGTCAAGCTGTATCTTTCCTCTTGTTCTTCTGGAATTAATGATAAATTTATTTGTATTTGTGAATGCTTCTTTATTGAAAAGACTGTTATATAATTCCAAATGCTGATAACACTTAAATATAAAAGTTACAAAGAACAGAAATTTGAATATTGTTCTTCCCTAAAAGTCCCATTTCTTTTTTATGTAAAATCTGAAGCTGTCAAATTAGTTTTGTGCCAAAACAAAGGAAAGCATGAGTGCCAAAAAAATAAGTCTTCTTGGTACCTAAAAAAATAGTGAGAAGGAGAAAACAATGAAATATCATCACATGCTTATTATCAAAAGGTGGACATAAAACTCATCTAGTTCCTTTCCAATTTTGTGTACTAGGTAGGGGAGGAGGAACCCCATTTCCTTTTCTCGGGGTTAATAGATATTTGATTTTACTTGCTGTTCGTAATTTGATTAATCAATTCAGAAACAAGATCTTTGATTACAGCTACGAATATTATGATGGCTTTGAGTATTGAATCTATTATTGCTAGATGAGCTTGTAATCTGTTTGTTTCTGATTTCCTATATGGTTTATACCTTTACTTCTGCAAGTTTGCTTCGATGGATAATTTCAAAGATATAGGACATTATTTCTGCTCAGTGATCATTCCTGTCCTCTGTATGATGTATACAGTATACCAGTAGTTCTGTTAAATTGATTTCTGGTCTTATGTGTAGATAGTATCTCAATTATTTTTAGTAATATCCCTATACTATTGATGATCTTACAATTTCTTTAATTTCAGCATAATCTTTCAGCTTCTGCCATTGCTTCTTGCTTTGGAAAGGTCAATGGTAACAAAAAGCTTTCAGGATATAAAGCTGAGGATATGGCCGCAAGTCTTTTGAGAAATTTCACGTACCTTATTGCACAGGTGATTTCTTGATCTGTAATGGAAGTAGAACTGTTTCATGGCATAGAAGAGATTTCACTTTCTAGCTATAAATCTTTTTGTGAAATGTCCCTTTGGAACAATTGCTCAAAATTTTAGTATCACAAATTAATGGCTGTGGCAGCCATCACTGCCAAATTCCCCATGCATTATGTTTGACCTGGACATTGTCTAAGTTATTTCTTGAATTTCTAAGGTACTTTACTGCCTAGATGGAAATATATATATATATATATATACACCCTTGCTATTGTGACTTGTGAATATGTCAGGGACTTGGCTTCTTGCTATACAAAGGATTAGACAAGAAAATGACTTTAGAAACTACAAATGTTTTCAAACATAGTGTGTGAACAATAAGGTGTATTTAATTCAATTAGTTGTCATATTGATGGAGCTCTAGTATAAGCTTAAATAGAAAGTGAGGGTGAAATAAGGTTAACGAGCTAAAACCCTAGACTGCACCACTTGTGGCTGGTTGGAATCGCCACTAAGCTATTAAGAAAAACCAACTTAAAATTCATTGTCCCAAACGATTGAAGGACCCAATTTTTAAAAATAAAAGGCTTTCCAGGATTAAGATATAACCATGCCATAAATACAATCCCATAAAATCCTCAATCAAATAAAAGTCAAACTAATTCAAAATTCAAATAAGCACAATATCTCAATGTTCCCAAAGAAAAATCTCAATGTTCAAATAAGCATAAATCTTGTGTTCCCATCAACTCTAGGGATGGAAAGTTTAATGAGGTCGAACTAGGGATATGATTGGCAATTGTGTCAATCTGGTAGTGTTCTTACAGGTCATGATCAAGCTGTTGTGGCTTCTCTTTGGTGATTCAAATACAATATGACTCTAGGCATCCTTGTCTGCGTACCAATAAAACACTGAACATCTCAATCCCCAGTGAAAACAATCTTCTCATTTAAAATGGCATCAATAGATTCTCCATGTGCTTGTGGAAGGTTTAATAAGGTTGAATTGGGAATAGGATAGGCAATTGTATCCTGGGATGGCTTATCAAAAGATCATTTGGTATGCTTGCCAGACCATTATAAGTAACCTAATCCACAACATAAAAATTCAAGGTAATACCATAGTCAGATGGAATATCAATGGCATACGCATTGATCCAACTTGCTTTAGTACGCAGTTTGCAATCTCCTAATGGTTCTGGAGGGAAACCGCTTGGGCCTAATATGAACAATGACGTAATCTCTATGTTAATTCAAAGTGACATTGACATGAATTCGCCTGTAATTTATATTGAATAACTCGCGTGAATTTGTTTGTTGATCTTATGATGCAAGTCATGAACTTAATGTGTAAATTCTTCTACCAACTCAGAGACATGAACATGTGGGGCATGGGGAGATCTAAAGGCTTCCTAAGGTTATAAGCATGCACAACTTTAAACGGACTCATGCCTGTAGACCTACTGAAAAATTATTTTATGCAAATTGGTGTTTCTCCATATGTCAGAGGTCTGTCATGAGTGGTTGATACATGTTTCTTTCCTCGAAGACTCCCATGACTTGTGAATAATATACTTCCAAACTCTGATTACCTTGTTCAAGATTGAAATATCACTTGCAAACATCATACAACACATACCTGTTCCCAGATAGCCTTCATAGATTATAAGTGCAACAAAGTAACCCTAAGGTTGGGTTCTATACTATAAAGCATTAGAGACATGATTAGGTGATTCTCTTGATCCCAAAGACTTTTCTAGGTAAAACATATGTAGTAAAGGTAGACAAGCCATCTGAGTTGGTTGCATTGGTCGAAGATACAGAGGATAATGGCTTATTGGCTTGTCATACAAGAGGTGATTGAATAAGCCCTTTACTTCAAAAAATATTTCAATTAGGCCCAATACATGTAGTTCTTACCATTGAACTTAATAGAAGTCATAGGAGAGTTTAATATAGTTGGAGTTTACTGTGTTTTAGAAACCCAACTTAAAAATGGTGTTCTCAAAATTAGTGTGCAAACCCTTTTTTTATGAGAACACTGTTTTGGTGTTTTCAGATCCCCCTTTTTTGGTTTTGCTACAAAGGCAGTACTTTTATAAATATTAAAACTGGGTTTCCAAAACTTGTTAATGGTTACATTCTCCAATCTCTCATCCTCCCGCTTTCTCTCTGTGGAATTCACAAGTTCTTGCAGTGGCACTTGTTGACGCGGCTGAAGCTCGAGCGGTGATTTGAAGACGCAAGTCAATGGTCTTGTGGGCCTTGTGTTCTTGTGGGTTGATGGTCTGTGACTGAAGCTCTAGTCGGCAGCTATGAGTTATGGTGGTGGCTTTTTGGTGTTTCCCAATGCGATTCTGGTGGAGTTGCTTTTACAGAGTCAAGAGGGTCTACCCTGGCCGATGACTTCTCAGAGGATGCTCAAAATCTTCCAGCTACTTCTGTGCCAGCATTGGTATGGCTCATTGCTGACCAGGAACAGTAAACCAAGAGACTGTTTGCATCAGGAACCACCGCTCTCTAGCAAATTCTTCTATTAGTCTCAAATGAATGTCAAATGTGGTGGAACTCAGTTGTCGTGTCCTTTTAGGTGTTTGACATGCCAATCTCTAAAGAGAAGTTTCCTACAAACAATAGTTCAGGATTTTTTTTCAAATCATATTTTTGGATGCTTTGGTATTCATTTTATGGTCTTGTTTGCTAAAACAATTAGTATTACTTCCTTTACACATATTGAAGCTTAGTCCCCACATTTTAATGAAACAAATCATTAATTTTCATTTTCCCAAAAATTACAGATATCCTACCTTGTAGCTGCTCCCTTAGGGATTAAGAGAATCTGTTTTGGAGGTTCTTACGTTCGAGGACATGCCTCTACAATGGATAGCATTTCTTACGGACTGAACTTCTGGTAAGAGTTTGCTACTTATTTCACTTTTGGATTGTGGTTAAAATTATTCTTTTTCAAAGTCATAACTTGATCATGCAAATCCATTCCTTTGATATAAAGTGCTATCAAGCATCTGTTTCCTTTTCTTATGTTTCTCTATTTTTTTCTTAGGTCTAAAGGTCAAGTAGCAGCTGTGTTTTTGCAACATGAAGGTTTCTTAGGAGCTGTTGGTGCACTCCTGAACTACAAGAAGATCGATCTTAACATATTAGTGCCACAAAAGCTCACTGCATATGATTCTTCTAGACTTGCAGACGTTGGGGAAGAATTTCATGGGAAATTAGAGGAGAGAGTAAGTAATTCCAGCTACCATTTCCTAGTAAATGAAGTTCATGAACTTGTTTTGCATTTGTCATTAATTTTAAATTTAGATGAAATGCTTATAGATAACTATAGTGTATCTGGATTAGACTTGTACAATTATGTGCTCTCTCTCTCTCTCTCTCTCTCTCTCTCTCTCTCCACACACACGCACACATGTGCATGTGTTGTGTCTTCCTATCTATTGTGTGTGTGTTGTGTCTTTCTATCCATTACTCTACATGCACTGTATTTATGGATATGCGAGTGGGAACATGAGAATCATCACATTCATGGTTGGACCCACTTTGCTTTAGAAGTTTAATTTATTGATAGCTTTACTCATCTACATATGATTTAATACAATTATAAAAAATAAAAATTGTACAGCTAAATGAGGACGAGTATGAGTCTGCTATTAAGTTTAGGTGTTAAGCTTTGGTCCAGTGCACTGGAGCACTAGAGCCAAGCTGTATCCTAAGTTCAGGTCTACTCCCCTACAAGTGATAAATTGTTAGCCATTGGTAACTAAAATGCTTGAATAATTAGTGTAGTCAAATTTAAAATGATGATTATGAGGAAGCTGTTTCACCATATTTATTCTTCATAATGAAAAGTGCATTTATTATTGTAGTTCTGGATGTAATGTAATTTGCGAGTGTTGATGGCCTTTTGCTTGCAGGTGGAAGATCATCTCAATAGAGAGGTCGAGATACTAAAAGCTGAGCTTGATAGATTACAAAATGACAAGGCAACACTTGTTAAAAAGTTAAAGAATTTAGAAAGTAAACTATGCGGTAGCTGTAGTAAACTATGCAGTAGCTGTGAGACAAGCAACATAAGCCAATGATGGTGAAATTACTAGATGAACAATATGGAATGGTGTTCCACATAGATGGCTGAAAGCTGAAAACCATCAAAGAAGAAAGATTCAACCATGGCTTAAAATTATAGGGTCACGTTAACAATCTATTTTAGAAAAATTTTGGCATCACTTTTATGGGAAATGAAAAAAGATGTCAAAACATTAATTATTTTTTTTTCTTTTCCCATAAAAACTTTCTGTAACTGGATTTTTAACCAGTGCCCTAAGGGCACTCGTTAACATTTCCCATATAGTATTACTTATTGATTAAAAGTGTTAAGTGTGTAACTTCTTTTTTACACTACAGCATGAGATTATTATTATTATTTCTCACATTTCCTCTGGTTAAATGAAGCTCACATGAATTTGTAAGTTGTCCCGGGAGAATAAGCATGCTATGCAAGATGTTTCTTTGTGTGAATAAATATACAAAGAAACATCACTATTAATGGAAGGGGTAAGCCTTTCATCGACCCTATATTATTGGAGGTGGTATCTAGTGTTTCTGTAATTCTGTTACACGCAGTAGAAACTAGAAATTAACACCAAATGCTTTTTCATACTATACAACTTGGCCCAAGTAGGCCCAGTTACTTACTGCCTAACTTGGCACCACAACCCAGAAGCAGAACAACCTCAGGTTTTTTCTCTGAGTTGAGTCATTGTTAACCGAACAACATATGTCGAACATTGTTTGGGAGTTGCTAAGCTATTGGCTTGGAGACAGTATTTTGGGTTGCTTTAAGCAGTTCACTCAAAGATTGAAAAGTCTGAGGGACATTTTATCACACAGCACAACTTGCACATGTGTTGAGTAGTAATTGGATTATGTTTCACGAAGTGCTAGTGGTGAATCCATGCGTAAGAAATATAATTCAATTACAAATTGACATTTATGCAAGTTATAGCAAAGTGTGTGGTCCTAAAAGAATTGCTTGAATATTATTAGAGCACCCTGCACCAAAAAAGTTGTTTCATTATTCTTTGAATTTGTTAATGTTATGATATTTGATTTTCAATTTGTAAGGTTTAAGGATTATAATTTTTGCAATGTTAATATGTTTTGTTAGGTTATTTTTCTTTTTCCCTTAATTTAGTGTTGTGCAATACCGGAAGCTCTAATATCAATTCTTGTGATTTAGGGTTGGCGATGCGCATTCACAAAAACAAGACAATAAACATTTTCACAAGGCAATAATATTTAATGTGATTCAGTTAACTCCATGCCTAATTAATTCACGGGCAACACCAACCAAAAATTCACTATCAATAATATGAATTATAACGAAACTTACCAAACCTCACAACACTCATAACTCACACAAACAATACTCACAAAACCTCAACAACATAAACAAGATCTCTTACAAATACAAACTCACGGTCTCAAAACTCCAACACACTCAATAACTCTCTCACGCTCCTAAGAAAACAAATGTTCAAAACATAATCAAGTCTTCTCCTCTCCCCATGTGGGATGAACCTTGGTCAAAAGCCACCAACCCCTTTGCAACAATAGTTATTTATATAAGGCTTAAATCTTATTCCTTGATGGATAAGGAATACTCATTACTTATTCAATAAAACATATTTTTCTTTCTGTACCAAAGAGAATCTTTGTCTTCCACATTACGGAAAATATTTTTCTTCCACTCAAAGGAAAAACCCAAACCAAATATAATTAGGAATTTGAGGCAATATTCAACGTATATGATATGAACATTGTGTTAGAAATTAAAATATGTTTTCTTAGTAAATATTATTCGTAATAAAATTATTATTATTTATTTTATTTTTATAATTATAAATAATTGATTAAATTAGTTATAACATCACCAAATTTGACCTTGATTAGACCAAAGAATGGAATTAGTCCCCTTTTTAGTATTCTATTCGATTTGTTTGTTAAAACCTTGCGTAAGTCCTTGCTTAAGGTTTTGGTTAGAAGACTTGAATTGAGGACCTCTTTAATTACATGATGTCTAAAAACTACTAGCCTAACACTTAAGGGTTTATTAAACATTATAGCTTACATAAATAGCCCTTTTTTTTTTCTCCATTCTCCAATGCTCTCTAATGATTTAAGTAATCATTATATTCATCAAATGACCATATATAAAGACATTTATTAAATAGTTTTGAAAGTATGAGTAAAAGTAAAATATTTTAAAGTATAAGAATGATCTTTAAATAAATCTTAAATGATGTTGATGAAATATGCAATTTAACCTTTATGGTGTGTTTGGATGGCAAAATTTGCCCACATGGATTTGAATTTGAATGATTAAAATCCTAATATCTTATTTGGATAGTTTAAAAAGAATCAAAAATTTGGATTTGAAATATTAACTTTTAAACCCATAAAATTTTAGAAATCCATAAGACATACGTTAACATTTATAGATTTGGAATTAAGGTTTAAATCCATCTCTTTAAAATTCAAATCCAAATTTAAGTATCCAAATACAACTTTTTTTTTTTTTTTTTGAAAAATTGAATATTGAGGCGCCATCTTTGGCGATAGTTAAAAGTCAATAACATTGGCCCTAAAATGTACCGGACCATTAATTATTTATTTTTTATAAGTAAACAAATATAAAAGATAAAAAAATTTAATTGTCCAAAACGGTTCTGTGGACCAATGTAATGTTGAATTTCTATTAAATAATGTTCAATGAATTAATTTTATAATTGTTTTTCCCCTTTTGCATTGTTATTATTATTTGTATGTAAGTGCCCACAACTTTTAGAACATTTTATTATATTCTTCCTAAGCTTAAGATGAATTTTTGTACCTCCTTATTTTGTTTTTCAAAACTTACATCCAATTATTCAATTACTAATGAGTCATATTTCTAAATTTATTTAATCATTTATTGGGCTAAGATGTATGAGGCATGTGTGTTTTTCCAAACATATTGGCAAAAAATCAACAATCGAAATCAACATTATGTGTCTCATTGCTTCTATTAAAGAAGTTATAAAAATCCAATAAGGAATAGAGTGAGGATTGGCTCTACAAGGTAAATTTCACTATGTAAAAGTACATAAACATAAACATCAATAAAGACATGCATATGCATGAAAGAACACATCAAATTCAATAATAAATACATACCCTAGTGACTTAAAATTTATTTGTTTATATACAAAAATTCATAAAGAAGAGAAATTTTAATGAGTCTTGAAAGATAGTAATAAAGACTTTTTTAATGTTGTTTTGCCAACTAGTTTTTTCTGTAACATTTTTTATAAATAAAAATAAATTTTTTTATTATATAGTTTTAATATTGATTTAATAGTTTATGTAAGGGCTCAAAATGTAATGGACCCTAGACAATAGAATTTGTAGAGAATGGGTAGGAAGGACTAGACATATAACGGGCAGAAAACGAATTCTGGGGCGGATCCCCCTATACGAACTGGACTTAGAAGTTTATGTAAGAAAGATCCTCACTCCGTTGTCATTTTGGCCAAGTGTTTGTGAGGCTTATTGATCCTCGGCTCTGACCGAGGATCTCTTTTTTCTTCTCCGGAGGATCCCCCTTTTTTCCCTTTAGAATCTTACTAGTTATATAGTCTTATTTTCGTTGATCTTGACCATCCATTTGTCAATTATCTGATCGTCGTGTACAGGAGTTTGTCACATCATCTGTATTTTACAGGCTTTATGTTAGGTCAAAGCCGCCTTCGCAAGCTTTATACTAGTTGAAGTGACTGATGCCTTAGGGTTTTCAGGTCACCTCACCATTAAAGTGGTCAGAATGTTGGTGAGATATATTCAACTGAGATGGGATATTTTCCCTTTAGTGAAGTCGGTGTGCCTGAGGACAGGTCATCCTCGGCGCGGGCCTTGGACGTCCTGGGTTCTCTCCCATTTGTCCTCGGCCTCAGCATTATCATCGGCGCGGGCCTTGGGGCCTATGTAGTGGGCCGGTGCGGCTAGGGCAATTAGGGCCCCACAATAGCCCCTCAAAATTCTGCTGCACGTCCCCTTGGGTGGGGAGGAGGATTTTGATCCCCTCGGCACGTTTTCTCGGCTGGTTGGGTTCTACCTTATCGTCAGTGTTTATTGCAATTTCAGCCGTTTATGCAGCTTTCTTTTTGCGCAGAGTGTCGCCCGAGGATGGTTGGGCTTGGGTCGTTTGTACTATAGTACTCAATTTCTCATGGTTTTTTGTCTCTGATAGGACTCGTTTATTCGGCACCTGAAAGGGAATTGGCTTTGCCTCAGTTTTTAGCTCATGACCCGTACAAGAGCCCTGGTTTCGATCAACGTTTGCATTGCTTCATAATGACTGATTCCCATAGAGGTTTAGGTCTGAAGTTTGTACAAGACCTCGATTTTTCTTAGCGTTTATTTTTTACGGGGAGATTTTCTTCCTGCTGACCTGAGGTCTTTGACCATGCAATGCTTTAAGCTTTATTTAGTGCTCGGTTTTCTCATTTTATGCTTGGTTTTCCCTGAGGCTTGGGTCCGAGGACCGTACAATGCCTTGGTTTTGCTTATCGTTTAGCTTTCATGATGACATGTTCTTCTTGCTGGAAGTATCGAGTTTCTCGATCTCATTTAGCTATCTGAAGTATCTGGTTTCCCTAGAGGCTTGGGTCCGAGGACCATGCAATGCCTTGGTTCTGTCCAGTACCTAGTTTTCTCTTTTAATAATCATCTGAAGTATCTGGTTTCCCCATGAGGCTTGGGTCCGAGGACCATGCAAGGCCTTGGTTCTGTCCAGTACCTAGTTTTCTCTTTTAATAATCATCTGAAGTATCTGGTTTCCCCATGAGGCTTGGGTCCGAGGACCATGCAAGGCCTTGGTTCTGTCCAGTACCTAGTTTTCTCTTTTAATCATCTGAAGTATCTGGTTTCCCCATGAGGCTTGGGTCCGAGGACCATGCAAGGCCTTGGTTCTGTCCAGTACCTAGTTTTCTCTTTTAATCATCTGAAGTATCTGGTTTCCCCATGAGGCTTGGGTCCGAGGACCATGCAAGGCCTTGGTTCTGTCCAGTACCTAGTTTTCTCTTTTAATAATCATCTGAAGTATCTGGTTTCCCCATGAGGCTTGGGTCCAAGGACCATGCAAGGCCTTGGTTCTGTCCAGTACCTAGTTTTCTCTTTTAATCATCTGAAGTATCTGGTTTCCCCATGAGGCTTGGGTCCGAGGACCATGCAATGCCTTGGTTCTGTCCAGTACCTAGTTTTCTCTTTTAATCATCTGAAGTATCTGGTTTCCCCATGAGGCTTGGGTCCGAGAACCATGCAAGGCCTTGGTTCTGTCCAGTACCTAGTTTTCTCTTTTAATCATCATTTATTTTATTTATGTATTCGTAGCCGTTTTAATTTTTGCCGCGTTTTACAATAAGTATTAAATAATTACAATTTTCAAGCAGAGTAATGATAATAGTAAATGCTGAAGTTGGTAGAGGATAAGACCTTGCCGTGTTTTGCCTCTTCGCTTAGTGGGATTCTTCAGATAACGAGGCGTCTTTTGGGTTGTCCGGGTGAGGCGTTCTGACGCTTCGGTGTCTTCCTGTTTAATGAGGCGTCCCCTCATTAATACTGACCGTGGATTGATGAGGATCTAACGGTTGGCAAGCCCCTTGGAAATTGGGGCGGCATCACTGTCTCCGGAAATCTCTCCTTGGGATTTAATGTGGATTGGCCTTCATCAATGTTCCTCCCACTATAAAAGGCGCTCCTAGGGCAACCTTCCCCCTTACACCTTACAAACATTCGTTCTGAACTTCTCCTATAAACACATCACCAAAAATTCTTTGAGGCGCCATCATCTGAGCCCCTTCGCATGAACTGGCCCTGAAAAAGGGCGCTCCTGAGAATGCACAGCCCCTATCCGGAGCCGAGGATGACACTCCGACCCTGGCCGCCGCGCTGGGACGGGTGTATAGGAGACCCGAAGGTTTTCCTTCTTTTCAACCTAATCAGGGGAGGATCCCTCCTCGCCGTCTGGAGGAGGATCCAGGAAGAACGTAACCACCTCCCCTTGGGTATGGGTCATTGACCCCCCAAGCCGGCTGCAGCGGGGGTGGGAGGGAAATCAGGCGGAACCCATAAGTGGGGCCGTCCTGTGCCGCGACCCCTTCCACCTCCTCTGTAGCTCTTCTTCCCTCTAATCCTTCTTCTCTCTTCTCTTTTTGCTCCTCAACGAGCCTTCCTCTTTTCTTTTTCTCTCCTTTTTCTTATCATCCAGCCTTCTTTTCTATCTTCTGTTCCTCTTCTGTTCCTCTGCCAACTTTCTTTCTTTCTTTTCCTCCTTTCTTCCTTCACTTCTTTTCCAACTTTTGTTCTTCTGCCAACTTTGCTTTCTACCCTTTGTTCTTCATCTCTTCTTCTACTCTCTTTTTCTATCTTTTGTTCTTCTGCCATTGTTGTCCAGCATTCGCCTTTTGTTCTTCTGCCAGCTTTATCAAGCGTCTGCCAGCTTCGTCAAGCGTCTGCCTTTTGTAGTTAGCTTTAGAACAAGCCCCCTGGGCATTACTTGTAAAAGATGTAATCTTCTTTCACATACGAATAAAAGAAGTAGACTTATTTTACGTGTTGTCTCTTTTTTTTTTTGCTCTTGTTTCTTGTTGTTGTAGACTGCCGGATGTATATTGTTGTTGTTAAAAACTGTATGAATCTGCATCTGTTCTTGATTGACTTGTTGTTTTGTTTTCCATTCCCCAAACGTCGCGCCGCTAATGCACAAGTCCTCCCCACAGACGGCGCCAATTGTAAGGGCTCAAAATGTAATGGACCCTAGACAATAGAATTTGTAGAGAATGGGTAGGAAGGACTAGACATATAACGGGCAGAAAACGAATTCTGGGGCGGATCCCCCTATACGAACTGGACTTAGAAGTTTATGTAAGAAAGATCCTCACTCCGTTGTCATTTTGGCCAAGTGTTTGTGAGGCTTATTGATCCTCGGCTCTGACCGAGGATCTCTGTTTTCTTCTCCGGAGGATCCCCCTTTTTTCCCTTTAGAATCTTACTAGTTATATAGTCTTATTTTCGTTGATCTTGACCATCCATTTGTCAATTATCTGATCGTCGTGTACAGGAGTTTGTCACATCATCTGTATTTTACAGGCTTTATGTTAGGTCAAAGCCGCCTTCGCAGGCTTTATACTAGTTGAAGTGACTGATGCCTTAGGGTTTTCAGGTCACCTCACCATTAAAGTGGTCAGAATGTTGGTGAGATATATTCAACTGAGATGGGATATTTTCCCTTTAGTGAAGTCGGTGTGCCTGAGGACAGGTCATCCTCGGCGCGGGCCTTGGACGTCCTGGGTTCTCTCCCATTTGTCCTCGGCCTCAGCATTATCATCGGCGCGGGCCTTGGGGCCTATGTAGTGGGCCGGTGCGGCTAGGGCAATTAGGGCCCCACAGTTTAAATTGACAAGTGTAAAATTTGTATATTAATATTCAACAATTTCGTCACTTATTTTTTAAAAAATAAAAAGTTACATAACAACTAATACACGTTTGCACATATTAAATTTAAAAAAAAAAAATATATATATATATATATACACATATAAAAATCAAAGGAAAAGTCTTTATATGTTAAAGAATTCCAAGAAGATGAAATAAATAATACATGTTTATACATCTAAAATATGATATGTTTATACATAAATAATTTTTGGTTGTAGAATTTCAATATTTTTAAAAAATATTATTGTTTTCATCTTACATTCTCATTCACATTTTTTTTTTTTAATGATAATAGAAAATAATTCGGGTTTGACTTAATTATTGGTCTTGATTTAAAGTTGGATCTTGCACATGAAGATTGGATGTTTTTTTTTTTTTTTAATGATAATAGAAAATAATTCGGGTTTGACTTAATTATTGGTCTTGATTTAAAGTTGGATCTTGCACATGAAGATTGGATATTATACATGTCCCATACATCTTGAATATGAGACCTTGAAAATAAAACTAATTTAAATTGGTAAAGATGTTATTGTCAAGGTATGTAGTTAGGTAAATATTAATATTGACAATGATAAGAGCTATTATAAAACTCATACTGTGTAATACATAGTCTCGGCTTCTTGATCTGGTGTACTTGTCTCAATACCAACAATACCAGGTCAAATATTAACATGTCACACAACCTTGCTCACAAGGAAAGCGCCTAGTTGTAACTGCTTAAAAAAATTAATAAAAATAAAAAATGAATAACTGAATGGTAATTTATAATGTGTCTTGTACGTGCCTCAAAACTATTAAATGAACATATATATTAGAAAGTATTTACTTTCCCAAATTGAAGACAAAAATCAAGTAATAGATTGGATAGAGTAAATTAAGGGATTGGAGCAATCAATTATATTGATATGAAATTCAAATCTAATATTCATGTAACAAATTGATAGTCATTATTTAATTCATCCTAAGCTTATGATGAATTTTTGTATCTCTTTACTTTGTTTTTACAACATGCATCAAATTACTAATGAGTCACATCTCTAATTGTTTTTAATCATTTATAGGGCAACGATGTATGAGACATTTTTTTTTCCCTAGTGATAGAATGAGGATATGACTCTAAATGTAAATTTTGCTATATAAACATAAATATAAACATATGCATATACATAGAAGAATACACTTAATTCAATAATTGTTCATTGGTCAATACAATAATATACTTGAATTTAATTGGAAATCATATTAATTATTTAACTAAGTGCAAACTTACTTAAATTTTGCCCATTCTCTAAAGTATAAAGCTTGTGATTTGGTTGCTTCTTCAATCCCTTACATTGCCTTTTGGGAGGTAGAATTCATACTCCAAAACCATTATATATACAAGTTAATTTCACTTTTGGGTTGTTAATTGTTGTAAACAAAACCATTTAGTGGTGTAAACAAAGGTAAAACTCATTCTTGTCCTTTAACTTCTACTTCCATTGCCAAATTAGTTCATAAGGTTTAATTTTGGTCCATCTAGTTCATCATTTTGGCAAAACGAATTAAATTGATTATTCTATCCAAATATGTTAAGTAAATAATGTGTCAAAAGCAGTGATAGATGTTTCCATTCCACCCTATGAGAAAAGAAGAAGGCATAAAAGCAAAAGAAAAAAAAAAATGATAGTTGTGTGTTGAGGTCCAAAATGTGACAAGGAACCCAGCCCATGAAGACAAAGAAGCCCAGCCCATGGAGACAAAAAAAAAGGGTGTCGGCCTTAACAGGAGGAAGCCTAGCCCATGAAAAATAAGAAGGTCCATGAAGGCCCAAAAGCTCAATGAGAGAAGGGAAAAAACTAAAGAAGCCTGGGAAGGGAGAGGACCCGAGTTTAGACTACGAATGGGTTCTCCATTCCCAGGAAGTAGATTCCTTAGGGAAATCTGAAGGTTGCTAAGTAGGACATGGATAGCTCAAAAGTTGGTTTAGGAACAAGCCACACTTATTTTGGAAAGGAAAAGAAATCGTGGAAATTCCTGTCAAAGTCAATCTCCTAGATGTAGAAAGAAGTGATAAGGACAAATGATGGCTTCAAGATCAAGACCTGGTGAAGGAACCAAGGGACCTCAGGCCAAGCAGAGGACATGGAGTTAAAGGAAGGTGGTCAAAGGCCTTTCAAGTCCACCATTTGCGAGAAGGAATCCATCCCATTTTTGGAAAAGTCCAAATTGTGAGAAATCAACATCAAGGTCCCAGGACCCTTAATATGTCCTTTTAAGGCCTTAGAAGAAGATTAGGGAGCATTGAACTCAAAAGAGAATCTAGGTTTACCCTAAGGAAGAAGCTTCTGAGAGTAGAAAGTTAGTGAACGAACTTTCAGGTACAAGTTCCCAAAAGAGCAAAATAAGAAGAAATAAGGAAATGACTAACCTCCAACATCTCAGACAAAGGGGACAAGCTCTGGTACGCAAAAGGACAAAGGGAGAAAACAATAATTTGAAAGAACCTCCAAGAGTAGTATAAAAGGGAGAGGCTATGAAGACAAAAGGGGCATTCAGATGCACAAGTGACTAAGAGAGAAATACAAGAAAAGGGTTTTATGTTTTTTTTTTTTTTCTTTTTTCTTTCTTGAGTATTAAGTTCATTAAAAGAAGAGAGACATTGAAGAAGGTCCTGTGTCCAGATATTTGAAGAGCCATTCAAATTCAAGGGACTCAAATTTCACAAGTCTTGAGAACACAAAAGAGGATTAGCCAAGTCTGTGATCTTTGAGGCTTATTGAGCCTTGTAAAGTGTCCTCACAAGGGTAGGACCAAATGTACTCTAACGCTTGACTTAATCAAATAAAATATAACCTTCTTTCAGGCATTCATAATCAAAATTGTTTATTTTGCATTGTGTATTTGTTGTTCCTTCATTATTTGCTCAGCCTATATATATATATATATATATATATATATATATATATTGTGGAGTTCACTTGTCTTGTGCACAAATTGGTTCATATAACGGCCCAAGTGAGTCGTAGGGAGCCAAGCCCAATCCAACCAACATCTACCCATCCCTCCTAGTTCCCAGGATCCCCTATCAGCATTGGACTTGGAAACTATAAAAAAATGGACTCACACTGTGTAATAGCAACGTCATTTATTTTTATTCTCTCTCTCTCTCTCTCTCTCTCTCTCTCTCTATTTTGTTTTGGTTATATACGTGATAGTTTCAGAGGAGAGGGGGGGTGGGGGGCAATATTTTGTAACAAATTACTTTTTTAGATGGTGTATATACGTTTGTGTGAGAATGTTTCAAACGACGACAACAACAGTTTGAATCATTTTTTACAATTGCTCATATATAACAAATGATAATTGTAAGGACATGACTTTTAAACATGTCAACTCTTGGTCAATCAATATACTACACATTCCACTCAAATAAAGGTGACATCCTTGTAGGTCTCCCACGTCAACAATTATCTCAAGAATCTACACATTATCTTATTTGTATAATGTAGAGTCTATAGTCATTTAAGATCCATATGTTGTGATTGAGAGGAAGGATATACATATTAGATTTATAAAATACCAAATTCTTTTTCCATATGAAACCATATAATCTATTGCATAGAAACTTTTTTCTATGAACAGTTTTTAGAATAATTTCTCCAACTAAATATACCATTTTTATCTTGAGAAAGTCGAGGGACAACACAAATGTCACAATATTCTTGTTTTGAGTTGTGGTTCTAGGTCTAATATTTCTTTATTTTTTATTATCTTAGTTTGACTTATGATGGGTTGACATCTCTGACTATTGCAAAAATTTGTGAGAATTTATTTTGTTTGTATTAAAAAGTGATGCTAGGGATACTATAAATTAAGTAATGCTAAAGTCCCAAACTATTTTACAAATTGTTGACGTGGTGAATGATTATTGATAAGTATAAAGGTGATGTTAGTGGTGGGCCTAAATGAAAACTGTTAAGAATTTGACACATCAATAGTTTCTAAAATTGCTGTAAAATAGTTTGTGACATTCATTGTTATGTCAGTTTGTAAATTTTATGTATTAAATTTGTAGTACCACTTTTAACATTTTCCATATAAACATCACTGCTACATAGATATAGAGGATTAATGTAGGCAGAATTTGAACCTTAGATCTTTTATTTAACAGTAAGAAACTTTACTAGTAGAGCTAACAAGAACCCACAAACATATGTTTATTAAATTTATTGTGTTTTTGAATTCTCACAACTCATATTTATTGTTAAGTCAATTTATAAATATTTGTATTAAAATTTGTAGCAAAACTGGTCAATACTCAATATGATGCTCATAGGTTTCTTGGACCATTAAGTTAATTTTGCAAACATATTAGTTATGTGACTAAAATTGAAACATATTATATTAGTTATGTGGTCACATTTAGAACACAACTCTCTAAGACTTGAGTTCAATTGGAGAAGATCGATCTTGACATATTAGTGCCACATAAGCTCACTGCATATGATTCTTCTAGACTTTCAGATGTTGGCAAAGAATTTCATTGGAAATTAGAGGAAAGAGTAAGTAATTCCATCTATTGTGTACTCACATGAATTTGTAAGATGACCGATGAGAATAAGTGGTATGCAATATGTTTCTTTGTGTGAATAAATATACAAAGAAACATCACTATTAATGGAAGGGTTAAACCATTCATCATCCCCACACTATTGGAGGAGGTATCTAGTGTTTCCATTACATGCAGTAGAAAAATTAGATACTTTTTCATACTATACAACTTGGCCCGAGTAGGCTCAGTTACTTATTGCCTAACTCGGCAACACGACCAAAACGGCCTCAAGTTTTTCCTCCAAGTAGAGTCATTCTTAACCAAACAACATAGGTCAAACATAGTTTGGGAGTTGCTAAGCTATTGGCTTGGGGACAGTATTTTGGGTTGCTTAAGCAATTCACTAGAAGATGGAAAAATCTAGGGATGCACTTTGTCACACACCACAACTTGCACTATAAGTAGTAATTGGATTACATTTCACCAATAACTCTAATATCAATTCTTGTTATTTAGGGCTCGCAAAGCACATTCACGCAAACAAGAAAATAAACAATCACACCAAACAACTCCATGCCTACATCCAAGGGTGATGCCAACCAAAAATTCACTACCAACGATATGGATTATAACGAGACTTACCAAACCTCACTACACTCATAACTCACACAAACAATACTCACAAAACCTCACCAACATAAACAAGATCTCTCACAAACTCAAACTCACAATCTCAAAACTCCAATACACCCAATAACTCTCTCACACTTACAAAACAACAAACTCTCAAACACATAACCACGGGTAATCTTTCAACCCCAAAAATCTATCAAACTACTCTTCAAAGAAATCCACTCACGTTTTTCTACAAGTCCTCTCCTCTCCCCATATGAGAGGAACCTTGGGCAAAAGTTACCATATCCTTTGCCACAATACATATTTATATAAGGCTTTAATCTTATTCCTTGATGCAAAAGGTATACTCATTACTTCTTCAATAAGGCATAATTTTCTTTCTATGTCCAGGAGATTCCCTGTCTTCCAGACCAAAACAAATTAGAACTAGGAATTTGAGACAGTATTCAACAAATAGGATATGACCATTGTGTTAGAAATTAAAATATGTTTGCTTAGTAAATATAATTGGTTATAAAATTATTATTATTTATTTTCATAATTATATAATAATTGATTAAATTAGTTATAACATCACCCATTTGACCTCGATTAGGCCAAAGAACTAGGAATCAAACTCCTTTTGGTTTTCTATTCGATGTGGTTGGTAAAACCTTGGGCAAGGCCTTGGCTTAATGTGTTGGACAAAGAAACTTAAATTCAAGACCTCTTTGATCACTTATTAAACATAAACTTACATTAATAGCCCCTTTTTTTCTCCATCGTGCTCTAATGCTCTCTAATGATTTAATTAATCATTATAGGTGGTTTGTTCATCTTCTTAACATTATTTCTAAAAAGAGAAGTGATATGCTCACAATATTTTTATAATAAATCCCAGTTGGCAAGTTATTATAAGTTTTTAAGTTAAATTCACCAATAAAATTACTCTTTTGCTCACTAGTAACAGTAAATAACAATTTGCCACATAAGATTTGTCATGAAAATGTTATGGACATAGCATTTCTTTTTTTTTAAATGTAAAATAATGGAACAACGAAAAAAAGATCCTTATCCTCGTATGGTTGACGAAAAATCATAAAACTAAGATCAATTTAATGATGTGGAGCCTATAAAGTAGAATGAATTTTGCTTTATCACATAAATAATTTCTATCCATCTAATAACCAGAAAATTTTAAAACAGTTTTGAAAGTATAAGGATTAAAGTAAAACATTTAAAGTATAAGAATGATTTTTAAAACAAATCTGTTACCAAAAAAAAAATTTTAAATAAATCTCAAAATATGATGACCAAATATGCAATTAAATCTTTAATTTATTTTATTGAAAAATTGACTATTGAGGCGCCGTCTTTGGCGATAGTTATTAAAAGTCGATAAGATCGGTCCTAAAATGTACCGTGCCATTAGTAGGACCCTTTTAAGACGACACTTTAGGCAAGTCGCCACAATAAGTTTCAGAGCCTTTTCTTGTTCTTTATACGAGCCTGACCAACTTCGCAACAGGGAAATCTCGGAATAAACCCTGGAGCAACCTCATCACCATTTTATGTAGAACTACAAAACTAGAGGTTCTTATTCAGGTAATCCTGGCCATTCCTCACTGCTTTTTTAATATTAATATATGTTTTATGTGTTTCTTATTATTGTTATGCGTTTGCTGTAGAAAATATATACTGGGTTTTGTCACTGATTTTGAATTTAGATTTGATATTTTGTCTTGGAAAAATTAGCTTACTTTCAAAAATCTTTCTGGGTGTTTGTCATTACTGTCAATCAATGTGTTTGAGCTGCTGAGAGAGAGCAAACAAACACAAGTAAAAGAGAATTTGAAGTTTTGGAATTTTATATATTTGTGTAAGCAAAATAATATGGAAGGAAAATGTTCAAGTTAGAATTTTGATCAAATGGATCCACTCATTTTGATTGATTAAATTGAATACATATGAGATACATATGTATTTCTGAGCCAAACCTTTTGTTTGGACCTTTTGGTTCACAGCTGAAACTTACATTCAAAATCTTAACCACAATGTGTAATAAATATCCCAGAGAGAGAGTGAGAGAGAAGTACAAGTTTTACTCCTGCTGAGTGTATTTATGCCATGAAGAAAGGTATCTTATTAAGGCTTATGGATTTTGTAATTCAGGGAAACCATCAAAATCATGGAGGCAATTACTCGGACACGGAATGCCATAGGCAGGAAGGTTAGTGACAAATGGAGCACTAATGAAGGCATAGATAGAATAAGCAAATTACCTGACTCAATTCTTCAGCACATTCTAACATTCCTTCCCACAAGAGATGCTGTTGGAACAAGCATATTATCGAAGAGATGGGAACACCTATGGATGTCCATTACCAGTTTTGTGTTTTGTATGCCATGTGAGTTGATCTATAAGAGGGACCTCTTCATGAATTTTGTGGAAAGAGTACTAATGCTCCGTGACTCCTCAGACATAAAGTATTTTGCACTTGCATGTGATGTTCTGTGCGATGCTTCTCGCATCAATACATGGATATTGTATGCAGTACAACACAACGTTCGAAAGTTATTTCTTGCCCTTTGTGGACTCCTAGATGCATACACGTTTCCTCCTTGTTTATTTAATTGTGATTCACTAGAAGACTTAACTCTAGAGATGAGCCGTTCGACTCAAAAGATGGGCCGTGTGCTCAAGCTTCCCCGCTCCGTATGTTTTTCAAGTCTCAAGAGCTTGTATCTTAAGTATGTTATGTTTGAAGGGGACTATTCAACAAAACGGCTCTTTTCAGGTTGCCCAGTCCTGGAGAATCTGACTTTAGCTCTTTGCAAGTGGGAGAATGTGGAAGCTGTCTGTATATCTGCTCCCATGCTTCGAAACTTGACCATATATGAAACAGAAAATCGAGACAATTGTCAAAAATTGATTTTTGGAACGAGTCTTCAAAGTTTCGTTTACATTGGTGGACTCTTGAGTGATTATTGTTTTTATGATTCAACCTCACTAATTAAGGCATATTTTGATGTGGGATGTGGAAGCTTCATTACTGAAAGGGCCACAAGACACAGAGGAGATGCTTATAGGGCAAATAAGCTTCTTAGAGGACTCTCTTATGTGAAAAACCTAGCATTAACTCCTTACACTCTTAAGGTACAACTCCATTGCTTGTTAAATGGATAAAAGTGTTTCTAATTTTCATAATTTGTTTTCATCAGCATATCCTCCAAAGGGTTTATTTGAGGCTTTCTAGTTCTGATGAGAATAATACCGTTCCTTAGGTTCTCACATATGCAGAAGAATTCATTGCATGTCTGCCTGTGTTTCCAAATTTGATCCATCTTGAATTTCATGCGGAGCCAATGGATTTTGCTTGTGGGACACTGTTGAGAGTACTCCAAAACTTGCCTTGTCTTAGTTCTCTTGCTTTTGCAGAGGTAACTTTTTTAGAACCTCAGCTTTTGCTTTACCATTGCTGTCTGTATTTACTATTGCATCGGCAACTTGTATTTTCATAAAGCATGTGTTCTATGATGCCAATGTAGGGAATCTGCCTTTCCACTTATTGTGAAAAAACTGATTGGAGACTGGCTTTAGTTCCTCCTTGTTTCACTACAAGACTCAAGACCATCAAAATATGTAATTTTTGTGGAACTGAAGGAGAACTACATGTAGTAAAGAATTTGCTCAAAGATGCTACAACATTGGAGAAAATGGTAATATCTTGTTCTCTTGTAAAGTTCTCAGTGGGCTCAGTGAGGCAAAAGGAGGTTCGTGAACAGTTACTAATGCTTCCCAGAGGATCAATAAGTTGTGTAATTGAAATTTCATGAGTGTTTCCTAGGTTTGTTCCGATCAAGACTGGCTATTCCTGGGCCTTTTATCCCAAATTCTCTTGGTACATGTAATGCTTTTGTCAGGTTTACATTACTTCAAGCTTTGGCTTTACACCTTTGATTATATCATAGGCCGGTGGTTTTTGTCGCTCTCTATTCTATAAATTCTTTTTTTTTTTTTTTTTTTTTTTTTTTGGTTGTTTAGAGGATCTTCTGGCTATTGACTAAATAGCTTCAGAAACTCTAAGCTGAGCACATCAGTTTTTAATTCTTGCCAGTTGAGAGTTATGATGCAGTTTCCTTTTCCACCAAATCTGCTGCCAAATTTCTTGATTTGGTTTGGTGCTTTAAGCTCTAAACAGCAAGAATATGCCTCTATCCCTTTCTTTTCTTGTTTGATGATCTACCAATCATCTATGAAAATTCTAATGTTCTCTTAGTCACTTGAATTCAGAGCTTTGGTTTTCGCTTGTAGATAAATCTTCTGTTGTTCTGCTCAAGAATTCAACAGTTTTGGAGAAAACTGTTAATAATTCTTATCCTTTGAAACTAAAATGCAAGGGAAGCATAACCCTATGTTTGGATGGAATAGTACCTTCCCGTTTCCCTATACTCTCCTCTTCTCCATTTGCCCTCGTTCCACATACCATAGAGAAACAAAATGTGATTTATTAAACACTATGTTTGGATGAAATTGTGCAATTGATCCTTGAGCCCTTGGGTTGCCAACCGTAGTTGGTCATTTCTGATTGTTCATTTCCAACATTTCTTAGAACATATTATGGTAGGACATCTTTAGTCTTATGTTTTGATGTTGCTCTTCTAATTTCAATTATAGACCAAAGTTATAGAAGTTGTACCTTAGGTTCCTCAATTAAATTCTACTATGTGATTGTATTGATCAATGTAACATAAAAGATGTTACCTTCTCTCGAGTATGATTAAATTCAGGATTTAGGTCTTCTAAATTTCCTAGGATACTCTATCAAATAGATTTCCTTCAATCTTAACTATTTTTTAATGATTTAATGGTTTAGATTTTGCCATATCAGCATTCTACTAACAATAATCTTAATTGTTTTGTTTGCAACATTATTTTATTATTTTAAGAGTATTGTTAGTGGAATACTGACATGACAGAATCTAGACCCTTAAATTATAAAAGAGTGGTTAGAATTTAAAGAAATTTATTGATAAAGTCCTCTAGGAAATCTTTTTTTTTGATAAATAACGGAATTGTATTAATCAAGAGACAAGTACACCGGGGGTGTACGTGAAAAACAGTACATCAAACACAAAAATTACAAAGATCCAGCATTTCTAAAACATTAGAACAAGAGAAAAGATTAAAGGAAGAACTTCACTCTAGCAAGGTGTGAAGAAGAAGAGATTTAAGTTCTGGAATAGACCGTTCCTTCCCTTCGAAACATCTTGAGTTCCGTTCTCGCCAAATACACCATAGGACACAATGTGGGACAGCCCTCCATAAATCAATGCTCCGATACCCACCAAATGAACCTTGCCAACTCGAAAATAAATCTAAGACACCATGCGGCATAACCCATTGAAGACCAAATAGAGCCCACACCATAGACCATAGTTCATAAGCAATAGGACAATGAAGAAGAAGATGATTTACCGATTCTCCACTCTTTTTACACATATAGCACCAATCTACAACGGCTACACCCTTATACCATAAATTTTCAGTAGTCAAAATCTTACCTAAGGAGGCAGTCCAAGAGAAGAAAGCAACCTCAGTAGGGACCTTTGACCGCCACACAGGCTTCCAAGGAAAAGAAATGTCTAGAGTAGAGGAAAGAGAGAGATAGTACTCACTCACTTTAAAATTCTTATTCCCAGTTGGTTTCCAGCAAAGTTTGTCTTGACCTTCACCATTAAGGGGCATTGAATTGATAAGATCAAGAAAAGTGTAAAAATGCTCTGTTTCCCAATCTTGGGGAGCTCTAGAAAAAAGAAGATCCCAGTGAAGCCTTTGGTTAGGAAAGGACATAACATCTGCAATAGAAGATTCCTTATTACAACTAATATTATAAAGTTCCAGAAAATCCTCCCGGAGGGTGCTGCTCCCATACCACACATGATGCCAAAATTTAATTCTGTCACCAACACCAACCTCGAATTGAATGGATTTTGAAAAGGCTGGCCAGCCTTGTCTTATGGTTCTCCAAAGACTAACACCATAAGGATTAGAGACTTCTTTTGTACACCAACCTCCCCAATCATTCCCATATTTAGCCTCAATAACCCGTCTCCAGAGATGGGTTGTCTCTCTTCCATATCTCCACAATCATTTCCCCAACAAAGCTTGATTGAAGGTTCTCAAATTTTTAATACCCAAACCGCCATGCTGCAATGGAGAACAAACCTGGGCCCAATTTACTAGACAGAATTTAGGAGACTCATCTATCCCACCCCAAAGAAAATTTCTTTGTAACCTCTCAATACGAATAGCAATATCCGCAGGAATAGGAAAGAGAGATAGGAAATAAGTTGGCAAACTTGAGAGAGTGCTTTTGATTAAGGTAATCTTACCACCTTTTGATAAGTATAATCGCTTCCAACTCGTTAATCTTCGCTCCATTCTTTCTAGGATAGAGTTCCAAACCGCCCTGTCCTTGAATTTAGCACCCAATGGCAGTCCCAAGTAAGTCATTGGCAAAGATGTCTGTCTACAACCCAACAATGCCACAAGCTCCCCCATATTAGTCACCTCTCCAACTGGAACTAATTCTGACTTAGCCAGGTTAATATGCAACCCTGACACCGCCTCAAAAGAGGCTAAAATTTCGTGCAAATATTCAATCTGACTTGCTGTAGCATCACAGAAAATTAAAGTGTCATCCGCAAAGAGAAGATGGGTCACCATGAGGGGAGTATTAGATCTGGTACCAACCGTGAAACCCGAAATGTGTCCAGCCAGAACCGCACCATCCAACAGACGGCTTAATGCCTCCATAACAATAGCAAATAAGAGCGGGGAGAGAGGATCTCCTTGGCGCAGCCCCCTAGAGCTCCCAAAGAATTCCTTAGGGGAGCCATTTATCAAAATCGAAAATTTCACTGTAGAGATACAGAACAAAATCCACTTTCTCCATTTCTCAGAGAATCCACAACGCTGCAACATATACATAAGAAAATCCCAGCTGACATGATCAAAAGCTTTCTCCACATCCAACTTACATAAAACCCCAAGTATCCTTGCCTTGAGCCTACTATCCAAACACTCATTAGCAATTAAGACAGAATCTAGGATTTGTCTATCCAGAACAAAAGCATTTTGAGACTCAGAGATAATTCCAGTAATCACCCTTCTCAGCCTATTAGCCAGCAATTTGGAAATGACTTTATAAATGCTACTCACAAGACTAATAGGTCTAAAATCTCTCACACTGACAGCATCCACTTTCTTTGGAATGAGAGCAATAAAAGTCGCATTAAGACTTTTCTCAAAGACAACTTGAGAGTGGAAGTTGGCAAGAACCTCCATAATTTCAAGTTTTAGAAAGTCCCAACAAGCCTTAAAGAAAGCCATTGAAAAACCATCTGGTCCTGGAGATTTATCGCCATTACAACCTTGGACGACACCATATACCTCCTCTTCCTCAAAAGGTCTTTCTAACCAAGCAGCTTCCTCCTCAGAAATCATAGAGAATTCCACTTCATCAAGCACAGGTCTTTGGCCCTCATTTTCAGAGTACAATTGTTTGTAGAAGTGAGAGATGCAAGCTGCTATTGAATTAGGATCCGAAGTCAATTCACCTTCCACCATCAGATTGTCTATATTATTAAATCTTCTGTGGGAGTTTGCTGTTCTATGGAAAAATTTAGTGTTTCTATCCCCCTCTCGGATCCAAAGGGCCCTAGATTTCTGCCTCCAACATATTTCAACCATAAGAGTGACCTTTTCAAGTTCAATGCGAAGCCGTTCTTTTTCCAAAGTCTCATCATGTGATAAAGGACGACTATCTTCCAGCAAGTCAAATGCTTCAAGGTTCTTCCATAACTTGTTCATCTTATCCTCCACATTGCCAAGTTCTTCTACATTCCATTTCTTTAAGTCTAGCTTCAAAGCTTTCAATTTGCTTGCAAACCGAAAGCTAGGGGAACCCTCTGCCTTTAACCACATATTCTCAAATCGAAAAGGACGGCTGCCTCTGTGAAAATTTCCCCCTTCTAACAGAACTAGAAAGTGGTCTGAAAGTAATCTATGCAGTCTTTTTTTACGAATATTAGGAAAGTGCTCCTCCAAATCAGAAGAGAGAAGAAACATGTCAAGCCTAGACCGCGAAGCCACTGCTACAGAATTAGACCAAGTAAAAGTGCCTCCCTCCAATAGTAAATCAATAAGATTGTGTTCAGAAATGAAATCTGAAAAATCAAGCATGGCTGAAGAGAAAGTGTCTGCACCAAGTCGCTCCGAAGGAAATCTCACGACATTAAAATCGCCTCCAATGCACCAAGGCACATTCCACCAACTATGAATACTAGCCAGCTCTTCCCAAAGCAGTCGCCTGTCACGATCAGAATTTGGTCCATATACACCAGTGAAAGCCCAAACAAAATGATCTACTACATTTTTAAATTTGCAAGAGACAGAAAACCTTCCCACTGCTTCGTCAATTTTTTCCACCATCCTTCTATCCCACATCACCAAAACACCCCCCGAAGCACCTATAGACCCCAAATATAGCCAATCCGAATGTTGACAACCCCACAAGCTCCTAATCTCTCTCCTTGTTATCAATTCCATTTTTGTTTCCTGTAAACAAATAATGTCAGCACCCCATCCTCTGATCATATTCCGAATTCGAAGTCTTTTTTCACAATCATTCAGCCCCCTAACATTCCAGGAGATAATTTTCAGATTCATTGAGACACCACAGAGTCCCATTCCCCACTAACATCTCCTACCAAATCAGAATTATTCTCAAAGTTCCAAGAATTTAGCAGACTTTTCAACTCCCGACGCCCTTTAGAACTTGTCTTAGGCTCTCTCTTCTGAGAGCATTCTACCTGCATTTTAGCTTTCCTCCTAGCCTCCAAAGCTAAAAAAATCCCAGTAATTTCCGCTTCAAAGCCTTCCAAGGAAATACCCACAGATTTCCTAAAGGCTTTAATTCGTTTCTCAATCCATGGAGATAATTGGGTGGAAGCATCGGCCACTTTGACAAGTGGAGCAACTGGGTTAGCCATCGCCAACGGTTGCACAACCAATGGTTCTTTAACATTTTCCCAGTTTACAAGACCCCCATCAGATTCCTCCAACTCACAATCTGACCCTGAAACAGAAGAAACATTATCCAGAACACCATCACATTCATCCGCCCAACTAACAATATGCTCTTCTTCCTTGAAGGTGTTGTTGCCCTGTCCCACAGCTCCCTTGAGATCGGAACAGTCCGACAAGCTCCCAGGTGAGTCGTAAAGTGAGAGAGGAATAGTTATCTGCCTACCTCCACGAAGCTCTAAGACCCATTTCTCAAAATCACCCTAGGTGTGCTCCAAATCTTCAACGAAATTCTTAATGGAGGGATGAGGCTCAGCAAGACAATCCTCAGCTGTAACTAGGACCGGAACTACTGGCAGATGGAGGATGTAGCACTAGCCACCGCAGTAGTGCTCGATTGAGAAATACCGTTGGTCAACGGTGGGAGATTGATTGCCGATACAGACCCAAAATGTAAAGAATCAGTCTGTGGTGGGGAAGAGCTGCTACTGTTGGTGGCGTGGCTGTTCTTCACTGATGAGGAGATGACAATATCGGTCGTCGATGGCGGAGTGGAACTGTTCATCACTGGTGGGGGGATGACGATGTCAGACGTGGTGTCCTTGATGATGGTGGTCGTTGAAAGTATATTAGTATTGGTACTAGTGGTGTTTCTCGGTGGGTTAGAAGTGCCGTTGGTGGTAAAGCTAGTTGAAGGCTGCATGGAGGGGCAGGTGAGCTTCATCGGCATCGTATCAGTGGTTTGCTGAGAGAGGGTGGCTTTAGGCCTGGAAATAATGAGTGGCTAAGGTTGGGTTTTAGGCTTAGTAATATTGGGTTGCTGAGATTGGGCTCTGGGCTTAGAGATAATAGGTTGCTGAGGCTGGGCTTTAGGCTTAGGTTTGGGAGCCCAGTTTTGGGTGTACGTGTTTCGGCCCTTGAAAGCATTGGGCATCATTCCATGGCTAATTTGATTGGAGCCCACGTCTTTAATAAAGGAGGAAATAACAGCCCACTGTCCATCTTTCCCACGCTCCACACGTAAAGAGATGTCTAGAGTCAGCATATCTCTTTTAGCAATCATATTAATGTTAGACAAAATATCAGCCCCGGATTGTGCCGTATCTTCCCCAGAATAACTCTTGCCTTGATCATGGAATGAATTACTGGGAATTAAGGATTTCAATTTTTGAAAGACCGAAATTTTCTCCTTACCTGTATTCTTTGCACCGCCGTGGTTATGAGGTTTACCAACCACCACCGCCGCATCAGCCCTTGGTGCACTTTGTATTCTATGAAGCGATCCTTGACTACTCAGGGAAGTTGGTTTTAAAATTTTCCTCAGCTTTAAGCCAAAACCATGCCAGCCACTACCCAACCTTCCCTCCGGTATCACTATGTTTCCCTTCCGTCGACCGTGAAGAAGTTCAGAAACCATTAAAAACGTACCATGGACGTTGGACCCCAATTGAAGGATGAAAACAATGTCACCCTCTCTAATCGTTTTTGCAAAATGACTAGGTGATCGCTTTGAAATTAGTTCCTCCAAGTGGAACAAAAATCGGTTTTGCACTCTCCTTCCCCATAAAAACAGAGCACATTGAGGTAAGTCCTCTCTCAAAGATCCGTAATAAGAAATAAGAACCCCCTTCCTCAACGGAAAACTCAAACGTTTTGGATTCAATGGAGAAAAAAGTGGAACCACCCATTGCAAGAAGGAAGAAAGCAACAGCTACCAACTCAGAAAGAAAACACAAAATCTAAAGCAGCAGCAACCATACTGTGAAGAAAGCTCAAAATCTATGGCTAATTCAAGGTAGCTAGGCCTCATATGTGACTAATCCGAGGTAGCCAGGCCTCAAGAAATTTTATTTTGTCATGAACAAAATATTAGTTCAAGACCATTGATTGTTCCTCTAGGAAATCTAGAAGATCCGAATCCTTAATTCAATAGTTGTTCATCGGTCAATACCTTATATAATTGAATTTAATTGAATATCATATTAATTATTTAACTAAGTGCAGACTTACTTAAGTTTTGTCCATTCTCGAAAGTATACCGCTCATGCTTTGGATGCTTCTTCAATCCTCACCCTGCCTTTTGGGAGGAAGAATACATATTCCCAAACCATTATATCTACAAGCTCACTTTTGTGTTGTTGCTTGCTATGATCAAAACCATTTTGTGGTGTAGACAAGGGTAATTAAAATTCATTCGTGGCCTTTAAGAGCAACCACATTAGTGGTTGCATAATCTTGCAAAATAGAAAAAGTAAGTCATTTTACACATTTTGATCAAAAAAACACCCATATCAGTGAGTGTAAAATTGTGCATATATGCGCTGTTAATGTAGCTCTTGCATTTGATATTTTATTATTTTTTCTCTCTCCACCTCATGCTCTCTTTTTCTCTCTCCATCTAATTATCTCTTATCTGATCTCTCTCTTCTTCTACCCTCTTTTTCATCTTATCTTCTCTTAAATCCAACAACAAATCATCAAATTCTTCAAACGTAAATCAATCTAGATCCCAAATTCTTCAACCCCTCTCCTCAAAATATATATTTATATATTTATATATATATATATATAATCAAACCCAAATTGCAAAAGAAGAAAAAGAAAATGCAGAAATAGTAGAAGAACAAGGTGTGGAAGAAGAAGAAGTAGCAGCAGCAACAGCAGTCAATGGAGAGTCCCAAAATCACCATCCATGTAATGGAAAAATCTGCCCAAAATCACCACCAAAATTGTAAACCCAAAATCATTGGCCATAATCAAACTCAAATAGAAAAAGAAGAAGAATGAGAATGAGAAGAAGAAGATGAAGATGCCGAAGATGTAAGAAGGAGAAGGAAAAGAAAAAAAAGAAGAAACAAGAAACAAGAAGAAGGTGGAAAATAAAGAGATAGAGAGTGTCAGAGATATTTTGGAGAGTTTGGTAAGGTGGTGGGATCGGTGGGAAATAATAAAAAAAGTGAGAAAATGATTATTTAAATAAAATAGATGGTAGAATAGACAAATTGATGTGGGTGTTTTTTAAATATGGGTGTGTAAATTTTCTTGCAAAATCAATAGAAAATTTGAATGGATTGATGCGGTTGCTCTAACTTCTACTTCAATTGCCAAATTAGTTCATAAAGTTTAATTTTGGTCCACTTAGTCTATCATTTTGTCAAAATGAATCAAACTGTTTCTTCTTTCCAAATATTTTAAGTAAACAATGTGTTAAAAGTTGTGATTGAAGTTTCCACTCTACCACATGAGAAAATTATAAATCTAAGAAAAAATCTTTAAATGCCGATAAATTCCAAAAATACTTAATAAATAATATATTCCTTTATTGCCTTTTTGTCCCTCATTTTCTTCATTCTCATCATTTTGTTGGTGTCTGAAACAAGTGGAATTTGGTTTAACGAAATTGACAATTCATTTAAGTAACATCCTACATAGGAGTTCAAAGGCTTAAAGTGATTAGCATACTTTAGGACTACAACACAATCATTCCAAAAAGGGAAACTTACAGTAAACCTACCTATAGTTAGGTCCCTTTTCACCTTACCTACTCGTGATTCAAAACTTAACACTTTGCCCACTTGAGATTAGCTCTGTTAGTCTCTCGTAACCCACCCCTCTATTTTCACTATTTAAAACACATTTTTAGACAAGAACAAACATTAAACGAATAAAAAAATTAGGGTTTCAAAAAAGGATGAACACTAAAAATGAAATTCCAAACAATTACAAATCAAATTCTTTGAAATTAAAACAAGTACAAATTAAATCCCACGGATCACAACAAATACAAAACAAGATTGGGGAGAGAGAGAGAGAGAGAGAGAGAGAGAGAGGTAGGTCATGAGTTTGGTGTAAATTAGAGAAAACAAAGAGGGTTTAAGAGAGAAATTGTAGAGGTGGAGGTGGTCTGGTGCCAAAAGAAGAGAGGCGGGCAAGGAGGCTCTGCCATAGGTATAGGTCAACATCAGAGAGAGAGAGAGAGAGAGAGAGAGAGAGTGTGTGTGTGTGTGTGTGTCTGGGGTTTAAGAGGAAAGAGATTGGGGGGAGGGGAAGCACTGTCGTTGGTGGCGGTGGTGGTGAGCACACAGGTGGACCGACTTCTCTCTAGGATTTGCCATGGGTTCCTTAGATTTGCTTCTCTCTCACTCAATGTGTGTGTTTGAGAGAGCCAGTGCTCATGTGTGTGTGTTCGTCTAAAAGTGTATATAATTGTAGTTTGTGAATATTTTTTGGATTTGAGTGAATATGAAAATTTTATTTGGATTTATTGGCTCAAAAACCTTCATACCAAGAGGACGTGTGTTCTTAAATTAGAACTTTACAATTTTTACAAATCTTCTTTTAGATCTTACTCCTCCCTTTTTTTTTCTTTTTTTGAGGAGAGAGAATTAAAAGGGGAGTAAAAATACATATTTACTCATGTTTTTAATGAATGTGGATTACGGGAGACTAATAGAGGGGTAAATTACGAGTGGGCGCGGTGAAAATGGGCCTAATCATAAGTGGGTTTCTGTAATTTTCCCTTCTAAAAATCTTTATGTGAATCTTTATTTTATTTTATTTATAAGTATGCAATATAAAAGATAAAAAAAATTTAATCGTACAAAATGGCTCCACGGACCAATTGTTATGTTGAATTTCTATTAAATAATGTTCAATGAATTAATTTTATAATTGTTTTCTCCCTTTTGCATTGTTATTATTATTTGTATGTGAGCGCCCACAACTTTTAGAACACTTTTTTATATTCATCCTAAGCTTAAGGTGAATTTCTGTACCTCTTTACTTTGTTTTTCAAAACTTACATCCAATTAGTCAATACTAATGAGTCACATTTCTAAATTTATTTAATCATTTATCGGGCTAAGATGTATGATGCATTGTGATTTTTTTTTTCAAACACATTGGCAAAAAATCAACAATCAAAATCAACATCATGTATTTCATTGCTTCTATTAACAAAATTATCAAATTCCAATAAGTGATAGAGTGAGGATTGGCTCTATAGGGTAAATTTCACAATGTAAAAGTACATAAACATAAACATCAAGATACACATACATATATGCATGTGCATGAAAGAACACAATACATTCAACAATATGTATATACCCTAGTGACTTAAAATTTAGTTCTTTATATACAAAAATAATAAAGAAGAGCAATTTTAATGAGTCTTGAAAGATAGTAATAAAGAATTTTTTTTTTTTAATGCTATTTTGTCAACTAGTTTTTTTCTATAAAATTTTTATCAATAAAAAAAATTATTATATAGTTTTACAGTTGATTTAATAGTTTAAATTGACAAATGTAAAATTTGCATATTAATATTCAACAATGTCTGCACTTATTTTCAAATAATTAAAGTTACATAACAACTAATACATGTTTGCACATATTAAATTTAGGAAAAAAAATATATAAATCTAAGGAAACGCCTTTTATGTTGAAGAATTCCAAGAAGACATAATAAATAATACACGTTTATACATATAAAATATGATATGTTTATACATAAATAATTTTTTCTTGTAGAATTTCAATATTTAAAAAAAAATTATTGTCTATATCTTACATTCTCATTCACATTTTTTTTTTTTTTACTGAAAATAAAAAATCGCTTGGGTTTGAGTTAATTATTGGCCTTGCTTTAAAGTAGTATCTTGCACATGAATACTGGATATTATACATGTCCCACACATCTTAAATATGAGACCTTGAAAAGAAAAGTAATTTAATTATGGTTAAGATGTCAATGTCGGTATCTAGCGGGTAATCTTAATATTGACAATGATGGGAATTATAATAAAACTCATGGTGTGCAGCACATTACAGGATTAGAGTTTAATCAAATATAAGAAACCATCTAGTAGATCAATGAACATTATATAACTTATGTCATTGCTCACAAGGAAAGCAACTAGGTGTAACAACTTACAAAAAAAAAATAAAAATAGTGAATAACTAAATGATGATTTATATCGTGTCTTATACGTGTCTCAAAACTATTAAATGAACATACATTTTAGAAAATATTTACTTTCCCCAAATTGAAGACAAAAGGGCAATCAGTTATATTGATATGAAATTCAAAATCAAATATTCATGTAACAAATTGATAGTCTTTATTTAATTCATCCTAAGCTTATGATGAATTTTTGTATCTCATTGTTTGTTTTTACAATATGCACCCAATTACTAATGAGGCACATCTCTAACTGTTTTTAATCATTTATATGGCAAATATATATGAGGCATTATTTTTTTTCCTAGTGATAGAATGAGGATTTGACTCTAAAGGTAAATTTTGCTACATAAACATAAGTATAAACATACACATATACATGAAAGAACAAACTTAATTCAATAATTTTTCATTGGTCAATAAAATCATATACTTGAATTTAATTGGAAATCATATTAATTGTTTAACTAAGTGCAAACTTACTTAAATTTTGCCCATTCTCTAAAGTATAAAGCTCATGATTTGGATGCTTCTTCAATCTCGCACCCTGCCTTTTGGGAGGTAGAATACCTACTCCAAAACCATTATATATACAAGTTAATTTCACATTTAGGTTGTTGATTGTTGTAATCAAAACCATTTAGTGGTGCAAACAAAGGTAAAATTCATTCTTGTCCTTTAACTTCCACTTCCATTGCCAAATTAATTCATAAAGTTTAATTTTGGTCCACGTAATCCATCATTTTGGAAAAAAGAATTAAACCGGTTCTTCTATCCAAATATGTTAAGTAAACAATATGTCAAAAGTTGTGATGGAAATTTCCACTCCACCACATGAGAAAAGAAGAAGGCATGAAAACAAAAGAAAAAAATGATAGCTATGTAATAACTAAGGGTGTGCATGAGCTACGTTGAGGGGATTTTTTGACCCAACCCATCACAAGGGTCCAATCCAACCCACCCCACCCCACATGGATCGGGTTGGATCGAGTTGAACCCATAGGTTGGACATTTTTTTTATTACTATTATTATTAAATTGAGCTGGAAAAAAAATATCACACCTACCACTTGAGTTGATAAACTAAATATACATAAACTAGTATCCCAACTCAGTTATAATTTATAAACAAATAGGAGTGGTGTGGGAGGCGGCAAACAGAGAAATAAGATTGTTAGGGTTTGTGAGGTAATTGAGTTATATATAGGAAGAGCCAAATAGGGAAAAAATTAATTAAAAATTATTAATTAGATAATATTTTTTAAATATATATAATTTAAATTTTAAATATATAGGTGGGTTGGATCAAGTTAGGCGGGTTTATGATTGTTATGAACCAAACACCAAACACAACTGACCCACTATTAAAAAACTTTTTATAACCCAACCCAACCCACCAACCCCTAAAAACTGATCCAACCCAGCAGGTTGGGTTGGGGCAGGTCAGTTTTGGCGGGTTGATGGGTTGGCTACACACCCCTAGTAATAACAATGTCATTTAATTTTATTATCTCTCTCTCTCTCTCTCTCTCTCTCTCTCTCTTGATTTGGTTATATATGTGATAGTTTTAGAGGGGAGGGGAGGGATATTTATTGCTTTTTTAGATAATGTATATATGTTTGTATGAGAATGTTTCAAACAATGACAACAACACTTTGAATCATTTTTTACAACCGCTGATATATAGCAAATGATAATTGTAAGGCCATAACTTTTAAACGTGTCAACTCTTGGTTAATTAATATGAGTCCGAATTTGGTAAGGATGGGGTGTAAAACTTATGTTTTTCAACATCCAATAAGATATTATCACGCTAGTTTTTTACTTAAAACTCAATATATCCTACCACACATAATAACATCTTAATAAACTCATGGTTAAGTTGGATTTTCAAATGGGAATTAGAATTAATTGAGTGTCGTTGTGCCTATTCTTTAATATGTAATATGATGATGTGGTATCTTGGGATTGGAGAAGTAAAACTTGGGTTTTACACCACATCCTTAGAGAATTTAATCTCCATCAATTTACAGCACATTCTACTCATATAAAGGTGACATCCTTGTAGGTCTCCCACGTCAATAATTATCTCAAGCATATATACATTATCTTACTTGTATAATGTAGGGTCTATAGTCTCTTAAGATCCATATGTTGTGAGTGAGAGGAAGGATTTACATATTAGATTTATAAAAAACAAAATTCTTTCCACATATAAAACCATATAATCTATTGTATAGAATAATTTTTGTGTGAATAGTTTTAAGAATAATTTCACCAACTAAAGATACCATTTTTATCTTGAGAAAGTTGAGCGACACTACAAAATCTCACAATATCCTTGTTTTGGGTTGTGGTAGATTTAGGTATAATATATATTTATTTTATTTTATTTTAGTTTGACTTATGGTGGGTTGATGTCTCCAACTGTTGTAAAAATTTGTGAGAATTTGTTGTGTTTGTATAAAAAAAATGATGCTAGGAATATATACTATAAATTAAGTAATGTTAAAGTTACAAACTATTTTACAAACTATTGACATGGTGAATGATTATTGAAAAGTAAAAAAGTGATGTTAGTAGTGAACCTAGATGAAAACTAGTAAGAATTTGGCACATCAATAGTTTCTTAAAATATTGTAAAATAGTTTGTAACTATAGGTTGTAACATTACTGTTATAAATGATGACATTCATTGTTATATCAGTTTGTAAATTTTATGTATTAAATTTGTAGTACTACTTTTAACATTTTCCATATAAACATCACTACTACATAGATACATACAATTGGTGCAGGCAGAGTTTGAACCTCAGATTTCTTATTTGACAACATAAAATTTTACTAGTTGAGCTAACTAGAACTTACAAACATATGTTTATTAAATTTATTGTGTTTTTGAATTTTCACAACTCATATTTATTGTCATGTCAATTTATAAATATTTTGTGTTTAAAATTTGTAGCAAAATCGTCAATACTCAATACGATGCCCACAGGTTTTTTGGCTTACTAAGTTAATTTTGCAAATATATTAGTTATGTGACTAAAATTGAAACATACTATATTAGTTATGTGGTCACATTTAGAACTCGAGTCTCTGAAACTCGAGTTTCATTGAAATTAACTAGAGTTCTAAATGTGGCCACATGATTAATCTATAAACACTATATAACCAAAGCCACATGAGAGCATGCCACGTAAGCTTTGCACCACTCACAATTTTCCACATCATCCCTTTTAAAAAAAAAATAATAATAATAAATAATTTCAGCCTATTTAATTCCTTCAATTTGCTACCCGACTATTTTTGTGAAACAATTCTTCTCTTTGCTACCCATCTTCTCACCCAATTCAAAAAATTATCTTAGACAGCCCCTTTAGAAAAGAAGGAGGAAGATGAGAGGTATGTTACCCTAAAACGGAAAACCTAATAAAAACCCACTATACATAGTGAAAACCTTACGAAATATCTATGAGATCGAACACAAAATAATCCACTTTGAGTGCGAACTGCAAAGCCTCTACAAACAACAAAATCTCCTCTAGTGAGCCATGAAGTCTCCTTACATATGAAGCTTAATTCAAGACTGTAAACCCAGAAAGTTTGACCTCTCGAGTAGGCGAAAATTGGTTTGAGCTCACACCGTGAAATCTCATCGCATGCCAACTATGAAGTCTCCTCACACATAAAGCTTAATTCGAGACCATAAACCCAAAAAGTTTGACCTCAATGATTCAAACTTAATATCCATTCAAATTTATCAGCCCATCGAAGCAATATTTGACAAACTGTTGTGATGGTGGTATGATCAGTAAAGTGTATGCCATGGTTAGTTTCAAAAGTGAGTTAATAAGGTGTATTAGGGCTATAAACGAGCCAAACTTTGCCAAGTAGTGTGTGTTTGAGCTTGGCTCGTCAGTAAAAGTCAAATGCTCAAGTTTGGCTTGAGCTCTAAACAAGCCTAAAAACAATGTTTGAACTCAGTGCGCTTGTGAGAATGTCAAAAAGATTGAACTCGGCTCAGCTTGGCTTGATTAGTTAGTCAAGCCAAACTCGAGCTTAATATCAAGCTCAAACTCAAGCTAAAGTCAAGCTTTTTAGCTTGGGATCCAAAAAAATTGTATTTTCAAATTCTTATATCTCCAAAAATCAAATAAAAAAAAAATATATATATATATATATATACTCATTTTATCATGCTTCTAATTCCACCTGTGATTAGAAATTGTTTAAATTACAAACTTACATAATTAAATGCATCCATTCATCATTCATTGTCTATAACTTGAGTAATTGTTCAAAATACAATTTTTACATCCACATTTGTCATCTATGCAACTATAATCTTCACAAATCTAAATAAATTTACATTCCAAAACATATATGAATAAACAAGAAATCAAATTTAATATCCAAAAACTCATAGCACAAAACAAAGCTAATTACAAAGAAACGATAACATTTTCAATAGCTAGCCACAAAGGACTCTGCACCTTAAGAAAAGAAAAGAAAAGCACAGCCTCATTCCAAACTATATACCAAACTCCCACAACCATAATAAACTAATTACAATGCTAAGCTATTATCAAACAAATACAACCAACAAGATTTCTCTAAGTTATATAGAAATTTCATAAACAACCATAACTTGGAAATCGGGATGATTTTGCGATATCAAACAAACTACAATGTAAAACAACTATAAAAATATATAAAAATTTTCCAAACATGGAAACCTACGGTGAGTGAAGACTGCGAATGTCTTGGAGGTAAAGAGTGAAGATGGTAGTGATGTCAAATACAACGTCGGATCTAGAGCCGTTGCTAGAGCTCTTCGCACACCCACTAGAACCCTTAGATTACATGGTGATTTAGTGAACAGACTCTGAATCCTCTTCGCTAGCATCAAACTCATCCAAATCTAAAACTAGTTCACCACTAGATGAGGTTGCAAAGAGATCTAGGGAAGATTTGGTGGAATATTTTGACTGAGAGAGAGAGTTGTATTCTTCTTTATGAAAAATTGGGGAAAAAAATAGACGATAAAAGAGAGAGGTTAAGGCTTCTCCAAGAATTTTCAATTTCTCAAGGTAGCATATAGTTTTAGGCTGCAAAAGATAGACATTGGATAGCGACATTAAGGGTGACATATAAGAATCTTAGTTTTGATAGAACTGGATTGTGAAGTTAGGCAAAGACTAGAAGTCTAGAAAGACTTACATTTGTAACTAAATGGGAAAGACTTACATAGTAACATATTTCATAAATTTACAAAGATTGTGGGTGGGAGAATAGCCATATGTGGGCCTACTTGGATTAAAAAAAACAATGTAACTTATGTCTAGAAGTGTTCCATGGTCAGTTTAGAGGGAGTGTTAAAAAAAATTAAAGGAAAGAAGTGTTGTGGCAAACTAAACAATTTTTTATTCAATAATATAAACCCTAAAAAATTAGCAATGACAAAAATAAATAGATAGAGTTAGAAAGATCTCACAAACTATAGAATCATGCAAAATAAGTTGTCCTTAAAGGTTGATTCGTGCCACAAAAGTAGAACTCGGTGCGAATGGCTCTCTTGGCCGAACAACCCCCTAGGATTAGACTATAATGATTTCTTCAAGTTGAACGCACACTCAAACAAGAAGAACTAAGAACAACCTTATTTGTCTTTCCTTTAAACCAGAAATTTAAGCTGAAATTTATGTGGAGATAAGCATAAAAAATAGGGCAGAACAAAGGGAGAAAGGTGGCAGTGAGAGTTGGCAAAAAACTGAAGAAAAGAATAGTGGAATATGGGTTTTGTAAGCTAAAGAAGAAAAGGATACACGGGCTGATTGATGGGCTCCAACGGTCATTGTGCATGCTTAACAGGCAGCACATTCCCAACTGGTTGCTTAGCTAATGCCCAACGGGCTTAATAGAGAATGGGTTAGAATGAAAGAAAGGGAAAAAGACAAAGCCCAAGCCCAAACCCAAGACCAACACCTAGCCCATTATTTCAAGTTATCACTCATGGAGGATAATGGCTTATAAACCTATAGCTTGGTTCACTCCTAACCAATGTGGGACAAAAAGCAAAGGCTTAGTGTTTGAAACACACCCACTCCAACAAGAAGAAAAATTAATGGGTGGTGATAAGTGGTCTCATGTGGACTATGTTATTATTAAGATATGTGTAACATCGTAATAATGAGTTTATTTAGTAAACATATATCAAGCTTTTTATCAAGCTATAAATGAGCCTAAGCTCAGCTTGTTTTGTATCGGGCCCTATTGTTCACAAGCTTGTTCACGAACAATTTTTTTTGCTTGGGCTCGGCTTGTTTATCAAACAAGCCTAAAACTAAGACTCAAGCTTGGCTTATTTATAAACAAAAAAACATGAATGAACTTTTTATCAAGCTGAGTTTGAGTTGTTCATAAATGGCTTGGTTCATTTACAGCTCTATGTGTAAAGGAAAAGGAAGGGTCAGAACTAAAGAAGTGAATGGTCTTTAACCACGTGGATGGACTGAAAAAAGAGGCATGTTGATGTGGAATTTTCGCTCCTCTTTTAGACCCACTACAAGTGAAAGAACTGCAATTTGCAAACCCCCCCCCCCCCCCCCCCAAAAAAACTAGGGGTGTGCATGGGTTGGGTTAAGGAGATTTTTTTACCAAACCCACTATGGTGGGTTAAAAAAAATTCAACCCTACCAAACCCATCACATAAGTCCAACCCAACCCAACCCACATGGGTCAGGTTGAACCTATGGGTTGGACAATTTTTTTTATTACTACTATCATTAAATTGAGCAAAATATATATATATATATATATATATATATATATATATATATATATATATATTAAAAAAAATCCAAAGATTAGTATCAACGTAACTCCTTAAAGGCAAATAACACTAATGACTAAACAACAATAGTAATTTACTAGGGTTTGTGTGAACTAATTGGCTTTTATATAGGATAGAAAGAGCTGGTTATTTTTGAAAAAAATTATTAATTATATAATACATTTTAAATATATATTAAACATATGGTGGGTTGGGTGGGTTTGGCGGGTTTGGAATTTTATGACCTGAATCCAACTCGACCCACTTTCAAAAAAAAAAAAAAACTGTAACCCAACCTAACCCACCAAGCTCTAAAAACCGACCTAACTCGGCGGGTTGGGTTGGGTTGGGTCGGGTCAATTTTGGCGAGTTGTCGAGTTGGTTGCACACCTTTACCCCTAACACCCACACACGCACGCACATATATATAAATTTTTATTCGGATAGAATTTATGTTGGCTTCGTCAAAGTGCATCAATTTTTCTCTAACTATCCAGAAACTATAAGGTGGAACTTGCACCACTATCTACAATTACAGAGAATTAAAAAAAAAAATGTTTTTCAATTTATTACATATTATTTGCAATGTCTATTGGATGGTATAGTATGTTATTATTCATTTTATTACTATTTTTTATGATTGAATAGTATCTTGAATAATTGCTACATGTCCCCCCAAAAAAATAATAATAATAATAATTGCTACATGTAGTAAATAAACGAGCATGCTCAAAGGTTATTCTAATTTTTGGGTAAAGATTAATAATTTGCATTTATTATAATTTGATATTTCTACTTTTTCCAACCACAAAAAAAAAAAAAAAAAAAAAAAATACAAACCTAAGGTGTAATGAGTTTTTTTTTTTTTTTTTTTTTTTTTTTTAAAGGTGGACAGAAGAAACTAATACATCGTGATGAAGTAAAAAAAAAAAAAAAATGAATACGTGGGGTGAGTTTTGTAGATTTGAGGAGTTTTAAAACTAACAAAAGAGTAATCTTATTTTATAGAGAGTTAGTGAGCAGAAGTAGAAATTTAAATTAATGTAAAAGTAGGAGTTTATTAGAAGTAGTAAGGCATTTCAACGTAAAAGTAGGAATTTATTATTTTTGTTAATTTACTATTTTAACCCCATTTTTAAGTTTTAGATGGGGGTATTTTTGGCAGTAAAAAAGCAATAACTAACTTTCTTTTTTCAATTTACTATTTTAACCCTATTTTTAAGTTGTTGGTTAATTAATTTAGAGGTATTTTTGACAGGAAAAAAAGCAATATACATAAATATATTATATATATACTACTATTTAAGGGGCTTCCCCTGTTTGGATCAATTTTTTTTTTTTGGTTTCAAAATACCCTTACACCCCTAGGTCTAAGTAAAGACAAAACTAAAGAATAGTCCGATAAAAATACATATCTAACTTGCACTAAAATATTGCCTACAAAATAGGAACACTCTTCCTTCCACTAACCCACTTCTTCAAAGCAACTATATGTTTATTGTTTTTTTTTAATAGAAAAATTAGTTAAACTACCTATGTTTCTATTGTTTTTTTCCTTTAAAAAAAAAAAAAAAAAAAAAAAAAAAAAAAACAACTTAGTTTCTAATACTACTTTATTATTATTAAAAAAAAAAAATACCCTATGTTTATCCAAAAACATTAGTACTAATTTTTATCCAAAAAAACTAAACTAAATATATATATATATATATACATTTTTTTTATATAAGTAGATACATTTTTAACTTCCATTAAAACGTTGCGTAATCTCAAATTATAATAGATGTAAATTATTAATTTTTATCCCAAAAAATAGTAAAGGCTCTAAAACTGTGCCCTATCCTCAACAAACTTTAATATTTTAATTTACTTGTATTCGTTAAAATATCAAACTTAATAGCTATTCAGTACATTGTACGGAGACTAGTATATTTCAATTTTGGTCGCATAATTAATATATTTGCAAAATTAGCTTTAAAAAATAAAAAATAAAAATCCCCACACTTCACTTCGGTTGTGAAAAACATGGGTGTCATGGGTTGTGTTTGAGATTCGTCCACTGGGTATTGGCGGGTATCAAACTGTGCCTAATAAAAAAGAAACCCCAACCCACCTGGACTGGACCTGAATAAAAGGGTCTGGTAGTCAAAGCCTCCACTATGGAGATCGTCCAGCGACGCCGTGCAATCGGGTTGGTTTTTGCTTTCTCTCTTCTTTAAAGTTTCTCCAATGGTACCCAGTAGCTTTGCCTTAGTTATGAAATTATTGGGTGTGTATGTGTTTTTTTTTTAAGCTTTGTTTCTGCATTTCTATATAGCCAGCCCTTCAAAGCTCTAACCTTTTGTTAAATATTTATATATTTCTGTTCTCCTTATGTTTCTCATTTCTTGTTATGTGCTCCTGATTAGTGATTTCTACAGCCCTTTGTTCATAGAAATGATGGTGATTGTAATGTTTGCATAGTGTGAAGGGTTGATTTGGGTTTGGGGGTTGAAAATAATAATAATAATAATAATAATAATAAAAGAAAAGAAGAAGGAAAATGAATGTTTGAATTCAATGAGCCACGTGGGTTCTGAATTTTAAATTTATAGGAGCTTTGAAATGTTGAGATTTTTGTGAAAAACCGGTGCAAAATGTTTGAAGTGTGAAATGTTGGTTATTTTGTTCTTTGTCTTTGGTCAAGTAGGTCAGATTGTTGCTGTTAATATGAAAAAATTTCTTAGATGAGAGTTGCGGGAAAAGTTATAAATACTGTACCCACGGCAGTTTCAGTTTGATTACGGGAACAAAGTTTTTTGATACCAGTTATTATTTGGTATAACGTTTTGGGGTTACCGTTATACACACATTTGAAACCACAAAATAACTTCATTTAAATCATCATTAAGTTTAAGAATATATCCATATTATTGGCCGGTATGGTCAATACAGTACGGTATTTAAACCTTTGGTTAAGGGTTTCAAGAAATCTTAAATATATAGCTACATTTTGGTTTGGCTATTTGATTTAAAATTGTATGACAATCATAACTGCATAAGTTCTATTTACTAAAGCAGTTCTTTGTTTACTTCACAACCAATCCATAAATAAAGAAGTATAACCAATTAACCAAAATGTCTGTTTATATATTGTTTGCTCTAAGTTCTATACTTCTCATAATTATCTTAGTCAAGTTCTTTTCTATGCCACTACCATATTTGACAATGTATTTTGTAATTTAGGGAAACCATGAATGTAAGTCCTCTAGCACGCAAAGCCAAAAACCAGAAGCTAAATGATGAACAGAACATGGATAGAATAAGCAATCTACCTGATGCAATTCTTCAGCGCATTCTAACCTTACTTGAAACAAAAGATGCTGTTAAAACAAGTACATTATCAAAAAGATGGCAGTACCTATGGATGTCCATTACTGATCTTGTGTTTGTGGAGGATCGGCCAGATAAGAGGAAGAAGAGGGTGCAATTTATGAATTTTGTGGAAAGGGTACTTGTGCTTCGTGACTCCTCAGATTTGACTCTATTCGTGCTTTCATGTGATGTGCTAAATGATGCCTCTCGCATTAATGCATGGATTTCGGCTGCAGTAATGCACAAAGTTCAGGTGTTATCTATTAGCCTCGGTAGCGATGAAGATTCAAGGTGTAATTCTGAAGAACCAATCGTGCTGCCTCATTGCCTATTTACTTCTGAATCACTGAAATATTTCTATCTGGAGTCGTTTGTTCTTCTCAAGGTTCCTTCTTCCATCCGGTTTTCAAGTCTTAAGACTTTGAAAATAAGGTTTGCTATATTTCCAGACGACCGCTCAATGCAACGGCTTTTCTCTGGTGTCCCAGTCCTGGAGGATTTAACTTTAGATGCATGCTGTTGGTGGAATGTCAGATCTGTTTGTATTTCTGCTCCCATGCTTAAAACCTTAGCCATATATGAAACTGTAGACAGTCTGGATCAGGATGATTGTCAATTCTTGATTTTTGGAATAAGTCTCAAATACTTTTACTATGCAGGTGCATTGAGAAATGAATATTTCTTCTATAAAACTTCATCTCTAATGAAAGCAGTTATTTATTTGGGTGGCAAAGACTCTATAGAAAAGGGCAAAAGACAGAGAGAAGTTTCTTACCGGGTGTATAAACTTCTCAGAGGGCTCTCTTTAGTAAAAAAACTCGCTATCACTCCTTACATTATTGAGGTATGTTTTCACTTGCCATTTGAATGAGTGAGTTTCTTTATTTTTGCAGTTGTTGCCTTTCATTATTTTTCTTACCAAAGGTGTATGTTTCTGTTCGTAGGGTCTCAGCTATGCAGAGGAATTGTTAGGTCATCTGCCTGTGTTTTGTAATTTGACCTGTCTTAAATTTATTGGGGAGCCAATGAATTTTGCTTCTGGAGCACTGGGAAACATAATTCAGAAGCTTCCTTGTGTGAATTCTCTCAAATTTAACGTGGTAATGTTGTTAATACTAACTATTCCTTTAGGAAGCACAGTAAATTTTTACTACAACTCATTGTCTAAACCCTGTATTCATTGATGACCGTGCAGGGGATCTTCCTGTCACCATATTGTGAAGAAGGTGAATGGAGGTTGGATCCTGTTGCTCCTTGTTTCTCAACACACCTCAAGTCCATCACAATTAGGCAGTTTGGTGGAACTAAAGGAGAGTTACATGTGGTGACCTTTTTGCTTGAAAGTGCTCTAATTTTGGAGAGGTTGGTCATATCTTGTTCACTTGATAAGTTCTCTGGAGGTGTAGGGCGGCAAAAGGAGGTTCATGATCAGCTAATGCTATCTAGACGATCGAGGACTTGTGCAATTGAATTTTCATGAGCCTTTCTTGAAATTCCAACCACACTTTGGTCATTTCTGAGTGTTTGTTTCCAACATTATCCAGAACATGTAAGAATTATGGCAGGACATCTTTTGCTTCATGTTTTGACTTCTGTCATCTAATTTCAATCATAGCTCTAGAGTTGTTTGTTTTCAACTATTTTTCTGCGATTCCTTTGGCTATTTGACTGTAGTTGATGAATTAGGTTTGATACAAATTATCTAAGTTGTAAAGTTTATGCTTTGAAAGCTCCCTTAACCTCAACCTCCCTTTTGGTATGTAGTATGCAGATTCCTGACCTGTTTCATCTAGGAGATAATTTCACTCTGGTAGGTTCCCCAACTAAATTCAACCACCTCACAAGATTTAACGCTGTGGTTGAATAATTGAAAAACTAATGGATGGCAGTTGTTTCAAAGTTTTGCACTTGAGCATTGGGGTTGTTGACTGCTGTAACCTAAATCTTTTTGTAAATATTGGTTGGTTTTCACCTGGGGAGATCTTTTAGCGAAACTGACTTGTCGGAGGCTAATATAGGATAGTGACATGCTACTTTTTCAATTGAGAAGGAAGTCCACAAGGCAAAAGAAGATGAAAAAATGATCTTACTGAGTTTTGTTAGATGACCTGATACACAGTTTTGGCAGGTGGGGTCATGTCATATATCCGTGGTTTACTCCCATAGGATGGGTTAAAGGTCTATATATATATATATATATATATATAAAAGATTTTCATTTTATTTTACTTTTTCATTTTTATGATGTGGAACCTATATATATATATATATATATATACACGCAAAATATTTGTTACGTACATATATGTATATTATATTGTATATGTATTTAAAAATATTATGTTGTATGTGACACGTATTAAAAAAAGGTGCTTAGATTCCATTTCCTCCTCCCCCCAAAAAAGTTTTTCTCTTTTGTATCTGTTTTTGTGATAATAAAAATTTGGCGTAAATGCACTTTTAGTTCTTATATTTTACACTTTTTTTCATTTTGGTCCTTATATTTTATTTTTACCACTTTTAGTCTCTAAACCAATTAACGCCTGACACTTAGGTCGTTTCCGTCACTCAACTAATGGCAAAAGCTAACGTGGCAAATGAAGTGCACTGTTGGCACAGTAAATGCTGACATGTCCATTAAAATAATATTAAAAAATGCTACATCAGCATTCACGTTAGCTTCCACATCAGCATCTAACCTTAAAAAATAAATTTATCAATTTTAAAAATTATAAAAAAAATAAAACATAATTAAAAACAAAAAAAAAAAAATGGTGGAACTTAGATCTGTTATGTTTGTGCCTAGTTTCTTTTTCTTCTTTATTTTTCTTCTTCTTCCCCAGATCTTTCTCTCAGTTTCTCCGCCTCTCTTTCTTTCTTTAGTCTTCTTTCTTTCTTTCTCTTTTTCTTCTTTCTCCCTCTATCTTGGTGCTTAGCCTTCTTGAACTCTTTAAGCAAGTTCCTCCACTTCTCTCATCTCCAACGAAATCTACTCCCACAAGTGCTTGTTCGACTTTGGCTTGAACCCACGTCTCAACTCTCGTCTTGGATCCACATCTCGGCTCGCCTTGACTTTGACTTCAACTTCATGGTCCTCGTCCCTACCACCGTTATCGCCAAGAATCATTTGCTAGTGCTGGTGGTGACAGTGGGCGTGAGTGTGAGGGTGAGGCTAAGGAGCATGGTGAGGTGGTAGGTCGTCGGCGCCGGCACCATCGTATGGGTTTCCAGTTAGATCAGAAACCCCTTTCCCTCCTCACTTTCTCATATCTCTCTCTTTATCTGGGTTGAGTTTGCTGTATTTGTTTTGGATTTTTGATAAATTTGAAAAGGGATAATATGGGTTTGTGAAAGGAAGTTTTTGGGTTTGTGATAGAGAATTTGTTGGGTTCGTGTATAAGGTGATTTTATGGGTTTGTGAAAAATGTTTAGATCTTAGGATTGACATTAAAAATTTGGTTGGTTGTCAGATCTGGTTTTTTTTTTTTTTTTTTTTTTTTTTTTTTTTTTTTTTTTTTTTTTTGTGAAACTGAAAAATTTGTTTGGTTGCCAAGAAAATGTATAAGAGTATCTTAATTTTCCTTAAAATCAATCTAAGTTCAAGGATGGAGTTCTTCACTACCTTGAGTCCATTGGTTGCCACGGTTTGTGTGTGTTTTTATGTCTATGTTTTTGTGTTTGTTTGACAAGAAATGGCAAGAAAATGCTAGAAAATTTGGGTGTGTGTTGTTATATATAAATATGGGTTTGTGTTTATTGTGTTATTGTTGAAGATGAATTCATATCTAAATTTATGTATTTTTTGAATTTTAATTCTGCTGTTGTTTTTTTTTTTTTTTTTCTAAATTGATAAATTAATTTTTTTTAATGTTTGTTTTTAATTTAATTAATTAATGTGTGTGATTATATTATTTTTTTATTCCACTGTCAGCCACGTCAGCTTTTGCCTTTAGATGAGTGACGGAAATGACCAAATGTTAGGCGTTAATTGGTTTAGGGACTAAAAATAGTAAAAATAAAATGTAGGGATCAAAATGGAAAAAGTGCAAAATGTAGGGACTAAAAGTGCATTTACGCCTAAAAAATTATGTTCATATAATTATTTTAAATTATAAAAAAATATAGACTTGTACATATACCATAAGAATGTTATTATAAAATATCAATAAAGAAATAACTTGTTAGTTTCTCAAAAAAAAAAAAAAAAAAAAAAAACTTAGGGCTTGTTTGGTAGTAGGATTTTTGTTTTTGTTTTCAAAACAATATGAAAATAATTTTCAAAAAATTGAATGTGAAACTAGTTTTCATAGAAAAATTTTTACATTATACATGTTTGACTCCTACTTTTAAGAACAATTTTCAAAATACTAAAAACAAAAATATAATGTTTGGGAGATCACTTTTACTTTGAAAATTTTTATTAATAAAAAAATTGTTCTATAGAAACTAGAAAGTAACGTGTAGATAGGTTACTATTTACTTCTTTACTTTTTTTTTTTTTTTTTTTTTTTTGATAATGGTAAGTTTCAAGATTGGAGTGTGATAATCACTAATAGAGCTAGTGTACTTTTTATTTTATTTTTTATAATGCTAAGTTTTAAATTTGAAATGTGAGAATTTTTTTTATGATAAAGATAAACTCCTTAATTTAAGAGACAGAAGAGTTTGAGCAAATCCATGGAATCCACTGTTTTCAATTTATTTAAAACTATGCCTTTAAAAAAAAAAATCTATATTTTGAAAACATCATATTCACTGTTTTCAAAATCCTTAATTCACTGTTTTACACAATTCAATAAGAGATTGTCACATCAGTTTTTTACTTAAAACTCAATATATACTACCACACATAATAGCATCTCAATAAACTCATAGTTAAATTGGATTTTTAAATGGATATTAGAATTGATTAAGTGTGATTATATCTATTCTTTAATATGTAATATAATAATGTGACATGTTAAAATTAGAGGGGTAAAACTTGAGTTTTACACTACATCCTTATAGAATTTAATCTCATTTAAAAAAACATTAGCCAAACAATAGATTCAAGTGTGGGACTCACTGTTTTATTGTTCCCAAAAAAAAAAAAAAATTGTCCTATAAAAAAATTGTATTTAAATTTAAATCCTCTTACCAAAAAAAGCTCTTATAACTTCCCTATATATTAAGAGGATTCAGAAAGTTAGTTATTACATTTTTGACTTACAAAAATACCTCTAATTTAATTAACTTATCCTTATTCTTAAAAAAATAAGAAATCGTAGAGCTAGCTTTATGATACTTTTGGAATAAGTGAAAAATTATAGGCAAAAATTTAAAACTGGCCCTCTAACTCTCAGCATTTTTTTCATTTTAGTCTCCTAACTTTCAATTTTTATCAATGTAGTTGAGGCCTAAGAATTTGGCAACCCCAGGCCATTTTACACCAAGCCCAAGGCCCGCGCCGAGGAAGAAGAAACGTTCGAGGACGAATGAAGGGAGTCCAAAGTGCCAAAAAACATCGCCGAGGACAATCCTGTCCTTGGCCAGCCGAGATCATAAAAGGGGAAAACAGCACGCCAACAAAGGCAGCCTCCCAAAGCATCCTAAAGAAAAGACAAGTACAATGGGTCAGCCATGGAAGCATGGTGGAGGAAAATTCAAGGAGAAACTGTCACCTTCACATTGAATGCCCACAACTAACATTTTGGCCGCATTAATGAAGAAATGACTCCTGAACAGTGCTACCTCGGTTACTGCCACTCACAGAATGCCAGACAGAGTGTCTAATGGGACAGACACTTAAATATAGGCTTGGATGATCAACAAGTGGAAGAACAAGATCGTTTAAAGAGGACTATATAATAGGAGAAACCCACCACGGAGAGGGGGGAGGAGAAATAGTATTGTAATAATCTGAAGAACTCCTATAATCAGAATCATTCAATATTCCTTAGAACAAAGTTCCTCGGATTGTGCCGAGAATAACTTTTCTTTGATAAATTTAGTTCATCTCTGTTTAATTGTCATGAACACCATACTAACTGTTGTCCATGCGCTAAAGCCTAGTTCTTACACCCATTTTCTCCAAATTTATTGTATTGGGCTAGTTGGGCCTGAGTCCACTCATCTAGTAAAAGAAGTACTCAAACCCAGTCCCTACAATTGGCGCTGTCTGTGGGAAGAACTTGTGTGATAGCGAGTGCAACGGTTAGTTAAGGTGGGATCAAGTCCCCATCAATAAGAGTCCCTGGGGAAAACCATTATAGTGGCCAGTTTATTATGTGAGTGAGACACTACATGGGTCATAGTTCTAGGGGCTTCTGAAATCTGGTGGCCAAGTTCGCTGGACCTCTGTTGGAGGAAGTGGCAGCAACACAGAGCAATTCAAGGGGGCTCTGCGGCGGGGCTAGTTTTGGAAGGTACATATGGATACCTTCTAATCTATTGAAAGGGTTAAACGAAACCTTAGCTATAACGGGTCCTCGGACCTCCTGCTTTAGGGGAATTAACACACACTGACAATTATCTAAAGTATTAGACAAAACTAAGGTCTTGCATGGTCCTCAAACTCAAACCTATGGGGAAACTAATAACTTTTGACAATTATCTAAAGTATTAGACAGAACCAAGGTCTTGCATGGTCCTCGGACTTAAACCTATGGGGAAACTAATAACTTTTGACAATTATCTAAACTATTAGATAGAACCAAGGTCTTGCATGACTCCTCGGACCACAGCCCTTGAGGGGATTAACTACTTCAAGCATTTATCTGAGTGATGGGCAAAATCTAAAAGGAGTCCAGCTCCTCAGATCGCCTACCCTTTCCTCACTCAACAAAGATGTAAACAAATGCAAGTCCATGAGCATCACTTAAGGTATTCCAAATACGTTCAACAAAAAAGAAAAAGGAGTGGCGAACGGCATAAATAAGATTACTCCCTTATCAAGTAAAGCATGGGTTGAGGTTTGCATTATGGGTTTAACATTTTTTGTTACCCATTCAATAAAAGAGCCTTAGCTATGTCGGATCCCTTCGGATCTCCTGCTAAGCATTATACAGAGCCTTAGCTATGTCGGGTCCCTCAGACCTCCTGCTAAGAAGAGCCTTAGCTATGTCGGATCCCCTCGGATCTCCTGCTAAGCGTTATACAGAGCCTTAGCTATGTCGGGTCCCTCAGACCTCTTGCTAAGAAGAGCCTTAGCTATGTCGGATCCCCTTGGATCTCTTGGTAAGCATTATACAGAGCCTTAGCTACGTTGGGTCCCTCAGACCTCCTGTTAAGAAGAGCCTTAGCTGTGTCGGATCCCCTCGGACCTCCTGCTAAATGCTTAAACCGAACCTAAGGCAAGCCTGGGTCCTCGGACCAGGCGCTTGGGGGAAACCAACGCTATGACGTCATTATAAGTGTCGAACAGAGCCTTAATACACGATGGTCCCTTCGGATCACTTACTTTAAGTTCAACATTCTTTGATGGTTGCACAATTTGCGGTATAGAGTACCTGGTTATTTTCCTGATTATTCCTATATGGTTAACTTATTTAAAGTTAGCAGCCGGGCACTATCATCGATTTTGTTAAAGTCAGGGTAACAACTTCTCCTTACCATCGACAGCATCAATTCTAAGTCCCATTGGAGGGAAAAATAACAATACACCCATTAATGAAATAACTACTGCAGAGAAAGGAAAGATTTATAAAGAAAAGAGTGTAGTCCTTTTTATTAAATAAAGGAAAGGTACATCATATATAAAGCGGTTTAAGCAGGCTTGTTTTAAAGCTAACTACGCAAAAAGAAAGCCCATAGGAATGGTAGATTCACAATCTTGTTCTAGCAACAATCGAGCAAGTGTGGGTGGTACCGCGATGAGAAAGAAGAAGAGGTGGAAACGCTAGATGGACCTCTTTTCTCCTAATTGCAAGATGTTCTGCTATCAAGGCTGATAAACAGGAAACCCTTTATCCTTGTCCTTGTTGATTTGCTTGGTCAACCTAGGGTCACTTTCACATCTGTGCACACATGATGTATGTCGCTAGGTGAGACCTAAGTTTTGTCGCACCAAAAGTCTGATGCGATTTACACTTGCTTTGATTCTTGGCTGAAGGAGGAGGGTCTTCTTTCTTGCTCGGTTGAAAGGTAGGAGCATCTTTGGCCTCTGCTTTTTTTGCCTCAACTGCGTCATCCAGGATCTGTAAATGAAAAAGAACAATTTCCCCAGGGTGCCTTATATAGAAGGCGAGATCTAGTGGAAATTAATTCGCACGAGATTTAAAGAATGAGTTACAAGCGAAATAAATCCCGCCGAATTTCCAAAGAAATCCTCAACCGTTGGATTCGCATCACTTCATAAAGATATTAATAAGGGCGCGCCTCATGTACCGAAGTGCCAAGAACGTGCCTTGGACAAATGAAAAGACTCTGGCATTGACAAAGGACAAGACTTGACAAGCCATGACAAAGGCCAGAGGACATCAAAATCCACATTTCCGTCCGAGGAGCCAAACAGCAGAATTTTGAGGGGCTATTGTGGGGCCTAAGAATTTGGCAACCCCGGGCCATTTTACACCAAGCCCAAGGCCTGCGCCGAGGAGGAAGAAACGTCCGAGGACAAACAAAGAGAGTCTGAAGTGCCAAGAAACATCGCCGAGGACAATCCTGTCCTTGGCCAGCCAAGATCATAGAAGGGGAAAACAGCACGCCACCAAAGGCAGCCTACCAAAGCATTCCAAAGAAAAGACAAGTACAATGGGTCAGCCATGGAAGCATGGTGGAGGAGCAATTCCAGGAGAAACTGTCACCTCCACATTAAATGCTCACAACTAACATTCTGGCCGCATTAATGAAGAAATGACTCCTGAACAGTGCTACCTCGGTTACTGCGACTCACAGAACGCCAGAGAGAATGTTTGATGGGACAGGTACTCAAATATAGACTTGGATGATCAACAAGTGGAAGACCAAGATCGTTTAAAGAGGACTATATAATAGGAGAAACCTACCACAGAGAGGAGGGAGGAGAAATAGTACTGTAACAATCTGAAAAACTCCTGTAATCAGAATCATTCAATATTTCTTAGAATAAAGTTCCTCAGATTGTGTCGAGAACAACTTTTCTTTGATAAACTCAGTTTATCTCTGTTTGATTGTCATGAACAACATACTAACTGTTGTCCATGCGCTAAAGCCTAGTTCTTACACCAATTATCTACAAATTTATTATATTGGGCTAGTTGGGTCTGAGTCCACTCATCCAGTAAAAGAAGTGCTCAAACCTAGTCCCCACAGTAGTACTCTGTCAGAGCTCAGTTAGCTGCTGTTAAGGGTGCTGAAATGATGCCGTTTTGGCTATTTTTTTTTTTTATAATTTTCAGAATTAAAAGAAAATAAGAAAAATCTGTAAAAAAAAAAAAAAAAAAAAAAAACATTTAAGGTGAACGACGACGTCGTTCCCCTTCCCCTAAAATCAAAACAAAGATGAATAGTTCTCAACAAGAAGACTTTAGATGTTGCTATTTCTGAAGGTAAGAAAATGTCCAAGATGTTCCCAAGGAAGCAACGCAGGAGGTGGCTTTGGAAAAACGACGACCTTCTCAGTTAAGAAATCCATCACCTTCTTGATCTATCTCAGTCTCAATCTCTCTATCTCTGCAAATCGGTCTTCATCTCGATCTCTCTCTTAATCTCAGTCTCTTTCTGAACTCAGTCTCTCTCTCTCTCAAACCAACTCACTCTCTCTCTCTCTCTCAAACCAACCTATTATCCCCAAATTTACACAATTAGGGATTTGGGTGTCATACCATCATGTTTTTTGTTTTGATTTCAGGGGAAGGGGAATGACATTAAATGTTTTTAAAATTTTTTTTTTTTTTTACAGAATTTTCTTATTTTCTTTTAATTCCAAAATTTATATATATATATATATATATATGTGTGTGTGTGTGTGTGTGTGTGTATAAAAAAATTTAAAAAAAAAAAAAAAAAAAACCAAAACGGCGTCATTTTAGCACCCTTAATGGTAATAGCTAATTGAGCTCTAACGGAATACTACATTGACAAAAATTGAAAGTTAAATAACTGAAATGACAAAACTGAAAATTAAAAGTCTGAAATGAAAAATGCTTAAAATTAGAGTCATATTGAATTTTTGCCAAAATTATAATATATTAAAAAAAAAAAAAAAAAAAAAACTCCTCGCACAGGCGCAGTATCTACAGTTTTTTAAGTCTTTCGCGGGCAACATGAAATTGTGGCTCCGAGTGTATTGCATTCGTGCCTTCCTTTAAAAAAAAAAAAAACTAAAAAAGTCGAACACAAAGTTCGTCGTTGATTGAGAGAGATTGACATTGGCGACGGCAATGTCATCGTCGAGAAAAAACCATTCTAATGTATATAAATACGCACTCTATCGAACCCTAAAAGTCTCTGTAGCTCATTTCCCTTTACTCTCTCAGCGGCTTCACCAGCGCCACCATCATATACTGAGGTAATCCTCTCTCTCTAAAATATAGAAAGTTACATTCTTTTACCTTAATAACTCTTTTTGGTTTCTGGGTTCTCAATTTTTTGTCGTTTTTCTTTGTTGTTTTTAGTGAACAACAAAAACTAGCAAATGGGTATGTGATTTTAGTCATATTTGTGAAACTATGCAATGAGTTTGTCCTCTTTATATCCTCTTCTTGCTGACTTGCTTTGTAATTCTTTTGTTTTGATTTTTGTTCTGTCCTGTATAATGGAAGCATGTGTCTCTGCTTATTGTTTTTCTTATTCTCGCATTTTGATATGTCATAGTGAATCAAAAAATGTGTAAGTGTCCTGGACAAAAATTTGGAAACAAAAACAAAAGGTCAGAGATGCTAGAATAATGATTAAACTAACTATTTCTTTAGGGAGAACCTTGTCTCCACTTTAACTCACATTTAAAAGGACCTTACGGATTAAGAGAAAGTCTAGGCTCACACCGTAGGGGAGTGTAAAAATTATTATTAAATGTTTAAGTTAACGATTTTCTAATTGCTTAAGCTTTTTGGACAACTAGTAATTTATAAAGTGAAGAATATGACATGAGTCAATGTGATGAGTTTTCCTCATTGTACTCTTATTGCTTTGTATTTTGTATTTTAGGCATGTCATATACAAATGGATGCACGTGTTCCTTCCTATTGGTTTCTTGTTTTCGCATTTTGATAATGTATAACGTGTCTTAGGAAAACTAAAAGAGTATGGAGGGCGCGGATGCAAGTTCTTTGATACATAACGCCAAGAACCAAAAGCTTAGCAAAGAACATAATGTGGGTGAAGGTGAAAATAGGATAGGCAATCTGACAGATACAATTGCTCAACACATCCTGTCCTTCCTTCCAACAAAAGATGCTGCTAAAACTAGTGTACTATCAAAAAGGTGGACGTACCAATGGTTGTCAATTCCAGTTCTTGATTTTCATGATGGGGCAAATCATTATTCTGATACTGATGAGCCACCTTATAAGAGGAAACACTTCATGGATATTGTGGAAAGAGTTCTTTTGCTCCGTGATTACTCAACCATAACAAACTTTTCACTCACATGCAATGTGCTATATGATTCGTCTCGCGTTAATACGTGGATATCTGCTGTAGTGAAGCATAAGGTTCAAGTTTTAAATATTCGCCTTTATAAAATTCGAGAACCATTCATATTGCCTTGTTGCCTATTTACCTGTGAATCATTACGAGAGTTAAAACTCAATATCTATTATCCTCTCAAGCTTCCTTCTTTTGTATCATTTTCAAGTCTCAAGATCTTGACACTTATCCGCATTGTATTTCCGGATGATCATTCTGCACAAATGCTCTTTAAAGTTTGCTCCATCTTGGAGGAGTTGCATTTAATTTCTTGCAGTTGGGAGAATGTCAAGGCTGTTTGTATTTCTAGCCCCAGGATTCATAAATTGCACATAGAAGACAAAGAACCTCCACCCAATTATGGTACGGATGATGAGGATGATGATGTGGATGGTGAGAATAATTCAGTTGACCAGAATGATGATTCAGATGATGAGAGTGATAACATAGATGATCAGAATAATCCAGTTTATCAGAATGATGACATAGATGATCAACATAGTTCGGATGACCAAAGTGATGATACAGATGATCAGAGTGATTCAGGTGGTTGTCAGTTTGCGGTGTTTGGGACTAGTCTGAAGTACTTTTCTTACTTCGGTGGATTTTTTCTTGATTGTTATATTCAAGACTCATCCTCAATACTGGAAGCAGACCTTATGGCATGCTATAGTGACAGGAAAATTGATTATCGTGCATTTAAGCTTCTCAGGGGGCTCTCTAACGCCAAGAGCCTAAAACTAGATCAGTTTGCAGTTAGGGTATGTAGCTATTTTTTTATTAGATGACATATTTTTCCCTGATTTTATTATTGTTCCTAAGAGGTTCATCTGAATTCCTGATGTGTGCATTGTGATATTTGTGCTAGGCCCTCGATGACGAGTTAGTAGCCCATCTGCCTGCGTTTAATAGTTTGACCCATGTACATTTTGACTGGGTGGTCTTGTTTTACAGTCGTCAAGTACTGCTGTCCATGCTCCAGAAGTTTCCTTGCCTTTCTTCCCTTAAGTTTGAAGGGGTAACTCTGCTAGAACCTAAACTTCTTTTTTAACCATTATTTACTATTATAATTACAACTTAAATTTGTGTTCTTTGTTATATATCCATGTAGTTGTCATTCATGTTCTGCTATTTTGGAACATATGATTGGACTTTGGATCCCGTGCCTGGATGTTTTTTGACACACCTCAAGACCATTGAAATCTCTATGTTTTGTGGATCAGAAATTGAGCTACATGCAGTTAGGATTTTGCTTAAAAGTGCAACAGTCTTAGAGAAGATTGTTATTTCCTTTAATCCCTGGGAATTAAAAGATGCTGATGGCATAAAGAAGCAACAGGAGGCTCATGAACAAATACTATCTTTTCCTAGAGCATCATTGAATTGTCTTATATCCATATCTTGTCCACCAAAAGAGAAGAAACGCCTCGAGTTCTTCTTATGAGCTTTCTGCTGGCTTCAACTTTTAAAATAAGAATGTGGATGAATATTTCATGGTATAACAAAATTGAATGACATGTTTAGCAATATGCAATTAGCATCTACTCTTTCACATACATGGTCTAGAAATTACAAGTTATGGAATTCTCTTCTTCTCTGCTGGATTGATAATTAGTTTTAGTTTTCCAAGCTTGATTTGTGCTTGATGTTATGTTTTTGGTATGTTCGCATCAGCCTGCCTTTTGGAACTCCATGCCATTTTTAAAATACAAATACTAATCTGCATATGAAATTCATGTAACTTTTTTAATTGAATACCTGTTTAAATAATTCTATTCAAAATTTTCCTTTGGCTAGTGAAGCCACTGGAGATCAAATCCTGGTTCTGGTGCCATCACAAGGGTAGAGGAGCCTATAGGCAAAAAGGACATTTACAATTATTGCATGCAGCTTAACTTGCGTTAGAAAGAGAATTGACTTGGTCATGATAGTTTTGTGGAAGCCTGTAAGGGCTTTTTGTGAGACTCTGACCTAGAAGTACTGCATCAACTCGATCCCCTTTTGCTGTCCATATATCAATGCTAGATCAAACCAAGATTTTTGCATTTTGTGGCGCATAACAGGACTCTTGATATAAATAAAGTGATTGTTGGTAACACTAGAATGTTGGCAGAAGATTAAGAAACTACTTTCGAATTACCAGATAGAAAAGCAATCGTTGGAATTGGAGAGGGAGAGTCAGCCAAAAAAAAGTTTCACTTTCAATAGATCATGATTGTATTTAATTTTTCAAGCTATGGTTTTCTTTTTGTGATAATTTGATAGTTGAGAATGTAGATTTGAATCCTGTATATTTTCATTGGAAATACCAAATGTTCTAGTTAAACAACAAAACTCTTGACTCTAAACTATATGATTGTGATTGTGATGGTTAAGAACAATTTATTTAGCTGAAACTTAAAATATTTTGCTGAAAGTGGAAAAAAAAATAATAAAAGTTGGCTGAATAATACAATAGGGCTCATGAATAGTATTAAAAAGCACAATGAAACTCATGAATAGTACCAAAAAGAAGCTAAAAACTCAAATAAACTGAAGCAAATAAGCACATTGTAAACACACTCTTAAAATTTCTACAAAAAATTTTCCATTTTTTTCCCTACCAAAACCATTGCTTGATTGCTTCCCCTACTTTGTACTTAATATATATATATATATATCTCACCTTTTTTATTCAAATATCTAATATTCCCTATATATATATATATATATATATGTTTGTGTCTATTTATTTATTTTAATTAATGCTCCATTGAGTCCATTCACCATATTGCCTATACGGATACCTACAGAAAGGGGGAAAAAGATACTCCCTCCGTCCCACTTTGTTTGTCCTGTTTGAAAAGTCAAATTTTTTAAGAGAATATCATTTATTGTTTTATCTACTTTTTAAAAATGTATAAGTTTCTAAAACTACCCTTAAATAAATTTATCAAAAAATTGAATTAGTAAATTAATAGAGGTATAATAGAAACATTAGTAAATTAATGACTTTTATTTTTAGAAATCAGATAATATTTTGAGACATTTCAAAGTGAAATAGAAGACAAACAAAATGGGACGGAACGAGGAATATTTAAATTTTAAAGTGCAACTTAAAAAAAATTGCATTTTAAAGTCTTTCGCGGCAACATGAAATTTTTGGCTCCAAGTGTGTAGCATTTGTGCCTATAACTGCCTTTCCTTAAATGGAGGCGCAAAACAAAAACAACATTAAAAAAGTCATCTTTTCGAGAAACCAATCCTATATATAAATAGTAAATACACACTATCTCTATCAAAACTGAATTAGAAGAAATTAGTAAAAGTCTCTTTTAACTCTCTCTCGGTCTCAGCCACTTCAATAGCACCACCTTCATGCACGGAGGTACTCTCTCTCTCTCTGAAATATAAAAAGTTACATTCTTTTAGCTTGATTACTCTATTTGGTTTCTGGGTTCTTAATTTTTTGTCCTGGTATATTTCAGTGTAGCCAAGGCTGCTTCTAAATGGTCAATTTTATTTGTTGTTTTGGAGAACAACAAAAACTGTCCAGTGGGTATGTAATTTTAGTCAAAAAAGGGGCAGATAAGATGGGATAAAGGGCAAGAGGACCTCATATTTGTGAAAAATGCAATGTGCTTGTGCTCTTTATATCCTCTTCTTGCTGACTTGCTTTGTAATTCTTTTGTTTTTAGTTTTTTCTTCTGGTATGTCATTTATAAATGGATGCATGTGTCTCTGCCTATTGTTTTTGTTATTCTGTCATTTAGATATGTCATAGTGAATCAGAAAATGTATAAAGTGTCCAAGACCAAATTTTAGAAACAAAAACAAAAGGTCAACAATTTTATAATAATGATTAAATTCAATATTTCCTAATGGCTAAAGCTTTTGGGACAATTTATAATTTATCACAGTATTAAGAGAAAGTGCTCATGAGTTTCAAACTTTGTCTCTGCTTTACCTCCCATATAAGAAGTTGAAAGTCCCACATGTTGGGCCTTACTTATTAAAAGGAAGTATAGGCTCACACATGAAGGGGGAGTGTTAAACTTTTGATTATCAAGTGAAGAACGTGACATGAGTCAATGTGATGAGATGAGATACAGAGCAAGGAGTATCTCAAATTTGTAATAATTTGTTCAAATTTGAATAAGTTTTCCTCATTGAATTCTTATTGCTTTGTATTTTTTTTTTTTTTTGGCGTGTCATGTACAAATGGATGCATGTGTTCCTTCCCATTAGTTTTTTTTAGCACTTCGATAATGTATAATGTGTCTTAGGCAAACTAAAAAGACTATGGAGAGAGTGGATGTAAGTTCTTCAATATGTAACACCAAGAACCAAAAGTTTAGCAAAGAACATGACGTGGGTGAAGGTGAAAATAGAATAGGCAATCTGGCAGATGCAATTGTTCAACACATCCTGTCCTTCCTTCCAACAAAAGATGCTGCTAAAACTAGTATACTATCAAATAGGTGGAAATACCTATGGTTGTCAGTCCCAGTTCTTGATTTTCATGATGGGGCATATCATTTTACTGATGCTGAAGAGCCACCACATAAAAGGAAGCTCTTTATGGATTTTGTGGAAAGAGTTCTTTTGCTTCGTGAACCCTCAACCATAACAAACTTCTCACTCACATGCAATGTTCTATCTGATTCGTCTCGCATTACTACGTGGATATCAGCTGCAGTGAAGCATAAGGTTCAAGTATTAAATATTCGCCTTTATAAAATTGGAGAACCATTCGTGTTGCCTAGTTGCCTTTTTAATTGTGAATCATTACAAGAGTTACATCTCAACATGTTCAATCTTCTTGAGCTTCCTTCTTTTGTATCATTCTCAAATCTCAAGATCTTGGCTCTTATCCGCATTGTATTTCCGGATGATCATTCAGCACAAAAGCTCTTTCAAGTTTGCTCCATCTTGGAGGAGTTGTATTTAATTTTTTGTAGTTGGGAGAATGTGAAGGCTGTTTGTATTTCCAGTCCCAAGATTCAGAAATTGTACATACAAGAAAAAGATCCTTCATAGTTCATATTGTACTGACACGGATGATGACGATGGTGAGAATAATTCAGTTGACCAAAATAATGATTCAGATAATGAGAATGATAACATAGATGATCAGAATAGTCCGGTTTACCTTAATGATGACATTGATGACGTATATAGTTCAGATGAACAAAGTGATGATGCAGATGATCAATGTGATTCAGATGGTTGTCAGTTTGCGGTTTTTGGGACTAGTCTGAAGTACTTTTCTTACATGGGTGATTTTGTTCATGGTTGTCACATTCAAGACTCATCCTCAATCGTTGAAGCACATCTTCAGGCATATAATGGAGACAGAAAAATTGGTTATCGTGCATTGAAGCTCCTTTGGGGGCTCTCTAATGCCAAGAGCCTAGAACTAGATGACAATGCAGTTGAGGTATGTTTATTTCCTGAATTGGATGAAATATTTTTCCTTTGATTTTGTTCATTTTATCCAATTATTTTCCTAAGAGTTTCATCTGAATTTCTTTTGAATTATGATATTTGTGTTAGTCTCTTGCTGATGCAGACGAATTATTAGACCATCTGCCTATGTTTTATAGTTTGACTCATATACATATTGATTGGGTGGTCTTGATCTACAAAGAACAACGTGAAGCACTACTGACCATACTCCGGAAGTCACCTTGTCTTTCTTCCCTTAAGTTTGAAGGGGTAACTCTGCTAGAACTTAATCTCACTCTTTTTTCTTTTTCTTTTTGTGTGTGTTTCTGACTAGCATAAACAATTGCTATTACAACTTAAATTTGTATTCTTTGTTATCCATGTAGTTGTCATGCATGCTCTGCTATTCTGGAACATATGATTGGACTTTGGATCCTGTGCCTGGATGTTTCTTGACACACCTCAAGACCATTGAAATCTCTATGTTTAATGGATCAGAAATTGAGCTACTTGCAGTTAAGATTTTGCTTAAAAGTGCAACAATCTTAGAGAAGATGGTTATTTCCTTTAATCCCTGGGAATTTGAAGGCGCAGATGGCTTAAAGAAGCAACAGGAGGTTCAGGAACAAATACTATCTTTTCCTAGAGGGTCCTCAAGTTGTCTTATAGCTATATCTTGTCCACCGAAGAAGAAGAAAATCATTGAGTTCTGTTAACCCTTCTGATGGTTCCAACTTTTCAAATAAGAACATGGCTGGCTATTTCATGGTATAACAAAATTGAATGACATGTTAGGCATATACCTTTTCACATGCTAGGTCTGTAAATTACTGTTATGGAATTCTCTTCTTTGCTGGATTGAAAATTAATTTTAAGATCCTCCAACCATTAGTGCATGTCTGCTTGATGTTATGTTTTTGGCATGGTTGTCATCTGTCTGCCTTTTTCGGAAGTCCATGCCATTTCTAAAATACAAAGGTGGTGCATGCAGCTTAACTCGCGTTATAAAGAGAAACGACTTGGTTATGATAGTTTTCTTGGTGCTGTGTTTTGGTCTAGGGGATATCTTTGGTGGATGCATAGTAGTCTACTTACTAGTCTCTTCCAACAGGCTTGTTTTGTGGAGGCTTGAAAGGGCTTTTTGCGAGACTGAAATATAGAAGTACCCCATTAACTCTATCCCCTTTTGCTGTCCATGTATCAATACTACATCAAACTAAAATTTCTGCATTATGTGGCACATGACAGAATATAAATAAAGTGATACTAACACTAGAATGTTGGTTGAAGTTAAGAAAAGCAAAAATTGAAATAGAGTCAGATTCAAAAAGAGTATTCCTCTTTTCTTTTCTTTTTTTTTCTTTTTTTCATTCAAAACTGTGCTAGAGATTTTTATAGATCATGATTATATTTAATCTTGAAACATAATTATTGTTCATAAAATTTAAAACAAGTCAAAAAAGGTGGAAACTGTTTTCCGCTTTAAAATAGTGGAAAATGTTACCTGCAATTCCCTGCTACCCCCACCTCCTCCATTCCTTTATGCTGCCAATACCACAGTTCATCATTATTGCCACCATTGTCGACACTATCGCGTTCGTTTCTCTATGACCATCATTATTCACCACGTTATCTCCAATGTTGTCACCACCATCATCACTCGCTCACTCCAATATTTCCACTGCCACCATCACCACTCTTTGTCCAACACTGCTTTCATTACCACCACACTATTGTTGTCTCTCCCATATCTGCTACACCACCTTTTCCATTTCCATTGCTACTATCACTTCTGTCATATTGATGATTTTCTTGCGGTTCGACTACAAAAGATCATTTTTTTGAGTCGATCAAACACAACAATAAATATAACTCAGAGGCTCTTCTATTTTTTGTATAAAAGTGCTCAGAGGCTTTTCTATTTTTTGAGTAAATGTTAATAATTTGAATCCATTATAATTTGAGATTACTACATTCTTTAATCACAAAATACCTAGGGGTGTGATGATAAAAATATTTCATCTACAAATGCATAACACTCATCACATCTCTAGGTATTTTATGATTATAAAATGTAGTAATTCCAAATTATAATGGATTCAAATTATTAACATTTACCCAAAAAATAAAAAAGCCTCTAAGCATGTGCTTATAATGGATTCAAATTATTAGCCTTTACCCAAAAAATAGAAGAGTCTCTAAGCAAGTGCGTGAGTGTGTGCTCAGAGGCTAGTTGAAGAATACTGGATTATGATCTGAGATATTTTCTAATAAATAGTAATAATGATCCCTTAAATTAAAATTTGATAGGTTTTTTAAAAGAAAAATTAGAAAGGGATAATGATAAGTTAATGAATAATAATCATAACCTAAAAAATAAAACTAGGCAAAAAAATTAATGAATTTTGTAGGGAAAAAGTAATGAATAATTTCATTCCAAATTATATAGATTTGATAAATTTCAAATTAAAATGTTACCAAAAATGATAACCTTGGGAGATTTAAAAAATATAGTGGTTGAGAATTTGAAAAATATAGTTGCTAGAAATGAATAAATGAAAAAAATTTACAAAGAAAAAAAAAATTTTACCCAATACTTGATTTCTTAAAAGTAACGTACCATACAAATATAAAGATAAATAACTCTAAATACTAATTACTATCTTAAATATTTATAATCCACTTAATAATATAAAATTTACAAAAGAAAAAAAAAAGTGATTTTTTTTTTATCCAGTACTTAATTTCTTGAAAGTAAAGTACCATACAAAAACCAAAGAGTTTAGAATTAATGAAAATAATTTTTTTTTTAATTATGAACAATTTACATTTTTTACCTAATAATATTCTTACAAGACTTTTTAAAGATTTAAAAAATATATAAGCATGACTATCTATAATATTTAACTAGTTATCTACTCAAATCAATGGACTAGAATAGGCTGCAATTCTTAATTAGTTAATGGGCTTGCAATATCAATTAATTTGTCACTTGATTTAGTCATGTGACAAGTTAGACAAACAGAGTACTGTTTAAATCCCAAAATCTTCGAGTATGGCTATTACACTTTTCAAGTTCTCTTTGTACACAACAGATGGGGGAATATGTCATCACCACATCACATGCCATTGAAGACGTGTTTGGGCACACATTTTATTAGATGTTAACTGTCCATTGTATTTAGTGAAAAGTAATCTAAAGCAATTAAGTGTACAATGTGATTTTGCTTTGAATATTTTATATTACCCAATTTATATTAATTGATCAATAATAAAATAAACTGGTATAAATTCACTTCAACTTAATTGTATTTTGCTTCTTTTTACCTAGGTTCTGACAATACTGGCAATGAAAGGGCTGGCTTTTCCTTCCTTAGATTGCAAGAGTTTAATGGTGCAAACAGAAATGATTGTAGAGGACCTACCTGGCATTGAAAGGCTGCTTCAACATTTACTAAATGTTCAGGAATTGGTTATCCACTTCGAACCGCCCTCCCACACATTTTCATATGTATGTTTTTTGTAAATGCATGTTTCTTAGTTCAATGTTTATGGCCATATGTATGTTTTTCTGGCATGTTTATTAGTTCAATGTGTATGGTCATATGTATGTTTTTCGTAAATGCATGTTTACCGATTCCTCATGCCATCGTCTCGTGATTGGATCAAACAGGGAGTCTATTGTGTGGTTTTCGAAGCTCTTCATGTGGTAGATTGGTTGCTGTGGTGGATGCTTCTTTGGCAGCCAACGTTGCTAACCAAATATTAATATTTTCTCCACTTCCTATCCTCCATGTTGCCCCCCCTTTGAATGATATTTCTCCCTTTAAGGATACTCTTCCAAGCATAAGATCCCATCCTTGTATCAGCAGCCTCCATGATTGTTGTGTTTGGGAAAAAAGGTGCTTTGAACACCTTATAGAAGAATGATGTTTTATTGTGCAAAAATTGCTAGGTTTGCTTTGCTAAAAGTGAGTCTTTGAACATGGCAAGATCTCTAAAACCTATACCTCTAATTGTTTTTGATTTTGTCATCTCCTCCCATTTAACCCAATGAATTTTTTTGCGGTCTCCTCTTTGTCCCCACCAAAATTTCTTGATTAGAGCTTCAATTTCATTACACAAACCCAATGGTAATTTGAAACATCCCATTGTGTATGTAGGGATGGCTTGTATGATTAACTTTAAGAGCACTTCCCTTTCTTGCTTGAGAAAGTAATTTACCTTCCCATCCTTGAAGTTTTCACCACACCCTCTTCTTTATGTAGTTGAAGCTTTCTTTTTTCCCTTTGCCAATGAAAGAAGGAAGCCCAAGATATCTTTCATATTGCATAATTTCTGGAACTCCTAAAGCCAACTTAATTCCATGCTTCACTTCGGCGGGGATAGATTTGCTAAAGAATAAATATGTTTTGCTCCTGTTTACTTTTGTCTTGAAGCCTCCTCATACATATTTAGAACTTCCAGCACCTTTTCACATTCTTCCATGGTTGCCGTGCAAAAGAGAAGACTATCATCTGCAAAAGGCAGATGTGTTAGGTTTGGACCTCTCCTACAAAGGGAGAAGCCATGAATATCTCCTTGTAATTTTGCATTCTTGATCAATCTATTCAATCCTTTAGTACAAAGTAGGAAAAGGAATGGGGAAAGTAGGTCTCCCTGTCTAATCCCCCTAGTAGGATAAATCATACCACATGGCTCTCCCTTTACTAAAACAGAATAAGAAACTATTTTCACACACCCCATTACAAGATTTATCCACCTTTCATTGAAACCCATTTTCCTCATAAGCTCTTCTAAAAAATACCACTCAACCTAGTCATATGCCTTACTCATATCTAATTTTAGTGTCATATATCCATAAGTGCTCGATTTATAATTTTGTATGCTATGTAGGGTTTCAAAAGTCACCAAAATGTTGTCCGATATTAATCTACCCTTGGTAAAGGCTGATTGATGTTCTGTGATAATGGATGGGAGTAATTTTTCTAGCCGATTGGCAAGGACTTTAGAATATATTTTGTAAAGCACATTACAAAGACTAATGGGTCAAAATTAGTGTGCATATAAATGAGAATTTGTTTTCGGAATAAGTGTGATGAATGTATGGTTCAAGGTTGTAGGAATGGTACCTGAGTTTAACGATGACAATATGGCTATTGTTACATCGTGATTTACTGTGCTCCAACAATGTTGATAAAAAAGCTGAGGTATACCATCTGGGCCTGGAGCTTTGAGAGGTGCCATTTGTAGTAGAGCTGTAACCAATTCACTTGCATCAAACTCACGACAAGGCTTTCTTTTATCTCCTCACTGATAACTGTGGGCATACAAGCTCGCACACTTGGAGGGACACTTTTCTCAATAGAGGAAAAGAGTGTCTTGTAGTAGTTCACCATAACCACAGCTATCTCCTCTTGTTTAGCTCTCCATATGCCACTCTCATCTCTAATTCCCTACATTGAATTTATTCTAAATCTCTTTGTGGCACAACAATGGAAATATTTGGTATTTCTATCTCCTTGCTTTGCCCATAGTATCCTCGACCGTTGAGCCCACATTGTTGATTCTCTGTCTTGCAAGACCTCGATATCCTTCTTTACCTGTTTAACCCGAAAATTATTCCCACTAAGCATGGCTGCCCTTTCTTCTTTAGCTAGTAATTTCTTCAAAAGAATTGATTCCATTCGCACGTTGCCAAAGACATTTTTATCCTGCCGACTCAAATCTTTCCCCCACTTATCAACCTTAGCCAATATTTCTCCATCAACTCCGACTCCATCAATACTATTCCAGGCCGAATGGACCACTTCCACATAACCAGAATTTGAAAGCCACATTTGTTCGAAACAAAAACTTTTTTCTGAATAGGTGGATCCAAACCCAAGAGTGAAATGTAGATAGGAACATGGTCAGATGAATTGCAAGTCAAATGATGCACCCGTGATCCTAGAAATTAATGAACCAGCTGTATGTAACCAAGCACCTATCAAGTCTCTCCCATACTGAATTGCCATTTCAAAGTGCCTACTCCAAGTATATTTTGAGCCCTCGTACCCTAAATCCATGAAACCACACTCATCAATCACCTCCCTGAATTGCTGCATTTGGTTGTAAGGTCGCCTTGCTCCCCCGACTTTCTCATCCATTTGATAATTTCATTAAAATCACCGTAACACATCCACAGCCTCTTAAGTCGCGAGTTTAGAGCACTTAACTTATCCAAAGCTTCGTGTCTTCTTGCAGTATCAGGTTCACTATAAAAACCAATTAATCTCCACTCGTTTTTTGTATTCTTATCAATCACAGCATCAATATAATGTCTGTCTGAACCTTCCACTGTTAAATTTATTGATGCTCTCCAATAGAGAACTAATATAATCCCCACCCTTGGCACGACCCATCTATGATCAAAATCAATACTCCTTTGAATAAACTCTAGCCTTGCATCATTTGTAAGTGTCTCGACTAAAAATACAATAGAGGGATCTTTTGCCTGTACAATTTCAATGAGCTCTCTTCCTGTACGTAGGTTCACAAGCCCACAACAGTTCCATGCTAAACAACTCATTGCTATTGGCGGGGCTAATTGTCTGCCTCCACCAATATAAAAGATGTTTTCCCTACACTGTGAGAAGCCTGAAAACGTTTGGCTAGCAACTCTGTGTGAACCTCATCTCTAACTGCTAATCTTTTCTTCCCTGGAGTTTGTAAAGTCTTTGTTGTATTGTCACTGGTCTGTGTTCTGTTTCTTCATGTCTAGGTTGGGAGAACACGTTTGTTTTCTTTTGGATCATAAACACTAGCCACTTGAGGTGCACGTGACATATTAAGTTGTGTATTTTCACTTAAGTTGTCACGTGCATCAGGGTTCTTGAAAGACTTCTTGGCCGAACCAAACTCCTCAACCAAGCCTATCTCTTCGTCAATATCCTTCAATGCTGTTTTCAAACTCATTAGGAGACTCCTCAATTATCACCGTATCTGTTTGATTTTGGATTACCTTTTCAGCCCAATTTACTCCACCAAAAGCGTTACGCATTGATGGAGAGTTATTCTCGGCTTCACTGCTAGCCATTTCTTTTTGTGGTTGCTACGGCACATTTTCTCTCCCTGAGCCTGAGTGCTGGCTTGAATTCCGGTCTACCGAATTTTCAGCATTAATCTTCTTCTTTGCCGCATAGAAACTAGGGACTGTGATCACATTCTTTCTTGAAGCAACGAATGGAGGTGCTCGCAAGTTAGGTCCAGACTCATGTTGTTCAGGTGTAAGTGTTCCTTCACTTTCAATCCAAAGCTTGCAGTCTCTGTCATCGTGTGTAAGTCGACCACACCAATAACAAATATTGGGCAACTGCTCGTACTTGAAAGAAACCCACACTTGTTTCCCATCACCTAGTGAGATTAATCTACCACGGCACAGGGGCAAGGACAGATCAATGGATACCTAAACACGTATAAAGTGACCACCATCAAAGAGTTTTGGGTCAGCTGGCGTGAAAACCTCCCCCATGACACTACAAATTTTCCTTGCCGCTTCAATAGTCATGTATTTGATTGGGATTGCATGCATCTATACCCAGAGAATGGTTCTGTCAAATTTAATATCTTGTAGTGGAGACTCGTTTTCTAGCGATGCATGACCACTAAGTATTTGTTAAAACTCCATGGCTCGCCTTCCAAAATCCTATCAACATCCTCCCTATTATTAAAAGTGAACAAAATTTTATAGTCACCAAAATTTTGAATCTTAATACCATTCCTAGCACTCCATAACAGGTTAAAAGCTCTGGCTATGACATCAATATTGATAGCTCGCTTAGTTAAAAACTTCACAGCAATGGAGAAATCTACGACTCTATCATCATTAAGCAGACAACAACCCGGTCCTTCTCTGTCAGAGAGTGTAAGCCGATTCCATGATTGAACCAGATCATCCATACTCTCACTCCCTCAAACTATTTCCCAAATCCCCTAAAAGGAAAACCCAACAAGCCTGGGAATAACAGTGTTACTCTAAGGATACTAGAGCACCTTCGTAGAAGGGACAACCAATTCTACTATGCAAAGAAATTAGAGAGAGAATTCTAAATCCTAAGCATAGAGAAACATTATATCTTTATAAATATAGCAAGTTTGACTGCTAATATAGATTAATCTATATATATATATAAAACCGAAACTTTTGAAACTCTCACAATTTTCCACATCATCACTATTTTCTTTTTCTTTTTATTTTTGATTCTTTTTATTTTAGATTTTATATCTTATAACAATAATATTGAAAAACGTATACAAACTTGGAGGCCTATTTTATATAAAACCGAAACTTTTGAAACTCTCACAATTTTCCACATCATCACTATTTTCTTTTTCTTTTTATTTTTGATTCTTTTTATTTTAGATTTTATATCTTATAACAATAATATTGAAAAACGTATACAAACTTGGAGGCCTATTTAAGGGCTCCATAAAACTTGATGGACAAAAAAATATATTCTAAAATAAGCCCAACTTAATACCTAAACATAATAGGAACCAAATTTGACCTAAAAAAACATTAAAAGAGCCTAAAAACAAGGAAATAAATCACCTAGACCTAAAATAACGTTTTTTGCATAAAAATACCAAAATCTCTTCTCTTCTTAAAACCCTAGCAATTACCATCTCAAAACCCTAAACTCAACTTCACTTTAAGATTAAAAAAATAAGAAGGAGAGAGACTCACATAAAAAAAAAAAAAAAAAAAAAAAAAAAAAAAAAAAACGTAGGTTTTGTCTTTTTTTATTTGCTTTCATATGTGCCTGAAATTTTCGTTATATTTTATTATTTTATTATGTTTAGAATTGATTTTCTTATAAGTATTTGGGTTAATCTCTATATTTTGATAGTATTTTTATGGGTTTGGTTTTTGAGTTGAAATTCTAATAATTATTTTATATTGCATATGACAGATGAAGCGTCTCTATTTTTTGGAGAAAAATCAAAACTGCAACATATGTCTTCCAGCCCAAGGTGTGGTAAATTTTTACATGTTCTTACTTTATTGAGAATTTTTATTTGGGTTCATGTGATTTTTTTTTTTTTTTATTAAAACTTTGATTTTTGGTTGATTAATTATTTGTTTGGATTAATTTCAATTAATTATTTGTTTGGATTCAACGTAAAAGATAATGGAATTAGGTGTTATAAATTTGATAATGTTTCATGTTTTGAATTGTTTATATTATTTAGACTCCTGGTAGGATTCTCTCTTCTCTCCTTAAAACCCTAGCAATTACCATCTCAAAACCCTAAACTTAACTTCACTTTAAAATTAAAAAAATAAGAAGGAGAGAGACTCAACTAAAAAAAAAAAAAAACGTAGGTTTTGTCTTTTTTATTTGCTTTCATATGTCCTTTTATTTAACTATCCCGTGCATCGCACGGGTTAGCGACTAGTTGTAATGTAAATAAGTTAATATATGCTTTCTCAAAAAAAAAAAAAAAAAAAAAAAAGTTAACATATGAAATGTTCAACATTAACAATATTTTAGAAAAAAAGGGGGAAAATTATACCTAATGTGACAACATTGTAGTTTTTGTTATTAAGTGGTGTAATTCTCCTCAACTCATAAATTTTATATAAAAATTTAGATAAATTTAAGTTTGCTTGATTTTTATGTGAACAAAATTAATTAAACTTTTACACGTAACACTAAACTATAAAATTATATTATTAAAAAACTATAAATATATCAACTTGTAATTAATTATATACAAATTTTTATTGAATTTGTCGAAGACATGTCATTTCAGGTAAAGAGTATCTAGAGTCATAGTCCTTATATTGTACCTTGTAAGGGAAGATTCTTAAATAAGTGTACCTTTATAGCGACTTACCCTTGGCATATAATTTCTTAAACCTAAACCTAAACATGTTGTTAAACATAAACTTTATTATGAATATAATTTTTTACATTCATTCAATGTAAAAGTTCTTAGAAAAGAAAAAACAAAATAGAAGAGGATAGGAGGATACATATTTTTTATGATTCCAACATTTAAGTAAAACCAAATAAAAAAATCAAAGCAACATTATTATGATGTTAGTGTTTCAAAATTCATATTTTATTTGCTTAAGTACCAATTGGTTTATGTGCAATTAACTGTTATGTTTTTTTTTTTATATATAAATATTCATATTTTTTTTGGGTTTAAGTGAAATAATTATCATGTGTATTACAAATTTACAACTCCTATCTTAGGCATCATTTACCGCATGAACTTCTTGTAAGATATTTTCGACGACTTTCTTTGAAGCATGTTATCACCCAAATAAAACATAATATGAATGAAAAAAATGAATAAAATAAAATAAAAAACAGTATTAAAACATTTTTTTTCCAAGGTAGCTTGACTCGTAATTCAATTGTTGGTTGATAAAAATAGTTTCATTAAGTGATATCTTTTATTGATAAATGTATTCTTTACACTATAGAGGCCAACTATTGCTGATCTTCATGTTAATATTTTAAAATATATTAACTTGTAACCTACCAACACCTGGCACACTTGAACCATAAGTGCAACCCAAACTTTGTCAAAGGTAAATTTCCCACCCTTTGTTTTAGCAAAACCTACCTAATTAAACATTAAAAATAAAATCAAATTAGAATTTCAATTGAATTCCAATTGGAGATCCTATTTAAATTTTTAAATTTTTTTGCTAGGTGAATTATGGATTTAAATTAATGTCAAATTTTAAGCCACGTGTTCACTTTTTTTTTTAGGTGACAAGTGAATTAATAGGTGCAAAAACTAAAGATCCTAAGTCCAATTAAATTCTAAATCATATATATAAACCATGACATATTTATAAAATGTTTGGTTTAAAAAGGTATAAACTAATATTTTGTATAATTTTCAACATTTTCTAAAAAAATGTATAATTTGAATCATATAATTATGATTTTTTTATAGGAACATGGGGTAGTTTTGGTTGTGTAAATGGGTTAGTGGGAAGTTTTATAGAACATGGGTAGGTTTTTTTTTAATCAATTTACGATTTTAACCTCATTTTTATGTTTTAGGAATAAAGATAAGTTAATTAAATTAGGGGTATTTTTGAAAAAAAAAATAACTAACTTTAAACATGGGTAGGTTTTTTTATTTATTTATTTATCAATTTACAATTTTAACCTCATTTTTATGTTTTAAGAATAAGAATAAGTTAATTAAATTAGGGGTATTTTTGAAATAAAAATAAAAATAACTAATTTTCTAAATCCTCTTAATATATAGAGATTATATTTAAGATATATTATATTGTTGAATAAATGCAATTACAATGTATAAGTGAAAGCAATCAAAAACAAATCTATAGAAAAAAAAGAAAAAAGAAAAAGAAAAGAAAGAATAGTGCAATGCATAAGATAGTGCGGGTATTCAATTTGAAAAACCTAACATGACAGTGTTCTATTCAAAGGCGCAAATAGAAGTTTTTATCAAATTTGCTCTCATGAAAATGATCATTTGAATAATTTAGGTTTTTTTGAATTTTTGTGATCAAAATTAACACAAAAGTATAAAATTAGATTATTAAAGAAATATAAAAATATTAATTTACAATGATTTATTTGCAAAACTTTAATTAATTTGTGCAAGGCATGTATTTTCAAGGGAGAGTCTTAACTGAGTGTACCTTTAGAGCGACTTATTCTCTTTATACATTTTTCTATACTTAAACATAAACATATTGTTAAACATAACTTTATGTAATAAATTAAATAATTTTTGTTAGTCATTCCATGTGTGCTTTTTTTTTTTTTATAAAAAAAATATATAGAGACTTTTATAGCCATAACCAAAAATTAAGCAACGAAATATTTTTTGAAATCTAGTGTGTAATAAAAAACTACTAAGAAACCAAAAACCAAAAACCAAAATAAAATGGAATAAGTGTGTACATATTTTTTTAGATTCCAATGTGTAAGTGAAAAAAAAAATCAAAAATCAAAAATCAAAAATCAAAAGTCAAAAATCAAAAATCAATGAAGCATGATTATGATGTTAGAGTTTCAAAATTTATAATTTATTTATGCCAATGAAATAAAAATTGGTGCTTGTGAAATTAAGTGTCATGATTTTTTCGTTGAATACTTAATGTGTTTTTCATTATATTATATATGAAAGATATAATTAGTATTGTGTGGACACGTGCACCGAGCACCTTATTGGGATATTGGCCGCGCCCAAGGACGGGAGAACACCCGAGGATAGTTAATTGATCCATACAGACTCAGGATAATGGGCCGAGGAAAAAGGAAGAGGGAGTCAAGGTAACTGAAGATAAACCTTAAATATTCCTTTTTTTTTACCTTTACACACACACATGCACACACACATATATATAATGTGAATTTTTACTCATACCTTTAAGAAAACTCTATATATTCCATTTTTTTTTTTTGGATGTGTAAAATTATAGACCAATACTCCATAATTTTAGTGGCTAATTAATTTTATATACTTTTTTTAGTGATCTCATTTGCTATGCTTCTTACCATTATCGTATATTTACTAACTGGTGATTTGCATAACAAAGACATTAAATGAGAGGTAGGATTGTTCATTAGATTTTCAAAAGTAATAGTGTATGAAAATTATATGTATATATATATATATATATTATAAATAAGGTTAAATGAAAGGTCAAAAAAGAAATTTTAAAATTTTCTAACTTTATTTCTTATGTAATTTCTACTACTACCAGAGAACATCTTTTTTTTTTTTTTTTGTTATGATTAATATGGTTTCCATAGTTAGAGTTTGATTAGTTTCAAAATTAAATTTAGTACTATGATTGTATTTAATTATTGATTTAATTTTTTAAAGTGAATTTAACGGTTTATTTTACTACATTGTAAAGTTTTTAATATTCTCCACATGATAATCTCTATTTTATTTTTTACTTATCCTTACAACCTCTTTGTTTTCCAACCAACGGTTACTAGTTGAAGCTTGCTTTTTTTTTCTTTATCTACTCTTTATTACTTTGTATTTTTTTTTTCTTTACCATCTCTCTCTCTCTCTCTCTCTCTCTCTCTCTCTCTCCATTGGCAACCTATCGTTACCAAAATTTGATGATGATTCTATGACATTAAATATGCATTATTAGTTTTTTTTTTTTAATTTAGTGTTTCTAACTTAATTTGTTTTGTATTTCATTTTTCCTTTGATGCATTGGGTGTGAGAATGAGTGTTTCCCTAGCATTACTTCACTTAATAAGGACAATTTTATTTATTTAATTTAGGAAAAATATTATATTTTAAATTTTTTAAAATTAAAAAAGGAGAGGAAATATAAATAATTTAATGATATATATGGGGGATGTGGTTGAATTTAAATGTTGAATAAAATTATATGAGAAAAAAAGTAAAAATAAAATATATAACAGTAAACACTAACTTATCCAAATCATTAAATGTAATATAATAATAGTATATTCTTATATACTATCTTTAATTCTTTATAATGCAATATGATAACATTTAACAATCAAAGTGATAAAAGAAATAAAAATAATAAAAATAAAAAACTTAAAACACAAAACTAAATTTCATCAACCAAAATAGAATTCTAAAGAATACAACACTTTATCAAGCTAAAATAGAGATGCAAGAAAAATAAAAATAAAAATAAAATCCACCAAAAAATTGAGGGAGAAAGAGTGGGAAATAACTGATTTTTTTGTGAGAGAAAATTATGTAAAGAATAGAAGAGTGAATGACAAATTTATACTAAGAGAATGATAATAAAAGAAACAAAATAAAGAAAGATAAAAGGAGAGAGGAAGAGTGATATTAAGGTAGAATGTTTAAGGAGATGAAAAGGTAAAAGGAATGAGAAAGGTTGGAGAAAGTGTAAATGTTAAAAAAAATGAGTACAATTTGATGAACACAATTTTCTTTTATTTGAATTTAAGTAAAATATTACATTTTTTATTTTTAAAGCAAAAAGAGAGAGAAAATATCAATAATTTAATGATAAGGAGGATGTGGTTGAATTTGAATATTGAATAAAATAAGATGAGAAGAAAAAAAAAGAAAAATTAAAAGATATAACAATAATCACTAAATTATCTAAATTATGCTATGTAATGGAATACTATTATATTTTTATCTACTATCTTTAATTTTTTATAATGTAATTGTATAAAATTTATAGATCAAAGAGAAATAATAAAAATAACTTAAAACACAAAACTAAATCGTATCAACCTAAATTAGAGTTCTAAAAAACAAAAACAAAAAATTATCAACCTAAAGCGCAGATGCAATAAAAATAGAAATCCACCAAAACATTGAGAGAGAGAGAGAGAGAGAGAGAGAGAGAGAACCTTTTTTGTGAGAGATAATTATGTAAAAAATGGAAGAGAAAATGACAAATTTATAGTAAGAGGGAGTGAATAAAAAGAGACATAAATGAATATGAAGGGAAAGATGAATAATGATATTAAAGTAGAGTGTAGTGAGAAGATGAAAAGGTAAGGGAAGAAGAAAAATTGAAGAAAGTGTAAATATTTAAATTAAAAAAATGAATGTCAAAAAAAATTATAGGAAAATTGGAAATAAAAAGGAAATATATATATATATATATAGATGTTAAAACCGACAAAATGAATAAAGTTAATAATTTATTTATATTTTTTTTGTAAAAAAAATAATAATAATACTTACGTGGCAAATGATGTGGCAACTAGGTGGCGCAACAGGAGCTCAGCAGTAATAAATGCTACGCTTCAGCTTTTAGTAATATATAGATCTAGATTATATAGGTAAGAGTTATACTATGCATTTTAATGTATATATTTTAAGTATATTCATACATATGCATGAGGTTACAAGCTAGTTAACATTAACAGGCTCCAATTACTTCCATTTCAGATTTAATCAGTTCCAAATTTACCCCAATTAAAAAGAATGTAATGTAAACTCATCTCCTGGGAATTGAGAAATTATCTTTGCATTAACCTGTTCAACATCATCATTTATAGGTGTTAGCAAAGCCCTATCAACCATATATCTTGCATCATTGGCATGTTCTTGCAAACTTGGAAACACTTGATCAAGTTGTATATAGAATGCTAACCCTCCTATTGCATTGCCATTGAAGGGGGTAGTTTAATCAAATCATCCATTATAAATGGTTCATTCTCATCAGTGATGCGTTATATATACTCAGCAAACTCTTCATCATTGACAGACCTCATATTCTGCTTCAAATGTAACACTTTGACATCTTTCCATAATGAGGACTTGACTATGCATGCATCAATCATTTCTACCTTTGTACCCTTTGGAACAACCGGAAGTACTTAACTAAAATCTCCCCCCAAAATTAGTACCTTCCCACCAAAAGGTAAATTTACTTCCATAATATCTTTCAATGTTCTATCTAAAGATTCAAGTGCACGTTGATTTACCATTGGGGCTTCCTCCCAAAAAATTATAGTGGCACGTCCAATAAGTTCAGCTAAGTCTAATTGTTTAGTTATCAAGTAGATGAAGCATCGGGAGTTAAAGGAATCGTAAACCTAGAATGTGTTGTTCTTCCACCATGGAGTAATGTTGCTGCTATGCCAGATGTAGCTGTGGCAATTGCAACATGACCGGCTTTTCTCAAGGTTGCCAATATAGTGTGATACAAAAATGTTTTCCCAGTTCCCCCTAGCCTATTAACAAAGAATATCATACTTTCCTTACGATCAATAACTCTCATGATTGTCTCATATGCAACTCTCTAGTCGTTATTCAACATCTCAATTAAAGTGAGTTCTTCATTTACATTAAGAATAGTTAGCTCATCTTGTATGAGTCTTGGTATAGTTGAATCATTGTCACATTCTCCAGTTGAAATCGACAAATCATACTCTGTGATGTGCTTTCCATGTTGTTAGGATTGGATAGGTGAATTTATGGTGTAGCTGGATTCGAGGTCAGCTAGGCCTCCAAAACAGAGAGAGAGAGAGAAAAAAACAGAGAAAAGAAAAGGAAAGACTGCATTGAAAGAATACACTTGCTTAATTGTCCATTATACAACACTAAGACAACTGTCAAGACCCATCAATCCCTAACGAACTCTAACTAACTTGCACAGTCAATAACCAACTCTAATGTATCTCACATATGGACACTTAGGCACATATACTCACTGCTGCATTACAGCCTGCATCACTGCTGCATCACAGCCTGCATAGCACTGCATCATCATAGCCTGCTCTGCATCCAAGCACCAGCACCCTCTTATTATACAACATACAAACCAGCCCTCTTATTACACATCATACAAACCACTTATTACACATCCTACTTATTACACATCATACCAACTATACTTAACAATACCCCCCCCCCCCCTCTCCCATTAAAACACCTTGCCCACAAGGTGAGGATACTGTTGTTGCAGCTGGTACAAATTCTCCCAAGTAGCATTCTCAACACCTTCTCTTTGCCACTGAATTAAGACTTGAGTCACAGTCCTATTCCTCAACTGATGGGACCTCTCCTGCGATACAACAATGGGTTCAGGACTTAAGATGCCCTCTGCATCTACAACTGGAAGAGTAGGAATGGCTGCCACATGTTGACCCAATTTTGCTTTTAGACATGAAACATGAAACGTGGAATGCAACTTGGAATCTGATGGCAAATCTAACTTGTAAAACACTTGACCAACTTTTTTCAAGATTTGGAAGGGTCCATAATACCTAGGAGACAATTTCCCCATCTTGCTCTGCCTCAATGACCTTTGCTTGTAAGGTTGCAGCTTTAAATACACTCAGTCACCTTTAGCAAAGTTTCTTTCAGTCCTGTGCCTGTCAGTATTGATCTTCATTCTTTCCTGAGCTGCCACTAAGTTCTGCTTCAGCAATGTCAGTAGCTGCTGTTTGGTCTTCAAATGCACCTCCACACTGTCAACCTTAGTAGTGCCTGGTATGTAGTCCAATAACCTTGAAGAAGGATAACCAAATAAGGCTTCAAAAGGGGTTAATTTGGTGGAGGTATGGAAATTGGTATTGAACCAAAATTCTGCCAAGGGAAGCCAGTCAACCCAAGAGTGGGGTCTGTCAGCTGCAAATGCTCTCAAATAGTGCTCTAAGCTCTTATTAACCACTTCAGTTTGCCCATTTGATTGAGGGTGGTAAGTCGTGGACATGGCTAGCTGCACCCCTTGCAATCTCATCAATTCTTGCCAAAAGTGTGAGGTAAACACAGGGTCCCTATCACTCACAATTGAGGCTGGCATTCCATGTAACTTGAATACATAATGCAGGTATAGGGTAGCTACTTTAGCAGCTGTATAAGGGTGGGACAATGGAACAAAATGTACAAATTTAGTCAGCCTATCCACTACAACCAAAACCACATCCTTAGACTGAAACTTTGGAAGACCCTCAACAAAATCCATGCTCACATCCAGCCAAGGCTTCTCAGGTACAGGTAGGGGCTGCAACAAACCAGCTATATTATAAGTCTCAGCCTTTAGTCTTTGGCAAGCATCACATTCTCTCACATGCTTCTTTACATCTTCATTCAAACCAGGCCAAGAAAAATCCCTCTTCACCCTATGCAAGGTCTTAAGGAACCCGGAATGCCCCCCCAAAGGACTATTATGGACTTGTTGCAGAACAGCATCTTTTAAGGCATTACAAGACCCCAAAAAAATTCTCTCTTTATGCAATAGAAGTCCATTCTATATTGAGAACCCCTTAGGAACTTCCTTCCCCAATCGAGAAGCTTGAAAAATACTTTGAACTAGCTGGTCAGTGGCATAACTAGCCTTAAGGTCAGTCAGCCAAGCAGGAGTTGGAAATGAAATCATGCATAGAACTGCCCCCTCACCATCAATATCAATGTCTTCAAACTCAACCTTCCTGGATAAAGCATCAGCTACCAAATTATCCTTGCCTTTCTTATATTCCACCACAAAATTATAAACCAACAACTTAGTAAACCATTTCTGTTGAGCAAGAGTTCTAATTTTTTGTTCCAGCAAGTACTTTAAGCTTTGTTGATCAGTCTTCACAGTGAAGGGTCTGCCCACCAAATAAGCTCTCCATCTCTTCACAGCAATCACCAAGGCTAAGAGTTTCTTCTCATATGTGGACAAGGCCAAGTTCTTTCCCTTAAGTGCTTGGCTATGATAAGCAATAGCCCTTCCCTGCTGCATCAAGACAGCATCTACTCCCCTTCCAGAAGCATCACACTCCACCACAAAAGGCTTGTCAATATCTGGCAAAGCCAAGACAGGTGCGGTAATCATAGCCTCCTTAAGCTGTTGGAAAGCCAAATCAGCTTCCTTGGACCAACAAAAGGAATCCTTCTTCAATAAAGCAGTCAAAGGCTGCAATAGTCCCATACCCCTTAACAAACTTTCTGTAATAGCCAGTGAGACCCAAAAACCCCCTTAAAGACTTGATATCTTTAGCAATAGCCCACTGCTGCATAGCAGCCACCTTCTTTGGGTCTGTGTGTACTCCCTCAGCAGTAATTACATGTCCCAAATACTCCACTTTTGAACAAGCAAACATACACTTAGACCTTTTAGCATATAGATGATGAGCAGCCAAAAGTTCTAAAACACTCCTAAGATGGATGACATGTTTAGACACAGATTTGCTATATACCAAGATGTCATCAAAGAAAACTAGGACAAATCTCCTTAAGAAAGGCTTAAATACTTGATTCATTAAGGATTGGAAGGTGGAAGAAGCATTGGTTAAGCCAAAAGGTATTACCAAGAACTCATAGTGACCCTCATGTGTCCTAAAAGCTGTCTTGGGTATATCCTCATCCTTCATTCTGATTTGGTGGTACCCTGACCTCAAGTCCAGCTTAGAAAGGATAACAACCCCATGCAATTCATCCAACAACTCATCAATAATAGGAATAGGAAACTTATCCTTGACAGTGATAGAGTTCAATGCCTTATAATCAATGCACATCCTCCATGAGCCATCAACTTTTTTAACCAACAAAACAGGTGAAGCAAATGGATTGTTATTGTCTCTAGTTGATCCCACTGACAGAAGCTCCTTCACAATTTTTTCTATTTCATTTTTTTTATAAAATGGGTATCTATAGGGCCTTTGGCATACTAGCTGGGCACCTTCCTTAAGGGTAATGGAATGCTCATGACTCCTCTGTGGAGGTAATTCAGTAGAAGTCTCAAAGACTTGGCTAAACTCTTGCAATAGTGTTTCCACCTCAGCTGGAAGTTTACTTACTGCATCAGTTGTGTCTACCCTATCAATCTGTAACAATAACCCTCTCTTCACTGAAGCATTGGAGAATTTCTTGCCATCCACAAAAGAAGAATCTGAATTGGAGTTTAGACCTTGCAACAAAACCTGCTGATTCCTATACCAGAAACTCATAGTCAACAACTTAAAATTCCATTGGATTTCACCCAAGGTTCTTAACCACTGAGTACCTAAAACTGCATCACAACCACCTAATGCCAAAACATGAAAATTGATACAGAATTGCACTCCTTGGACTATCACAGGTACCTCACTACAAAGTCCTTAAGTTTTAACAATTTCACCATTAGCTACTTTGAGCTCCAACACCTTTGTAACATCTACCCTTAGTTGTAAGCTACTGATCAAGGATGCATCCACAAAATTGTGAGTGCTACCCGTGTCTATCAAAATCACTAACCTATCTCCATTTACTCTTCCTTTCACCCTCGTTGTACCAGGTGTAGGTGCTCCTATAATAGCATACAAGGTAATCTCTACCTCCTCATCCTGATTAGATTGAACACCCTTATCCATTTTATGAACCACCCCACTATCCACATCCTCATCCAATTCTGTTATCCTCACACTAGAATTTTCCCCATGAACCAATTCAATTCCTTCCAAAATGAAAAGTCTAGCATTCCTACATTTATGTCCAAGCCCCCATTTCTCATCACAATTGTAACAAAGTCCCTTTTTCCTCCTTTCATCCATCTGTGCAGGAGTTATTCTCTTAATGGGTATACTAGACTTAGTTTCTACCACACCATTACTTTTAGGCAAACCCAAGATAGAGTTCTTACCTGAATCTTGTTGATTCTTCATATTCCTTCTGCAACTCATCACATATTTTTCTTGGATTTTAGCCAATCCAAATGTTGCATTCAAGGATTGAAGACTAAGCATTCTCACTGGCAAACGTATCTCATCTTTCAGCCCACTCAAGAAGCAGCTTAGCTTGTGCATTGGAGAAAGCCCTTTGATCCTATTTGATACTGCTTCAAACTCTGCTTTATACAAAGCTACTGTGGTGGTTTGCCTTAGCCTTGTTAATACCTCCATAGGATCATCATAGGCCGTTGATCCAAATCTTACATGTAAAGCCTGCACCAGGGATTCCCAATCAGAAAATATCCCAGCTTCCTCTGCTTCTTGGAACCATATCAATGCCTCCAATTCCATGTGGAGAGAATCTATCATTAGTTTTTCTACAATTGGAGTTTGATAGTAGCCAAAATACTGATTAGCCTTGTAAACCCAGCTGGCCGGATCAACACCAGAAAATCGAGGGAAATCCAACTTCACAGATTTGGCAAGTGACAAGGTTGAAGAATTGGGAATTGAATTCGGTTGCACATTTCTCTAAGGTGAATGTTGATTTCCACCTATGGAATTAAGCTTTTGCAAGATCACATTGATGTTCTAATTCATTTCGTTGAGGTGAATGTTGATTTCCATCTATTGAATTAAGTTTTTGCAAGATCACATTGATGTTCTGATTCATTTCGTTCAGAGTTCTGGTATGAATGCTCTGAATCTTTTGTATTTCTTGGATGTCCTTGTTATGGTGGTCAGAGGTAGTTCGAAGAGAAGCCATAGCTTCATTCATTGTATTCATGGTAGCGGCTCAAGTCTCAGTCATGGCAGTGCAGGAACGATGCTCTGATACCAATTGTTAGGATTGGATTGGTGAATTTATGGTGTAGCTGGATTCAAGGTCAGCTAGGCCTCCATGACAGAGAGAGAGAGAGAGAAAATAACAGAGAAAAGAAAAGGAAAGACTGCATTGAAAGAATACACTTGCTTGATTGTCCATTATACAACTCACTAGTCTCTTATACAACACTAAGACAACTGTCAAGACCCATCAGTCCCTAACTAACTCTAAGTGACTTGCATAGTCAATAACCAACTCTAATGTATCTCACATATAGACACTTAGGCACGTATACTCACAGCCTGCATCACTGCTGCATCACAGCCTGCATAGCACTGCGTCATCACAGCTTCCTCTGCATCCAAGCACCAGCACCCTCTTATTGTACAACATACAAACCAGCTCTCTTATTACACATCATACGAAACACTTATTACACATCATACCAACTATACTTAACACATGTTGCAAGAGTAACACTTCTAAATCATTGAGAAGTTTATTTGTACGACGTGTCTCTGTTGTAACAGATGTTGATGGGTAATCTTCTACCATATATGGGTAGAACTCATTCCGTAATTCTTTTACTCCAGTTGGTAGACAAAATACCAATATTTTTGCAAACAATCTTCTTAAAGCTGAAGGCATTCGAATGTCTCTGGCCTCAAGCAGACAATTTCGTATGCTGTTATCATTCTCTAGTAAGCCCCTTTGTTAAGTTGCTTGGTTAAAAGTTAGATAGGTTATCCCATTGACAGTCAATAAATCGTCAAATCATGTTAGCCCCTTGACATAATTAAGAAGAACACGCAGATTGAACTTCTCTCCATCAAATGGTGAAACAGTGTATATCCTACCCAATACTTTTTTATGAGATCTTCTTTGTGTCCTTGTTTTGTTTTTATAATCCCAACAATAAAGCTCAGGAAACACTCTATATAGGTAATTTCATAGATCATGATCAATCATATTCATATAAAAAAATTCAATGAACATTATCTTTTTACTTTGCTTCAAAACATTAGCAATAGGTTCATGTGGTCTAAAGCGTACCTATTGTCTATTTGGAAGATGAATTTGCAAATGAAAAACAGCAGGGTACATTCGATACATAATGAGTCTTGAATCCTGACCAATTAATTATATGCAATAACTTACCTAAGCTTGAAACACTTTTTTTAACACTTCACAAAAATATTTCTTCATATAATATTCAAAACTGTTTTAACTTTTGCTTACAAGCCACTGCCTTGTGGGTATATCTAAGCCAAACTCCCATTTAAAAATTCAATATTCCTGTCAAAACTTTGGAATATTATTGAACATAAAGAGAAATTAAGAAAGGAAGAACAAAAGAGATTAACGTGGTTTAGTCATTATGACCTATGTGTACAACATCAAAAGTCAAATGACTATCTTTCATTCACTTGATTTATAAGACATGACAAGGCAATCCATATTTATAATGGAATTTGAAACTAGGTCAACTATTAATTTATTACATCTATTGAGTTGAGTTGGAATTTCAGATCAATATGATTGATTTCCCTAACCCCTTGATTTAATCCTAGCAATCAATCATTTGATTTCATCTTCACTTGGTAGAAAGTGATACTTTCCAATAACCCCTCAAGTTTTGGATTAATCTTTGATGAAATACACAACTTGCAGAATTGAACCCAAAGCTTGGAGCTGTCTTATGAAATTATTTTACTTTTTTTGTCAAGATTCTGGTAGTTGAACTAGCTGACACTTTCTAGTATTTCCAACAGAGACGTTTAGGGTTCAATCATTCCCCAAACTATGGAATTATATATAAAAAATAAAAAAATAAAACTTTTTTTTGGGAATCCAAGAAAATTAGTCAATAAAGGCGAATTTTGGTATGAACTAATTTGAAGTATTAATATAAAGAAAATATGAGAAAGAAATAACATAAGAGATTAACATTTTTTGGTTACTAAGACCTATGTCTGCAACACCAAAAGCCTAATGGTGACTTCTTTTATTCACTGTGTTGATAATGAGTCTTAAGGGAACCCATATTTATGATGAGATTTACATAATTTGAAAATAAGTCAATTATCTATTTCTTGTATATTTTGAAGTTGAATTTCATATCAATCTAATTTATTTCTCCAATTCATTGATATACTCTTAGGCTCATGACAATTGATTCCTTAATTTTATCCTTCAATGTGTGGATGGTGTCAATACTTTCAAATAATTTTTTGTAAATTTAAACCATCCCATTTTCCCTATAATTCCAAATAAGTTTTTCATTTTGTGATTAAATTATTTAATCATTTGATTTTTCTAATGTGGCATTATTTCTTTGCACTGGTGATGGATGTGTAGAGATTTGCCGTTGTGAAAGTCTTAGCAAAATAAATTTGACATTAAAAAGGAAAATATCTTATCAAATACTTTGTGATAAATCTTGCCACACTAAAATAGAATACACAAAGGAGTTATCAATAAAAAGAAGTTTTATTGATGCTTATAACATTACACACTTTGCTACACGTACCACTCTTCACTATTTCACTCACTGCTTTTCTCCTTACACTTATTTGCTATCTCACTACTTATTCTTGGATAGCTATATCACTTCTTCTTGAATACTACTCACTTCTTGGAAAGCCTATACAGAGAACAACTACCACACTAAGGAGACAAGCAAGGAAACAACATCCTAAATTTACTTGTCTAACTAGTTAAAAAAGTAGAAAAAATGGTAAACGAAAAGTCAAGGAAGGAGCACTTCTTTGTCTTGAACTCTTCACCTATTGTCACACATGCAAAACATTGGAAATTTTTACTGCTGGCCTAATGCTCTAGAGTCGGTGATGACTCTACATGATGAACTCACTAAATCAGTCCAAGAGGAAGTCCCTTGGTCTATGCTTTTCCTAGATGATATAATTTAATGAATGAAACTAGAGATAGAGTTAATGCCAAGTTAGAAATTTGGCGAGACGCTTTGGAATCTAAAGACTTTTGATTAAGAAGGACTAAAACGGAGTACAGGGAATGTAAGTTTAGTAAAAGTAGAAACTGAACTTGATGGCCAAGAAACACTAAAGAGCGACAAGTTTCAATATCTTGGACTAATAATTAATACAGATGGACAGATTGAAGATGATGTGAATCATAGGATAAAAACAGAGTGGATGAAGTGGAGAAGCACATTAGGAGTATTGTGTGATCATAGAATACCTATTAAGCTAAAGAAAAAATTTTAAAAGACTGTTATATGACCACGTATGCTTTATGGTACCAAATGTTGGGCTATTAAGAAGCAACATATTCATAAAATAAGAGTAGCTGAAATAAGAGTGGAAATGCACAGAAAAATAAGATTTAAAATAAGAAAATCCGCTTAAAGATAGGGATACCCTAGTTGATGAAAAGATAAAGGAGAGTCACTTAATTTATCAAAATTTTCGTACTAAAAAAAAAAAAAAAATAGAGAGTCACTTGAGATAGTTTGGTTATTTTGAGAGGAGAGAGACTAATGCACCAGTAAGAAAGAATTAGGTGATCTAAATTGAGGGAATAAAAAAATGTAAAGTATGACCAAAAATTACATGTGGTTGATCCTAATTAATTTGTTAAGGATCCATAGCTGACTCCTAAATTTTAGATCCAAGGCTTGTTGTTGCTGTTTTAAATTTGTTTGAGTCAGCTTAAGGGATAAATAGTTCCCAATATTCAAAGTCGACAGGTATGGATACTGGGGTGTGGAAGATGGAGTGGTAGTCATTAATAAGGGTGAAGCTGGTTATCAAGAAGAATTGTGACCAATTGACTCTAATGTCTCTGATATCATGAACGTCTTAGTCTTAGACAACTATTGGAAAAAGGCTGTTAAATTTATTAAACATTCTCTGTTGATACATTTGACAATATATACAAAAGAGTAAGATAAGTATTTCCTATTCTGGTAAAGCGGTAGAACAGAAACTTTTTTTTTTTCTGGCAATTTGAACTATAGTTATATAGTAACGTCATGCTCATCCTTATTCTTATCTAACTTATTCATATGCTCAATGAACGACTTATCCTGACCTCATCTAATCCTTACCACTTTGAGCCAAATACCTACATCAGTACTTGATTGGAGATTACTTAAGTTTTTGTTTAATTCTAATTTATTCTTCTTGTTGCTTATCTCGTATTCATTAATCAAGCATCCATATTTGCATGCTGTTATAAATGCAGTTATCTTCTTGTATTCTTGCCATAGAAAGTCTCTTAATTATAATGCATTGCTGTTCATAGGCTTTAACATATGCAGTAGAAGTTGTAGAACTCCTACCTCATATGCCTATCTTCAAAAACCTGGAGTATTTGAAGTTCGATGAATCGCTGGTTAATCTTGACAGTGTAGCACTGCTGAAGATATTGCAAAAATCTCCGTGTCTTAAGACAATGGAGTTTTATGGGGTAACTTCACTAGCACTACATTGTTTATTATCATGTATGTGTTCTATATTATTTTTCTGATTTACTGTGATGGTTAAAACATTCTCTTTGTAACGATAATTTAGGAGATCAATCTAACCTCAGATTATGAAAGGGATGATAGAATATTGGATCCAGTGCCTCCATGTTTCTTCTCACAGCGTAATTGCATTAAAGTTTATAATTATACGGGAGACGGCAAGGAGCTATCTGCTGTAAAGATTTTGCTCAAGAATGCAGTGGTCTTGGACAAAATGGTCATCTCCTGTTCACATCATTTTGCAACGGACTTAGAGAAGTTGAAAAAGGTTCACGAACAGTTATTAAAGCTACCCAGAGGGTCAAAACATTGTGAATTGGTTTTTGATTTGAACCTTTCTTGAGCTTTTACCTCCAGAAAAGCCATTAATTCCTATTTCATTATACTTCGAACTTCAAAAACTAAATTCCCTTTTTTCCTGTCTTGGCCTTCTACGTACCTATGTAACTTTTTTTTTTTTTTTTTTTGAGGACATACCTATGTAACTTGCTATTATATAATGATCTTTTTTGTTATTTGGTAATATAGTTTTGAATTGTCCAAGCTATAGGCTTACACACAATTTATGTGCAGTATGACAGTGCCTCCTAGTAGATGGAATAATTCTAGCTACTAAAGGAAGAAAATAAATGGGTATGCTCAAAATATGACTACCATATGGTCTAATTGAGAAGATGGGGTAATGAGTTGGAAGTTATGAACAATTTCCTTTCGACTTTCTAGCTTTCTTTGTATTATTGGTGATAAAATATATTTGGTTCAATTTAGGCTACTAGTTATTAGCATGAAGATATGACAAATGAAATCCCATTTGAGAGAGCACACTATTATAGTAATAATAAGTAGTCTCCATGCATATGCAGTGAGATATATATGTTATGGGAATACCTATAAATCAGTTCTTTAAAATTCTTCTTTCTATTACTGCTTTACGTTGAATATTGACACTGGAGTTTTAGACTTGCTGAGAATGCAGTGACCATTTAGGCAACATTGTCTTTGTCTACGCAACTAGGGATCTTCCTGGTTAGGCAATTTGGGTATATACACGTGTAGAACCCACATATTATGAAAGACATGCATATAAGTTATATAACTATATAAGCGCTAAATGAGATTACCCCCCCCCCCCCCCCCCCCCAACAAATATCCCTAAAAAATATTTTTTTTTTCCTCTCAAATAAGTTATTATTGATGATAATTGAAGAAGCTAGGTCATGTTGCATTCATTTTTTGTTTTTAATTTTGCCTTAATATAATGCATATATGTGATAGCCCAACAATAATAACATCCTTTAAAGCACCTCATATTTGTGGTTTGAACTCTTCTTCCACTTCTCTCACAATTTACTTATTAAAAAAATAATAATAAACATATATCATTCAGCCAAAAAATAAAAAGACAATAACTGAATCATCTTTGAGTTGAGTGAATAAAATCCAAGTGGGCCTGAATTGTAAGCCGACTATGACAAGCCCAGGTCCATCTCTGTCCCAAACGCTGTCGTTTTAATAACCCATTTCACCCTCAATTTGGAGGGAATTCTCCACCTTGTTTCCCACTAAACCAAAAACCCTCTCTGCTTTCTTTTCTCACATCAAACACTCAAACGCCACTCCACCGACGTCGTTTTGGTTCCTGCCAGTGGCACAAACGGTAATGATCTACCCATTTCTTTACCATCTTTATATACTAGTATTATATAGTTCTTGTTCAGTGATTATCTTGTGTTCTTAATGCATTGAAGTTTTCAATTGATCCAAATTTGGCCAAAAGACAAAAAAATTGTGACAATCAAAATACATGGTTTTGGAATTTCTGTTCTTTTCTTGATTTTGGTAATAATGTTAGAAATGTAAACAAGACCCAGTAGGAATTATTTTTTTATTTTTTTATTTTTACAAATTATTTAATGGTCTAGTCAAGATTCCAAAAAAGCTATACCTGTTGGAATAGCTCATGTTTATAGCTATAAAAACAAAATCCAACATTTTGGGGTCGGCTATGGATTCTCGACATATTAGTTAGAGTCAGCCATATGTTTGTGAAGTAGCTTATAAAAAACTTATGTTTTTAGGTATTTTGCATCTCACTATGTTCTTAATATAGTAGCTGTTTCTGGGTCTTGTATCTGATAAAGCATTATGTATATTAAAGGAATTGTTCAACTGTCTACAACTATATTGTGCCGTAACTATTGTTTGTACACATGTAGGAATGTCCCCAGGCAACAACCATTCACAAAAAAGGTTTGCCAAATATTGCTTCAATGGAAATCATGTTTGAAGGCACGGTTGCAACGGGAAAAACTGCATGGACCCCAAGTGGTCAAATATCAAAAGAAAGCACCGAAGGGTCTGGGGACTCCACTGATAGCAAAAAATTTGTTGACCCTCAATGTCAGCCCCCTACGGATGTTGACCCGATGAATGTTGAAGGCCCATCATTGTCGAGGACAGGACCGGTAACGAATAAGGAAAAAGGCTTGGCAAGAGGTGTCCACCTTTTCAGGGGAATTCACAAGAAGCGTGGTAAGAAGCGTTCAATTGTGCAAGAGATGTCCGACTCTTTGAAGATCATCTCAAACTTTATCATTGAAAGTATCATTGAAAGTAGAAGTGTAAGTACTCATACACCATTTGCTTCCGCAGCAGCTGTTGAGGTTCAAGCAGTTATGAACATGGTGTTGAGTCTTCCTGGGGTGCAACCGGGTGATCGCCTTCATATGTTTAGCTCCTTCTTTTTCATGGGAAACCAAGAGGCTATGCACATGTTTGCAACACATAGTCATTCTAAAGAGTTCCAGTTGAAGTGGCTAGAGAAACAGTACCAAGAAAACCCCGAGCTTTGGTGAAGGAAAGGGGATTGTTTTGATAGGGGTTGCTTGGAATGGTGTTGTAGTAATAGGATTTTCTATATGTAACTGTTGCTTTTTTTTTTTTTTTTTTTTAATTTTATTGGCAGACACTATGCTTACCATGGGTGTGTATGTAACTATTGGGTACTCTTTCTATTCTAGTAGTAATTAAAAAGGATGGATTTGTGCTAATAATCTCTCTCTCCTTATGTTTGCAATGTTCTGCTATCTGCTTTATTTTAAGATAGCTTGTGAAACCATAATCCTCCTTTTTCCTCTTTGCATTTCAGGATAATTTTCTGACCATATTAGTGATGACCCTTTCTATTATTTTAGGTTTTATTGTTGTTATTTGCTGAGTTGCATCTGTATGTAATGACAAGCATCTTTATAATATACCATTTTGCTTATATGCTATAAAATGAAATTATTGTATTTCAATATTGTCTGCAAATGGCCTTTAGAAAATATTAAATGATATGAAGCTCATTTTAGTTGAATTGATGCTAATTAATTCCGCGTTAAGGTGAAAAACTGAAATTCATTATTGATTATTCTATCTTTTTTTTTCCTGGCAGCTGTAAGCTTGGTGAATGCAGAATTCTTGTATGTGAGCCAGGCTCCAAACACAGGTTGCAAAAGTTGTAGCTCAATTTTCCAAGGTTAGTTATTTAACAAGCCAACCGCCATAGTTGATTGGACCCAGCTGGACTTTTTCATTTGATCTCAATTATAGTAATCTAATCATAGAAGACTTGAAAGTGTTGGATTTGAACTCAATGCCAAGCATTACTCTCTTGCTGTTCTGAATAGATTTGCGCATGCAAGAGCCACTAGTTTATGGGACTGTTGAAAAGCAAATATAGCCTATTCAGATGGTCCACAGTGATTTGCTAAAGTCTATCCTAAATGTTTCCTTTAAATTTTGTCTCAGTTGGATATTATTAGGACAAGGAGGGTACTTCTTGACTTTTAAGCTAGTCCTGCATGATTCTGTTCAATCCCTAAAAATTTGTTAACCTCCTAGACTCAGTGTTGCTACTATTGGGATGACCATTGCCACAATAGTGCATGTGGCGTGTGGATTTATTCAGGAAAATTTTTGAAGACCATAGGGGCATAAACCTTGGTTAATTAGGACTTCTCTAACATTTGCAGTAGACAAAGGGTCTCTTTCTAGCCCCATTACATGTCATGCAAAAGGTTTATTAAGCATTGCTAGCCCAGGTTAAAGCAAGGTCTTGGGAGGGTGGCTTGGTACAGTTATACCCTTCAACTCTTTTTGCATGAAGTAGCCACTCTCAAGATTCATTCCCTCACGTTTGCATTTGGCATGTGAGATTTTCCCATTACAGCACCACGAGACATAAGTTGTCATTAACTTGTTAAAACATATGACAGCAGTAATAACCATTACTGCATCCTCTGTTTTCCTAATACTACATTTTGTTGTAAAATGTAATGTTGTAACTTTGTAAGTGATAATCTCTGGTATAAATGTAAGATCTAATATTTGATTTACAAAATTTATCATTTAGCCATCCAAGTTAGTATCAGAAAAATTTGACAGTATTCTATATTGAATAATTTCATTATGCTTTGTGGCAGCGAAAATGTGTCATTTGCATTGAAAGACAGCAAGGAGGTTCCATGTTTGGTTTGATTCGGGTTTTGTGCAATATGGACAGCATCCTGAAGTACTAGACTCACTATATCCAATGGCTTAGGAGTCCCAGTGTTAGTGATGGTTTTGTCTTTCCATTTGCATCTTATTAACTTTCCTAAGCGTTCCCCTTCCAACGTCTAATCAATAAATAAATGTAAATAAATAAATAAATAAAAAGGAATAATTGAACTAACAAATAAGGGGTGGGGATTTTTGGGTGTGGCAGGGAGCAACCCCCCTCAACCCCCTTGACCCAAGAAATCCTAAGGCATTCACATTAAAGCTCTCAAATACTAAAAATGCTATTTTTTTTTAGCATTTTTAGAGCATTTGCAGCAGTGGTGGTATAAAGTAATAATGCTATATATTAGCTTCACTTTCATTAAAATGATGCTCCAGCAGTGGAGTTAAAGCAAAAAAATATAGATGATTCGCTACAGTGCACATCTAAAGATAGATGTGCACTGTAGCTTGGAGCTAAAAATAAAAAACAATATCTTAATCAGCCGGACCTCATTGTTTTTATTTTTTATTCATTTTATCAAATCCAGTCTCTCTCGTTCGTCTCTCATTCCTCTCAAGCTCTACTCTCTCAAAGTCGCCGCCGCCATCGTCAAGCTCACTCCGGTACGGTACAACTTGCTACTTCAGCCCCAGCCCAGCGCCGACCGTAGCCCAGCCCAACGCCGACCAAAGCCCCAGCCCCAGCCCAGCGCAGCGCCGATCGAAGCCCCAGCCCAGCGCTGACTGTAGCCCAGCCCAGCGCCCATAGCCCAACCCAGCGCTGACCGTAACCCAACCCAACCCAGCCCAACGCCGATCGTAGCCCAGCCCAGCGCCGATCGTAGTCTAGCCCAACGCTAACTGTAGCCCAACCCAGCGCCGACCACTCTTTGCGTTCTCCACCTCAAAGGCTGAACCTCCGAGCTCCACCCTCTCTCTTTTATCTCATGCCCAGCGCCGATGTGGGTTTGTGTTTGTGTTTTCTGATCTGTTGTGGGTAGTGGGCTTGTGCTCGTGGTGGGCTTTTCTTTTTTTTTTTTTTTTTTTTTTTTTTTTTTTTTTTTTTTTTTTTCTGCTGTGGACTGCTGGTGGTGGTGGTGGTGTTGGCTGTGGCTGTGGTTATGGCTGATGGTAGAAGTGGTTGTGGTTGGTGCTGTGATGGTTTTTTGAGAAGTGAAATATATTATTTTATTGTAGTGGTTATAATATTTTATTGTGATGTTTATATTATTTTATTGTGTTGAAAGCTAAAATAGATCCACTGCTGTAGCATGTGTGTAGATAAAATAGATAAAGTAATTTTTATTGGTGCTAAATAGCTAAAATTATAGATGCGCTGCTGTGAATGCTCTTAGCACCTCAAATGATAAAAACACATCTACATTAAAGCTGCCAAATCTTAAAATTTTTAAGATTCAGCTACAGTACAATCTCATATTTGAGACCGCACTGTAGTTGGATTGTAAAGGAAAAATTCTTTTTTATTTACCTAAACGGCTCTCTCTCTTCTATCTTTCTCTTTCCTCTCTCACTTCTTTCTTCTCTCTTCTCTCTCTGTGCTTTGCCGATGTGGTTCGTCGATGAGTGTGCTTCGGCGATTGTGGGCTGCTAATGACTATGGTTTGGATGGGTATGGTTTGTGGTTTTGAATGGGTTTGGTTTTGTGGTGGACGGGTTGTGGTGAATGGGTATGGTTTGTGATTTGGTGGTATCAGTGGTGCTCGGTGACGGTTTTGATGGGGTTGATATCGGGGTGGTGGGTTTTGGCTGGGGTTGAGATCGGGGTGGTGGGTCTTGGTTGGGGTTGAGAACGGGGTGGGTGGGTGGTGGTGGGTTTTGGGTCCGATGGTCCGATATTCTTCTGCGTCATGGTGCGGTGCTACTGGGTCGAGGGTCGTGGTTTTGATCTTGATTTTGGGTCACCGACAGTCGTGTTCCTGGGTCGTGGGCGTGATGGCGTTTGAGATTGGTGTGGTGGGTTTTTGGCCATAGATGGTGATGGGTCATAGGTTTGATTGGGTTAAGTTGGGTATAGGTGGTGGTGGGTTTTGGTTAGGGTGGGCGGGTGGTGGGTTTTGTGGTGGCCATTGTGGCTGTTGGTATTGGGGTAAGGCTGGGCTGCGGTGGTGGCTAGTAGTGGCTAGCCTTGGGTGTGGGTTGTGCCGTTGGTTGAGAAAGATGGAGAGACAGTGAGAGAGAGAGAGAGAGAGATAGAGGGAGAGTGAGAAATTAAAAAAAAAATGAATACGAATATTAAAGAAAGAATATTTAAATGAAGTTGAAAAATAAAAAGAATGTTTGATGTTTGATATATTGTAAAATGAGTTGTTAAAATTGTAAAAGTAGTATTTTAAAATTGTAAATGCTAAAATTTTTACAATTTTTTATAATAATGCTCTAACCGAAGAGAAAGCTGTCACCATAATTGCTTTGGTCCTAGGGTCACATCGTTTTCATAACAGCAGACATTTCACAACTTAAAATAATAATACAAAGAGAAGAAAAAGAGACTACATTTGGACTCACCATAATTCACAACAATATGTGAATTTTTTTTTTTTAAATAACAAGAAATAGGAAAAGAATTAATCACATCTACGTTATACGTTATATTTCAAAGAGAATAATGGATTTTAGCAGAACATTTCAAACATGAGGAGAGAGTGATTATTTTCTCTAGTTGTTTTGTGCTAATAAATTCTGATTAACACCCCATTTGTGCAGGTAAAAGTTTAATGCACTAGTATCTAGCCAACAAAATTAACCAAAAAAACGCAGATTGTTCAGAATAAAATATATAAAAACCGCAGAATTAAAATCCAAGTGGGACTCGTAACCAAAAAAAAAAAAGCCAAGTGGGCCTGTATTGTCAGCCAACTATGACAAGCCCAGGTCCATCACATCTTCTCCTCCAAACGCTGTCGTTTTAAAAACCCATTTCACCGTCAATTTAGAGGGAATTCTCTACCTTGTTTCCCGCCAAACCAAAAACCCTCTCTGCTTTCTTCTCTCACATTAAACACTGAAACGCCACTCCACCGACGTCGTTTTGGTTCCTACCAGTGGCACAAACGGTAATTATCTACCCATTTCTCTACCATCTTTATATGCTAGTTTTATAGTTCTTGTTCAGTGATTATCTTGTGTTCTTAGTGCATTGAAGTTTTCAATTGATCCAAATTTGGCCAAAAGATAAAAAAAATTGTGACACTCAAAATACATGGTTTTGGAATTTCTGTTCTTTTCTTGATTTTGCTAATAATGTTAGAAATGTAAACAAGACCCAGTAGGAAAAAAAAAAATTTAATTATTTAATGGTGGTGATTTTGTATAATGATAGGTCAGTCTAGTCAAGATTCCAAAAAGCTAAACTTGTTGGAATAGCTCATGTTTATAGCTATAAAAACAAAATCCAAAATTTTGGGGTCGGCTATAGATTCTCGACAGATTAGTTAAGGTCGGCCATATGTTTGTGAAGTAGCTTATAAAAAACTTATGTTTTAACTATTTTACATCTGATATATAGTAGCTGTTTCTGGGTCTTGTATCTGATAAAGCATTTTGTATATTAAGGGAATTGTTCAAACTATGGATGAAAGTGGTCCTACTCAACAACCCAAAAAGCAGAAGCTAAATGAAGAACAAGACGTTGTTGACAGGAACATCAAATGCTTACATAATTTACCAGAGGAGATTCTTCGATACATCCTATCCTTACTTCCAACAAAAGATGCTATTAGGACTAGCGTGCTTTGCAAGAGGTGGGAATACCTCTGGACCTCCATTCCCAATCTTGATTTTAACGGGTCGGAGCGGGCTAAGAGAAAGCAATTCATGAATTTTGTGGAAAGAGTGCTTCTTCTTCGCGACTCTTCTGATATAAAAACATTCACTCTCTCTTGTGATGTGCTACGTGGTGCATCTCATGTAAGTGCGTGGATCTCTGCTGCAGTAAGGCGTAATGTTCAACGGCTGTATATATACCTTTGCAATTTCAGAGAACCATTTTCATTGCCTCATAGCTTGTTTACTTGTATGACACTGACAGAGTTAGAACTTGTAATGCCTTGTATCCTCAAACTTCCTCCTACAATTTGCATCACAAATCTCAAGACCTTAAGTTTTAGCTGTGTTACATTTACGAAAGAGCACTCAACCGAGAAGCTTTTTTCTGGGCTGCCAGTCCTTGAGGAGTTGGAATTACAGAATTGCAACTGGGTGAATCTTAAGGTTGTGAGTATTTCTGCTCCAAAGCTTCTTTCAATTCGTATAGTTGAAGATATGGAAAATCAGAATGATGAAAATGGTTGTCAGGTCATGATTTCTGGAGTTAGCCTCAATTACTTTTGTTATGTTGGTGAATTTTACAATGAATACCATGTACACAACTCACCCTCACTTGTAGAGGCATCAGTTCTTGCTAGTTGGTTTAGTGAGAGAAAAAGACAAATTGCCCACCACATGTATATGCTTCTTACAGGGTTCTCTAGTGTAAAAGAACTAACACTTGTATTCTGTGCTGTTGAGGTATGCTTTCTTCTCTCTTTATAAGCTTGTTTATTGTTTTTTTTAGTTTATTTTTATTTGTATTTTTTAACTGTATCAAGTGTTTAATTCCTCCTTTGCATTGCTTGCATAATTATGTATCATTTACATTGAATTGGAAAAGGTAGCTGATTAAAGGTTGAAGCTAATGTCAGAATAGCATTTTGTGCTTTCATGTTTGTTGAGTTTTGAATCTAGTGATGCATGTTTGAAGCATATTCTTATGGATGAGGAAATTTTATCACATAATGAGTCTTGACCCCTGATTCCTGAACAATTAATTATATGCAAATAAAACTTACCTAAGTTTAAACACTATGTTTAACACTTGAACAAACATTTCATCGTATAGTAATCAATTTTTTTCTTAACTTTTGCTTAAAAGCCAATGCCTTTGTTGGTATCTAAGTCAAAATCCCATGTAAAAGTTCAATATACCTTTTAAAACTTGGAATATTATTGAACATAAAAGAGAAAGGAAGAAAGGAAGAACAAAAGAGATTATAATGGTGCAGTCATTAAGACCTACATCCACAACATCAAAAGTCAAATGGCTATATCTTTCATTCACTTGATTTACAACACATTACAAGGCAATCCATATTTATAATGGAATTTCCAAAATTTGAAAATAGGTCAACTATAAATTTATTACATGTATATTTTGAGTCAAGTTGGAATTTTAGGTCAATAAAATTGATGGTCAAGCAAATTAGATGAATGATGAGAATTTTTAGTTTTTATTTGCCTTTCTAACATAGCATTATCTCTTTGCACTAGTGATAGATGAACTAACTAAATTGATCCAAGGGAAAGTCCCTTCATCTATATTTTTTGCAAATGATATAGTTTTTAGTGGATTAAACCAGAAATGGAGTTAATGCCAAGCTAGAAATTTGGCGAGATGCTCTATAATCTAAAGGCTTTAATTGAGTAGCACTAAAACACAGTACATGGAATGTAAGTTTAGTAAAAGTGAAATAGAAACGAAGGAGCGGCAAGAATTGATGGTGAAGAGATACTAAAGAGTGACAACTTTCTATTATTTGTATTTGTCAAAAGGTGGAAGAAGCTGTATTTGTCAAAAGGTGAAAGACTGACGTTACTTAAGAGTACGCTAGCTAGCCTTCCTACTTATTATTTGTCTCTTTTTACCATCCCATCGCATGTGGCTAATAAAATTGAGAAGATGCAAAGGGATTTCTTGTGGGGGGATTCGAAGGCTCATTTGGTGGGGTGGGATAAGGTGTGTGCTCCTAAGGCGAACGATGGTTTGGGAGTAAGGAAAATAACTACTTTTAATAAAGCCTTACTAGGAAAATGGTTATGGCGGTTTGGGGTTGAGGAGACTCGTCTTTGGAGGAGGGTTGTAGTTTCAAAGTTCGGGGAAGAGTGGGGGGGTTGGTCTTTCAAGCTGGGTAGGGGTGCCTATGGGTGTGGTTTATGGAGAAGTATTCGAAAAGGTTGGGAGGTGTTTAGTAAATGCATTCAGTTTGAGGTAGGGGTGAGGGATAGAGTGAAGTTTTGGACAGATAAGTGGTGTGGGGACTTACCACTCCATCTATCCTTCCCAATAGTGGATGGGATTGCTTCAAATAGAGAGGCATCGGTGGCCTTGTCTCTCGAAAGGTTGGGGATGGAGGCTCGGAGAAGCTGGAACGTTCGTTTACTAAGGGATCCAAATGATTGGGAGGTGGGTGAGGTGGATGAATTCCTTCGTACCTTGGGTTCAAATTTACCTAGATCTGAGCTCGGAGACCGTATGAGGTGAAAGTTGTCGAAGAAGGGGGATTTTGACATCCGCTCTTTCTACAATAAGCTTCGTTGTCCTTTGCCTATTATCTTTCGTTGGAAAGGTATTTAGAAAGTTAAGGCTCCTCCGCGCGTCTCTTTCTTTGTTTGGACTGCTACTTGGGAGAAGATTCTTACAAGGGACATTCTGAGGCGTAGAGGAGTTGTTTTTGTTGACTGGTGCATTATGTGCCATTGTAACGGGGAGACGGTGAATCATTTGCTACTCCATTGTGAAATTTTTTTTCAGCTGTGGAGCTTGGTTTTTAGATCTTTTGGGATCTCTTAGGTTCTGCCAAGATCGGTTGCAGATACGCTTTTTGGTTTGTGGAATTGGTTTGGAAAGCACTCTTCTAGCATTTGGAATTTAGCTCCTTTGTGCCTAATGTGGTGTATCTGGAGGGAGCGGAATTGGCGAACCTTTGAGGATACGGACAAATCCGATGACCAGTTGCTCGCTTTCTTTAGTGGTTCCCTCTTTGATTAGTCTAGGGCTTGGGGAATCACCTCTAGTGACTCTCTTCTTTTGTTCCTTAATTCTTTGCTCTGTACTTAGTTCTTTGTTGGTTTATGTTTGTTTTGTTGTCTTTTCTTTTTGTTTGTTTCCTTCTCTGTACTCCTTGCTCTACCTTATGTTTTTCATGAGGTAGCTCTTTGAATATAAATCTTTTTACTTATCAACAAAAAAACTTTCTATATCTTGGATCAACAATTCATAAAGACGGGGAGATTGAAGAGGATGTGAATCATTGGATAAGAGCAGGGTAAGTGGAGAAGTGTATCAAGAGTATTGTACGATCATAGAATTAAGTTAAAAGGAAAGTTTTATAAGATTGCTATATAACCAGTTATTCTCTATGGTAGCGAATGTAATGTTGGGCTGTTAAGTTGCAACATATTCACAAAATAAGTGTAGTGGAACGAGAATGTTAAGATGAATAAGTAAAAATACATGAAAAGATAGGATTCGAAATGAGGAAATCCACTTTAAAGATGAAAAGATGAGGGAGAGTGGCTTGAAATGGTTTGGTCATTTTTAGAGGAGAGCGACTAATGCACCGGTCTAAAAAAGTAAATTGATCTAAGTTGAAAGAATGAAAAAAGGTAGAGTTTGACCAAAAATAACATTAGTGAAAGGAATAAAAAAAAAAAAGCTCGTCCATTAAGTAAGTAATAGTAAGAATGACTTTAGATAAAATATAATAGAGGAAAAGAATAAATGTGGCTAAGGGATACATAGTTCCCAATGTTCAAAGTTGATAAGTAGGGATACTGGGGTATGGAAGATGTAGGAGTGGTAGCCATTAACAAGGGTTAAGCTGGTCATCAAGAAGAATTGTGAGCAATTGACTCTAATGGCTCTGATATAAATGTCTTAGACAACTATTGGAAAAAGGCTGTTAGTTTTAGCAGTTCTCTGTTGATACATTTGACAATATATACAAAAGAGTAAGATAGGTATTTCCTAGTCTGGTAAAGCTATAGAACAGAAACAGCTTTTCTGACAATTTGAACTACAGTTACATGGATCCATATGCTAAATGAATGACCTATCATTCCTGACCTCATCCAATATCTTACAACCTGAGCCAAATACCTACATCAGTTAATGATTGGAAATTACTTAAGTTTTTGTTTTTAATCTTCTTGTTGCTTATCACATATTCATTAATCAAGAATCCATATTTGCACGCTTTTATAATTGCAATTGCCTTCTTATATTCTTGCCACATAAAGTCTCTTAATTATGATGCACTGTTGTTCATAGGTTTTAACATATGCAGTAGAAGTTGTAGAACTCCTGCCTCATATGCCTATCTTCAATAATTTGGAGTATTTGGCATTGGAAGAATGCTCAGTTAATCTCGACAGTGTAGCACTGTTGAAGATATTGCAAAATTCTCCCCATCTTAAGACAATGGAATTTAGTGAGGTAACTTCACCAGCACTACATTGATTATTATCCTGTATGTGTTCTATATTATTTTTCTGATTTCCCATGATGGTTTAAACATTCACTTTGTAATAATAATTTAGGGGATCAGCCTGTCCTCAGATTATGAAAAAAATGATAGAATATTGGATCCAGTGCCTCCATGTTTCTTGTCACAGCTAAATTGCATCAAAGTCTATGATTATGTGGGAGACGAGGTGGAGCTATCTGCTGTAAAGATTTTGCTCAAGAATGCAGTGGTCTTGGAAGAATTAGTCATATCTTGTTCACAGCATTTTGCAAAGGACTTAGAGAAGCAGAAGAAGGTTCATGAACAGTTATTAAAGCTACCCAGAGGGTCAAAACATTGTGAATTGGTTTTTCGTTAGAACCTTTCTTGAGCTTTTACCTCCAGAGAAGCCATTAATTCCTATTTCATTATACTTCGAATTTGAAAAACTGATTTCCCTTTTTTCCTGTCTTGACCTTCTACATACCTATGTAACTTGCTATTATGTAATGTTTTTTTTTTGTTTGTTATTTGATAATATATTTTTGAATTGTCCAAGCTATAAGCTTACGCTCAATTTATGTGTAGTACAGTACCTACGAGTTATGAAGCTAAAACAGATGGAATAAATTCTAGCTACTAAAGGAAGAAAATAAGTGGGTTTGCTCAAAATATGACTATTATATGGTCTAATTGAGAAGATGGGGTAATGAGTAGGAAGCTATAAACAATTTCCCTTCAACTTTCTAGCTTTCTTTGTATTATTGGTGATAAAATATACTTGGCTTCAATTTAGGCTAGTGGTTATTAGTATGAAGATATGACCTTGAGCTTGTTCTCAAAGAAGCCATAAATAACTCTCTCTTGGAACATGACAAAATTTGTCTAGTTATCTCATTATACCTTGAACTTGAATGACTTATTTCCTGTTTTTTCCTCCCTTGATCTTTTACCTGTGTAACTTGCTGGTATCTAATAATCCTTTTTGTTATTTGGTGATGATTAGTTATCCTCCAAGCTATATGCTTATGCTTGATTTATGTCTTCAGTGTTAGTGATTTTTTTTTTGGAAAATCTAGTGCGGTCTTAGATGGTTGGTTGAATTGTTGTTCTATGAAAGGCTTACTTGTGAGGTGAAGACTATTTGATACTGTTTTGGCGGTTGTGTCTATTTTTTAAGGATTGTTTTAAATTAAAAAGAAAAAGTTTCTTAAAAAAAATATTATATATATTAAGAAAAGAATAGAAAAAGAAATAGATGTTACAACTAATATACATATAGAATAATAATAATAATAAACCAATATACATATGTGCTATAACTTTTGCTAATAATAAAATTAGGCACTGTGACTGAGTGTAGTTTGTTGTTAGTGTTACTTGTCGTTGGGCTGTCGCTTTTTACCACGAAAGTTTTGTAATCTGGTTACATATAGGTTCTCATTAAAACTGTGTTGAGTTGCTCTTCACTCTATTCAATGATCTATACATAACATAGTTAATAGTGTCAATCTAATTGAAAAATTCTAGGACCATAAAATTTTTAACCACAATTTTGATGCGGCAAACATTTAAAGTCTGCAATGTCCGAGTTGTGATAGAGTCGTTTTAATTGAGAATCACTCGAATTGGAATCTTCAATCCCTAGTCTATCGACTATCAGGCATTATAATAGTGTTATTGAGAGGAGAAGGTTTACTAGTGTGGGCCTTGGGCACACAAGTTTGAAGGTGTGTTTGGTAGCTGTAGTAGTGCGGGAAGCCCATTTTGCAAGAGTGCTGGGCTCTTCTTGCCTTTCAATGAACTCCGCCCACAAGGACCACAACCTATGCATACACATGTTATGGTCAAAGAGGGGAAGAAATTAAAAAAAGCCCACATTGTGTAATTTATAACACAAATTTTATTACTATATAGAATGATATTATTATTGAAAGAGTTTCAATAAAAACCAATCGGTTTTTGGTATAGGCGAAAGTTAAATCCAAGATCTCTTATTTAACCATTAGTGGCATTATTTGTTAAGTTAACTAGAACCCTCAAAACAATATTATTATCTAATCTATATTTCATAAGAATGTGATTCTCTGATGTTCTGTTTTTGTTTTGTCAAAACTTGCCCCATTGAATAATTAAAAGTCTTCTAAAAGAAAAATAATAAGGATGACATATAAGTAATTGTAACAGTTTAAATTTATCCATTTTTTTATAATTCAATTGTCACAACAATTGAGGAAGGGGCAATTTGAATCCTAACTGCAAGACTTTTGTACATGTTTCACAAACCCTTAATTTTACATGTTTCCCTTAATTGTATTTTTGGTAATTTAAATTTACTATGACTCCACTACATATCTCACAACCCCTTAATTGTATATATTTCTTAATTGTTTTTAATTTCTCATAATACTCTTAACCATTTAAAATTATTATCTATTAATCTCATTCGCTTATATGTAGATCCCCTCTAATTGAAATTTTCAATTCCCTCTAATTTTTAGTCACATATCATTTATTTGTTTTTTAAATGTCACACACCTTACATTTGTATAAAAAAATTGAAGGGAAATGGATGTTTCAATGAGAGGTGATCTCATCCTGTTTATATCAAACAATGTGTGTGCTATATTAAATTATTTAGGAAGTGATTTTTAAAATTTTATTTTTATTTCATTTCGTTCATTTTATTTTAAAAACATTTAAACAAAGAGCATGTATAAGGAGACTAATATAAATTTGAATCTGTAACTTTGTACTGCACTCCAATAAAACAAATAACCTGACAAAAAAAATTAAAATGTCAAGTTCAAATGTTCATGTAAAAAAAAATTAATTTTAATATTAGGTGTAGGGGCACGGTTTGCAACCCAAGCCCAATACGTATGAGATTGTGGGTTAATGAGCCCAATACAATAAATTTGTAAAGAGTGGGTTAAAGAACTAAGTCTTAGTGAATCTAACAACGCCTAGGACGGGTCTGAAAGACAATCATACAAGAACAAAACGCGTAAAATTGGGTGAAGGTATTGTCCGAGGAGGCAAATCTTAGTATAGGTCAATGGAATTGACTATAAGTGCAACTCTAGTTGCTACAGTGTTCTTTCTCTATTCTTCTCGTGCTTTTCTCATGGAGGGTCTCTTACATTATATAGATCAAATGGAACCATCTTGACTCTACACTTGTTGATCATTTAAGCCCTTACTCAAGTGCCCATCCCATCAAACACCCCCTCTGGCTTACTGTGAGTTGCAGTAGCCAAGACAGCACTATTCAGGGGTCTTCTCCACATAAATGCGGCCAGAAAAATAACTACAGTGCATTTAATGCGGTGGTAGCAGCTTTTCTCTAGATATTTTTGGGTTTCCATCCTTCTAGCATGCTCATGAGGTGTGTTCCTGTCAATGGAGTTTCTATGAAGGTCACGTCCATCGCTGGAATACATATCTAAGCCGTACTTGTCATAGCCGAGGAGGAATTCCTCCTCGGACCGTCCTCCACTCTTTTCTTATCTATGAGACTCTAAACTGAAATGCCTCATAACTGTTTATCCCTCCTCGAACATGCCCACATCCACAGATAAAACCTAAGGCCCAGTATATAATTTTTGGTCCTTATCCCTACATTAGGTTATTTATTTTTATTGGTGTAGAGTTTTTGTTTCTAAAAAAAAAAAAGAAAAAAAAAAAAAAAAAAGATACGACAAGAGTATCAAATAATTTCCCATTTAAAACAAGAAACACATTTTTTTTAAATAGTTTTTTCACAAGCCTTAATGTGACTATCTGATTGGAATTTAACAAAAGTGTAATCTGTGATGGATCCACCTTAAATGATCACAATTTTTTTTCCTTTCTACAAATCAATCACAACTCATTACTTTATTATATGGGAAAAAGGAAAAAAGGTTATGAAAAATGTTTATCCTAAATTGCAAAGCCATACCCTTGAAATTTATGGTCATTTTATGTTACAGGGGATTATGTTGCAAAGTTATTAAATGGACCTTCTTTTTGTTTTTTCATGGTAAAGTAATTTATTAAAAAAAAAATGAAGGCTACTGTAAACTTGGGAGTTGGGATATACTATGGCTGACTCTTTTGACAGTCCAAAGACTCCAAACAAAAGAAAATACTATTACAACTTCTTGTAATTATTATTTCCTTACACTTTTATTCATTTGATTAAAATTAAATTCTTGGCGGACTTGCATTTCGGGTTTTTTAAGTTTTTCTAATGGGCATTCTCAAAAGAAAAAAAGAATCTTCTAATGGGATATAAAATTATTGTCATTTCATCAGAGAATTGTCATTTTAATATCCTCTTTCTAATTGGAGCATGATCCAACAAGCAGAAAAAAGGCTCCTGGAATTTTTGATAATTTTCTGCAAAGAATTAAGGAATTTGAACTTTTAAGAGAATTGAACACTCATGACTCATGATTGATTGATTGTTTAGATTTTGTGCCACACGGCCACCTTGGCAGTTTTAAGTCCAAATTTAAATCCTGTGTGAGTGGAGCCAAATCAAGCCACAGAACACAGACTCCTCAAAGCTCCTTTGAAAGTTAACGAGTTACAAAATAAGATTGGGTTTAGTCTTTCTTGATGAATCTCGATGGAGTACGTTCCTCTTGACACTAATAAGTAATAGCCTTCTTTTATATGATTTGCTAGCTATTTAATAAAACCGATGCTGGTTTGATTCTCCAAAAAAAGGGCTATATTTTCTTAGTGAATCTTGAAGGAGACTCTAATTGTTAATCTTCAGTTGAAGTCCTATTTGCAAGAGGGAAATAAATTTTTTTAATAGGGTAGCATTTTGCTTATGTTGTCTCGATATAGTTACAAATTTTAAAAATAAAATGAAAAAAAGTTTAGATTTAAATATGTTTGAAGTTATCTTTTTTTAATTAATGGCAATTAAAGAAATTATTCATGTGTAATTTTAGCCACATGACTTTGTTAAGGCGTAATATGACTTATTTAATTGAATAATATACATAAATAATCTTATAAATTGTCATGCAATGGATTTTTAAAAAAAAAAAAAAAAAAAAACTTTAAACATGTGTGAAGTTAAACTTTATTCAAATTAAATTGGCTTATTTATTTATTTTGATAGTTCTAAAAATATGGACATGGATAGGGATATACCCCTTTCGTTAAAACTTTATAGCAAAATACCCTTTGTCTGAAACTATTTTAGGATATGTCCCTGTTTTAAACTAGATTTTCTAAAAATCAAGTTTTAATGAAAAACTTGATTTGGCGAAAATCGAGTTATAGGCAATCAAACTAAAAAAAAAAAAAAAAGGCATGGAACTCAAGTTCCATGCAGAAAATTTCAAGAAACTCGATTTTCAGCAAATTGAGTTTTTCATTGAAAATCGATTTTCTAAAAATCGAGTTTCAAAATAGGGGCATATCCCTAAATAGTTTCAGATAGAAGGGCGTTTTACTGGAAAGTTTTGCAGAAAGCGGTAAAACCCCATTTTGGCCAGGGTTGGGGCCTAAAATGACCTTGATTATTTCATACCTTTTGTCAAACACATGAAACATGCTACTTAATTCAGTCAAACAAATGTAAGATTAATTCGAATCATTATTAAGTCCCAAAATTAAAGATGCAAGAGATTACAATAACTGAATAAAGTCTCCAAATTTTTATGATCAATGAACAATTTTTTTATGTAAGTAACTCAAATTACTTTGGTAATGAATTACTTTCTTCATGTAGCTCACAGTGCATCTTACCTCCTGCCACATTCAAGAAAAGCACTTCAGTTGATGAAAGAATTAAAAAAAAAAAAAAAAAACCAAAATATATGTAGAATGAGAACTAACACATTGACTAGATGAATTCAAAATTATTCTTAAAAAAAAAAATTAACATTGAAAACATGATTGGTTACCTGTTGCTTAGGAGAGATCCGAGTTAGGAAAAACTCTTGATATTCTAACAAGAACAACGACCTTCTTTTTGGCTTTTGATCGGCTTTGATATAGAACTCCTTATAACCAAAAATGTTCTCGATAAGTTGAACATTCATCATGAAGAAAATTTAAAAAAATGATAGGTATTCCATCTGCAGCCTCTAGTTAACTCCTAGTTTAAAACTCACTATATCAATGTTCAGAATAGGTGCTGCACTTGGATTTATATAGGCCTGAAAGTATATTTTCATATATTAATTTCCTATGCAACATTTAGGTTGTAAAATGTTATTCATCATGACATGATATGCTCTAAATTTCAAGATTAACAACTAATAAATTTATTGTTCCTATTAACTCTCCATATTTGCAAAGATATTCTAAGATCACCTACCAAAATTAGCTAGAACTCATAATCCTGCATGATTTATTTTTCAATTGCACATCAAGATTTCCATCTTAAGCTTATGTAAGAGACAAGTAATTACGCTAGTAAGATAAGGAAGAAATTTTGATTATGTTCAGTCCTCGTGCATGTATTCATTAATTTTTTTTTTTAAAGGCATGAGATTCACCGTCAATCACTTCATTTATCTAAAGCAAACTTTTTCATCACATTCATATAGCATCATCATCCAAGAGTTCTCTACATTCATAAAATGGGTTGTGTAAAAAAAAAGAGAGAAATTATAGATAACATAATACTGGACATGCCATTTATTTTTATAACAACTTTTTTATAAAAAGAAAAAGAAAAAAGAAAATTGATAGCAATTATTTATTTCAAAGTTTTACTCCCCCAAAGTAAACATGCGCATCTATATTCTATATATTACTAAAAGCTGAAACGTAGTAATTAATGTTGCTACGCTCACATTAAGCCATGTCAGCAGCCATGTCATTCCCATCCTGTTTCCTAAATTTATCATACAATTTTAAAATACTAATAAAACTAGAATTATTTCCAACCTATCTCCACCATAAAGCCCACTTCTTTTAAATTTAATTCCACCAGCCCACTTCTTCTAAATATAATTCTAACATAAAGCCCAAACCCAAGCCTTCTAAACTGAAAACCCTAAGAAACCCATGGTTACAACCTCTTGATTTCCTTCCCTTTTGTTTCTTACGTGTTCCTTCCCCTTCCCACCTTCTAACAACAGAATCCTCATGCCCCTTTTGTTTCTCACATGTTCCTTCCCCTTCCCCACCTTCTAACGACAACCTCTCTGTCTTCCTTACTCCTTTCCCCACAATATATAAATACTGACAGAAGCTGGATGCTTCAGTTCAGGTATCTCTAAATACTTGTTGCTCTATTCTTTTTGCTTGATTACTTGATGTTTTTTATTCCCTTCTTAAATTTTGTTACCGTCTGCTACCTCTTGAGTGTTGTGATGCGACTCAGATTAGTTTGTGTAGTCTGTACAAAATAAGGCAATATTGTTGCAGCTGAAATAATTTTCTGTGTATTTATTACAATGCCAAATATTGTAGAGCTCCTCTATGTATGTATTTAAATTTAAACAAACTGTATCAAATATCTGATCTCAATGTTGATTGGAGTTTATTTTTTGTTGGCTGTGTTATTGGATGTAGCAAGTCTTATATTTCAGTTTGGGAAGTTTTTTAATTTGAAGTTTTCTTGATGTTAAATACCATCTTGGATCTATGAATGCTTTAGTTTTGTTATATAAAAAAAAAAAGGTTACTTGCCGATAAGAGGAATGGTGTCTCTTAAGAATTGTTTTCCCTTAACTGAACATTTATTATTTTGATGTTCCATGTGTTACGATCTACCATCTCTAACCCTGCCAAAGCATTTATCAGTATTGGAAGCTCTGTTTGCTGATTGAGATAGAATTTTTCTGACTTACACATGTTCAACTCCACCTTTCAGTGGTAACTTCATCTTCATTGCTTTTCCACATAGGAACCTTACACTAACAAAGAAGATGCAATCAACTTTATCAATACCAGAGTTATTCCTCACCCATGGTTCAGGGAAATTTGCCTTAATGGTTAGCCCATTGGTGCCATTTCAGTAACCAAAAATTCAGACAATGATAAGTGTAGAGGTGAACTTGGCTATGTTTTGGGCTCCAAGTACTAAGACAGAGGGATTGCAACTAAAGCATTTAAGCAAGTGGCTAATACTATATTTGTTGAATAACCACACTTGGAAAGGCTTGAAGCTATAGTTGATGCAGAAAATGTGGGCTCCCAAAGGGTGCTAAAGAAGGCTGGGTTCTAGAGGAAATGTGTTCTAAGGAAGTATATGATTTTGAAGGGGAAAACTAAAGATCTGGTGATGTTTAGTCTTCTTTCTTATGATCCCAAGAGCTGACTATTTGTTCAAAGTTTTTGTTTTTTTTTTTTAATTTGTATGTGATTTATGAATCTTAAGCCATCCACTAGCAGAAAACATTAATTAAACTTCTATTCAAATGCTTTGAATGTTCTCCCTTGTCATATAGATCTTGAGATTATAAAATTTTGTATCCATAACATATAATATATATATATATATATATATATTTTTTTTTTTAAATGTTATTCCTACTACAATATTTCTATAAGATAGTAGCATATTAATCGTAAACATAGAAAATTAGTTCAGTGTCAGGCCATCTAGTATATAAAATTTTTACATATTGAAGTACAGGATGCATTTACCATATAATAAAATGCACATATAATTGAGGATTTAATTTAACTTAGGAACCGTGTGTTTATTGTATTACACTATATAATGGCACCTAAATTAGCTCTCTTGGCCTCCCTCTACCCTTCTTTAAAAGGGGAATATCAATTTATTTTGCCATGACCATCACCAAAGTTAATAACTTTTTCTTCAGTAACTGAAATAGATATCAAAGATTTTCCAGCTATTTCAAATTTATTAATAATTGATTTATATATTGATACAACTTATATAGCTTTTGTTTTTGGACAACTCTCTTTCGGTTTCTGCTTGCAATATATAATGATTGGACTGTCATCAATACATATGTTGTAGGTGAACTTCTGTCTTCTCACACTCTCTACACTGATTTAAACAACTAAAAAGCAAGCTTGTGGCTGTATGGCACAGGTTTGTTAATATAAACATACGACTATTTATTGAATAGGTTACATGTCCACAACTGCTATTTTATCATTAATTAATAAAAGTAACAAACAAGAGTTTTCTTAATTTCCTAGCAAGACTATGCCTGGCATCATGTGATTGGAAATACAACTTAATTAAGCAATTGCTAGGAATGCTCACGTGCAGTTTCTTCAAGGCTTATGAGTAATTGTATTGAAATATACCTTTTAATGATGCAAAGAAAATCAGCAGGATGAATGCTCTAGGCTTTAATGGACTAGTGATTGCTAGGAAGGCTTGAAAAGGAAAACACACGGTCAAAGGTGACTAGATGGACCGGCCAAGAACCCTTTGATGCTTAAGTTAGTTTCTCTCTTAAAGTCTAGAGTTTCAACTTTTTAGGAGTTGTCTCCAACTTACCTTCATTTGATGTGAATGAGTGTTTATATAGTGTGCTCTTGAAGTGGTTACTTGTCTCGTAACTTCCCTTATATTTGAGGAAGTCAGAAGGTTCAGCGTTAACTTTCACAACTGCTATAGGAGTTAGAATATTCAATTCTATCTTCTATAACTGTCGTTGGAAGTTAAATACTTAATATGAAGTTATAGCGATAAACCAAGATCTTACTCATGCCTCGAAATAATAACATGTGGTTCAATTCACTAGCACTAGCCCTTGTAGATAGATCTTTCTGGAATTTTCCCAAGTGTCGGGGGTCGTCCAAGTGCTTTCCTCATGGACAACCCATATGCCTATGGACGATCGTCCTACTAAGTATAACCATTCTTGTCTTCTTGACCTAGATGACTCTCATGGATGAATTGGAGTTGGTTCAATTTTCAGTTCACCATCACCTTTGGTTCCTAAACCTATCACCAAAATGTCATGTTCATTTTCAATGAATCTTTTGCATCAAGTAATTCCTTGTATCTTTCAAAATCAATCGTTTTATCATGTGGAATAAGTGAAGTTGTTGATATATCCCTTTCTTATTGAAAAATATTGTTGAAATGTTTAACCTTAAGAAAATAATAAATTTATTAGTTAAACACAACAAATAAAAATTTTATACACATATATATGTATATATATGCCACAAAAGATAAATTAAACCTGATGAAGCGTAAGTTCGTCAGTAGAGTTAGTCAGATGAAAGCAATACTCAGCCCTCAAGGGTGATCACCGATGTGGTGCCTGCCACAATGCCTCCGATGCCAAAGTCAATATAAGAAACTCTCTTGGGAATAAACAATGTAATTGAACAGAATGAAAGAGATCTCTTAGTGTCTATTTGTGTATATACCTTGTACTTGACAATGTGCGGGCTTTATATAGGCTTTCCCAGCTTCTAGCTGTTGAGGTAGTTATGGAGGTCTTAATGCTCCTTTTGGTAACGCTTGGTGCTGTGTAATGTGGCTTTAATGTGTTCCAACGACTCATACAATTGGCCTTGTAACCGTCATGGGTGTAATTGTGCTGAATTGAATGTATTGCTTTACCTTTGTCAGTGACGTGGGTATAGGATATGCTCGTCAAAGAATCTCCTCGTCTGTATCGAGATAGTCGTCCCTGGAAGACTATCTCGTTCATTTCGATCATTGGTTTCGTCAATCCTATCAGCTGCCCCCCGATTCTGTGGTCGTCGAGACGTGTCTTGACGACCATAGAATATGAAAGGTTATGGGCTGTAACTAACCCTTGAGGTTTTGTTCCGCATTCAATGCATAGTGGCGGCACCTCTTAGGTTGTGGATCACGTGGCACATTCTGACTGGTGGAGTTAATGCTCCAATTGGTGGGACTATTGGGCTTCCCGCTGGTTTTTCAGTTTCCCAAAGCCTTGGTTTTAAACTTTTCCTTTTCACTCCTTTCAAAATTCAACAATCATTGTTTGATCATCCTCTCCAGTGACCTCACTCTACAATTTCTCTCCGAACTAGTGTACGGTGTGGTGGTGCTTCCTCTATTGGTTACTTTTTAAAGGTACGCCCATTCTCTTTTCTTTTTTATGCCATTCTTCTCTGCCCTGTTACAACTTTGCCTCTGATTTCTTTCTTCTTTTCCCTTTTCGCTTTCGCTTATTCTTAATTCTTGGGGGTTTAGTTCAATATTGTGTCTTCTTCTTGGTTTTCATGGTTCATAGCTATAAGGTTAGGATAGTTTGCCCATCAATTTCATTCCTCTTTGCTCGCTTAGAAGGGTCTTTAGGTGTTTTCCCCCATATTAAGGACTTTGTTTTTTAGGGCAATTGTTTGAGCGTTGCATTGGTTGATTTGTTGCCTTTGCTTCGTCAGTCACTAGATTGGTTTGCAAACGAGGTTAGAAAGCGAGAGGATATGTCTGAGGTTAGGTCGAGCGAGCTTAAGACTGGGTTATCGTCCAACGGTGGCCCAGTGGAGGGGGATACCGCCGTTTCTGGCCCTCAAGAGGTTAGAGTTTTCTATGCTTTAGAGGAGAAGTGTGGACTGGACACTGACACACTGGGGAGATTTAAGGATAGATTTCAATTTCCAGATTGGGTTAGGGTTCGTCTGCCCAATGAGGAGGACCGGGCATGTTACTTCTTCCCAGGCGAGGTATGTTTTTACAAGTCTGCCTTCACCTGTGGGTTGAGGCTTCCTGTCCATCCCTTCCTGATGGAGCTATTAGACCACTTTGGTATTGCTCCTAGGCAGCTTATACCTAATTCGTGGAGAATATTGGTCAGCTGTATGGGAATATGGTTAGCTGCTACTGACGAAGATATGCTTAGGGTTGATGAGCTTTACTATCTGTACCGCTTAAAATCGTCAAAGGAGCACGGGTACTATGAACTGGTGCCTTGGGAGAGGGGGACTAGGATTGTCAAAAAGTTACCTTCGTCATTCAGGTACTGGAAGTCTAGATTTTTCTTTGTGTCTGGGGACAATTTTGAGACTCCCTCAGGCGAGGTTTGGGGTGATCTCCCGAGGTTGCATCGTTGGTGGGGAACCCCGACCTTAGGTGCGTCAATATTCCTTTTCGTCCATTAAGTTTTGTCGTGCTTGCCTTTATCGCTATTGATTCTCTTACTTCTTCTTTTGCGCAGTTAAGAGACGGCCAAAACTGAAGAGCAGGTATAAGAAGCGAGTACAAAACGCGATTGAATACGCGCAGACGATTGAGAGCTGGGATGACCTTATGGACCCAAAGACCCTTGTCTTCTACTGTCTCGGTCCAGATCCTTCCAGTTTCGTCCTGCGGAATCTTGAAATTGAAGGAAAAAAAGTAAGTATTGGGTTCGTTAATGTTCACATTTTCTCACTCCCTTTTTTTATTATTTTATTTTATTTTTTTATTTTAAACAAGTGTTTCCTTCTTGTAGAGATGACGACCAAGTTTAACAAAGGCACGTACGCTAAGATGAGGTCCAAGAAAGACGAGCCTTTAACGAACTTGGGAAAGAAAACGGTGCGCGTTACTGGAAAGGGTGGCTCTGTCCCTCAACCTTCCTCCGTCAGCCCGCTCGTATCAGGAGCTCTGGTGACGAGGACTGCTTCCCCCACGACTTCTGTGGAAGAGATTGGGGGTACTCCAATCTCCAAGAGGCCGAGGTTGTCCGAGAAGGAGAAGGAGAAAGGCGACCCTTGTCCATCCACGTTCTGGAGTGATGAGAGGCTTGCAGTGGACAGGGCTCTTAAGGTCATGACTACTGCAGATTTGAAGGTCCTTTCCGATGTCCCCTTCAATGACGTGGCTGCTCGACACGTCCATAAGCTTGTACAGGTTAGCTTGTCTGCGCCCCCTCCCCCCCCCCTTTTTTTTAATGATGACTCTGGACCTCTTTTCCAGGTACTGGGAGAAAGTCTCCATATCACTTCGGAGTATCTCACACAAGAGGCTAGGGTGGCGTCTCTTACGTCCAGGATGGAAACTCTGGAGGCGAAGAACTCTACTTTGAAAAAGAATCTTATTAACTCCATGGGTGAGGCTACATCACTGAAGGAGACGGTGAAGAAACTGGGTGACGACCTCAAGGCTGAGCGTCAGTTGACTTTGGCAAAAGATGAGTAGCTTTTGGGAGCCAAAGAGAGTCTTAAGACTATTGCTGCAAGGTCCATAGAGGCTTTCCAGACTATAGACGAGTACCAGATAGTCCTATTTAGCTGGTATTTCAAAGGTTTTGAGCTCCTGTGAAGGTACCTCGTCAAGCATCCTACCGGAGTAGACATGGAGAATTTGGACTTAGAAGAGGTGGATCAGGAGATGGCTGCCGACGAGGCTGTCCAATCTTCTGCCACTGAGCCCGATGCTCCTAGAGAGGTTCCAACCAATGACGCTCCTGCCGGTGATGACGATGCGACCAATGCCTGAACCTGACACTTACGAAAAAAATTTCTTTGCCCTTTTTTTTTTTATATATATGCCCGTTGTTCTCAGGGTTGTTTTGTAAGTCTAATTTCAGAACAATTTTCTTTTGATGTAATTTGAGAACAATGTTTTTGGCCCAACGTTTATGGGTCTTTTGAATGTGAAAACAATAGTAGTTGCCCTTGGTTTTTGGGCTTTCAATTAATTTTGCTGCATACTTACTTGTTGTAAACACAAATTTTTGCAGAAAATCAAACAATTGAAAAAGAAATATGGTTTGCAAATATAAATTTGTATTGATGAATAATAAGTACAATCTCTATTTCAATTCTTTTACAAAAAAAATACCCTCTGATTCTATCTTCTTTGAACTTGACTCGAACAAGGACTCTTCTTGACTTTAGTTGAAAGATGGATTGAACGGTCTCCACAACAAATCTCTAGCTTCGAGCTTATTAGAGATTTATTGTTCTTCAAGTCTTTGAATATGAAGATTTTTAGGTTGAAGTTCTTCGGGGCTTTAGAGGCTTGATCCGTTGAGCTTCAAGGATTTGAGGTTTGTTGAAGTTTATGGAGGCTTTTTAGCTTAATTCCAATAGAACTTCAAAGAACTTGTTTGGATGTTCTTCGTGTGTTCTTGAGGCAGAATTTCTCCAGAGCTTTGACGTTTTTGAAAAATTGTTTTCTTCCTTGAGAGGAGGTATGCTCTCTATTTCTAGTGATTTCAGAGGACAAGCTCCCCTTTGAATTGATAGGCTTGAAAATATGTGGTAGGCTCCTGATTAGCCCAAATTTTGCCTAGAGATAATTATCTCTATTTATCTATTTTGATAAATATCATATTTTGATAAAGATAATAATCAATAAAGATAAATAATTACCTCTATTTAAATTATTTTAATAAAGATAATTATCTATCAAATTTTGAATAGAAATTTATCTTTATCTTATTTATTTATTTATTTCAATAAAGATAATTATTCATAAATTTTAAATATGAAATCTATCTTGATTTTGTGAGCCAAATGACACGTGGCAAATTTTGATATGCCAATGTGATGTCAATTTGGATAACACATGTCATCATCTAATTTGATTAATTTAATGACATTAATTTAGAATCTGCCGCTAAATTTTGATGTGGCAATTTGAGATTGGCTTAAAATTTTGCATCCTACACTTGTATCTATGGTTGTGCACTTGTTGATTCATTGTATGCTTGTGCAATATTTCATCCGTCCATCCCTTGTACTTAGTTTCTTTTTTTTTTTTTCTTTTTTTTTTTTTAACTCAAACCTTTGTACTTAGTTTCGTTCTGACTTGTTGTAGGGCTCTTGTTTCTTAAAGGGATCTTCTCGTTGTCAGTAACTCTCACCTCCGCCCATGCGGAACCTTGTTACTCAGCCATTTTTGCCTTATGTGACTTACTCCCCTTTAGTAATCTTTTAATCGACAGTAACTTACATCTGTTTAAGCGGAATCTTGTTACTTAGCCATTTTTGGCTTATTTGATTTACACATATTATCATCGTCAGTTACTTACATCCGTCTGGGCAGAATCTTGTTACTGAGTCATATTTGGTTTACGTGACTGTCTTCGTCAGTAACTTACATCCGTCTAGACGGAATCTTGTTACTTGACCATTTTTGGTTTCGGGGAATTTCTTTGTCAGTAACTTACATCCGTCTAGGCGGAATTTTGTTACTTTAGTCGTTTTTGGTTTTTGTGGAATTTCTTCTTCAGTAACTTACATCTGTCTAGGCGGAATTTTGTTACTTAGCCATTGTTGGCTTCTTTTGTGGAATTTCTTCGTCAGTAACTTACATCCGTCTAGGCGGAATCTTGTTACTTAGCCATTTTTGGCTTCTTTTGTGGAATTTCTTCGTCAATAACTTACATCCGTCTATGCGGAATCTTGTTACTAAGCCATTTTTTGCTTTTGTGACTTTATTGTTGACCAAACCTGTTTGCACATAGATATTAGCTGAATAATTCATTTATTGACCTTTAATAACGAACACATTTATTTATTACATCTATCGATGGTATTTCTTCAAATGCTCAATGTTCCATTGCCTTGGTAGCCTCTGCCCGTCTAGGGTCTCCAGGTGGTAACTGCCTTGTCTGGAGTAATGAACGACTCGGTAGGGTCCTTCCCATATGGGGTTGAGCTTTCCTTGTGTGGAGTCTCTGGTGGCTGTGGTGACCTTACACAGGACAAGGTCGCCTATGCTAAGTCGTCTGAGCTTTACCCTCTTGTTGTAATAGTCAGCCATTTTCTGCCGGTATTCCGTCATTCTACTGCAAGCTTTGTCTCTTACTTCGTCTAGGCAGTCCAGGTTTACTCGTAGAAGATCGTCATTGTTTTCTCCATTGAATACTTCTTGTCTGGTGCTAGTCATCCCTACCTCGATTGGGATCACAGCTTCGGTACCGTAGGTAAGTCTGAAGGGGGTTTCTCTCGTTGGGGTTCTCGTTGTGGTTCTGTAAGCCCATAAGACATTGGGTAATTCTTCTGGCCAGGCTCCTTTTGCATCGTCCAGCTTCATTTTGATGATCTTGAGTAGTGTTCGATTTGTCACCTCTGTTTGTCCATTCGCTTGTGGGTGCCTTGGGGATGAGAACTGGTTCTTGATGCCTAGTCCCAAGCAGAAGTCCCTAAAACTTTGGCTGTCGAATTGTCGTCCATTGTCTGATATAATCGTTCGTAGGATCCCAAACCTGCAAACTATATTCTTCCACACGAAGCTCTAGATTCTTACTTTGGTGATGGTCGCCAGTGCCTCTGCTTCAACCCATTTAGTAAAGTATTCAATAGCGACTAGCAAGAATTTTACCTGACCTTTGCCTTGAGGCAGCGGGCCAATGATGTCGATTCCCCATTGCACAAACGGCCATGGGGACGCAATGGTCGTCAGTTTCTCTGTTGGAAGTCGCTGAACACTCCCAAACCTTTGACACTTGTCATATTTCTTGACGAACTTTGTTGCGTCTACCTGCATTGTGGGCCAGAAATAGCCCATTCGAATGATCTTGCTTACCAAGGACCTAGGACCAGCATGATCTCCACAAATCCCTTCATGGATTTCCTTCAGGACATACTTTGCTTCTTCTTCGTCAACACACTTCAAGTAAGGCATGGAGAAGCCCCTCTTGTATAGGGTGTCGTTCAGGATCGTAAATCTAGCCGCCCTCTTTCAGACCTTCTTGGCTTCGTCTGCATTCTGAGGGAGGTGCCCGTCCTAAAGGAAAGATACAATAGGTGTCATCCAGCTATTCGTGCTCTAGATTACGAAAGTCGGAATTTCTTCAATGTTGGGATTTTTCTGGATTTCCATCATCAGATCTGCATTCACTCCTCCTTCTTCTGAAGAGGCCATCTTTGAGACTTCGTCTGCTGCCATATTCTAGCTTCTGGGAATCTGGACGAACTCAACTTCTTTGAACTCCTACAGTTAGACGTTTCGTCAGCCTGAGGTATTTCTGCATTCTTTCTTCCTTGGCTTCATATTCTCCCTTGATTTGCCTGATTACTAGCTTTGAATCATTTTGGATAAGTAGGTTCCTGGCACCAAACTTTTTTCCAAGTCTCAAACCCATCAGAATTCCTTCGTATTCGGCCTCGTTGTTGGTGGCCGAGAACTTCAGCTGAACTCCATACTTTAGTTTTTCTCCATCGGGGGTGATTATGACGACCTCTACTCCCCCCCTGTTTTAGGCTGACGAACCGTCGGTCTGTATCATCTACGGTTTGTCTTTGCTGGCGAGGTTTTCTCCGTCTGGAAAGGTAAACTCGGCGATGAAGTCTGCCAGAGCTTGTACTTTAATGGCTGTTCTGGGATGGTACTTAACATCGAATTGGCTAAACTCAATTGCCCATTGGACCATTCTCGCAACTGCCTCGGGTTTGTTCATAGACTTCTTGATAGGCTGATCTATCATCACCAAGATTGGATTCACCTGGAAGTACTGCCTGAGTTTGCGTGAGGCTACTATCAATGCGAACGTGATTTTTTCAATCTTTGGATACTTGGACTCAGCTCCTTGGAAGGCTTGGCTGACGTAATAAACTGGAAGCTGTTTCCTATCTTCTTCTCGGATCAGGGCTGTACTGACGGCTGTAGCTGTAGCTGATACTCCTAAGTATAAATACAAGTTCTCACCTTCTTTGGACGAGCTTAGAAGTGGTGGATTGCTCAAGTAGCGTTTGAGCTCTTGGAAGGCCGTTTCACATTCGTTGGTCCAGGCAAAAGCCTGTTTCAAGATCTTGAAGAAGAGTAGACATTTGTCCGTCGCTCTAAAGACGAACCTATTGAGGGCTGCAATCCGACCCGTGAGCTTCTGGACCTCCTTGACGGTCTTGGGTGATGCCATGTTGATTATGGCTTGCACCTTCTCCGGATTTGCTTCTATTCCTCTCTAGGACACCATGAATCCCAGGAATTTTCCTGAGGCAACACCAAAAACACACTTACTAGGATTCAGCTTCATTTGATATTGTTTGAGGGTAGCGAATGTCTCTTTGAGGTCGTCCAGATGGTCAAGTTCTTCCTTGCTTTTGACGAGCATATCATCCACATACATTTCCATATTCTGGCCTATCTACTTGTTGAACATTTTGTTCACCAACCTCTGATAAGTAGCACTTGTATTCTTCAGTCCAAATGGCATTACCTTATAGCAATAGAGCCCTTGACTGGTGATGAAGGCCGTTTTCTCCTGATCTTCGTCAGCCATTTTTATCTGGTTATATCCTGAGAAAGCATCCATGAATGTCAATAGCTTGTGTCCAGCTGTAGAGTCTACGAGCTGGTCTATTCTTGGAAGAAGGAAACTGTCCTTCGGGCAGGCCTTGTTCAGGTCCGTGAAGTCCACGCACATTCTCCACTTCCCATTTGCTTTCTTTACCAGAACGACATTTGTGAGCCAGTCTGGATAGTATACTTCTTGGATGAAGTCTGCAGTTAAGAGTTTGTTCACTTCGTCAGCGATTGCTTGGCCTCTTTCGGGTGCGAAGACTTTTCGTCTCTGCTTGACGGGCTTCCTCTCTGGGTCTACATTCAACCCGTGTTGGATGACTTCTGGAGATATGCCTGGCATGTCGTCGTGGCTCCAAGCAAAGACATCTAGGTTTTCCTTAAGAAATTGGACGAGCTTTGTTCTCATCTCAGGACTTAGAGTCGTCCCTATCCTGGTTGTTTTTGTTGCCTCTCCTTCGGCCAGCTCCATTGTTTCCAGGGCTTCCACCTTTTCTTCCTCATTTTCTTCGATTATCCATGTATGGTTCTCCTTTGCTGCCAAGAGGGCCTGGTAGCATTCTCGAGTTAGAACTTGATCTCTTTTAACTTCGCCAACACCGTTTTCCGTTGGAAATTTTACCTTCAGGCAGTAGGTAGATGTGGACGCCTTCCACTTGTTGAGTGCTGGCCTTCCAATGATGACGTTGTAGGATGAGGGGCAATCTACCACCAAGAAGTCCAGCTGATGGGTCAACTACTTCGGGTATGTCCCCACAGTTACTGTCAACGTCACTATGCCCTTGGGATATACCCTGTGACCACTGAAACTGACGAAGGTGGAATCAAAGGGACGCAGTCTTCTTGGATCAGCTTCAATTGCTGAAATGCAAGGAAGTAGATGATGTCAGCGGAGCTACCATTGTCCACAAGGAACCTTTTGGTGTTGAACCCTTCTATGGTAAGCATTATGACTAAAGGGTCGTTGTGAGGCTGCTTCACTCCCCTAGCATCACTCTCGTTGAAAGTCATGTCCTGATCAGTTCGTCTATGCTTCGATGGTGGCGCCATGTGGACGCTGTTCACCCGCCGTTGATGTGCTTTTTTAAGGGACTTGAATGAGCCTCCTGTGATGGGCCCCCCTGCAATCGTCTGTATTTCCCCGATCACATTTTGAGGAGGTTGGGATTGACGGTCATCGCCCCTGGACGAGGACTTATGCTAGCCCTTGTTCTCGTCACGGAATTTACTGTACTCCCCCTTCTTCACAAACTTCTGCAACTTCCCCTTTTGTATCAATTTTTCTATTTGCTCTTTGAGGTCCCGACAATCTTCGGTATAATGGCCATGATCTTTGTGAAATCGGCAGTACTTATTCTTATCGCAGACGTTAGGAGACGAGTGCAATGGTCGCGGCCATTTAAGGTAGTGTTCGTCCTTAATCTGCGTTAGAATTTTATCAACAGGCATAACAAGAGGAGTAAATTTTACAGTCCACAAACTTTTATCATCTTTCCTTCTGATTCCGTCATTGGTTCGATGATCTGGGTGCTCATGCTTTTGCCCTTTACAGTCGGCTTCTTTCCTTCCTTTGTCCCCTGGTCTCTCTATGTCCCTGATGGCGGCCAATGCGTCTTTAGTGTTCATGTACTTTTGTGCTTTAAGGAGCATCTCGGCCATCGTCTTTGGGGGGATTCTTCGCCAGTGATGTAACGAGCTCTCTGGATCTCAACCCCGCCTTGAAGGTAGTCAGCTGCACCTTATCGTCAGCCTTGTCTACCTCTAGTGTCTCCCAAGTGAAGCGTTTCACATAAGACCTCAGGGTTTCCTTCTCTCCCTGCCTGATGGCTGATGGTGAGCAAGTGGTCCGCGGTCCTCTTTGGTCGTTGTCCTCCAATGAAGTGACGCAGGAAGGTGTTGCACAACTGCTCGAAGGTGTCAATGGACGATGTTGGCAACTTTGTGAACCATTCCCGTGTAGCTCCCTTGAGAGTGGTTGGGAAGGAACGACACAATATTTTGTCTGGGGGCTGCTGGAGTCCTAGTGTTGTTTTGAAGGTGTTAAGATGATCCTAAGGATCCTTTAGCCCATTAAAAGGTTCAAGTTGAGGTAGCCGAAATTTCGACGGCACTGGACAGTCGAGGACTGCTATGGTGAACGGCAAATCCGTTGCCCTGACCATTCGATTTACACTCCGTTCTGTTTTCTCCTTGATGGCGTTCCTAAGTTCGTCCATCTCCCTCCTCATCTCTTGGAATAGGTCCGAGTTCTGCTCGTTTGGAGTGGTAGGCCTTCGATGGTCACTTCTTCTATGGCTATCTCCCTCGTCATCCTGATTTCCCTTAGACCAGTTCTCCTCCTGATGAAATCGTAGCTTCATTTCCTGATTTTGTCTGGTCAGTTCTTCAACGGTGGCTGCAAGAGCCTGAACTTGCTGTGCTAGGGCTGCGGAATCTTGATTGGACTCCATCTGAGAGAAATAGTTGATTGGAAACTACTTTTTCGAGATTGAACATGAAAATGTCGTTCCCATAGACGGCGCCAAACTGATGAAGCGTAAGTTCGTCAGTAGAGTTAGTCAAATGGAAGCAATACTCAGCCTTTAAGGGTGGTCATCGGTGTGGTGCCTCCCACAATGTCTCCGATGCCAAAGTCAGTATAAGAAACTCTCTTGGGAATAAACAATGTAATTGAACAGAATGAAAGAGATCTCTTAGTGTCTATGTGTGTATATACCTTGTACTTGACAATGTGCGAGCTTTATATAGGCTTTCCCAGCTTCTAGCCGTTGAGGTAGTTATGGAGGTCTTAATGCTCCTTTTGGTAACGCCTAGTGCTGTGTAATGTGGCTTTAATGTGTTCCAACGGCTCATACAGTTGGCCTTGTAGGTGTAATTGTGCTGAATTGAATGTATTACTTTACCTTCGTCAGTGACGTGGGTATAGGATATGCTCGTCAAAGCATCTCCTTGTCTGTATTGAGATAGTCGTCCCTGGAAGACTATCTCGTTCATTCCAATCATTGGTTTCGTCAGTCCCATCAAAACCAAATGAACATTGAACAGTCAGACATTATTAACAATTTACATACATACATACATACATACATACATACATACATACATACATATATATATATATATATATATAAATTAAGTGGATTATAAATATTTAAGTCATTTTTTAGGTCTTATGGGTATTTCAGTCACTTTTTAGGTTACAAGGTCCTTTTAGTCATTTTTTTGGTTTCAAGCTCATTTCGGTCATTGTGTAGGTTTCATTGTTGTTTTGGTCTTTTTTTAGGTTTTATGGTAATTTTGGTCTTTTTTTATTTATTTATAATGTTTCAGGTCCATTTGGTCAATTTTTTTTTCTAAGGGTATTTTGGTCATTTTTTAAGTTTAATGGTTATTCCGGTCATTTTTTAGGCTTTATAGTAATTTTGGTAATTTTTTTTTAGTTTTAGGGTGATTCTATTATTTTTTAGGTTCTAAGGTTTTTTTCGGTCTTTTTTTTAAGGTTTCGGGGGTATTATGGTAATTGGTGAGGACAAAAGGAACCATCGAATATGACAAAAGTACCACAGAGTGTGAGAAATGTACAGTCTACTGTGATGTTGGTACTGCCTAATGTGATAATGAAATCATCAAATGTGATAAAGAAATAAGGGGAGCACAAAATGTTACAAAAGTACAGTTACATGTGATGTTGGTATTGCACAATGTGCAGACGGTACTGTCAAATGTGAGAAAAAAAAAATTAAAGTACAACTAAATGTGAGAAAAGTACGATTAAATGTGATGTTTGTATTGCATATTGTGATAATAGAACCATCATTTGTGAGAAAAAAAAAATTGAACCACCAAACGTGACAAAAGTACAGTCAGATGTGATTTTGATATTGCACAATCTGAAGAAGATACCATCAAATGTTAGAAAAAAAATACGAGTACAACCAAATGTGACAAAAGTTTTTTCATATATGTTGTTGGTACTGCTTAATATGATAATGAAACTATCAAATGTGAGGAAAAAAAAAAGGAACTATCAAATGTGACAAAAATACAGTTACGTGTAATGTTGGTACTACCCAAATCCCAATGTGATGATGAAACTATCAAATGTGAGTAAAAATTAAAGTACCATTGAATGTGAAAAAAGTACGGTAAAATAAGATGTTAGTACTGCCCAATGTAACAATAGAACCATCAAATGTAAGAAAAAAAAAAAAAAAAAGGAACCACTGAATGTGATAAAAGTACAGTCACATGTGATGTTGGTATTGCACAATTTGAGGATGGTACTATCAAATGTAAGAAAAAAATACGACTACAACCGAATGTGGCAAAAGTACAGTCAAATGTGATGTTAGTACTGTCCAATGTGAGGAAAAAAATTAAAGTACCATCAAATGTGAGGAAAGTACAATCAAATATGATGTTAGTACTGCATAATGTGACAATGGAACCATCAAATGTGTGAAAGATAAGGGCATCACCGAATGTGACAAAAGTACAGTCACATGTGATGTTGATACTACACAATATGAGGATGGTAACATCAAATGTGAGAAAAAATAAAGGAACCACTGAATGTGATAAAAGTATAGTCATATGTGATGTTGGTACTGTATAATGTGAGAATGATATCTTCAAATGTAAGAAAAAAAATAAGGGAACTGCCGAATGTAACAAAAGTACAGTCAGATGTGATATTAATATTACACAATGTGAGGATGATACCATTAAATGTGGGGGGTACAGTAGAATTACCCATAATCACTAAATGAGATAATTAATTTCTTCCCCAATAATTTATTATTGATGGTAATTGAAGAAGTTAGATCATGTTGCAATCTTTTTTTTTTTTTTTTTTTGGGGATTGTTTCTAATTTTAGCTTAATATAATACATATATGTGACAACCGAGCACTAATAACGTCCTTTAAATTGCCGCATATTTTCCCCTCTTAAAAATTGCCTCATATTTGTGGTTTGAACTCATCTCCCACATCTCTCACTAGTTACCTATTAAAAAAAGAAATAGTTGAGAGAGACGAGGGACAGAAAATAAAGTAGTTGAGAGAGATGAGTGACTAAAAGTTCTATAGGGGCTTGATGAGAGAACCTAGACACCGTGAGCTTTGGATGGGTAGGTGCTTTTATTCAAATGCAAAAGAAGAAAAGTTCAGAGGATTGAGAGGAGGAAGGTGAAATGAAATGTAATGGTGGTGGGTGTGGTTTGGGTATGTGGAGTAAAGACTAGAGTAATGAGAAGGAAGAAAGGGTGTGAAGGCCGTTGGGAGAGTGTGTTGTGGTCTGACTTAATGGAAACAAGTCATGAGACTCATGACCACGAGTCCCACACAATTGCAAAGATTTACAAGAATGTCACAATATCTCAGTTTCTATAGCTTGAAACCCCCTAAAACTTGTTCTTAATTTTGGTAACTCCAACTCAATTTTTTAAGTTTTGAGTTATGGGAAGTAAAAACAAAAGTCGAACCAAATAATGTTTCTTAAGGTGGCGCTTGTAGATTTTGAAAAGGGTTTGGCTTACTTCGGTATTTTTTTAATTGGAATTTACTTTTGTTTTAATGAGAACTTGTCACATCACTCAATAACTATATAAGATTTAGAAATTAAAATCGATTATCACTTGTAATTATATATTTAAAATAAAAGAAAACATCGAGTAAAAAAATGGCTGGAAATAAACCAAACTCTTTTAAGAATTGGGTGATAAAATCTGAGTTTGGAATTAGTTTCGGCTAATACAAATTGAATCATCCTGGAGTGAATAAAATCCAAGTGGACCTGAATTGTCAACCAACTGTGACAAGCCCAGGTCCACCATATCTTCCCCCAAACGCTGCCGTTTTTACACTGCAAAAAAAAAAAAAAAAAAAAAAAAAAATCACAATTTTGGAGGGAATTGTAAATTCTTTACCTTGTTTCCCACCAAACGCAAACCCTCTCTGCTTTCTTTTCTCACATGAAACACTGAAAAGCCAGTCCACCCACCAAAGCGCCGTCGTTTTGGTTCCTGCCAGTGGCACAAACGGTAATTATCTACCCATTACTTTATATCATCTTTATCTACTAGTAATATATAGTTCTTGTTCAGTGATTCTCTTGTGTGGTTAGTGCATGGAAATTTTCAATTGATCCAAATTTGGCCAAAAGATATAAAAAAAAATTGTTACATCCAAAATACATGGTTTTGGAATATCTATTCTTATCTTGATTTTGATAATGTTAGAAAATTAGAAATGAAAACAAGACCCAGTAGGGAAAAAGAAATGGAAAATTTAATGGTGGTGATTTTGTGTAGTGATAGGTCAGTTTAATCAAGATTCCAAAACTTTATACTTGTTGGAATAGCTTATATTTATTTATAGTTATAACAACAAACAAAGCCTTAGTCCCATAATTATGGGGTCGACTATGAATTCTTCACAGATTAGTTAGAGTCGGCCATATGTTTGTGAAGTAACTTATAAAAAACTTATATTTTTTGCTGACTATTTGTATCTCACTATGTTCTTAATATAGTATCTGATAAAGCATTTTTTATATATTAGGAATTGTTCAAACTATGGATGAAAGTGGTCTTACTCAACAACCCAAAAAGCAGAAGCTAAATGAAGAACTAGACATTGTTGACAGGAACACCAAATGCTTACATAATTTACCGGAGGAGATTCTTCGATACATCCTATCCTTACTTCCAACAAGAGATGCTATTAGAACTAGCATACTTTGTAAGAGGTGGGAATACCTATGGACGTCCATTCCCAATCTTGATTTTGGTGGAATGGATCATGATAAGAGAATACTTTTCATGAATTATGTGGAAAGAGTGCTTCTTCTTCGCGACTCAACTGATATAAAAAGATTCAGTCTCTCTTGTCAAGTGCTATATGATGCATCTCATGTTAGCGCGTGGATCTCCACTGCAGTAAGGCGTAATGTTCAAAAGTTGTATCTTAGCCTTTACCATTTTGAAGAACCACTTTCATTACCTCATTGCTTGTTTAAATGTGTGACATTGACAGAGCTAGAACTTGAAATATATGGTATCCCTAAACTTCCTCCTACAGTTTGTTTCACAAATCTCAAGAGCTTAATTATTAGATATGTTACATTTTCCAATGAGTACTTAACCCAGAAGCTTTTTTCTGGACTGCCAGTCCTTGAGGAGTTGGAATTAGAGTATTGCAACTGGGTGAATATTAAGGTTGTGAGTATTTCTGCTCCAAAACTTCTTTATATTGGCATAACCGAAGATACCGAAAATCAGAATGATGAAAAGGGTTGTCAGGTCATGATTTCTGGAGTTAGTCTCAATGTATTTTATTATTTTGGTGAATTCTACAATGAATACCGTGTATACAACTCGTCCTCACTTGTAAATGCAACAATTGTTGTTGGTTGGTCTCTTCAGAGACAAAGGCAACTTGCCCACCGCATGTATATTCTTCTTACAGGGTTCTATAGAGTAAAAGAACTAATACTTGCAGACTGTGCTCTTAAGGTATGCTTTCTTCTCTCTTTATAAGGTTGTCTTTTTTGTTTTTGTTTTATTTTATTTTTCATTTTTAACTGTATGCATTGCTTGCACAAATATGTATCATTTATATCAAATTGGAAAAAGGTAACCGACTAAAGGTTGAAGCTAATGTCAGAATAGCATTTTGCGCTTTCATGTTTGTTGAGTTCTGAGTCTTGCGACACATGTTTGAAGAATATTCTTACATACGAGGAAATTTTACCACGCATAATGAGTCTTGAATCCTGATCAATTAATTATATGCAGTTAAAACTTACCTAAGCTTGAAACACTTTTTTTAACACTTAGCAAAAATATTTCTTCATATAATATTCAAAACTGTTTTAACTTTTGCTTACAAGCCACTGCCTTTGTGGGTATATCTATGCCAAACCCCCATTTAAAAATTCAATATTCCTGTCAAAACTTTTGAATATTATTGAACATAAAGAGAAATTAAGAAAGGAAGAACAAAAGAGATTAACATGGTTCAGTTATTGTGACCTACATGTACAACATCAAAAGTCAAATGATGCTATCTTTCATTCACTTGATTTAATAACACATTACAAGGCAATCCATATTTATAATGGAATTTGAAACTAGGTCAACTATTAATTTATTAAATCTATATTTTGAGTTGAGTTGGAATTTCAGATCAGTATGATTGATTTCCCCATTCCCTTGATTTACTCCTAGCAATCAATCATTTGATTTCATCTTCACTTGGTAGAAAGTGATACTTTCCAATAACCCCTCAATTTGTGTATTAATCTTTGATGAAATACACAACTTGTAGAAATTGAATCCAAAGCTTGGAGCTGTCTTATGAAATGATTGTATTTTTTTTGTCAAGAGTCTGGTAGCTCAACTAGCTGACACTTTCTAGTCTTTCCAACAGAGACGTCTAGGGGTCAGTCCTTCCTCCCTCAGCTATGGAATTATATATAAAAAATTAAAAATAATTTTTTTTTGGGAGTACAGGAAAATTAGTCAATAAAGGTGAACTTTGGTATGAGCTAATTTGAAGTATTAATATAAAGAAAACATGAGAAAGAAATAACGTAAGAGATTAACATTTTTTTGGTTACTAAGACCTACGTCTGCAACACCAAAAGCCTAATGGTGACTTCTTTTATTCACTTTGTTGATTATAAGTCTTAAGGGAACCCATATTTATGATGAGATTTACATAATTTGAAAATAAGTCAATTATCAATTTATTGTATATTTTGAAGTTGAATTTCATAGCAATCTAATTTATTTCTCCAATTCATTGATATGCTCCTAGGCTCGTGACAATTGATTCCTTAATTTTATCTTCAATGTGTGGATGGTGTCAATACTTTCAAATAATTTTTTGTAAATTTAAACGATCCCATTTTTCCTATAATTCCAAATAAGTTTTTCATTTTGTGATTAAATTATTTAATCATTTGATTTTTGGTTAAGCAAATTAGATGAATGATTAGAATTTTTATTTTTTATTATCTCTTTGCATTGGTGATGGACGTGTAGAGATTTGCAGTTGTGAAAGTCTTAGCAAAATAAAGTTAACATTAAAAAGGAAAATATCTTATCAAATACTTTGTGATAAATCTCGCCACACTCAAATAGAATACACAAAGGAGTTATCAATAAAAAGAAGTTTTATTGATGCTTATAACATTACACACTTTGCTACATGTACCACTCTTCACTATTTCACTCACTGCTTTTCTCCTTACACTTATTTGCTATCTCATTACTTATTCTTGGATAGCTATATCACTTCTTGAATACTACTCACTTCTTGGAAAGCCTTATATAGAGAACAACTACCACACTAAGGAGACAAGAAAGGAAACAACATCCTAAATTTACTTGTCTAACTAGTTAAAAAAGTAGATAAAATAGTAAAAGAAAAGTCAAGGAAGGAGCACTTCTTTGTCTTGAACTCTTCACCTACTGTCAAACATGCAAAACATTAGAAATTTTTACTGCTGGCTTAATGCTCTAGAGTCGGTGATAACTCTACATGATGAACTCACTAAATCAGTCCAAGAGGAAGTCCCTTGGTCTATGCTTTTTGCAGATGATATAATTTTAATGAATGAAACTAGAAATAGAGTTAATTTCAAGTTAGAAATTTGGCGAGATGCTTTAGAATCTAAATACTTTTGATTAAGAAGGACTAAAACAGAGTACACGGAATGTAAGTTTAGTAAAAGTAGAAACTGAACTTGATGGTTAAGAAACACTAAAGAGCGACAAGTTTCAATATCTTGGACTAATAATTAATAAAGATGGAGAGATTGAAGATGATGTGAAGCATAGGATAAAAACAAAGTGGATGAAGTGGAGAAGCACATTAGGAGTATTGTGTGATCATAGAATACCTATTAAGTTAAAGAAAATTTTTTAGAAGATTGTTATATGACCACCTATGCTCTATGGTACCAAATGTTGGGCTGTTAAGAAGCAACATATTCATAAAATAAGAGTAGCTGAAATAAGAGTGGAAATGCACGGAAAAATAAGATTTAAAATAAGAAAATCTGCTTAAAGATAGGGATATCCTTGTTGATGAAAAGATAAAGGTTAGTCACTTAATTTATCAAAATTTTAGTACCTATCAAAAAAAAAAAAAAAAAAAAAAGGAGAGTAACTTGAGATGGTTTGGTTATTTTGAGAGGAGAGAGACTAATGCTCCACTAAGAAAGAATTAGGTGATCTAAGTTGAGGGAATAAAAAAGGTAAAGTATGACCAAAAATTACATGCGGCCGATCCTAACCAATTTGTCAATTAGGGCCCATTTGGATAGAGGGGAGAAGGAGGAGGAGTGGTGGGGACTGGGGAGTAGAGTAAAGTTGGCTAAAATTAAGCTAATTTTGGGCCAAATTTACTCTATTTTACTCTACTCTCCTTCCTTCCTCTCAATCCAAACAGACCATTAAAGAACTAACAAAGAGTATGACTTTAGATAGAATAGAATGGAAGAAAAGAATACATGTGGCCGATCCTAACTAATTTGTTAAGGATCCATAGCTGACTCCTAAATTTTAGGTAAGGCTTTGTTGTTGTTGTTTTAAATTTGTTTGAGTCAGCTTAAGGGATAAATAGTTCCTAATATTCAAAGTCGACAGGTAAGGATACTGCGGTGTGGAAGATGAAGGAGTAGTAGCCATTAATAAGGGTGAAGCTGGTTATCAAGAAGAATTGTGACCAATTGACTCTAATGGCTCTGGTATCATGGATGTCTTAGTCTTAGACAACTATTGGAAAAAGGCCGTTAAAATATTAACCGTTCTCTGTTGATACATTTGACAATATATACAAAAGAGTAAGATAAGTATTTCCTAGTTTGGTAAAGCTGTAGAACAGAAACAGTTTTTCTGACAGTTTGAACTATAGTTATATAGTAACTTCATGCTCATCCTTATTCTAATCTAACTTATTCATACGCTCAATGAACGACTTATCCTGACCTCATCCAATCCTTACCACTTTGAGCCAAAGACCTACATCAGTACATGATTGGAAATTACTTAAGTTCTTGTTTAATTCTAATTTTTTCTTCTTGTTGCTTATCTCGTATTCATTAATCAAGCATCCATATTTGCATGCTGTTATAAATGCAGTAATCTTCTTGTATTCTTGCCACAGAAAGTCTTTTAATTATAACGCATTGCTGTTCATAGGCTTTAACATATGCAATAGAAGTTGTAGAACTCCTACCTCATATGCCTATCTTCAAAAACTTGGAGTATTTGGCATTCGATGAATCGCTGGTTAATCTTGACAGTGTAGCACTGCTGAAGATATTGCAAAAATCTCCGTGTCTTAAGACAATGGAGTTTTATGGGGTAACTTCACTATCTCTACATTGTTTATTATCATGTATGTGTTCTATATTATTATTTCTGATTTACCGTGATGGTTAAAACATTCACTTTGTAATTATAATTTAGGAGATCAATCTATCCTCAGATTATGAAAGGAATGATAGAATACTGGATCCAGTGCCTCTGTGTTTCTTGTCACAGCTCAATTGCATTAAAGTTTGTAATTATGAGGGAGACGAGAAGGAGCTATCTGCTGTAAAGATTTTGCTCAAGAATGCAGTGGTCTTGGACAAAATGGTCATAACCTGTTCACATCATTTTGCAAAGGACTTAGAGAAGCTGAAGAAGGTTCACGAACAGTTATTAAAGCTACCCAGAGGGTCAAAACATTGTGAATTGATTTTTGATTTGTACCTTTCTTGAGCTTTTACCTCCAGAAAAGCCATTAATTCCTATTTCATTATACTTCGAACTTCAAAAACTAAATTCCCTTTTTTCCTGTCTTGACCTTCTACGTACCCATGTAACTTGCTATTATGTAATGATCTTTTTTGTTAATTGATAATATAGTTTTGAATTTTCCAATCTATAAGCTTACACTCAATATATGTGTAGTACAGTACCTACTAGTTATGAAGCTAAAACAGATGGAATAAATTCTAGCTACTAAAAGGAAGAAAATGCGACTATATCATATTGTCTAATTGAGAAGATGGGGTAATGGGTAGAAGTTATGAACAATTTCCTTTTGACTTTTTAGCTTTCTTTGTATTATTGGTGATAAAATATATTTGGTTTCAATTTAGGCTACTGGTTATTAGCCTGAAGATATGACAAATGAATGCCCATTTGAGAGAGCACACTATTATAGTAGCAATAAGTAGGCTCCATGCACATTTAGTGAGATCTATGTGATATGGGAATACCTATAAATCAGTTCTTTAAAATTCTTTTTTTTATTGCTTTATGTTGAATATTGACGCTAGAGTTTTAGGCTTGTTGAGATTGCAATGACCATTTAGGCAACATTATCTTTGTCTGTGCAGCTAGGGATTTTCCTGGTTAGGCAATTTGGGTATATGCACATATAGAACCTTGTGAGAGACATATGCATTTAAGTTATATAACCATATAAGCGTAAATGGGATAATTAATTCCCCCCAATATCCCTAAAATAATATTTTTTTCCTCCCCAATAAGTTATTATGATAATAATTTTAAAAGTTAGATCATGTTACATTTATTTTTTGATTGGATTGTTTCTAATTTTGCCAAAATAGAATGCATATATGTGATAGCCCAACAATAATAACATTCTTTAAAGCACCTCATATTTGTGGTTTGAACTCTTCTTCCACTTCTCTCACTATTTACTTATCAACTGAATCATCCTTTAGTTGAGTGTAGGGATGGCAATTTTTGCCCGACCCACGGGTACCCGACCCGGCCCGACTCTAATGAGCCGGGTTTTACCCGATCCGTTTAGGAATAGGGTCGGGTATGGGTTTTAAAAAAAAACCCGAAGCGGGTTCGGGTCGGGTTCAGGTTTTATAAAAAAACCCGAGACCCGACCCGAGACCCGACCCGTTAAAAAACCCGAAACCCTAAATTACAAAAATACCCTCTCTATATATAATACCTGTAACGTAACCCTAATCCGTAATCCCTCATTTCTTCAGCCTCCCTCAGCTCAGTCCACACTCCCTCTCCCTCTCCCTCAATCCGAGACTCCCTCTCCCTCACTCCGAACGACACTCCCTCACTCCGGCACTCCCTCATTTTGCTCTGTTCTGATCTCCCTGGAAGACCCATCTGGTTTGTGCTCTCACCATCTTCCTCTTTCATTTTCCTTTTTTTTTTTTTTGTTTGTGTGGGGTTGAAAGCTTTGTTTGGTTTGGGCTTTTGGGTATTTCCTTTGTATGAGCTCGATCTGTGACTATTTTCCCGGTTTCTGCTTCTGGAAAGAATCTTCCTTCTTGTGATTTTTTCATTTTCTTCTTCAAATTAGAAAAAAAAAGTAATTTTTTTTAGGCCTGGTAAGAATGTTTCAGTGACAGTCTATTGTGTCGTTTAGCTCAGACTTTTTTGTTTTCTGAAAGAAATTAAAATTTTTTTTTCTATTTTCTGATCTTGGTTGCAGTAATATTGTTGTGGTCTTATGTTTGTGTCCTTTGAAAAATAATGGGTTTTTTTAAAAAAGGTTTATTTTGTGGTTTATGGGTTCGATCAGCGCTTATTTGCTCTGTTTTGGGTTTTGCTTGCAGAGTTTACTGTGGAATCTCCGAGACTTGGGCTTTGAAAAGCCGTTTGTTTTAGCTTTTTAAGGTAATATGTTGTGATTGTACGATATTATTAATTTTCTTGCTTGCATGTCTATTAAGGGTTAATGTGTTAGCATTTTCGTTATATACTATGTGTTTGGGTAACTCTGTAATTAACAGTGTTTTCGTAAAAAAAAATTTCCCTTTCTGGTTTGAGTTTGCTTGCTTTTTCTGTGTTGAGTAAATTTAAGATTGATTCTTGTTATCCTGGGGTTCAGTTAAGGACTATGTTGAAGTTTCTTTTTTGGGTCTTCTTTGATGTTTCAGTTTGGTTTATAATTTTGTAGGCTTAATGTGTTTTTTTTATTAGTTCAATATTAATGCTTTTGCATGTTTTATCATTTATGGTAGTGAATCAGTGAAACCAAGTGGGCCTGAATTGTCAACCAATTTTGACAAGCCTAGGTCCATCACATCTTCTCCCCCAAACGCTGTCGTTTTAAAAACCTATTTCACCGTCAATTTGGAGGGAACTCTTTACCTTGCTTCCCACCAAACCAAAAACCTTCTCTGCTTTCTTTTCTCACATCAAACGCTGAAACGCCAGTCCACTCCACCGACGTCGTTTTGGTTCCTGCCAGTGGCACAAACGGTAATTATCTACCCATTTCTTTACCATCTTTATATACTAGTATTATGTAGCTCTTGTTCAGTGATTATCTTGTGTTCCTAATGCATTGAAGTTTTCAATTTATCCAAATTTGGCCAAAAGATAAAAAAATTGTGACAATCAAAATACACGGTTTTGGAATTTCTGTTCTTTTCTTGATTTTGGTAATAATGTTAGGGAAAAAAAAATTTTAAAATTATTTAATAGTGGTGATTTTGTATAATGATAGGTCAGTCTAGTCAAGATTCCAAAAAGCTATACTTGTTGGAATACCTCATGTTTATAGCTATAAAAACAAAATCCAAAATATTGGGGTAGGCTATCGATTCTCGACAGATTAGTTAGGGTCTGCCATATGTTTGTGAAGTAGCTTATAAAAAACTAATGTTTAAACTATTTTGCATCTCACTATGTTCTTAATATAGTAGCTGTTTCTGGGTCTTGTATCTGATAAAGCATTTTGTATATTAAAGGAATTGTTCAAACTATGGATGGAAGTGGTCTTACTCAACAACCCAAAAAACCGAAGCTAAATGAAGAACAAGACGTTGTTGACAGGAACATCAAATGCTTACATAATTTACCCGAGGAGATTCTTCGATACATCCTATCCTTACTTCCAACAAAAGATGCTATTAGAACTAGCGTACTTTGCAAGAGGTGGGAATACCTCTGGACCTCCATTCCCAATCTTGATTTTAAAGGGTCAGAGCGGGCTAAGAGAAAGCAATTCATGAATTTTGCGGAAAGGGTGCTTCTTCTTCGCGACTCTTCTGATATAAAAAAATTCACTCTCTCTTGTGATGTGCTACGTGATGCATCTCATGTAAGTGCATGGATCTCTGCTGCAGTAAGGCGTAATGTTCAACAGCTGTATATTAGCCTTTGCAATTTCAGAGAACCATTTTCATTGCCTCATAGCTTGTTTACTTGTATGACACTGACAGAGTTAGAACTTAAAATGCCTTGTATCCTCAAACTTCCTCCTACAATTTGCTTCACAAATCTCAAGACCTTAAATTTTGGATATGTTACATTTTCCAATGAGTACTTAACCCAGAAGCTTTTTTCTGGACTGCCAGTCCTTGAGAAGTTGGAATTAGAGTATTGCAACTGGGTGAATATTAAGGTTGTGAGTATTTCTGCTCCAAAACTTCTTTATATTGGCATAAACGAAGATACAGAAAATCAGGATGATGAAAAGGGTTGTCAGGTCATGATTTCTGGAGTTAGTCTCAATGTATTTTATTATTATGGTGAATTCTACAATGAATACCGTGTATACAACTCATCCTCACTTGTAGATGCATCGATTTATGTTGGTTGGTCTCTTCAGAGACAAAGGCAAGTTGCCCACCGCATGTATGTTCTTCTTACAGGGTTCTATAGAGTAAAAAAACTAATACTTACAGACACTGCTCTTGAGGTATGCTTTCTTCTCTCTTTATAAGGTTGTCTTGTTTTTGTTTTTTTATTTTTTATTTTTTATTTTTAACTGTATGAATTGCTTGCACAAATATGTATCTTTTATATCAAATTGGAAAAAGGTAACCGACTAAAGGTTGAAGCTAATGTCAGAATAGCATTTTGGGCTTTCATGTTTGTTGAGTTCTGAGTCTTGTGACACATGTTTGAAGAATATTCTTACATACGAGGAAATTTTACCACGCATAATGAGTCTTGAATCCTGACCAATTAATTATATGCAGTAACTTACCTAAGCTTGAAACACCTTTTTTAACACTTAACAAAAATATTTCTTCATATAATATTCAAAACTGTTTTAACTTTTGCTTACAAGCCACTGCCTTTGTGGGTATATCTAAGCCAAACTCCCATTTAAAAATTCAATATTCCTGTCAAAACTTTGGAATATTATTGAACATAAAGAGAAATTAAGAAAGGAAGAACAAAAGAGATTAACATGGTTTAGTCATTATGACCTACATGTACAACATCAAAAGTCAAAGGACTATCTTTCATTCACTTGATTTATAAGACATGTTTATAAGACATTACATGGCAATCCATATTTATAATGGAATTTGAAACTAGGTCAACTATTAATTTATTACATCTATTGGGTTGAGTTGGAATTTCAAATCAATATAATTGATTTCCCCAACCCCTTGATTTACTTCTAGCAATCAATCATTTGATTTCATCTTCACTTGGTAGAAAGTGATACTTTCCAATAATCCCTCAAGTTGTGGATTAATCTTTGATGAAATACACAACTTGCAGAAATTGAACCCAAAGCTTGGAGTTGTCTTATGAAATTATTGTACTTTTTTTGTCAAGAGTCTGGTAGCTCAACTAGCTGACACTTTCTAGTATTTCCAACAGAGACGTTTAGGGTTCAATCCTTCCTCCCCCAACTATGGAATTATATATAAAAAAAAATTAAAAAATAAAACTTCTTTTTTGGGAGTACAAGAAAATTAGTCAATAAAGGAAAATTTTGGTATGAACTAATTTGAAGTATTAATATAAAGAAAATATGAGAAAGAAAAAAAAAAAAAAAAAAAGAGAGATTAACATTTTTTGGTAACTAAGACCTATGTCCACAACACCAAAAGCCTGATGGTGACTTCTTTTATTCACTGTGTTGATAATAAGCCTTAAGGGAACCCATATTTATAATGAGATTTGCATAATTTGAAAATAAGTCAATTATCAATTTCGTGTATATTTTGAAGTTGAATTTCATATCAATATAATTGATTTCTCCAATTCATTGATTTACTCCTAGGCTTGTGACAATCGATTCCTTAATTTTATCTTCAATGTGTGGAAGGTGTCAATACTTTCAAATAATTTCTTTCTAAATTAAAATGATCCCATATTCCCTTTAATTCCAAATAAGTTTTTCATTTTGTGGACAAGTATCGGAATGGGTTGGGAGGATTTTAGCAAAAATGGTTAGTTTGAGGTAGGGGTGGGGGATAGAGTGAAGTTTTGGACAGATCAGTGGTGTGGGGATTCACCATTCCAATTGACCTTTCTGGTTGTGTTTGGAATTGCTTCCAATAAAGAAGCCTTTGTGGCCTCTTCTCTTGAAAGATTGGGGATAGAGGAACAGAGAAGCTGAGATGTTCATTTCATTCAGAGACCAATGATTGGAGATGGGTGTTGTGGATGAATTTCTTCGTACTTTGGGTTCTAACTTACCTCCAATTGAGAATGGAGACCGTATGAGATGGAAGTTGACGAAGAATGGGGATTTTGATATCTACTCGTTTTACAATAAGTTACGAGGTCTCTTAACCATTATTTTTCCTTGGAAAGGTATTTGGAGGGTTAAGGCTCCTTGGTGCATTATGTGTCGGTGTAATGGGGAGACAGTGGATCATCTGCTACTTCATTGTGGAAAGGTTTATTGGTTGTGGAGTTTTGTTTTTAGATCTTTTGGGATTTCATGGGTCTTGTCAAGATTGGTTGCAGATACTTTTTTTTGTTGGTGGAATTGGTTTGGAAAGAACTCGTCTAGCATTTGGAATTTAGTTCCATTGTGCATAATGTAGTGTATTCGGAGGGAGTGAAATTGGCGGGCATTTGAGGACAAGGAAAGCTCTGACGACCAACTGCTTGCTTCTTTCATTGGCTCCCTTTTTGACTGGTTTAGGGTTTGGGGCTCACCTCTAGTAATTCTCTCCCTATATTCCTTAGTTCTCTCCTTTGTAATTAGTATTTTCTTTGAACTTTTATTATTCTCTTTCTGTAATCTTTGATCTGCCTTATGCCTTTTAGCATGAGGTAGCTTTTTGAATATACATCTTTATTACTTATCAAAAAAAAAAAAAAAAAATTTAATCATTTGATTTTTGGTCTAGCAAATTAGATGAATGATTATAAATTTTAGTTTTTATTTGCCTTTCTAATGTGGCGTTATCTCTTTGCATTGGTGATGGATGTGTAGAGATTTGCCGTGGTGAAAGTCTTAGCAAAATAAATTTAACATTAAAAAAGAAAATATCTTATCAAATACTTTGTGATAAATCTCACCACACTCAAATAGAATACACAAAGAAGTTATCAATAAAAAGAAGTTTTATTGATGCTTATAACATTGCACACACTTTGCTACATGCACCAGTACTCCTAATTTTTTACTCATTGCTTTTCTCCTTATACTTTATTTACTATCTCACTACTTATTCTTGGATAGCTATATCACTTCTTGAATGCTACTCACTTCTTGGATGAATTGATACAATCCGTAGCTAGCCTTATATAGAGAACAACATCCTGAATTCACTTGCCTAACTAGTTAAAAAAGTAGAAAAAATGGTTAAAGAAAAGTCAAGAAAGGAGAACTTCTTTGTCTTGAACTGTTCACCTATTGTCACACATGCAAAACATTGGAAAATTTTAGGCCTAATACTCTAGAGTCGATGATGACTTTACATGATGAACTCACTAAATCAATCCAAGAGGAAGTCCCTTGGTCTATGCTTTTTGTAGATGATATAATTTTAATGAATGAAATTAGAAATAGAGTTAACGCCAAGTTAGAAATTTGGCGAGACGCTTTAGAATCTAAAGACATTCAATCAAGGACTAAAACATAGTACATGAAATGTAAGTTTAATAAAAGTAGAAACTGAACTTGATGGTCAAGAAACACTAAAGAGCGACAACTTTCAATATCTTGGACTAATAATTAATAAAGATGGAAAAATTGAAGATGATGTGAATCATAGGATAAAAACAAAGTGGATGAATTGGAGAAGCACAATAGGAGTATTGTGTGATCATAGAATACCTAGTTGGGAATAAGTATTTTAAAGTGAGTGAGTTCTATGTCTCCCTTTCCTCTATTCCTATAACTTCTTTCCCTTGGAAGTTTGTGTGGCGTTCAAAGATCCCTCCTAGGATTGCTTCCTTCTCTTGGACTGCCGCTTTACGTAAGATTTTGACTCTTGAGAACTTATGGTATAAGGGTGTTGCAATTATTGATTGGTGCTATATGTGTAAAAAGAGTAGGGAATTAGTGAATCATCTTCTTCTTCATTGTCCTATTGCCTATGAGTTATGGTCTATGGTGTGGACCCTTTTTGGTCTCCTTTGGGTTATGCCGCATAGTGCTTTTGACTTATTTTCGAGTTGGCAAGGTTCCTTTGGTGGGCATTGGAGCATTGATTCATGAAGGGCTATTCCTCATTGTGTCCTATGGTGTATTTGGCTAAAATGGAACTCAAGATGTTTTTAAGGCAAGCAACAGTCTATTTTGGAGTGGAGTTCGTCTTTTAATCTTTTCCCTTGTTCTAATTTTTTAGAAATGCTTGATCTTTGTAGTTTAAGTGTTTGATGTACTGTTTTTCATGCACACCCCCAGTGCACCTGGTTTTTCTCTTTTAATACAATTCCGTTATTTATCAAAAAAAAAGAAAAGGAAAAAAAGAAAAGAAAAATGAATACCTATTAAGTTAAAGAGAAAATTTTAGAAGACTGTTGATCATCTATACTCTATGGTACCAAATGTTGGGCTGTTAAGAAGCAACATATTTATAAAATAAGAGTAGCTGAAATAAGAGTGGAAATGCACGGAAAAATAAGATTTAAGATGAGAAAATCCACTTAAAGATAGGTATACCCTAGTTGATGAAAGATTGGAGGGTCACTTGAGATGGTTTGATTATTTTGAGGGAACGAAAAAAGGTAAAGTATGACCAAAAATTACATTAGTAGAAGTAATAAAAAATGATATGTCAATTAAGGAAGTAACAAAGAGTACGACTTTAGATAAATAGAATGGAAGAAAAGAATACATATGGTCAGTCCTAACTAATTTGTTAAGGATCCATAGCTGACTCCTAAATTTTAGGTCTAAGGCTTTGTTGTTACTGTTTTTAATTTGTTTGAGTCAGCTCAAGGGATAAATATTTCCTAATTTTCAAAGTTGACATGTAAGGATACTGTGGTGTGGAAGATGAAGGAGTAGTAGCCGTTAATAAGGTTGAAGCTCGTTATCAAGAAGAATTGTGACCAATTGACTCTAATGGCTCTGATGTCATGAATGTCTTAGTCTTAGACAACTATTGGAAAAAGGCTGTTAAAATATTAACCGTTCTCTGTTGATACATTTGACAATATATACAAAAGAGTAAGATAAGTATTTCCTAGACAAGTCCACTAACCGTTTTTTTTGAACATGCCACCTTCTCTCTCTCTCGAAGAGCAAGACGAGTTGGCATGGAGCAATAAAAAAGTTAAAGATGTGAGCTTTGCAGGCTTCCAAGGAGGTCTAGACCCGGGATCTGCATCTCCAAGCTGTGGTCATGGGTTATGGGGTAGGGCCACATCCTTCAAGGATAAGCTTGTTGGTGAAATACCTGGAGCTTTCACTTAGGCTTTTAAGTTTGGTGATTGTATGGAAGACGATGTAGACTCAGATGAGGAAGTAGAAGTGCTCCGTGAAGGATTAGCTACTGTCAGGTTCTCTAAAGAATTCAAGCAGCACATTCGCACTCCATGGGCTAAAGCAATCATTGTCAAGGTCTTTGGTAGGACGGTTGGGTTCAGTTTTCTGCACAGTAGACTACTGTCCATGTGGAAACCTGCTGGTAGGCTGGACTGTGTGGGTTTGGAAAATGGCTTTTTCCTTGTGAGGTTGTCATTGAAGGAAGACTATGAAAACATCCTTAGTAAGGGTCCTTGGTTTATTGGTGAGCATTTCCTTTCCATTAGGCAATGGGAGCTGGATTTCCGACCAGAATCAGCGTGTCCTCGATTGCAGTCTGGATAAGACTCAATGCACTTCCAATTGAGTACTACAATGTGGAAGCTCTTCTACAGATTGGGAAAGCCATTGGCAATGTTCTAAGAATAGATGCGCCTGCTTCTGAAGCTAAAGGAAGGTTTGCTAGACTTTGCGTTCAAATTAATATTGAAAAGCCTTTGATCACAGCAATATTAATTGGTAAGTTTGAACAACCGATAAGCTATGAGGGGATACAGAAATTGTGTTTTTCTTGCGGAAGAATGGGTCATCGGAGGGAAAATTGCCCGTACACGATTCGCCAATGTTCTCAGGTGCCGGAGGTGGAAACGGTGACTGTTGAGGACAATGGAGAGCAGTCACGCAAAGAGCATGGTATGGATAATGCCAAGACAGGTGAGGGGTCCACCAAAGACATGCATGAGGGCACGCAGGACACAATGTACGGGCCATGGGTAGTGGTTAGCAGGAAAAAGAATGGGACAAAAATCCAAAGAAGTGGAGGGACCCCTTCTGGTAGTGTCAATGGCCAGTGGAGACAGATGCATGAATTGCGTGGGAATAGAGTCAGCGCCAATCTGGTAGAGCCCAATAATGGGCCTAGCAGAGAAGCCAAACGAAAACTATCTCCTTCGAGAGTTATTAACAAAGCCCAATTGGCGAGCTCCCTTCAATCCATACGGACTGACGCGATTGTTCAAGCCCAAACTCCTACGAATGTAAGCCCAAGGACGCTGGACGTGGAGAATATGGATTTTCGGGCTGGAAATGAAATGGCTCAGGTCAGGCCCAATCAGAAAACTTCGGTTAAGTCTAAGAAAGCCCTTGCTCGTGCCAGGGCATCCCAAGTCTCTACAATAGGCGCCGCGGTGAAAGAACAGAGTAGCTTCAGTGTGCACGGCCAAAAGGAAATATTAAAGCCTATCTCTAGTGGTGATCAAGTGAACCGTGATGGAGGAGGCAAATCAAGTTCAGGTAGAGTCAAAACCAAGAACGGCATCTCAGCATCAGCTCTCAAGCATGCCGTGGCCAGAGGTGGGGTATTCTTTTGGAGAAGGTAGCAGTGGAAATTCCAGGGGAAGGGATAGGAAAAATTTGGGCAAATCTGAAGCGAGCCATGGGGTGGATTCGAAGGGCATGGTAGTGGATGTTCTCTCTGACAGCAAAGAGGGCAAGGATCGGAGGTATGGCATTGACAGATTCGGTGTGGGTAAAGGCGGGGAAGCCATGGTGGATGCTCTTGATGGATATGCTGTTGATGGAGGAGGAGTGGCAAATGAGTTGGGAAGCAATGCCACTGATTTCAACAGTACTGGTAATGTTCAGAGATGCCACGAAGATAATCCAAGCTTTTCAGCCAAATGTGGTGTTCAGGCTACGTGTAATGTCTCAGGAGATGGAGATGGGCGTGATTCAGTTCAAGTTAACGCTGATTCCAGGGGAAGGACAGTCTCTGGATATGCTGATGCGGATCGTATGGATTTTGATGGAGGAGGTGAAGTCGATGCCTCTTACTGATAAGTGCCCTCTCCTCATCATCTTTTTAATGAATATCATTGTATGGAATTGTAGGGGCGCGTTGAAGCCCTCCTTTCTCAGTCATATTCGAGAGCTGGTCCGTATTCAAAACCCGGCTATGCTAGTGGTCATGGAAACTAAGGTGGGTGGTGACAGGGCGAGGGAGATAACAGACAGATTGCCCTTTGATGGTGCCATTCATACGGATACTATTGGATACGCTGGTGGATTGTGGTTGCTTTGGAACTCAGATAGAGTTCAGGTCTCTCCGCTTACGAGCACGGAGCAAGAGATTCATGTGACGGTTAAGGTTAGAAACTCTAACCAGGATTGGTTATTTTCTGCAATTTATGCTAGTCCTAGGAGTGCTGAGAGGCACATTTTATGGAATAATCTTAATAAAGTTGTTGATTTGCATAATATGCCCTGGGTCTTAGCCGGGGATTTTAATGAGCCTCTCTAGGCCGAAGATAAATTTGGGGGAAGGGCTGTTAGTGTAAATAGATCCTTGTTGTTTAAGGAGTGTTTAGACAAGTGCAGCATGATTGACATTGGGTGTTCGGGGCCTCAATTTACATGGACTAATAGGAGGGAAGTGCAAGCTCTTATTCAGGAACGAATTGATAGAGTCTTCGTTAATCCTAGTTGGTGTCTTTTATTTCCTGAAGCCAGAGTGGTGCACCTCACTAGGTGTCATTTAGACCACTGTCCAGTTATGCTTCAAATTCTTCCTAGTGTCCAAAGGAGAGGCAACAGGCCTTTTAAATTCTAGACTTGCTGGTTGTCGGACCCCACTTTCCCTCATGTTGTTAACCAGGCTTGGAGGCATGCGGATGCTCTTGAAGGGGCTATTAAGCAATTCAAAAGGGATGCCACCAATTGGAACAAGATGCAGTTTGGGAATATTTTTGCTAGGAAGAAAAACATCATGGCAAGGCTTAATGGTATTCAACGTACTTTGTCTATTAGGCCATCCAATTTTCTTTTGAATTTGGAGAATGATCTTCTGAAGGAGCTTGATATGGTGCTGAATCAAGAGGAGGAGCTTTGGGCTCTTAAGTCGAGAGTCAATTGGATGATACAAGGTGACAGAAACACTGCCTTTTATCATGTATCAACCCTAGTTAGGAGGAAGAGAAACCAGATTGTGGCAATTAAAGATGCTATGGGGGAGTGGTTGTCGGAAGAAAGTGAAGTTAAGGAGTTTGTGAGGAATGGATTTAATGAAGTCTACACCACCTCGCTATTTAATGCCAATAGGGCAGCACCCGAAAGGTCTCAATGGCAAACCAGATTAACGGAGGAAGAGAAAATCAGCATTAGTGGAGTTGCTACAGAGGATGAGGTTAAAGCTGCTTTATGGTCTCTTAAAGCTTTTAAAGCGCCGGGGCCGGATGGGTTGCATGCCGGCTTTTTTCAGAGATTCTGGTTGACTGTGGGCAAGTCTGTTACTGAGGAAGTGAAGAAGGTCTTTATTGAGAAGAGAGTTCCAGATTACTTAAACAGCACCCATATTGCTCTCATTCCCAAGATTCAAGGCCCGGAAACCCTAGGAAATTATCGGCCTATAAGCTTGTGCAACACCGGATACAAGATTATAACCAAAATCATTGTTGCTAGATTGAGACCTTATTTGGATAAGCTAATCTCGCCTCTTCAAACAGCGTTTGTTCTGGGTAGGAAGGGAGTTGATAATGCCATAATAGCACAGGAAGTTATTCATACGCTAAGTAAGAAGAGAGGGAGAGTTGGGTATATGGCGTTGAAGATTGATTTGGAGAAGGCTTATGATAAGTTAGAATGGAGCTTCATAAGGGAAACTCTTATTAAAGTTAACCTCCCTTCAGATCTCATTGATATCATTATGAGTTGTGTCTCAACGGTGTCAACGTCAGTGTTATTTAATGGCGAAGCTCTTGACCCGATATACCCCTCTAGAGGGATAAGGCAAGGAGATCCCTTATCACCTTACCTTTTCATTTTGTGCATGGATTTCCTTGGTCAGCTAATTGAAGAGAAATGCAGTCAAAACCTTTGGCAGCCTGTTAAGGCCTCTCGTAATGGCCCGGCTTGTTCTCATTTACTTTTTGCGGATGATCTTGTTTTCTTTGCTAAAGCGGACTATATTAATTGTTCAGCCATTAGAGATGTCCTCGATGATTTTTGTGCCTTGTCGGGCCAAACAGTGAGTGAGGCGAAATCTAGAGTCTATTTTTCTCCTAATGTTGATAGAGATACTAGAGAATCGCTTTGTGATATTCTTGGATTTGTCTCTACTCCAAAGCTTGGTATGTACCTTGGATTTCCTATCAAGCAGCTCGGAACGTCTCCTCAAGACTACAATTTCATCTTGGATAGGGTAAAGCACAAGCTAGCAGGTTGGAAAGCAAATTTGCTTTCATTGGCTGGTCGGTCAGTCCTCATTCAAGCCTCTTCAGCAACGATACCTGCCTATGTTATGCAGTGTACCCATCTTCCTGGGAAAATCCTTGAAGGCATTGACCGAGTTAATCGGAATTTCTTGTTGGGCTCTTCGGATTCAGTCAGGAAAATGCACTGGATTGGGTGGAAAAAGGTGACCAAACCTAAGGAGGAAGGTGGTCTTGGTCTGCAGACAGCGAAGGGGCGGAATATTGCTCTGTTGGCAAAGCTAAATTGGAGGTTAGCTACAGAAAAAGAAGCTTTATTGGCCAAAGTGGTAAGGCAGAAATACTGCAATCAGCAAAGGATGAATGCAGCCAATGCAGATAGGCTGCCTTGCTCTCATATTTGGGCTGCGGTTAAAAAAGGAAAGGAGGTGTTTAACAAAGGAAGCATGTGGACAGTTGGGAGGGAGAGTAATTTGAGCTTTTGGTCAGGACATTGGATAAAAAAAGGGCCCCTCCGGCAGCAAATTTAGGGGCCTTTAACTCAGGAAGCTTCACAGTGGGCAGTGAAAGATATTATGGTGGATTCGGGTTGGGATTGGGATCGTATTCCTTTTGAGCTCCCTATGGATATCAAGCAGATGATTCAAGCTACTCCTATAGCTATGACAGGAAGAGGTAAGGACAAGTTAGTTTGGATGGAGAATCCAAGGGGTGTTTTTGATCTCAAAAGTGCCTACAGTCTTGTTGATAACTCTGATCCTGGTTCTCCCTTTGCTGCGAGTTGGATTTGGAAAGCTAAAACCCTCCCAAAAATAAGGACTTTCCTTTGGAGGTGTGCCCATGAGAGCATTGGAGTTAAGGCTTGCCTGGTTAGAAGAGGTTTGGGTGATGAGGAGCTTTGTCCTTTCTGCAGAGTGGAGGTGGAATCAGTTCTGCATGCCCTTAGAGATTGTGGTTGGGCTAAGGCCGTGTGGAGGCAGCTGGGTGTTGGTAGCACTAACCAAGTTTGTTGGATGACAGATTTGCATGAGTGGCTTACGTGGAATGGGAAGATGAACCGTAGCTTACTTCCTGGTCAACCTCCTTGGAAGATGATCTATCCATTTGCAATTTGGAATATTTGGAAAAGCAGGAATAATCTTGTGTTCAATAGGAAGAATCCCAATCCAAGGCTGGCAGCAGGCATCATTGCGCAAACCAGGGAGTTTTTGTACTGTGTGTGCTCAAATAGAGGTCCAACCCGGTACATTGTGAAGGAAGTGAGGTGGGAAAAACCACCAGAAGGATGGAGCAAACTGAACACCGATGGTTCAGTCCTAGGCAGCACGGGTTTAGTTGGTTGTGGGGGTATTGTGAGGAATGATCAAGGTGGCTGGATTGCTGGGTTTTCTAGGCGTATTGGTTTATCTAATAGCTTTGTGGCTGAGTTGTGGGGGCTGCGAGATGGTCTTATACTGTGCTGCAATTTAAGTATTACTTCCATTATTGTTGAGTTGGATGCTAAAGCTATTGTTGATATCTTCCAAAATTCAGACTATGAGAATAATGTAGTTTCCCCTATTTTGGATGACTGCAAACAGCTAATTGGCAGGTTTCAACGGATTCAATTCAAGCACTGCTTCCGTCAGGCTAACAGGTGTGCTGATAGGCTTGCTAGGATGGCTACTGATAGGAATCTAGATTTTATTTCCTTTGAAAGTCCGCCTGTGGACTTAGAAAATGTGATGGAAGATGATTCTCATGGCTTGTATATGAACAGGCTTTGTCTGGATCATGATGTAGCTGGTTAGTTTTTCTTTGCAATATATCGTCTCTGTTACCAAAAAAAAAAAAGATAAGTATTTCCTAGTCTGGTAAAGCCATAGAACAGAAACAGTTTTTCTGACAATTTGAACTATAGTTATATGGTAACTTCATGCTCATCGTTATTCTTATCTAACTTATTCATATGCTCAATGAACGACTTATCCTGACCTCATCCAATCCTTACCACTTTGAGCCAAATACCTACATCAGTACATGATTGGAAATTACTTAAGTTCTTGTTTAATTCTAATTTTTTCTTCTTGTTGTTTATCTCGTATTCATTAATCAAGCATCCATATTTGCATGCTGTTATAAATGCAGTTATCTTCTTGTATTCTTGCCACAGAAAGTCTTTTAATTATAATGCATTGCTGTTCATAGGCTTTAACATATGAAGAAGTTGTAGAACTCCTACCTCATCTGCCTATCTTCAAAAACTTGGAGTATTTGGGATTCGATGAATTGCTGGTTAATCTTGACAATGTAGCACTGTTGAAGATATTGCAAAACTCTCCGTGTCTTAAGAAAATGGAATTTTGTGGGGTAATTTCACTAGCACTACATTGTTTATTATCATGTATGTGTTCTATATTATTATTCTGATTTACCGTGATGGTTAAAACATTCACTTTGTAATGATAAATTAGGTGACCAATCTATCCTCAGATGATGAAAGGAATGATAGAATACTGGATCCAGTGCCTCCATGTTTCTTGTCACAGCTCAAATGCATTAAAGTTTATGATTATACGGGAGACAAGGAGGAGCTATCTGCTGTAAAGATTTTACTCAAGAATGCAGTGTTCTTGGACAAAATGGTCATAACCTGTTCACATCATTTTGCAAAGGACTTAGAGAATCTGAAGAAGGTTCACGAACAGTTATTGAAGCTACCCAGAGGGTCAAAACATTGTGAATTGGTTTTTGATTAGAACCTTTCTTGAGCTTTTACCTCCAGAAAAGCCATTAATTCCTATTTTGTTATACTTCAAACTTCAAAAACTAAATTCCCTTTTTTCCTGTCTTGACCTTCTACGTAACTATGTAACTTGATATTATGTAATGATCTCTTTTGTTAATTGATAATATAGTTTTGAATTGTCCAAGCTAAAAGCTTACACTCAATATATGTGTAGTACAGTACCTACTAGTTATGAAGCTAAAACAGATGGAATAAATTCTAGCCGCTAAAAGGAAGAAAATGACTATCAAATGGTCAAATTGAGAAGTTATGAACAATTTCCTTTCGACTTTCTAGATTTCTTTGTATTATTGGTGATAAAATATATTTGGTTCAATTTAGGCTACTGGTTATTAGCATGAAGATATGACAAATGAACGCCCATTTGAGAGGGCACACTATTATAGTAACAATAATTAGCCTTCATGCACATGTAGTGAGATCTATGTGATATGAGAATATCTATAAATCAGTTTTTTAAAATTCTTCTTTCTATTACTGCTTTATGTTGAATATTGACGCTAGAGTTTTAGGCTTGCTGAGAATGCAGCGACCATTTAGGCAACATTGTCTTTGTCTTTGCAGCTAGGGATCTTCATGGTTAGGCAGTTTGGCAATTTGGGTATATACATATGAAGAACCCACATATTGTGAGAAACATATGCATATAAGTTTTTTTTTTTTTTATAAGAAACTTGTAATTTTATTAAAACGAAGATAAATTCAATTCATTATGAGCAATAGCCGACTCCATCAGCGATGAATTTTCTTCTATCCATGTTACAAAATTATCACTATTGACTATATCTTTGGCATGCTTTGCTAATATATGAGTTGGCCTATTGCCTTGACACCTAACACGAGACACTTGAGCTAATTGAAAATCCTGAAACCTAAGAGATACCTCGGCGAAGATATTTGAGATAATCATAGGTAGTGTACATAGCCCCAAAAGAGCATTAGATACAATTTTGGAGTCACATTCAAAGATCACTTCCCTTATACCCACATCCCAAGCAAACGAAACCCCAACCTTCATAGCTTTTGCTTCAATCTCCAAGGGTCCTAATGGCTGGTGAATTTGTTTGCTTAAAGCTGCTATTACCTCTCCTTCGTAGTCTTGGATCACATCACCCACCTAGCTTGGCAAGATTGACTAAAAACTGCCCCATCCACATTCACCTTGTAGCTAGGTGCAATTGGAGTTGCCCAGATTTCCTGCACATCTTCCTTCGTCTGGGAAATAGAGTGGTTTGCTGTTTGAAATTTATCCAGCAACACCCGAGCTCTCTGCACTACCAGATTCGCAGATTGTTGTGGGCTCCCATGTCGAGTTGCATTTCGATTATGCCACATACTCCATGCAATCATAAATAGAGTCATTCCCCACATGCTGGATAACTATATAGGATAATTAACTCCCCCTAGTATCCCTAAAAAAAATATTTTTTTCCTCCCCAATAAGTCATTATCGATGATAATTTAAAAAGCTAGATCATGTTGCATTTATTTTTTGTTTGGACTGTTTTTAATTTTGCCATAATATAATGCATATATATATATATATATATATATATATGATAGCCCAACAATAATAACATCCTTTAAAGCACCTCATATTTGTGGTTTGAACTCTTCTTCCACTTCTCCCACTATTTACTTATTAAAAAAATAATAATAAACATATATTATTCAGGCAAAAAAAGAAGAAGACAACAACTGAATCATCCTGTAATTGAGTGAATAAAATCCAAGTGGGCCTGAATTGTCAGCCAATTTTGACAAGCCTAGGTCCCTCACATCTTCTCCCCCAAACGCTGTCGTTTAAAAACCCATTTCACCGTCAATTTGGAGGGAATTCTTTACCTTGTTTCACAACAACCCAAAAACCCTCTGCTTTCTTTTCTCACATCAAACACTGAATCGCCACTCCACCGACGTCGTTTTGGTTCCTGCCAGTGGCACAAACGGTAATCATCTACCCATTTCTTTACCATCTTTATATACTGGTATTATAGTTCTTGTTCAATCATTATCTTGTGTTCTTAATGCATGGAAATTTTCAATCAAAATTTGTAACAATCAAAATACATGGTTTTTTTTTTTGTTGGGAATATCTGTTCTTTTCTTGATTTTGGTAATAATGTTAGAAATGTAAACAAGACCCAGTAGGCAAAAATAATGGAAAATTTAATGGGGTGATTTTGCATAGGTCTGTCTAGTCTAGTCAATGGGGGTAATATTGGAAAATTTAATGGGGTAATAATGTTAGAAATGTAAACATTATACCTTCTGGAGTAGTTCATGTTCATAGCTACGACAACAACAAACAAAGCCTTAAAAAACTTATATTCTTGGCTGACTATTTGTATCTCACTATGTTCTTAATATTGTAACTTATCAAAAAATGTTCTTAATATTGTATTTATTATATTAAAGGAATTGTTCAAACTATGGATGAAAGTGGTCTTACTCATCAACCCAAAAGGCAGAAGCTAAACGAAGAACGAGACGTTGTTGACAGGAACATCAAATGCTTACATAATTTACCAGAGGAGATTCTTCGATACATCCTATCCTTACTTCCAACAAAAGATGCTATTAGAACTAGCGTACTTTGCAAGAGGTGGGAATACCTCTGGACCTCCATTCCCAATCTTGATTTTAGCGTACTTTGCGGGAGGTTGGAGCCGGATAAGAGAAAGCATTTCATGAATTTTGTGGAAAGAGTGCTTCTTCTTCGCGACTCTTCTGATATAAAAACATTCACTCTCGATTGTGATGTGCTACGTGATGCATCTCATGTAAGTGCATGGATCTCTGCTGCAGTAAGGCGTAATGTTCAACAGCTGTATATTGGCCTTTACAATTTCAGAGAACCATTTTCATTGCCTCATAGCTTGTTTACTTGTATGACACTGACACAGTTACAACTTGAAATGCCTTGTATCCTCAAACTTCCTCCTACAATTTGCTTCACAAATCTCAAGACCTTAAATTTGAGCTGTGTTATATTTATGAAAGAGCACTCAACCGAGAAGCTTTTTTCTGGGCTGCCAGTCCTTGAGGAGTTGGAATTACAGAATTGCTACTGGGTGAATCTTAAGGTTGTGAGTATTGCTGCTCCAAAGCTTCTTTCACTTCGTATAGTTGAAAATAGGGAAAATCAGAGTGATGAAAATGGTTGTAAGGTCATGATTTCTGGAGTTAGCCTCAAATACTTTTATTATCTTGGTGAATTCTACAATGAATACCATGTACACAACTCACCCTCACTTGTAGCGGCATCAGTTTTTGCTAGTTGGTTTAATGAGAGAAAAAGACAAATTGCCCACCACATGTATATGCTTCTTACTGGGTTCTCTAGTGTAAAAAAACTAACACTTGAATTCGATGCTGTTGAGGTAGGCTTTCTTCTCTCTTTATAAGCTTGTTTATTGTTTTGTTTAGTTTATTTTTATTTTTTATTTTTAACTGTATCAAGTGTTTAATTACACCTTTGCATTGCTTGCGTAATTATGTATCATTTACATTAAATTGGTAAAGGTAACTGATTAAAGGTTGAGGCTAATGTCAGAATAGCATTTTGTGCTTTCATGTTTATTGAGTTTTGAATCTCATGATGCATGTTTGAAGAATATTCTTATGGATGAGGAAATTATACACATAATGAGTCTTGACCCCTGAGTCCTGAACAATTAATTATATGTGAATAAAACTTACCTAAGTTTAAACACTATGTTTAACACTTGAACAAACATTGCATCATATAGTAATCAATTTTTTTTCTTAACTTTTGCTTACAAGCCACTGCCTTTGTTGGTATCTAAGCCAAAATCCCATATAAAAGTTCAATATACCTTTTAAAACTTGGAATATTATTGGACATAAAAGAGATATTCAGAAAGGAAGAACAAAAGAGAATATAATGGTGCAGTCATTAAGACCTACATCCACAACCTCAAAAGTCAAATGGTTATATCTTTCATTCACTTGATTTATAACACATTACAAGGCAATCCATACTTATAATGGAATTTCCAAAATTTGAAAATAGGTCAACTATAAATTTATTACATGTATATTTTGAGTTGAGTTGGAATTTTAGATCAATAAAATTGATGGTCAGGAAAATTAGATGAATGATAGAATTATTAGTTTTTATTTGCCTTTCTAACATGGCATTATCCTAGTGATAGATGAACTAACTAAATTGATCCAAGGGAAAGTCCCTTCATCTATATTTTGTGCAAATGATATAGTTTTTAGTGGATTAAACTAGAAATGAAGTTAATGCCAAGTTAGAAATTTGGTTAGACGCTCTATAATCTAAAGGCTTTTAATTAAATAGCACTAAAACACAATATAGGGAATGTAAGTTTAGTAAGAGTGAAATAGAAACGAAGGAGCGACAAGAATTGATGGTGAAGAGATACTAAAGGGCGACAACTTTCTATATCTTGGATCAACAATTCATAAAGACAGGGAGATTGAAGAGGATGTGAATCATCGGATAAGAGTAGGGTAAGTGGAGAAGTGTATTAGGAGTATTGTACGATCATAGAATTAAGTTAAAAGGAAATTTTTATAAGATTGCTATACAACCAATTATTCTCTGTGGTAGCGAATGTAATGTTGGGTTGTTAAGTTGCAACATATTCACAAAATAAGTGGAGTGAAACGAGAATGTTAAGATGAATAAGTAAAAATACATGAAAAGATAGGTTTGAAATGAGGAAATCCACTTTAAGATAAGGGTAGCTCTTATTGATGAAAAGATGAGGGAGAGTGGCTTGAAATGGTTTGGTCGTTTTTAGAGGAGAGCGGCTACTGCACCGGTCTAAAAGAGTAAGTTGATCCAAGTTGAAAGAATGAAAAAAAGGTAGAGTTTGACCAAAAATAACATTAGTGAAAGGAATTAAAAAAAAACATGTCCATTAAGTAAAAGTAAGAATGACTTTAGATAAACTATAATAGAGGAAAAGAATAAATGTGGCTAAGGGATACATAGTTCCCAATGTTCAAAGTTGACAGGGGGTGTGGAAGATGTAGTGGTAGCCATTAACAAGGGTTAAGCTGGTCATCAAGAAGAATTGTGAGCAATTGACTCTAATGGCTCTGATATAAATGTCTTAGACAACTATTGGAAAAAGGCTGTTAAAGTATTAGCAGTTCTCTGTTGATACATTTGACAATATATACAAAAGAGTAAGATAGGTATTTCCTAGTCTGGTAAAGCTATAGAACAGAAACAGCTTTTCTGACAATTTGAACTACAGTTATATGGATCCATATGCTAAATGAATGACCTATCATTCCTGACCTCATCCAATATCTTACAACCTGAGCCAAATACCTACATCAGTAAATGATTGGAAATTACTTAAGTTTTTGTTTTTAATCTTCTTGTTGCTTATCTCATATTCATTAATCAAGCATCCATATTTGCAGGCTTTTATAATTGCAATTGCCTTCTTATATTCTTGCCACAGAAAGTCTCTTAATTATGATGCATTGTTGTTCATAGGTTTTAACATATGCAGTAGAAGATGTAGAACTCCTACCTCATATGCCTATCTTCAATAATTTGGAGTATTTGGCATTGGAATCAGTTAGTCTCAACAGTGTAGCACTGTTGAAGCTATTGCAAAATTCTCCGTGTCTTAAGACAATGGTATTTAGTGAGGTAACTTCACCAGCACTACATTGTTTATTATCCTGTATGTGTTCTGTATTATTTTTCTGATTTCCCATGATGGTTTAAACATTCACTTTGTAATGATAATTTAGGGGATCAGCCTGTCCTCAGATTATGAAAGAAATGATAGAATACTGGATCCAGTGCCTCCATGTTTCTTGTCACAGCTCAATTGCATCAAAGTCTATGGTTATGAGGGAGACGAGGAGGAGCTATCTGCTGTAAAGATTTTGCTCAAGAATGCGGTGGTCTTGGACAAAATAGTCATAACTTGTTCACATCATTTTGCAAAGGACTTACAGAATCAAAAGAAGGTTCACGAACAGTTATTGAAGCTACCCAGAGGGTCAAAACATTGTGAATTGGTTTTTGATTTGAACTTTTCTTGAGCTTTTACCTCCAGAGAAGCCATTAATTCCTATTTTATTATACTTTGAATTTGAAAAACTGTTTTCCCTTTTTTCCTGTCTTGACCTTCTACATACCTATGTAACTTGCTATTATGTAATGTTGTTGTTGTTGTTGTTGTTGTTTTTATTTTTTATTTTTTATTTATTTGATAATATATTTTTGAATTGTCCAAGCTTTAAGCTTACACTTAATTTATGTGTAGTACAGTACTTACGAGCAATAAAGCTAAAACAGAAGGAATAAATTCTAGCTACTAAAGGAATAAAATAAATGGGTTTTCTCAAAATATGACTATTATATGGTCTAATTGAGAAGATGGGTAATGAGTAGGAAGCTATGAACAATTTCCCTTCAACTTTCTAGCTTTCTTTGTATTATTGGTGATAAAATATACTTGGTTTCAATTTAGGCTACTGGCTAGTAGCATGAAGATATGGCTTTCTTGAGCTTGCTCTCAAAGAAGCCATAAATATCTATTTCTTGGAACATGAGACAATTTGTCTAGTTATTTCATTATACCTTGAACTTGAAAGACTTATTTCCTGTTTTTTCCTCCCTTGATGTTCTACCTATGTAACTTGCTGGTATCTAATGATACTTTCGTTATTTGGTGATGATTAATTATCCTTCAAGCTATATGCTTATTCTTGATTTTTGTTCAGTGTTAGTGGGTTTTTGTGTGTGTGTGGAAAATCTATTGCAGTATTTGATGGTTGGTTGAATTTTTGTTCTATGAAAGGCTTACTTGTGAGATGCAGACTAATATACACGTACTATAACTTTTGGTAATAATGAAATTAGGCACCATGACTGAGTATAGTTTATTGTTAGTGTTGCTTTTCACCACGAAAGTTTTGTAATCTGGTTACATATAGATTATCTTTAAAATTGTGTAGAATTGCTCTTCACTCTATTCAATGAATAGTACATGGTTAATAATATCAAATTGAGAGAAATTTAAGGACCACAAACTTTTTAACTACAATTTTGACATGACAAATTATGAGTGATGGAGAAAAAAATTATAAGTTCCTGTAAAAGTAATAAATGTTAGAGGTGTGATGAAATTGTGGCAAAAGAAGTTGTTTTTCCTTGAACCACTCAAACTGAAATCTTCAATCCCTGGTCTCTATCAGGCACTATTAATAGTGTTATTGAGAGGTGAAGGATCACTAGTGTGGGCCTTGGGCACATAAGTTTGAAGGTGCGTTTGGTAGCTGTAGAAGTGCGGGAAGCCCATTTTTCAAGAGTGCTGGGCTCTGCTTGCCCTTGCAATAAACTCGACCCACGGGTTGTCCACAACCCATGAGACAAATGTTGAGGTCAGAAAAGGCAATAAATTAAAAAGCCGTATTGGTTGTGTGTCTAGTGTCTGCTATATATAACATCAGTCTACAACTACAAATGTTAGGCCCTTTTGTAGTTGTACTGTGATTATATAATGTATTATAAACTCAGTTTAAAACACTATTATTACTATTTTTGTGTGTTCTAATAAGTATTACTGTTTACTAAAAAAAAAAAATAGATGTTTATCTCACATTGGTTGTATACGTCTAGTGTCCACTATTTATTATTTCAGTCTACAACTACAAAGGTTAAACCCCCTTTGTAGTTGTACTCTGGTTATGTAATGTATTATAACCCGGTTTATAACACTATTATTACTATTTTCGTGTGTGTTCTAATAAGTATTATTGTTTACTAAAAAAAAAAAAAATATGGATGTTTATCCCACATTGGTTATGTGTGTTTAATGTCTGCTGTTTATAACCCCAATTTACAACTACAAAGGTTAGGTAAACTTGGTTTAAAACATTGTTATTACTATTTTCGTGTGTGTTCTAATAACTATTACTGTTTACTCAAAAAAAGAATGATATTATTATTTAATCTTATGTGATTCTTTTATTTTTAATTTTTTTTTATAGAGTTTCAACTTATGACGTTTGGTTTTTATGATTGTGCTCTTTATTACTAGACCAACATACCAATCAATTTTTGGTGGAGGTGATAATTAAATCTCAGATCTCTTATTCAACTATCACATACTTTACCAATCGAGCTAATTAATTGGAACCCACTTAAGAATTGATTCTTTGGTTTCTAGTTTTTGTTTTGTCTAAACTAGCCCCATTAAATAATTAAAAAGTCTTCTAAAAGAAAAATAATAAGGATGACATATAAGTAAATTCCAACAATTTACATTTATCCATTTTTTTAATAATTCAATTGTCACAACAATTAAAGAAGGGGAGATTCAAATCCTAATTCTCCTCATATGCTAGTTTGATTCTCCAAAAAACAAAAAAAAGTTTAGCTTTTCTTAGTGAATTTTGAAGGAGCCTCTAATTGTTAATCTTCTAGCAATTAGAGCCTATTTACGAGAGGGAGCCTCTAATTGTTAATCTTTGAGCAATTAAAGTCTTACTTACGAGAGGGAAATAGAATTTTTTAATAGGGTAGCATTTTGCTAATATTGGCTTGAAATAATTACAAATATTAACAATAAAATGAAAAATTTTAGGTCCAAACATATTTGAAGTTATCTTTTTTCAATTTACAATGTGGCAATTAAAAAGATTATTTATGTATAATTTTAGTCACATGACTTTGTTAAGGAGTCATTTGACTTGTTTGAATAATACACGTAAATAGTTTTATAAATCGTCAAATAATGGATTGAAAAAAAAAAAAAAAGGTTATGAACATGTTTAGAGCTAAATTTTGTTCAAATTAAATTGGCTTTGCTATTCATTTTGAGGGAAAATTTGTTCATATTCAATATATGTGAAAAATTAATTCTGAATATAGTTCAAATTAAATTGGCTTAGCTATTCATTTTGAGGGAAAATTTGTTCATATTCAATATATGTGAAAAATTAATTCTGAATATGGTTCAAATTAAATTGGCATAGCTATTCATTTTGAGAGAAAAATTCGTCCATATTCAATATATGTGAGATTTTGGGAGTGTTTGGTTGGTGTTTTCAAACAACTATTTTCAGTTTTTAAACAATATTTCACGCATTTTTACACACTTTTTCACATATACGTATTTCTACAAATGTTTTCAAATAATAATTTTTAATTTTTAAATACATGTACTAAACAGACCTTTTATTTTTTATTTTATTTTTTATAATATATGTGAGAAATTAGTTCTGAATGTTTTTTTTGGGGGGGGGGGGGGGTGGGGGGGGTGGTTCTAAAATAAGTGGACCTTTTATTTCATATCTTTTTTCAACAACGTGAAATATGCTACTTCATTCAGTCAAACAAACGTAACCGAATATTATTAAGTCACAAAATTAAAGATGCAAGAGATTACAATAAATGTCTTTTTTATGTAAGCAACTCGAATTACTCTTGTAATGAATCGGTTTCTTCATGTTGAGTGCACTCACAGTGCATTTTACCTCCTGCCACATTCAAAAAAAGCAGAAGCTTCAGTTGACGAAAGAATTAAAAAAAAAAAACCTAATATAAGTAGAATTAGAACTAACATTTTACTAGATGAATTCAAAATTATTCTTAAAAAAATTAAGATTGAAAACATGATTGGTTACCTGTTGCTTAGGAGAGATCCAAGTTAGAAAAAACTCTCTTGATACTCTTAACAAGAACAGCGACCTTCTTTTTGGCTAGCTTTTGATCGGTTTTAAAACAGAACTCTTTATAACCAAAAATGTTCCCGATAAATTGAACATTCATCATGAAAAAAATTTAAAAAAAATGAAAAGTACTCCATCAACTACGCCCTCTAGTTAACTCCTCTAGCTAGAACTCACTATATCAATGTTCAGAATAGGTGCTGCACTTGGATTTATATAGGCCTGGAGGTATATTTTCATATGTTAATTTCCTATGCAACATTTAGGTTGTAAAATTTTATTCATTAAGACATGATATGCTCAAAATTTCAAGACTAACAACAAATAAATTTATTGTTCCTATCAGCTCTCCATATTTGCAAAGATATTCTAAGATTGCCTGCCAAAATTAGCTAGAACTTGCTTGATTTATTTTTCAATTGTGCTTTGAAGTTTCCATCTTAAGCTTACGCAAGTGACAAGTAATTACGCTAGTAAGATAAGGAAGAAATTTTTATTATGTTCAGTCCTCATGCATGTATTCATTAAAACTAAAAAAGGCGTGGGATTCATTGGCAATCATTTTATTTATCTATAGCATCATCATCCAAGAGTTCTTTAACATTCATAAAATGTTAAATGTGTTGTGTCAAAAAAAAAAAAGAGAAATTATAGATAACGTAAATTACGTAATATTGGACATTACGCATTAGAAATTTATTTTTGAGACAAGTAATTATTTCAAAGTTTTAGCCCCCAAAGTAAACACACACACATGCATAATAAAATTTGAATAACTTGAACCCATTTCTACATATTGGGCTTTGTCTTTGGGCCTTATATATAGTTTTTAGAGAATTGTCGTTCTTCTTGGTCAGGCAAAATATAAATTGTACGTCATTAATGTTTTGTTGAAGGTTGAAACAGTGTCATTGGAGGAAAATGTAGAAAAACGACGCATGGTTTAGCTCAAAAAAAGGGCCATTTAAAAAAAAAAAAAAAACACCTGAGAAACACACATCGAAAGTGGCTGAAAATGTTGTTTTAAACACTAATACTTATAATAATTCAATAATAAAGCTTATCATAAGTTCAAAACTCATCCTAATCTAGAGTAAATGTATTTGAATCTATCATAACATATCAGATTTAGCATAAAATTTTTTTAAGAGAAAGGATTGACTAATTTCAATCTGTCGTTTATAGATGCTTGAATATGATTGGTACCATGAAATGATAAAGCACAAGAATGAATTACGAACAAGAAGAGAAATTTGATAGAGGGGATTAGAGATGAAGGGGGTTCATGGAAAACATATATGGAAGAGATTACTGAAGTCCTTGTAAGCTACTACCACTCTCTTTTCACTTCTAAGGGCCAAGTGGATGCTTCTAGGGTGTTGGAGTATGTACCTAATGTGATTACTGATGAAATGAATGCTTCACTGAGCCGAAAATTTGTAGTCCATGAAGTGGAGATGGCCTTGCATCAAATGGCTCCACTAAAAGCACCGGGTCCAGATGGGATGCCACCATTATTCTACCAACACTTTTGCGGCATGGTCAGCCATGATGTTACCTCCTCCATCCTAATGTGGCTAAATTCAGGTACTTTCCCGCAATCCCTTAATCACACTTTTATCACTTTGGTCCCTAAAAATAACTCCCCTGAACATGCCCACCAATTTCGCCCTATTAGTTTGTATAACGTGTTGTATAAAATTTTCTCTAAAGTTTTAGCCAACCGTTTAAAGAAAGTCTTACCCTCTGTCATTACAGAACACCAATAAGCCTTTACAAAAGATAGACTAATATCTGACAATATAATGGTGGCCTTTGAAACCCTACACTGCCTGCAAAGATATAATTCGGGGACCCATGGTTATATGGCTGTAAAACTAGACATGAGTAAGGCTTATGATAGGATGGAGTGGGCTTTTTTAGAAGGGATTATGAGGAGGATGGGATTCAATGAAGGGTGGATACATTTGATTATGTTGTGTGTTAAAACTGTAACATACTTAGTGTTGGTGAATGGAAACCATGTGGCATGATTCACCCAACATGGGGTATAAGACAAGGCAACCCCCTCTCCCCTTTCCTTTTCTTGCTTTGTACTGAAGGGTTGAATGGGTCGATAAAAAAAGTGGAAAGGAATGGGGATATCCATGGCTTCTCTCTTTGTAGAAGAGGCCCTAAACTAATACATTTGCTTTTTGCAGACGATAGTCTTCTTTTTTGCAAGGCTACAATGGAGGAGTGTGGCAAGGTGTTGAACATGTTAAGTGACTATGAAGATGCTTCCGGCCAAAAAATTAATAAGAGCAAGACGGCACTTTTCTTTAGTAAAGGTATGGACGGTGCTATAAAGGACCAAATCAAAGAAGCATGGGGTGTTCCAGAAATCATGCAATATGAGAAGTATTTGGGGCTGCCATCCTTCGTGGGGAGAAGGAAGAAAGCAAGTTTCAACTATATCAAGGAGAGGGTGTGGCGAAAAATAAAAGGTTGGGAAGGGAAGCTACTTTCCCAAGCAGGCAGAGAGGTGTTGATAAAGTCAGTCATCCAAGCCATTCCCACTTATACAATGGGATGCTTCAAAATTCCAATGGGTCTATGTAATGAGATCGAAGCTATGATAAAAAAAATTTGGTGGGATTAAAGAGGTGACTGAAGGAAGATCCATTGGATTAAATGGGATAAGTTGACAAAGTCCAAAGATGTAGGTGGTATGGGCTTTAGAGACTTGGCAAAATTCATTGACTCTCTTTTAGCAAAGCAAGCGTGGCGCCTTTTACATAATCAAAATTCCCTATTCTACAAAGTTTTCAAGGCTCGGTTTTTTCCTAATTCAACCATCATGGAGGCAAAGGAGTCAAGGATGGGATCTTATGCTTGGACGAGTATACTTGTAGAAAGGGATGTTATTCAAAGGGGGGCTAGGTGGAGAGTGGGCGATGGAAAAAAAATCAGAATTTGGCAAGACAATTGGTTGCCAAGGAAGCACCCTCCACATGCACTATCTTGTCCCTTGGCAGATTTTGAAAGTGCAACAGTGGATATCTTAATCGATCCAAGGAGTAGGCAATGGAATGGAGATATGGTAGATGGGTTGTTTAATATTGAAGAAGTAGAAATAATAAAGAGTATTCCCTTAAGCCAGGAAGCAGTTGAGGATATCTTATTTTGGCCCTACTCTTGTGATGGAAGATATAGTTGTAAAACCGGGTATAGATTCTTGAAGGAGGAGGAGGAGGAGTTGAATGTGGAATCAAGGGAGGTGACAAACGAAGATGGAGGGAGATTTGGTCTATGAAGTTTCCACCAAAGGTGAAAAATTTGTTGTGGCGTGCTTGCCGCGAAGCCATGCCCACAAAGAGTGCTTTGTTTCGATGCAAAATATCGCTGGACCCTCTCTGTGTCAGATGCCAAGCTTCAGCCGAGACTCCATTGCACGCCTTGTGGTCTTGCACAGAACTTGATTCGGTGTGGTCAGATACGGTGCTATGGAGCAACAGAGGTTCAATGCAATTCGTGGACTTCAAAGAACTCTTATCGTGGCAGATGAAAAACAAAAACCAGCACGAGCTCTTTGCTGTCACAGCTTGGACAATATGGAATCAGCGGAACCATGTTTGTCTTAACCAGCCAGCAGACGCACTTCACTAGCTTGCCCACCTTTCCAAGGTCTAGTTGGATGGTTACCATGGCAGGCTGTTAATCCCAGATACATAGGTGCAACAGGTCCGTCGCTTAGAGAATCAGTGGAGACCGCCACCATCAGAATTTTACAAAATTAATTTTGACGGTGCGGTATTTCCACTTGAGAAGAAAACAGGTGGTGGGGTCGTGATTAGAGATCACAGAGGCGAGGTCATCGCATCTTGCTCAAAGCTGGTACAACAATAACTCTGTAGCAACGAGATTGAGGCGTTGGCAGCTGGTTGTGCTCTTGTTTGTGCTGGAGGTTGGTGTTAAACGAGCCATTTTGGAAGGAGATTCTTTGAGTGTTATTATAGGTCTGATGGAGGAGGAAAGAATGCTAATCCCACTGGGTTTACTAATTGAGGATGCACAAAGATTATCACACAATTTTGATGAATTATGTTACTCTCATGCAAAGAGGGAATGTAATGCTTTATTTTATAATCTGGCTAGATATGCTGTAAGCATACTAGATTTTTTAGTATGGATGGAGGAAGTTCCATCACAACTTCAAAATGTACTTCAAGCTGACTCTATAGGCTTATTTCAATAAATAAATTCCATGGTTGGCCCCTCAACAAAAAAAAAAAAAAAAAACAAAAAAAAAAAACACAAGAAGAGAAGCAATTCATTAGCTCAAACACAAATTACTTGAAGTGGCTCTAGAGCTTCTTCTGTGTCTTATCACCTACATGCAAATTGCAAAGTTGAAAATACACGAAATAAAGAAATAATTTGAACATCACAAAAAGCATCTCTAATGACACTTTGTGTGAGTTTGGATGTTGCTGAAAACTGAAAGTTAGCGCGTTTGGCGTTTTTTCTGTGGGTCTCGTGCACTGTTTACGGGACCCATAAGTACGAAATTCAGCAAATTTTAAGTTAAAACTGGGTTCCACAGCACTATTCACACGTTTAAAAATTATTTTGATACAGTGTTTTCAGTTTTCAGTAATAAGCAGAATCCAAACAGATCATTTGTCTTAGAAAATGAAAATGTCCCAACTTCACCAAAGAGTAAAGACCCTCAGTTCCTCAATTCCAAATTAGCCACCCTAGTACCTAGTAAATGTAAGCCCTTTTTGTACTTGTTGTTCTTGTTGACAGTCACAATCTCCCTTGCAGCTTCATTGAAAATCTTCCACTCCTCCTCTTCATCATCTTCAAAATCTTTGAGAAGGTTTTCATAGCCACAATCCTCTGGTAAACTGGTTGGAAAGATGCAAAAAAGTATGGCCATTTTCATTGTTCAGAGCCAAACTCCTCCTACACTTTACAATGCCTTCTTCTCCCATACACACCTTTCCCCAATTCTTCGAATCGCTAACCACAACTCTCTTAAGCACACATTGATTATCGGATATTATATTTTCAACATATTGATGCCTTCAAAATGCTTTCCTTAATGCTTCTTCCAAATAAAATATTTAAGTTCCCCAGGTATCTCTGTCAAAGTTTTTTCCTTGCCCAGAATCCCATCCGATTCTATTTGCTAAAGGGTCATTTATTTTGTGGAAGGAAGACAGTGAAAAGAGAAAATGGCAGTAATGAAATTTAGCACCAAAAAAAGCTTTTCACATATGAAAGCCCAAAGTGGAAAGGTTTTTCATGCCCGCAAAGTCACTCTGGTTTTTCAAACATTTTGTCACGGCCCAAATCCATGAAACATGAATTTAGATGCATGACTAACTTGCTAAACTTATATAACTCAATAAACATAATTAATCCAAAATAAATTAAAACTCCAAAGAAACAATACTCTTAAAAAAAAAACCTCTTACAAAAATCTAAACTCCACAAATTGGAAATAATCTCGACTATATAAAACATGAATTACAAAATAAAGGTAACTAAAATTTTATAAGTCTTCAAGTAATACTGAAGTCGCCTACAACTTCCACGCTCTACCTTGCACCTTAAAAAGCGATCCAAACGTTCTATATTCTCAACTATACTTTAATTTGAAAATAATAATTGATGGGGTGAGCCACACATTTAGTAAATAATTATACAGAATACACAACAGAATAGAGTCAAGCAAAGCACAAGTTTGATTTCACAATTTCACTCAAAATATCAAATATAGTTTTCCAAACATATAAAGAACAACTTAATACATATATAATCAAATCTTAAAGTTATTCGAAAACACATACAGATAATTGTTCAGAGCATAGTGTCACATATACACATTACATATTCTCACATACAATCCAATGAGCGGATTTACATATATATCTGATCAATTCCAAAAACACTCATTTTGAGTTACATATCACAAAACAAAATATATACAAAGTAGAATAATTTTCTTAATATTAACAATCATTCCAGATATAGAGACATATCGAATATCACAATATTGAATTGAAACAGAATCGAAGGATGTTTGACTCCTTTAGGGAACAAATAGGAACCGAGGAATTATATAAATATTTTACCATTCTTGAGTAAATCTGAAAATTCAATTTGCTAAAAGAAACATTTTAAATACCATTTGGAGAATAGGAATATGACTTTGAAATCACTTGGTTTTAACAAATTTAAAGAACAAGATCCATTTTAGAAAACTTACTTTGAAACTCAATTATTTTATGAAAATAGTTTAGTTTAGAACTTATCTTTTAAAAGAGATTCAGACGTTTAAAATGTTATTTAGAATTCAAAGTTTATTTTTGAAACATTATTTAAAGGTCGAAGTTTCTCTTTCAATGATGTAAAAATGCTTTTGATAAACTTTAGTAAACGTAGGCTTAAAACATAACTTTTGAAAACCTTTGACATCTAAGAACCTAATGAACAAAATTGTGCATATTATGCATAATTACTTATAACACTTGAATCACTCTGAAAGTCCAGTTGAAACACCCTCCAAATAGTCTCAAAATACTCTTAAATAGAACCTATAATCAATCATGGAAATGTACTTAATATTCTCTACAAAATATAAAGCTTATAGAACTATACAAATGGACTCACTAGGATTATACTTTGCTGAACTAATAATACTTTCAGCACTAAATTAATGTTTCTCTAACCAATGGTATTCTAATCAATAATACATCCTTGCATTAATCGAAACTCATATTGTCATGAGGAAGGCAGTAGCCAAAATATCATTGACCTAAGATTTAATATAAAACCCCAAACAAAATGTTAAACCATCCCAATGTATATAACCAAAGAAAACGTGGCAAATCTAATAGGACTTAATAGGGCTGAAAGTGGGGCTAGGTCCTATTTAAGAGTTTTTTGAGGCTTTTTGGAGGTTGTTTCGGTTGGAATTTCAGAGTGATTCAAGTGCTGTAAGTAATTATACATAATATGCACAATTTTGTTCATTAGGTTCCTAGAAGTCAAATGTTTTCAAAAATTATGTTTTTTAAGCTTACGCTTTCTTAAGTTAATCAAAAGCATTTTTACATCATTGAAAGAGAAACTTCGACCTTTAAATAATGTTTTCAAGAGAAACTTTGAATTCTAAATAACATTTTGAACGTCCGAATCTCATTTAAAAGATGATTTCTAAACTAAACTATTTTCAAAAAATAATTGAGTTTCAAAGTAAGTTTTCTAAAAAGGCTCTTGTTGATTAAATTTGTTTAAAACCAAGTGTTTTCAAAGTCATATTCCTATTTGTCCAAATGGTATTTAAAATGTTTCTTTTAGCAAATTGAGCTTTTAGACTTACTCAAGAATTGTAAAAATATTTATATAAATTATTCAGTTCCTATTTGTTCCTTAAGAGAGTCAAACATCCTTTGATTTATGTTCAATTTGATATGCCTTTATATTTAGAATAATTATTAAGATTAAGAAATTATTCTATTTTTGTATAAATTTTGCTTTTGTGATATGTGACTCGAAATAAGTGTTTTTAGAATTGATCAGATATATGTGTAAATCTGCTTACAGGATTGTATGTGAGAATATATGATGTGTATATGTGACACTGTGCTCTGATCAATTATCTGTGTGTGTTTTCGAATGACTTAAGATTTGATTATATATGTATTAAGTGGTTCTTTATATGTTTGGAAAACTTTATTTGATATTTTGAGTGAAATTGTGAAATCAAACTCATGCTTTGCTTGACTCTATTCCATTGTGTATTCTGTATAATTACTTACTAGATGTGTGGCTCACCCCATCAATTACTGTTTTCAAATTAAAGTGTAGTTGGGAATATAGAACCTTTGGATCGCTTGTACGGTGCAAGGTAGAGCGTGGAAGTTGTAGGTGATTTCAGTATTACTTGAATACTTATAGAATTTTAGTTACCTTTATTTTATAATTCATGTTTTATATAGTGGAGATTATTTTCAATTTGTGGAGTTTAGATTTTTGTAAGAGGTTTTTTTTTTTTTTTTTTTTTTTTTTTAATTTTTTTTTTAAGAGTGTTGTTTCTTTGGAGTTTTAATTTATTTTGGATTAGTTGTGTTTATTGAGTTATATAAGTTCAGCAAGTTAGTTATGCATCTAAATTCATGTTCCATGGATTTGGGTCGTGACAGTGTTCTATTGTGTATTCTGTATAATTACTTACTAGATGTGTGGCTCACCCCATCAATTACTGTTTTTAGATTAAAGTGTAGTTGGGAATATAGAACCTTTGGATCGCTTGTAAGTTGCAAGGTAGAGCGTGGAAGTTGTAGGCGACTTCAGTATTACTTGAAGACTTATAGAATTTTAGTTACCTTTATTTTGTAATTCATGTTTTATATAGTGGAGATTATTTCCAATTTGTGGAGTTTAGATTTTTGTAAGAGGTTTTTTTTTTTTTTTTTTTTTTTTTTTTTTTTTTTTAAATTTTTTTTAAGAGTATTGTTTCTTTGGAGTTTTAATTTATTTTGGATTAATTATGTTTATTGAGTTATATAAGTTCAGCAAGTTAGTCATGTATTTAAATTCATGTTCCATGGATCTGGGTCGTGACAGTGTAAAAACGCTTTCAATAAACTTTAGAAAACATAAACTTAAAAATATGACTTTTGAAAACCTTTGACATCTAAGAACTTAAATGTCAAAACTTGTGCACATTATGCATAATTACTTACAGCACTTGAATTACTTTGAAAGTCCAGCTAAAACAACCTCCAAAAGGCCTCAAAACACTCTTACAGCACTTGAATCACTTTGAAAGTTCAGCCAAAACAACCTCCAAAAGGTCTCAAAACACTCTTAAATAGGACAAATAATCAATCATAAAATATACTTAATATCCTCTACAAAATACAAAGCTTACTGAATTATACAAACTGACTCACTAAGACTATACTCTGCTGAACTAAATGATAACACTAATACAAAGCATCTTTACCCGAAATTATGTTTCCTCGAATTTATCAAAACTCAAAGGCAGTAGCCAATACTTTAGGATTTAAGGTTATAATCATGGAATCTATATTCAAATGAAATCTGTAGGCAATTCAATGAAATCGTGCACTTACTTTTAGGAATTAATCTAATATATATAATCCTTTGTTAGACCCAAGGTCCTCAATTTCAATGGGTAATCAATATAAAATACAAAAGTACCATAACTTAAGAGTATTACAATCGGATCTTTACATGAATAACGCTCATATATATAACCATCTTTCCATTGTAATCGATTAGTCAAATAGTAGACATAATTGAATCTTATCATGCTGCCAAAATCGTAAATATATCTCAAGATTTATAAACAGTGTATAAATATTGAGATGGGGTTCTCACCTTGATTTCCTAGCCAAATCTTATGCCCCTAAACAATTTGTCCTCTTCAATTATATGTGTTCTAACTTCTAAATTCCAAGGAAAAAACACACTCCCTAACTTCTTTAGTGATGAAACCCTACTTTTGAAAACCCTAACTTATCTTTTCCTCCACCTTATATTTTAACGCATCAGAGATGTGGGCTTGGTGGGGTAGTGGGTTGGAGTTTAAAACCCACTTGAGCTTATCTCTTTAGTCTCCAAGAAGCCCATAAAACATTTTCATCTTTTATTTATATATTTATTATTTTAATTACCGCATTAAATTGTATGCACTTAAACTTTAATTTTCTCACCTATTTGTAGCACCACAAAATTTTCTACTCCCATCATACTGTGCACACACATATAGTACCTCAACTCTATATTAAAAATGACAAGGTACGGTGATAATCATAAAAACAAAATTGGGGTATTACACATTTGATCTCTCGAAAAAGATTTAATGCGTTGGAACCTCGAAAGCCAAAAGATTTGGATCCCATATTGATCAAAACAGTGTTGGTTTTGGTTTTCTCTAAGATTTTGTTGAGGATGAAGAGCATGAGAGCATTTGGTAATTTATCAAGGGATTCTTTTCATGGTTTGAATCCATTGCTTTTTTCTTTTTGATAGAAAATGAATCCATTGCTTTGATAATGAGCAACCACATAGATCTATCTAGGTTTCATGGAGTGGAGAGAATACTTTAGCTTTTTTTTTTTTTTTTTTTTTTTTGATTGAAAAAAAAATCCTACGAGTATATAATTTGTCAACTATTCACTCCGTTTATTAACGAAAAAATATATATCTATTTAATTTCCTATCTCTTTATCTCAAAATTTTAGAAAGCCCAAATTAATTAAAGGAAATTTTTTGTAATTACCCATTTATCCATTTATGACCCGTTTATATATAAATTAATTACCCATTACTAACCCAATCCATTTAATTAGTAACCCACCTATTTAACCCAATATGACCCAAATACCTCTAAAACTACTTGAATACCCTCTTGACCTCCAAAATTACCAAAATACCCTTAAATACCTAAAATGATGCAAATACCCCTACACTTCCAAAATTACCAATATACCCTTAGACATCCAAAATTATCCCAAAAATTTTTAAAATGAGCAAAATATCGCCAAAATCTCTAAAATGAGCAAAATACCTATGAAACCTCTAAAATAACCAAAATACTCCCGATACCTCTAAAATTACCAAATATGCCAAAAAAAACCACTAAAATGACCAATATATCCCCAAATTCTCTAAAATGAGCAAAATGCCAATGAAACCTCTAAAATGACTAAAATACTCCCAATATCTCTAAAATCACCAAATGTGTTTAAAAACCACTAAAACGACCAAAATACCTCCAAAATCTCTAAAATTAGCAAAATACCCCCCAAAACATCTAAAATGTCCAAAATATCCCTAGAACCTAAAAATTAACAAAATACCCTCAAAACCTAAAAATGACCAAAATACCCCTTAAACCTAAAAAATGACCAAAATACCCGGGGATTCTAGCATTTTACCCCTATTTTTAAAAATATTTGGCAATATGCCCTTATTTTGAAACTATATAGGTTCGTGCCCCTGTTTTAAAACTCGATTTTATTAAAATCGAGTTTCAATCAAAAAACTCGATTGGTAGAAAATCGAGTATGGGGCGATCAAACTTAAAAAAAAAAAAAAAAAAAAATTGCATGGAACTCAAGTTCCATACCTATAGCGGCGTTCAGTAAGACCTATAATGGCGTTTTCATGCAATTTTTTTTTTATAAGTGTGATCGCCCCATATCAGGTTCAGGGAGCCTATAGTGGCGTTTTCATGCATTTTTTTTTTTTAAAAGTGTGATCGCCACTTTTTATTTTTTATTTTTATTTTTTTTTATAAGTGTGATCGCCTCATATCAGGTTCAGGGAGCATTCTAGTGTCGTTTTTAAGCCCTATAGTGGTGTTTTAAAGCTCTATAGTGGCATTTTGGAACTCGAGCTCCATAAACTCAAGTTCCATGGAATTTTTTTTTTTTTTTTTTTTTTTTTTTTTTTTTTTTTTTTTTTATCGAGCATAACTCGATTTTAAATTAATCAAGTTTTCATTGAAATTCGATTTTGAGAAAATCGAGTTTCAAAACATGGGTACGGACCTAAATAGTTTGGAAACAGGGGCATATTGCTAAATATTTTTAAAAATAGGAGTAAAAGGCTAGAATCTCCCTAAATACCCCTTAAACCTAAAAAATGATCGAAATACCTCTGAAACCTTAATATTACCAAAAATATCCCAAAAACCTAAAAGATGACCAAAATACCTCTGAAACCTAAAAAATGACTAAAATAGCCCTGAAACTTATAAATTTACCAAAATACCCCCTAAACTTAAAAAAATGACCGAAATACCCTGAAACCTAAAAAATGACTAAAATACCCCCTGAAACTTAAAAATGACGAAAATACCCCCAAAACCTATAAAATGACAAAAATACCCCTAAAACCTATAAAATGACCAAAATAACTCCAAAACCTAAAAAAAAATGACCGAAATACCCCCAAAACCTAAAAATTACCAAAATACCCCTTAAACTTAAAAAATTACTGAAATACCCCATAAACCTAAAAAATTACCAAAACACCTTGAAACCTAAAAAAATGATTGATATATCCTCAAAACCTAAAAAATTGACCAAAATAACCCCAAAAGCTAAAAAAATGATCGATAAAAACCCCTGAAACTTAAATTATGACCAAAATACCCCTAAACTTATAAGATGACCAAAATACACTTGAAACATCTAAAATGACCAAAATAGAGGTTTTGGGTATTTTGGATGTTTTGAGGATATTTTCGACAAATTAAAGGTTTTAAGAGTATTTCAGTCATTTTATAGGTTTCGAGGGAATTTCGGTAATTTTCTAGGTTTCGGGGTCATTTTGATCATTTTTTAGATTCTAAGGGTATTTCAATCATTTTTAAGGTTATGAGGGCATTTTTGTCATCTTTTAGGTTTTAGGGGTATTTTAATAGTTTTTAGATTTTTTGGTTATTTTAGTAAATTTCTAAGTTTCAGAAGTATTTTGGTAATTTTTAGTTTTTGGGTTATTTCAGTAATTTTTTAGGTTTCGAGGGTACTTTGGTCATTTTGTGGGTTTTGGGGGTATTTTGGTAATTTTAGGTTTTGGGGGTATTTTGGTCATTTTTTGGGTTTTGGGGGGGGGTATTTTGGTCATTTTTTTGGGTTTTTGGGGTATTTTGGTAATTTTTTATGTTTTAGGGGTATTTTGGTCATTTTTGGGTTTTGGGGGTATTTTGATAATTTTTAGGTTTCGGGGGTATTTTGGTCATTTTTTTTGGGTTTCATGGGTATTTTGGTCATTTTTTGAGTTTGGGGGGGTATTTTGGTAATTTTTAGGTTTTGGGATATTTTGGTAATTTTCTAGAAATTTAGATTTTATGTTGTTTATTTAAATATTAGATGGGTTTTTGTGGGTATTATTGGGTTTATCCAATAAGATCCATATAATTAATTAACCTAATGGGTCTTTACCCATTTAACCCAAATATTCAAATGCGTTGAGTTAAGACTTATCCAAATTAGGTGCATAATGGGTGGGTTTATGGATATTGATAAAAATTGCCACCCCTACGGATGATAGATGGGCATGATCCTCATGCCATGATCAAGCACACTAAGCAAAAAAATTAACTTGTCATGGGAGGAAAATCAAAATATGCGAAAATCATAACTCAATACAAATCATGGTATGTTATTTGTTTTATATATATATTTTTATTATTATAGATATTTTTTATTTTGATTTATTTTTTTCATTTTAAAGTTTGGATATTTCTTAAGGAAAGTGAAACAAATGCCTGGTATAGAAACTGAAAGTAATTGATAACAAATGCTGAAATAAATTGCTTTCCCCTTAAACTTGTTTTGGGAGCGATAGTTGTATATAAATTACCTGTACAAATTTACATGTAATTTGAATTTTCAGATTATAAGATTGTATCAATCTCCATGGGATAATGCTTGGCTTAACAGAGGATTATTTGCTGATAAAGTATGAAGTGATCTGGTTTGAATTTTATATTTCAATGTAACTGTAGGAGAGGATAAGAATAAGGACGAGGTTGTTTCATTACATGCTTGTGATTGGTTGAATATAAAATGGAACAAATGATTTTTATTTTTTGGATACTAAGAGTTTTTCCATACATAACAATATTAGTCATTGTTTGGAAGTTTGATAGTTGAGGGAGGGAATATTTGGAGAAATTAGAAGGTTCTCATGGTGAACAAGTGGAGAAATTATAAGGTACTTATGATGGATAAGTGATGTGGTCTACTATTCCAATAAAAAACTCCCACTTGTTTAAAATTGTAGAGTTTTAAATAAAAACTGAATACTTACTCAACAAATTTAAACATGTGAGAGTCTTTTACTAGAATGGTGGACAAATGACGTGGTCCACCATGGGAACAGTATAATTTCTCGGACAAGTGACATGATCCACTATTTTATTAAAAGATTCCTATCTGTTTAAAATTATTGAGTCATAAATTTCTTTTTAAATAGAAACTGATTATTGACTCAGTAATTTTAAACAAGTGGAAGCTTTTTTAGTGAAATGGTGGACAAGTGATGTGGTCTATTATGAGAACTATATAATTTCTCGAATATTTGAACCTTTGATATGGTATGTGCCTTTTTGGATTTGGCAATGCACGAGTACATTATAAGGGGGCTGCCTAGGGGCGGCGTTACTCTTTGGCCAGGGGGTTCAAATGAACCCCCTGACTTCAACCAAAAAATATATATATATATATATATATTGTTAGTTTAATACATAAATTTTTTCTTAAAAATATTTTTGCACACCTTGACTTAAATCTTATGCACCATTATTATAAGTATTTCTAACTCTAAAATAAGAGTAAATGTTTGTGAATTGTAAGTGTCACTCTTTATTATAAATTTTTAATTATGTGTGTATGAGTATGTCTAATATTGATTTTGTGCATTACTTTTTTTTTTTTTTTTATAATGTCATTTGTGTGAATAATGACGTGTACATGGATGTTTGTGTGTAAAACATAAATATAATATAACTTTATATAATTTGATAATTGGGAAATAGAGATGATTTGTTACATGAGTGTGTATAGTTATCATGTTATAATAACTTTTTGTCATAAAGTTAGAAAAATTCAAGAAAAAAATTGCAAAGTTAGTGATTAGTTAAGTAAACACGTAGTAAATTATTTTATGTATGAATGAGTATGATTGTGTGCGTCAATAATTAATGTAAAGCTAATGAGTTGAGTTTAGTCATTTAATTTAAATATTTTTATAAAAACAATGACAAATACGTAATATTAACTGCATAAAAATAAAAATTTAGACAAACTTAACAAAATAAAATGGTCATAGCTGCCCATATTGGCAATAAATACTTATAATGAACTATCGTGTAACAATTCAAAATTTGAAAACTTGTAGAAGGAAATTGTAAAAATTAATGTATTTTTTTTTATTTTTTTATTTTGTCATAACTCAATATATTCAAGTTTTCTTTTTTATTAATTTAAATTTCTTAATGACCCCCCTAAACAAAATCTCTAAAGTCGCCACTGGGGCTGCCAATGGAGAAATTATATAGTCTTCTAGTGGACCATGTCACTTGTCTACCATTCCACTAAAAGTCTCTCATTTATTTAAAATTGCTGAGTCAATAATCAGTTTTTGTTTAAAAAATTTTCTATCTTAACAATTTTAAACAGGTGGCAATCTTTTAATGGAATGGTAGATTATATCACTTGTTCACTATGAGGACTAGGGCTGTCCACGGGTCGGTCCGGGTCGGGTTTGTGCCCAACCCGGAACCGACCCGATCACTTCGGGTTTTCCGTGCATAGACCCGCCGCCGACCGGCGAACGGAGTCGGTTCGGGTGGTCGGATTTTCATCGGGTACGGATCGGTCCTCGGTCGGTTTCGGGTTGTGAGAAAAACGGCCGGATTTTGCCAAAAGCCGCCGGATCTGGCAAGACCTGATCGGATCTTGGCGAAATCTCGGCGGATCTCGAAGAGATCAAGCCGATCTCGGCGAGATCTGGCAGGATCTCGATGAGATCTCGGCATATCTCGAAGAGATCAGGCCGAATCTCTTTGAGATCTCGCCTGAACTCGAACGGATCTCCTCAGATCGGACGGAAAATCGACGCTTTCCAGGCAGTATACGGTTGGGTCGGTTGAAATCGGTTTCTCAGCCTCAAACCCGCCAACCGACCCGCCATTTTCGGGTTCAGGGAGCAACGATCCGCCGCCGACCCGTCACCGGCGTTGGGTCGGCCGATTGTCGAGCCGGATCGGACGGTTTGGCCGGGTGGGTCGGGTCCCGGTTTTGTTTGGACACCCCTAATGAGGACTTTATAATTTCTTCTGCCAATGCATGGGTACACAATAAGGGAGCCACACTTCTTGGGGTCTGTACTCATCTGTTGAAGAGCAAAGAGAATGATGTCTTTGGTCCAATTTGGTTCTATTTAGTCTACTTCGGTCCAAATCGATTGCTTTTGGTCCAATTCAGTCCACTGTAGTCTATTTCAGTCCGTTTTTGACTAGTTAGGCCTTAAATTGATTCTTTTTGTATGTTTCCTTTTCAATTTTGGGCTCAAAATTTTATTTATTTATTCATATTTTTTGGGTTGAAAAGTATAAAATTTTCTTCTATTTGAGCCAAATTCTTTAGTTTTGGGCTAAAAAATACAAACAAAATATACATTAAGAGCGTTTGGTCACTAATTTCAAAACATAGTGTTCAGTGTTTAAACACTGAACACTAGTGTTCAAAAACAAAAAAATGCGTTTGGTGGACCATTCCGCAACAAGGCTGTTTGAAAAATATTGTTCAAAACATATGTTTAAAATAATGGTTTTGGCAATCACCTCCAGGCTGATTTTTAACAACAAAAACTAGTGTTCAGTGGCACTTCCGTAATTAGGTTGAACACTATTATGGGCCCACCTGGTCAGCTTTTTTGAAAGAATTGTCTCCTCTCTTCCTTAGATCTCTTCACACCGAATCAACAAGGATCTCTCTCACCCACACAGACAGCAACTGTGCGGCATTAAAAAAATATTTATTTTGTACTTTACTCAGTTTTTTTTTACAATCTAACACACACATACCAAACACATATTATATATTTTTGAACACTGAAACATGTTATTTAAACCATGATACCAAACATATTTTTTTTGTTTTATAAACACTAAAAACACGTATTTCAACAACACTTTTTAAACTACAATTTTCACATCTTTTTAAACAACAATTTTTAAACTCTATGACCAAACGGGCCCTAAGAGTTAGAGAAATGAGTCCTAAAAAAGTAATAAAAATGATAAATATTTAAAGGATTAATTTAAAATTCAAGTTTCAATGATATTGGGATTATTCTTATATTTGGAAAGGAAAAAAATGCTACAATTCTAAACTTATATTATAATTTAAACTCAATGTAACATATTATGCGTGTTCCATGGAATGGAGTTGTACATTTTTTTTTAATATCCTTGGACATTTTCAAATTAGTCAACCGATTATGATATATTTTTAAAATGTCATTTTAATAACATATGTCATCTTCTTCATTTAAATAAAACAATATTCTAATTATGTAATTAAAGATTTTTATTAAATTAAGTTATGTAATATATATATGTATGTATGTATTTATGTATGTATGTATTGTTGTTGACTGCAAAATACATTATATGTTCCATTACATGCATTATATGTACTGTTGTTCCATTTTCAGGATCGAGTGATAGGCAAGGCTCTCACCTTTGAGTGGCTACATGAAATGACACAAGGAAAAACGCTAGTTAATAACATTTATGTTATACCACAAAAGGAATAATTTTTCACAATTAAAGTTCATTGTAGTTGTTTATAAAACCTAGATTAACATAGAGTATATAATCCAATGTGAGACGCAACACTCACCCCACATAACACACACTCAAGTAATTCAATTCTATATTAATTAATCCATCTAGGGCATCACATCCATAGACCCTCTTCTGTGAAAGACATCCAATTGAACGCAACAAGTAAACTGGTATTACTTGCACAAGTTGAGAGTTCACGTGCCCTATATAGCATTATCAAACACTTCCACCTAACATAAAAATGACCCTTGAGCCATGGTCCCCTTTATACTCCCTTGGATTTACAACTTAAACCCATGCCTATTCAATTACAGCTTGGAGCCAAATTCAAATGAATTCATCCTTTTTCTCCAATGGAGACAAAATACTGTTATTATCACCAACAACTGGGCCAATCTAATTCACATCTTGCACCAGCCACCAAGAATTACTTTGAATTGAAAAATCTTCGTCCGTCCAAAATACAAAACATGAAAAATAATATTTGCATTGTAAGAAACATTGGAAATCAGCATCATCATGTACTTAAGGAAACAACTTGGCATACGTTTAGCACTAGTTGCCAAGTGATTCACAAGCAAAAAGTCCAGGTGTGTGTGTGTGTGTGTGTCTTTCTCAATGATATTTTTTTGCTCCCAATCAATCAAATGAACTTGGTTTTTGTCGTTATATTCAGGCTTCGAAGTTGTTGCAGGGAATTTGCGGTGAAGAATTAGCAATGCTAAAGGCATGCACGCCGTGTTCGTGTGTGGTGTAACAATCTTGGTGGGCTTGAATATTAAAAAAAAAGGGTTTCGGAATAAAGACAAACTTGATATTTAGAATTTATTGGGACTCGATCAATTATTTTTGTACTGATTTGCACCTACAATGTTCGAGAATAGCCTGGTGGGGTAGGACTGTAGGAAGAGAGAAATATCAAATAGAAGTATATTTCTTCCCCATAAAACTTGAATCGATCAACCAAGTAGGAATGACATGAAACTTGGGCACGGAAAAAGAAGATCGGGAAAATTTCGTTTAAAAATTCAATATCATAAGTAATCGCAGCTAAATATTGGGACAAATCAATCGAAATTTGATTCAAATTTGCATTCACCATTCAATTGGAATTAGAAGAAAGTTGAAAAATTGCAATTTGGCTAAGAGAAGGGGTACAAATTTCTAAGTAAGACCCATATAGTCCTAGTTTTGTGGTTCTACATCTTTTGGCTGAGATAAAAAATGTTGGGGGCTAGATGTGATTAGGCATTGAGTTTAATTTTGAAACTGCTTATACATGGAAAAAGAAATTGGTAAAAAAGAAAATCACATAATTAACTCATGCTGTAAACAAACTGAAGATTTCATTACTAATCGAAATTTTTGCAAGGTTAAGCAGATGTTACGTCTTTTTTCTATCTTTTATAATTCCCCTTTAATTCTTCTGTGTATTAAACATTCTATTCTCAACATTAAAAAGTCAACTTTTACAAAATTATCAAGTAAGAAAATGCCAACTCCATTATTAATTTTTACATGCAGCTTATGAATCTACAGACTGTCATATATTTATGAGAAACATTTGATCAAGAATAAAAAAATAGTTTTTGGAAAAAATCCTTAAAGTACTCACTCAGGTAAAAAAAAGGGAAAAAAGAAGAAGCATTTTAAGCACTGATTGAATAAAGGTTTATAAAAACTCAAGAAGTAAGTGTCATAACTAAATTATTTACCACTTATAAAAGATTTTATAAGACCTCACTAAATGGTTTGTAAAATTATTCAATGCATGCGATGTATCATGCTCTTCTTTCACATAAAAATTGATTCCATTTATGAATCATACACATAAAACTCTCATTTATGTGAAAAGGAAGTCTAAATGCCGACAACAAATTAAAAACTTCAAGCCTTAAAAAAAATAAAAATAACAATAAATAAATTCTTTTTAAAAAAAAATAATTTGTAAATAATAATAATACTAGTCAAAAAAGGAGGAGAAAAAAAAAAAATAGAGGTAAAAAAATTCCCACCACCTCCCTAGTGAGTCCACCTATATAAGCCCCTCTGCTTCCCACTTCTTCCCTAGAAAACACCCTTTCAAAACTTTCCCTTAGATCCCAATTCCCTCCCCTTCTCTCTCAAATTCAACACCAACATTCTCTAATTATTCAAACCTCTCACATTTTCCCAGTCTTCCCACTAACCAAACAACCCCCTTCCATTTCCTGCACTCAAACTCACAATCTAAATTTATACATTCTATTTAGTTCTGCATAAAACCAAACATCATGATCTCTTCAGTGAAGCTCACAGCCTCGTCCTTCACAAACCGAAAGCTTCCTCTTCCAAAGCCTCAATCTTTTTTACAACCCACTTCTCAAAATGTCAAACAGAACCTTATTAACCAATCCTTCTCTTCTCAGAAGCCACTTTACATTTCATCCATTGAGAATTTCTCATTGCTAAAGAAAACAGAGCAGCGTGGAACAGAGTGCAAGGCCTACGAAGCTGACCAGTCTCGGCCGCTGGAGATTAATATTGATCTCCCAGACGAGCAGGCTCGGTTGGAGGCGGCTCAGAAGCTCAGAATTGGTATATATTTCGCCACCTGGTGGGCTTTGAATGTGGTTTTCAACATATACAACAAGAAGGTTTTGAATGCTTTTCCTTACCCCTGGCTCACTTCGACGCTCTCACTCGCAACTGGGTCGCTCATGATGCTGATCTCGTGGGCCACAAGGATCGCTGATGCTCCGAAAACCGATTTGGAGTTCTGGAAGACTCTTTTCCCTGTAAGAAGTTTGAAAATTTTCTACCAGCTCAAGTTTTTCTCTGTTTTCCTCTTTTTTTTTTTTTTTTTTTTTTTTTTTTTTTGTGTGTGTCTGAGAAAGGGAAGCCTACAAGAAAAAATCAAATGGAATTTCTAAATATTTGAGTATATTTAATAAAACCATTTTTAGGATTGTTTTGAAAACCATAATGACATTAATCAAATTTTCTGTGATTTTTCTTGGCTGCAAGTTTTCCTCTGTTTTTGTTTCCTTAGAAAATGTAGCCAAGAAAAAGAAAAAAAAAAAATCAAATGGAATTTTGAATATTAGAGTAGAATTAAGAACACCCTTTTGTGGCTTTTTATTTTTAAAAAATAATGAGATTTTTGAAATTTTTTTACTGTGAATTTTGTTTGTCATCTTGTCTTCAAACGGACTGTGTTGTGGTGTCGAGACTCTGTTTTTTGTATTTTTTTTGGGACTCTGTTTTCTTTGTATTTACTAAGTTGGATATGTGTGTAGGTTGCGGTGGCTCATACAATTGGACATGTAGCAGCGACTGTGAGCATGTCTAAAGTTGCAGTTTCTTTCACCCACATTATCAAAAGCGGTGAGCCTGCTTTCAGTGTCTTGGTTTCAAGGTTTTTGTTAGGTGAGACGTTTCCGGTGCCGGTTTATTTGTCACTCCTGCCAATTATCGGAGGATGTGCGCTTGCTGCTGTGACTGAGCTCAATTTCAATATGATTGGTGAGAAATCTTAATCAATTTCTTGTTTAAATTAAGGAAAATGTTGTATGTTTTTGGACTATTTGTATGGTCATGTTAGCAGAGCTCAAAGTTTTGGGACTAAGGCTAGGTTGTTGTTTTTGCTGTTGTAGTAGTATGGTCTTGTTAGTGGTTGTGTTTTGAGATCTAATACATGCTGCAATGTGTTTCAGGGTTAATGGGGGCTATGATATCGAATTTGGCATTTGTGTTTCGGAACATATTCTCAAAGAAAGGGATGAAGGGGAAGTCTGTTAGTGGGATGAACTACTATGCATGTCTATCTATATTGTCTCTATTGATTCTTACACCTTTTGCCATTGCCGTGGAGGGCCCTAAGATGTGGGCTGCTGGCTGGGAAAATGCCATCTCTCAGATTGGGCCACATTTCATATGGTAATCTCAATTGCCTACTTCTCTCATTGAATTGTTACCATTTTACTTATCTTAGACATTGTACTTCTCAATTGTCTGTTTTATTGACTTAATGTGGTTTGCTCTATTTTGGAGTAAAAACTAAATAAATGTTATCAATTCTACATGGTAGATTTGCTATTTAAAAATTTAACTTTATTTTGAGTATAATTTGACCTTGTTTTGGCCTTTTAGGTAAACAGAAGAGATGTAAGTCACTGTAAATATATTGTTGGTTTAGGTGATTTAAGTAATTGAAGCTCTTCAAATAGAAAGGTCTAGATTGACTGAGTAAAATCATGTACTAATTTGAATGGTGTAGGAGAAATATTTTATTTAATGTAAGAGGCATTCAAACTTCTGAAGTAAATTTTTATCTCTTCATTTCTTTTTGGTCTTGTTATTATGGCGTTTAGATAAAATACATTTTAAATTTTTTTTTTTTTTTTTTTATAATTTAAATGACATCCTATCCAATAGTAGAATATCTAATATCAAGCAAAAAACTGATTAATTAGATACGAACGAACTCAATACGTAGGATCTTCTGTGTCAGCTCATAAGGGGGCATGTTTTTCCCGTCTGGTTTTGGATGATTGAAGTAGCAATTTTGGTGTGGTGGTTTTGATTATTCAGTGGTACTAATCAGTTGCTAAAATACTAACATGCTTTCATTTTTGTTATTACTAAGAAAAATGTGTGGATCTGAATTTTTGCAGGTGGGTTGCAGCCCAAAGTGTCTTCTATCACTTGTATAACCAAGTTTCATATATGTCTCTCGATCAGATTTCTCCCTTGACATTTAGCATAGGAAACACGATGAAGCGGATATCTGTCATAGTCTCCTCTATCATAATATTCCACACACCTATCCAACCCATCAATGCTCTTGGAGCTGCTATCGCAATTCTTGGCACCTTCCTTTATTCACAGGTACATTCTCAGCTCCTTATAGATTAAGCTTGATAATTTTAAGAGTCGTGAGATTTTCCTTGGATCAATATGCATTAATGATTTCGTGGACAGTTTCTTTTTGATTGGATTCTTCATGAGCAACTTGCTTGTATGGGGTCAAAAACACTGCAGAACAGCCTTTGAACTAACTTAGGACCACTAGAGAAGTAGGCTGATCATCTTTCTTGCTTATTGAACTCTCACATGTTATCCAAGAGGATGTGAGCCTTAAGAACATTTAGTTTATATAGCCAATGAACTCTAATTCAAATGACAATTCTAGTGAGTGACCCTAGAATATGCTAGACCCCCATGGTGATTATCTGCATATCCTGACAACTTTCCATTGTACTTGTGAGCAGGCAAAGCTGTGAGGAAGTTAAGGATTTGATAATAATCATGTAGCATGGATGAGACAAAAGCGATGATGATCTGGAGCTGGAAGCATTGCTGATGACTGCTGATTAAGGTTACTGGTATTAGATCGAGATCATTGGGACCCCACAGTGTTTCTTCTTCAAAATCATAGGAATAGCATATTTGTTCAATTTACAAGGGTAGCTATAGATGATAGTGTTCATTTCCTCTATTCACAATTGAGAAAATTTGTTGTAGTAGATGAGTTCAATGTTTGACACATGTTAATTTGAGGCAATAATAATGATAATTATGAATTTCCACATTGATTTATTGTAGTTGCATGGGGTGAATAACTGAATGTAAGATTGCCAGCTGATCTATGCTAGGGATTAGGCTTTGGCCACCTTGATTAAATCCACTTTTAACTAGCTTGATTTCTCAAATATTGGTCGTAAAGGCGGATATCATTTTCCATTGATGGCAAAACTAATTTATAGGCAAAGCTTGGGCGCCATAGTCTTGGACCAAGGCAGCCCCCAATTCCAGGGACACCCTGATGGCTATCCCCCAACATGTTACATGAATATTGCTAATTAAACAATTCAATCAAAAAATTGTTTTATTTATTTATTGATTGCAATGGATTTTGTTAGTAGATTATTCAATGAATAAAAATCACTTTACAGTCTAAAGTCCAAACTAAATAAACCCCTAATATTTTGTATCCTATATGTATTAGTGTTTGCTAGCTCAACTTGCGTAATCTTTGTTATCTCACGAGGCTTTGTGATTGAAAAGAATCCAAGAGACAAGGTTTCAACAGAATGTGGAGGGTTAAAACTTAAAATACAGGTTTGAGTCGCGTCCGGTGGACCAGTGCAATAGTCCAATGAAGATGACACAAACATGACATATGTTCTAAAATGGCTACGTGGTGGCCCGGTATCCCATCCAGTGCACAAGAGCACTGGATGAATACGTTACCCGATACTTTACTGTATACATACAGGGCGCATATATATGGCAAAGACTTGGCCACCAAATATCTAGTGTGAAATTTGGGGCCACCAAAATATTAAATGAGTGATATTAAAAAAATACTATTTTTATTGTCAATCCTTTTGTTTTCTGATTTTTAGCAGCTATGCACATCATCTTTAGGCAATATGCTATTTTGGAATTAAATATAGATTTCATGGCTTTAATTCAATTGTAGAAACTGTCATTTATTTTTCAACTTATTTTTATTTAGCTCAAATCATAATTTAGTTTATTCTAATATGGTTCAATGGTTTTTATTCTTATTTTTATTCCATCATATATTGGTACCACTTCTTGGGCTCTAAAGCAAGGTTTCATAATGCATGGCTTTGCCATACATGTTCTTTGTATTGCACATTAATAAATAGTTCTCCCAATATTTCCAGAAACACAAAAAAAATGGGTGTATATCATCTCTGACTTTTTGTGCTGATATGTATTAATTTGGAACCATATTTGCTTACAAACTCTCAAGCCAGCAGGAACTTGGTATCCTTAGTGGCGGCTCCACCTCTAAGCCATGGTGGTCACAAGACCACCTTAATTTGCAAAAATATGTAAATATATTTGTCACAAAAAAAATTATATACTAAACTAACTTATTGTGACCACTCTAATCAAAATAAGGAATACCCTGACTTGAAAATCACTATAATTTAAGTTCAATAAAAAGAAGATTAACATTACATATACAACAATTTCACAACAAATCTTATGTAGTAAGTAGTTACTGATTCTAATTTGGACCCAACACTAACATCACATTTAAACCTACCAATAATAGCTTATCGTATAAAATTTGTTGTGAAAATGTTGTGGATATAGCATTATTCCAAAAATAATTTTGGTTGCCAAACATAATCTTTAACCCCTTAAATCCAAAAAAAAAAAAAAAAAAAAAAAAAGAGTCTTAATAACAACAATAAAAATTAGTCAAAATAACCACAACAAAAAAAAACTTAAATAAAAACAAGACTAAACCAAACAACAAGTGAACAAATTATTCAACAAAAACCTATTTGAAAAAAAAAAAAAAATCCTTAATCATTAAATTTCTCCTTAGTGACCACCCTAAAAAATATTTTTGAAGCCGCCACTATATTCTTCTGTGAATTGCTAATTTTTTTTTTTTTTTTAATTTATAAATTTGTTAAGATGGCATGCTATCAGCTATCCTTGTGATGTCATTTGAAATTGGAATACAAAAGTGTGCTAAACAATCTTGCCTGTTTTGACTAGACTTCGGTCATATGCACTACTTAGACTTCCATGTCTTGTGGCATTTTTGTTTCGATCAACTATCGTCTAATTTCTTTTTTTGTTTTTTTATTTATTTATTTTTTGGTCAGGAAGATTTGACACTATGAGATTGATGAAAATGAACATAATTAAGCACTTTAAGTCTTTGACCCAGTTTTACTAAGGATCTGGCTCCAATATTTTGCATGAAGGGTACAAAAGTGCAGTACATGTTCCGGATGCATCATAGCCATTCGATACTTATGTTAAATATGCCAGTGACATTGAAACTGCCATTCAGGATGTTGTGACTTGTGTTGCGTGAACAAGCTTGTATGCCTTCTGATATATAGCATATGCTTACTTTTCATTTTGTTATATATGAATATTTTGTTAAAATAATATAAACAACACAATAAAATAATATATCCAACACAATAAATAATAACCACAATTATCAACACATTAAAATATTATTTTTTTAACACCCAACATTAAATTTTTTTTTTTTTTTTGTTTTTCTTTTTGTTTTGAATTTTAAGCTACAATGAGTTGCTATCTCTAGCAGCTCACTGTGTATCTCAAACTCAAATTTTTTAAGCTTTGCCTTTTTCACTGTAGAAGTTATTTTTAGGGTATTGGTTGCTAAATTGACATTTTAGTCAATTTAACAACCTTATTGAGGATGCTCTAATTGGTATCTTGACATTTTTATTTTTTATTTTTTTTTATAACCTATTAATGTCTTTATCTGATAGCAAATAGTAATTATTAAAGAGTAGAAGCCATAGTTTCTAAATCACATTGTGTGTATACAAATATATAAGGCTTTACAAATTAATGCGTTACTAATTAAAAAAAAATTAACCTTATTTTATTGAGAAAAGTTAATGGATACCTTATGAGTTTTACTTTTTGACAACTTTTTTATATTACTCATAAAAATGGTATTAACTTTTTCATTTAAATTGACATCTGTCACATTCATTATCCATATATCAGTTTTGTATAAATTTTGTAATAAAATTATAACAGTAACTTTCATATTTTCAATTTTATATATCAAAAGTATCATAAGGATGTGCTAGAATCTATATGGCATCAACCAAAAAGTAGTCTTTATCACTGTTGGCACTTTGGGGGGACAGTGGGCCACTACAATCACCGAAAGAGGTCGTTTCCGACCATCAAATAAATGCTCTAGAAATTTCTTCCAATTAATTTCATAGGTCTTCTCTGCGTCGCCGCAACTCTAACCATGACTTTGATGAAATGAATGTCGACTCAAGTGATAGACATTGCGTGAACTCAATATTTTCTCATCTGTCACTCGTCACTTTAAAATTGCGACAAAGATTGTGATATAAAAGTTATGTTGGTAAACTTTCTCTTAACTTTATGAAAAAAAACAGTTGTAAGATGTAAGTTAAATCTAACTGAGGTAATAATTTATGATCTATGATTGTGTGAGATTATTAAATACAAAGGATACGGGCTTGTGTTCGGTGTTTTTTTGCGCTTGACATGCTAAGATACAGAAAAATATTTAAAACTAAACATGTGTCCTAATTGTATTGTTCCAGTGCAAAAAGATATTGAACACAAACTTCACCCAAATACAAATCCGTGAAAATTTAACTAAGGCGATATTGTGGAACATAAGAGCCAAAAATTGCCCTTGATATTAAATAGAGACATCATGGAAATTTTCCCTGACATCTCAAGGCCAAGTCTCTTTTCAACATCATGCAATAATTTTAGATGCATACCTTTTCTTTCTTTCCAAGTTTAATGATCAACTAGCTGCGAACTAGTGCATTACGCGAGATAATTATTTTTATGCTGGTTTTATTAATTTTTTTTTTTTACAATTTAAACTAATTTAATAATGAGTAATGTATTTCATAATCATATTTTTATTTATTATAGGAACAATCATAAATGTAATATAGGAACAATAATAAATCATAAATATAAATTTTGTCGTATTAAAATAAAAATAATACAATTTTTCTCAAAAATTCAAAAGGCAAGTTAACTAAAATATTCATTTTTTAATAAAAGTTATTTATAACATTTTTTGAATTATTAAAAAGAATATAAAATTTAGAAATTATTCTTTTAGTTTTAAACAAACTTTCTCAAACATTGTTTTTTTTTGCCTACACTCCAAAACACTGAAAAACGTAACTAAAAGAATTAATAAAATTTAACAATAATTAATTGGACCAATTAGGAAAACAATTTGTTGTTGATAATCTATTATGGTTATTTTCTTTGTAGAAATTTTAATTTTGCCCACCCAAAATATATTATCAAATAAACAATTATTAGCAAAATCTAAGAATTAAATTTCTATATATGCATTTTTATATAATAATAATAATAATAATAATAATAATAATAATAATAATAATAAAAAATTGCAAAAACTAAAATTTGTCACCCATTCGATTATTTTCGTTTGGCTAACCTTTGCTTTTCTCTAAATAAATGGCGTTTTAGAGTACTTCTAATACAACTATTAAGAGTACTTTGTTCACCACAAAGGATTAAAAAATAAAAAAAATTAGTAAAATCTCATAGTTTAACATCTAAATTGAGCACTATGAAAAATCATGCTATGTAATAGAATAAATACCAAATTACAATAAATACCAAATTATCCAAATCATGCTATGTAATAGAATGATATTATATCCTTATATGCTATATTTAATTCTTTACAATGCAATAGGATAATATTTAACAATAATAATAATAAAAAAAACAACAACAGCAACAACAATTTAAAAAACAAAACTAAATCGCATTAACTTAAAGTAGAGTTTTAAAGAATATAAAAAATTATTAACATAAAGCAAAGATGCAAGAAAAATTTTAAAAATCCACCAAAAAATTGAGAGAGAGAGAGAGAGAGCCTTTTTTTTGTTTTTGTTTTTTTTGTTTTGTGTGAGGGAGAACTATGTATAGAATGGAAGAGATAGTGACAAATTTATAGTAAGCGGATGTGAATAAAAAGAGACAAAAATAAAGAAAGATGAAGGGAAAGAGGAAGAATGATATTAATGTAGAGGGTAGTGGGGAGATGAAAATGTAAAAGAGGAATAAAGGTTGGAGAAGTAGTAGGGAGATGAAAAGGTAGGGGAGGGAGAAAGGTTGGAGAAGTGTAAATAACTAAATATTAAAAAAAAAAATGTTAAAAACAATTATAGAAAAATTGGAAAGAAAAAAGATAATGACGTGAACATTAACGTGATTCAACTGAAGTGTAGCAACAATAAATACCATGCTTCAGCTTTTAGATATACTAGCATTATGTCCGTGCGATGCACGACTTAATCAAAATTCATATGTAGATAATTTTATAATTAATTTACTTAAAATTAAATAATAAAATAGAAAATAAAAATAAATGAATATTTTTCTTTTAAGTTATATAATGAATGTGTATTGTGTGAGACTAAAATAATAATAATAATAATAATAATAATAATAATAATAATAATAATACCCAAAATGAGATGAATACAATTCATAAATAAATTTTTTTGTGAAGTTAATTATATATTAATGATGGGGTTGGCTTCAAAAAAAAAAAAAAAAAAATCAACTAAACAAAATGATGGCGCTGCAATCCATTTATTTTGGAGATATGATTTTATTTACTCTTAATAATAAAAGGATTAGATGAAGAATTTGGATTGTAATCCAATTTATCAACTTAGAAATTATAGGAGAAGAAGATAAGAACAAATATATATATATATATATATTTTAATAAAAGAAAGTACAAAAAGTTTCCATACGATGCGTAGGGCTTAATCAAGAATTGCATGTAAACTGAAAATAAGAAAATATTTCTTAGTTTCATAGAAATTAAATAATAAAATAGATAATAAAAATAAATTATTCTTTTAATTTTTTTTTGGAAGTGAAGTACTCTTTTAGTTTAAGTTAAAACATAAAAAACCGCAATATACACACAAATATAAATGAAAATGCCTAAGATTGAATATATAAATGCAATCCATAAAATAATTTAAAACATGGTTTAGTAAAAGATTCAATTAAAAAAATTATAATAAAATGTTTATCTATAAATCTAATAGTCGAAAAAACTTATTTCATTTAAATATTTTATATGGTTCCAAAGAGATTTTATCTCTAACCTAATTAATTTCATTAAATTAGAGAATTAAAATTTTTCCGCTTACATCATTTAGTATTATTTTAGTAATATTTAAACTTAAGAAATAGTAAATAAATAGATTTATTTACATAATTAAATCATTGTATATAATTAGATATAGTCTAGGAGAATTATATAAGTTTATTTATTTTAAGATCATTATTACATTTATATTTGAAAAAAATTGGTAATGATTAATACCTTGATGCTACCATTTAATGGTCCTCTTCCTCGTCTTGTTCTTCCTTCTAATCATTGGATCAAGCTTTTGGCGATTGTGTTGCATTGTTTATATTGGGAACTACTTGAGTTCATTAAAAAAAAAAAGAAAAAAAATCAAACTCGGCTTATTTGTACTCTTTTTCAAATTCAAATATTCTTTTTTTTCTTTACCTCATCCTCACACCCAAAAAAAATAAATAAATAAAAACAAAACAAAAGAAGGGTGGGTATACTTGACTCATATGGTGAAATCCTATATCTGAAAATCGGTTTAGAGAATCAAAAATTCAAAGGTTTTAGTGCTCATAATCCCACCACCACTATTCTCTGTCAACGTATTCTTGTTCTTCGAGTTGATTACTGTTTTGAGCCATTGCATTACATTTTATAGATTTTTGTGATGGGAGAAGTTAATCAGCTTTTTGTGGGGGTGAGCTCACATAATGACAGGAGTACTAAATAGCTTAGTGTATAGGAGTATTAGTAGATCTGGGATTTGAGAAGAAAATAACTTGATATAAACAAAAAAGAAGTAGATAACTTGATATGAAAAAAAAAGAAAAAAAGAAAAAAAAAGAGCTTATCTAATCAAGAAGTTTAGGTATACTTTATCCCAAAAAAATAGTTAATGTTATTAGCTACAAAAAAGAAATAAATTTATAAATTTTTACATGAAACAGGTGAAGTAGAGTGAAGTAGGGTTTTTTTATTTTATTTTTTTTTAAAGATAAACTACTAAAAAATTCTTACGCGAGGTGAAGTAGTTTTTCTTTTATGTGAAGTAGTTTTTATTTTTTTATTTTTTATAGATAAACTAATTAATGATAAGAATGAATTAGAATCTTCATGAGATAAATTGCTTAATGATATGAATGAATTTTTAGTTCTTTAAAAATCTAAAAGTTTAATAAAATTTCTACAGTTTGGTGAAGACACTTGGCACAACTACGACATCTAAGCCCAACTTTGATATGAACAAAAAGAAGTAGATAACTTGATATGAACAAAAAGAAAAAGGAGCTTATCTAATTAAGAAGTTTAGGTATACTTTATCCCAAAAAAATAATTAATGTTAGTAGCTACAAAAAAGAAATAAATTTATAAATTTTTACATGAAACAGGTGAAGTAGAGTGAAGTAGTGTTTTTTTTTTTTTTTTTTTTTTTTTTTTTTTTTTTTTTTTTTTTTTTTTTTTTTTTTAAGATAAACTACTAAAAAATTCTTACGTGAGGTGAAGTAGTTTTTCTTTTATGTGAAGTAGTTTTTATTTTTTTATTTTTTTATAGATAAACTAATTAATGATAAGAATGAATTAGAATCTTCATGAGATAAACTGCTTAATGATAAGAATGAATTTTTAGTTCTTTAAAAATCTAAAAGTTTAATAAAATTTCTACAATTTGGTGAAGACACTTGGCGCAACCACGGCGTCTAAGCTCAACTTTGATATGAACAAGAAGAAGTAGATAACTTGATATGAACAAGAAGAAAAAGGAGCTTATCTAATCAAGAAGTTTAGGTATACTTTATCCCAAAAAAATAGTTAATGTTATTAGCTACAAAAAAGAAATAAATTTATAAATTTTTACGTGAAACAGGTGAAGTAGGTGAACTCACATAATGATAGGAGTACTAAATAGCTTAGAGTATAGGAATATTAGTAGATCTGGGATTTGAGAAGAAAATAACTTGATATGAACAAAAAAGAAGTAGATAACTTGATATGAACAAAAAGAAAAAGGAGCTTATCTAATCAAGAAGTTTAGGTATGCTTTATCCCAAAAAAATAGTTAATGTTATTAGCTACAAAAAAGAAATAAATTTATAAATTTTTATGTGAAGTAGAGTGAAGTAGCTTTTTATTTTTATTTTATTTTATTTCTTTTATAGATAAACCAATTAATGATAAGAATGAATTAGAATCCTCATGAGATAAACTGCTTAATGATAAGAATGAATTTTTTTTAGTTCTTTAATAATCTAAAAAATTAATAAAATTTCTGCAATTTGGTGAAGACACTTGGTGCAACCACGGCATCTAAGCCCAACTTTTATTACATATAATATGATATGATATGATATAGATATATATTCGTTTTCTCTCATTCGTTAACATCATATCTCCCAGTCAATTTCAAATATACATTTTTTCTTTGTCATAGACTTATGTGACATTGTGACCCCGCAATTTTATTATTTGCAGACTAATGCATTCTCAATGCAAGTCACACAATTCTAGTAGTCCTAGGCTCCTAACCACTACTAACCACAAGTTACAGAAGATTTTCTTAAGGGCTTGCTACTTGAAGATGCTTAATCAACCGCCTTTTCTATGCTATGTAGTTGATGTGAAGTGAGTGATGAAAATCATTATTTCAAGAATAAGTCAATGAAGTAACAATAATTCATTATCCACCCACCTAATGATAGTTGCATGTATGGTTGGCTATTGTGGGAGATATCACTTGTGTCCATTCAAACAGTGCAACGTGTCATGTATGTCACATTTTGGCTGATGCATGACTGTAAATGTCAAAGCCATCTGGATGCTCATTTCAGCTAATAATTGCTGTTTTCTTTGTTTAGATACTCTTTCTGATTGTTACCCTTTGAACAACATAAATTCTCATTTTCTAAAAAGATAGTACTCCATAATAAGTTCACTAGAGTAACTACTTTTACTTCTCTTTCTTTCTCAAAAAGGATTCATTTTATTTGGAATAGCATTAATTACTATGGAGCTTTCATTGGTATTGCATGCTTTCTTTGTATTTCATATGTGCTTTCCAATTCTAGTGGCAACATGTGATACCATATCTCTAAAAGGAGGTACTGAATCATCTCAATTCCCAAGCAACTTCCTCTTTGGAACAGCTTCTTCTTCTTATCAGGTTTTCTTGCCTCTCTCTCACTTCTCTCAAAATTAAAGTTCATTCAAACATACTAATCACTAATCAGATTATTTTTGTTTTCAATATATTTTTATGCTTTATTTCATTTTCAGTTTGAAGGAGCTTTCTTGAGCTTTGGTAAAGGACTTAATAACTGGGATGTTTTCACTCATATGCCTGGTTAGCATATGTTTTTTGTTCTAATGCTCTTCAACACCCCCTTCCCCTTTCAATCTTTTCCTCTGACGGTTTGAGCTGTATGTTACAGGTAAAATCATGGATGGGAGTAATGGAGATATTGCTGTTGACCAGTACCATCGATATCCAGTAACTCAAGTCCTTTTGTTGTTGTTGTTGTTGTTATTATTGTTTGTATGAGAATGTTGACGATGAATTTGTTCGTAATTTGAATTCAATTCAAGCGCAGGGCCAGTGTTAGAGAGAGAGAGAAGCAAACACATGCTTAGCTATATAAAGTAAAAATGATATACACAATCCAGGTGAAAGAGTTATTGTTCTTCTATGATAATTTTTATACCACAACTTTTATCACAATTCTGATATAGTTGATTATGAGTGGCGGCCTTCCACTTTCACATGTATGCATTACTTTTTCCCCACTACTCATAGTTGATCATATCAGAATTGTGGCATTTGTCTGGAGACTTTCTCAGGCGCAAATATTGATGGGGATTAGAGCATTTGCATCAACTCATGCAAAAATTTCTATCTATTGAAACATAAAAACCTACTTTTTCTAGCTATTTTACATTCTCACTTTTCAAAGCATCCCACATCAAACTATCTATTTTACTTTATATTAATTATAAAAATATTGATTTTTCTTGATTTTTTTTAATTGTTTATCTTTCATCACATATAACAATCACCATCTACTATTTTCCTTCAAACTCAAGATACGTGAAGAAAAAAGAAAACTAAATGGAAAATGAATAATGACGGTGTAAATTTTATTGTAGTAAATTTATAAATTTACACAATTATACACTCACTAGTGTGAGTTATTTTTAAGCAAAAATATGTAATTTACACAATTTTCTTCATGTGTGAGTCCTTTCATATTGACGTAGACAGTTGATGATGTAAACGTGACAACCTCTCAGAAGTATGTGGCTAATAAAATTTAATTGATAAATTATGAAGCACACATATCATTGTCATGCACTTTTATCTTATTGTAAGTTCACATTTTTTAATTTAGAGATCTTGTTTGTTTTCTCATCTCTATTACCTCTCAGAAGTATGTGGCTAATAAAATTTAATTGATAAATTATGAAGCACACATATCATTGTCATGCACTTTTATCGTATTGTAAGAGTTATGAAGTAATTGGGATCTTGAGTAGGTCACTTTGAGGGGACTTAGGTCTCCATTTGCAGAGAGAGAGGGAGAGAGAGAGAGAGAGAGAGAGAGTAATCAAGATATTATTTCTTAATGAAAGAACAATAGCAATGCCTTAGCCTCTTTATACATCTGGTAATTGTAACTGCCTCTAACCAACTAACCAACTCCATCTAACTGACACTAACTAACTTCTATTATGCACTACCTCACCATAATACTCTATGCACACTCACACGCATACACTTGCACAAATACATGCATACAATTCCACAGATATGCATACGCCACAATGTTACTCTATACATAGCCCCACACACACACTTGTACCAATAGATGCCTTATAGAGATCTTGTTTGTTTTCTCATCTCTATTAAATAAATCATGGTTCATTGAATTATTTGTGCTAATAAGGTCAGTTTTCAACCCCACTGTATTAAAGGGATTGGCTGATAGAAAAGGACCCCATGATAATGAGCTCACTTTAATCATGTAAAAGAAACATACTTTAGGACTTTTGTGTTTTAAAGAGATAAAAAGGCTTTACGCCATCAAGACATGTAAATTGAAACTGTACATAATTTGAGCGAAGCAGACTCTACATCTTTTTTTGTTGCAAATAGACTACTTTCAGGAAAATTATTGAATACTACGAAAGTACCATAAATATGTATTCTTTCCTCTCACATAAATTGTAAATTTTACCATGAATTTAATTAGTAGGACCCACAATTATGTAAGAGTGAAAAATATGTATTTATGGTACTCTGGAAGTATTTTATAATTACCCCTACTTAGAGGACCTTCATTAGCAAGAAATGAAGTGTATTAATCCAAAACATTTAATGGAGTTTTTAGAATTTGGAAAGGCATTGTCTATCTCTCCAAACATTAGAAATAGAGTGTATTTTGCTATTGTGATAGAACAAGGGATGTCCCATAGTACTGTAATAAGGCTTGTCAGTGACCTTCTAGGCTTTTAGTTTAAGGGTCCCGTTAACGGGTGCCATTAAGGTATTTGGTAATAGGCTATTTAGAAAAATTTTGATATCACTTTTATAGAAAATATATAAAATGTTTCAAAAAAGTCAATTGCTTTTTTCTTTTCCTATAAAAAATTTTTAAAAATATTTTCTAAACCAATGTCCTTAGGTATCCGTCAAACTTTCTCATTGCTCAATATTATTCATAAGTAACTAAATAGTTCAAACTATGAAAATTTAAAAAACAAAAAAAACTGATCAATATGCTTTGCTATGCTATGACAAAACAGGAGGATCTATATCTCATGGATCTTATGGGAGTCAACAGCTACCGTTTCTCCATATCATGGGCAAGAATTCTTCCCGGTAAGTTCTTCAACTTTTTAAAGGGAAAGACCTTCTAACTTGATTAAGGGAGTGGTCTTTTTGTTAAAACTATCGATTGTTTCAAAAGTTTCAGTAATTTAAGTTTTTGAGCCAATCGGTAATTTAACATGGTATCATGGCAGGAGGTCTTGAGTTTGATCATTGTCTCATCCACACTACCTCTAATTTAAAATCTCATGTGTTGGGTCTCACTTATTAAAATGGAGTTTGAGCTCACATATGAGGGGGTGCGTTAGAATTATGTGTTTAAATAATTAAATTTATCATTTCGTAATAGTTTAAACTTTTGGGATAATTGATAATTTTAAACTTTTTATCTCTCACACCTACCCTTTCTTCAAACCAGAGGGAAGATTTGGAAAAGTGAATAGAGCTGGCATTGATCATTATAACAACTTCATAAACGCTCTTCTGCATAAAGGTCACTTCAACTTCCAAGTCATTTTCGCTTTATAATCTACTCTTTCACTTGTGAATACATACCACATTGTGACATAGGTAAACAAAATTTTCACTTACAAAGAAAGAAAACATATATTTCCTGATTTCCCTATTAATTTTCATATTCTGGTTTCAGGGATCCAACCCTTCGTGACATTGACTCATTATGACATTCCTCAGGAGCTTGAAGGCAAAAATGGAGCTTGGCTGAGTTCCAAAGCGCAGTAAGTGGCAGCACTCTCTTACTGCAGTCCTGAAATGGTTTACTTAGGCTATCTGTGCCTTAATTAATTTATATGAGATTGGCTACCTCTTATATGGAATAAAATCAATCATTTGTTCAGGGAGGATTTCAAATATTATGCAGATATATGTTTTAGATTCTTTGGGGACCGGGTCAAGTACTGGTCCACTTTAAATGAGCCCAATGTAGTAGCGATTCGCGGTTACAGGACAGGGATTTACCCACCATGTCACTGCTCCTGGCCATTTGGGAATTGTAGCAGTGGGGATTCAGAGAAAGAGCCTTTTGTTGTGGCTCATAACATGATCCTAACCCACGCTGCTGCTGTCGGTATTTATAGAACCAAATACCAGGTAAATTAGTCAATGTCTTCTAAGTCCTTGATGCAACACTCTTTAGGAGATATAATGAATGAGACAATAAAGCAGTTTTTTTCTTTACTAAAATATTTCTTACTCAACATCCAGAAAAAACAAGGAGGTAGCATCGGAATTGTTATGAATGCTATGTGGTTTGAACCTATTAGTGACTCCTGGGAAGATAAGTTAGCAGCGGAGAGGGCTCAATCTTTCTACATGAACTGGTGAAAAAAACATCATTAACTGATCCACAATTTAAAAACTTGTTGACATATTGATTTCTTTAGAACTTTGCATTCATAATAGAGGCACTGCTCTGACTTAATCTAGAAGTTCAATGCAGGTTCTTAGACCCAATTATACATGGGAAATATCCAATAGAGATGCAAGAAATTCTTCAATCGGACTTGCCTATGTTTTCAAAACATGATTTGGAGATGCTGAAGAATAAATTAGACTTCATTGGCATCAATCACTACACCAGCTTCTATATAAAAGACTGTATATTTTCTCCGTGTGAACCAGGATCAGGAGCTTCGAGAACAGAAGGTTTTGCTTTACGAACAGCTAAAAAGAACAACATCTTCATTGGGGAGCCGGTATGAATATATAATCTCACCTGTCGAAATCACCACAACTATGCATTTTGCTAAATTACTAAGTCTCCATATTGATGCAGACGCCATGTGACTGGATATTTGTTTATCCTCAAGGAATGGAAAAGATGGTGACATATATAAAAGAGAGATATAACAACATTCCATTGTTTATAACAGAAAATGGTGAGTGCAAATTAAGCTTTTATAGTCTCAAACAAATACTGGCTCTATGTTTTTAACAAGTTCTTATATAATTCTAGTGTACCTAATAGGGTTTTGTGATAAGGAGAATCCCCATTTCACCATGGAAAATTCAATTCATGATGTCAAGAGAGTGGAGTACATGAACAGCTACTTAGATGCTCTAGCAACAGCAATAAGGTAATAGAAGATGAAGCCATCATTGGCACTAAACGTTTTACATATGTTTGTATTCTATCTTGTTTTGAAAAACAACTAGGAAGTACTCACTGTTAAGGAATCTTATAATAGATGGGTTTATCAGTTTATGTACTATTTTAGCCTCCCCACTATATAGCTTAAGCTGTTAGAAGTGACATAACCTGCAACCATTTTGTATATTTTCCGCTGTGGTATTTTCTGACAAATTGTGAGATTTTCCCTTGTCAGAAAATATAAAATACGGGGCTGATACCATGATAAATTGTATGGGAAAATATAAAGGATAAAAAGACAATAAGAAAAAGAGAGAGAATGCAAGGAATTCATGTGGTGTGGCCTTAGAGACCTACATCCACAAGTGGTAGATAAAACATCTTAGAAAAGATGAGACATGGTTTTTATATCACGTTAGGAAAGATAAAACATGGCACAAATACCATGATAAAGTGTTTGGGAAAATATAAAATAAGAAAATAAATATTATTATAGAGAGATAAGATAAAGAAAGAGAAGGTAGAAAATTAATGTAATTTGACCTTAAAGACCTACATCCATAGGGGAAAGCACTTAATGGTTACATCTTTGTTATATAAGCTGTGTATTACAATGAACTTATAGTAGCTTGGTAAGTATTAATAGTAGGCTAAACCTAGACAAACCATACATTAAACTAGCGTTACACTATTTGCAATTTAACTAGGATTTCTTTGCTTGAACTCCAAGTAGAATTGAACAATAGATTTGAGTCTAGTCAACCCGATATCTTTAACATTTCTAATGAGATGTTTGAAGGCTAGCTGATTTGTGTTTAACTTGGTAATATTATCAGGAAAGGAGCAGATGTGAGAGGTTATTTTGCATGGTCCTTGCTTGACAACTTTGAGTGGCTAGATGGATATACCATTAGGTTTGGGCTTCATTATGTTGATTATGCCACTCTCAACAGAACTAGAAAACTATCAGCGACTTGGTACAAAGATTTCATTGCTTACCATAAGGCACACAATTTTAGTGCTGATGGGGCACCTCAAGAGCAACAGCTTACAAGAAATTCATTAAAGCTGAACGCCACCTCAAACAAGCTGTGTCAGAATTTTGTGTCTCTAGCACATTAGTCTTTCTGTATTGCTTGCCTATTCCTTTCTGGTGCAATTGCTATAACTTCGGTGCTTGCTAGTTTGTAAATTTTCGGCTTTATGTGAGCCTTGCATGTACAAGCAAAGTGTAAATATCTTAATAAATTTCTATTCCATCACAAGTAGTTGTAACTCCCAATAAAAACTCAAGCCTCTCTTTCACAAGAAATTATACGGTCCTCATGGTGGACTACGTCATTTGTCCACCATTTTAGTAAGAGATTCACATCTATTTAAAATTGCTGAGTCAGTATTCAGTTTTTATTTAAAACTCCACAATTTTAAACAAGTGGAAGTCTTTTATTGGAATGGTGGATCATATCACTTGTTTACCGTGAAGACTTTATAATTTCTCCTCTTTCACCACATAATGCTTAAAACGGGCAAAATATCGTCATAAGAACACCAAAAGCCAAATAGATATAAATCAAGCATACTTTATGTTTAATTTAACCACAAACATTGTTGGAGGAAATTTGCCATTGAACATGATTTTAGCAACTATTTCTTTAGTTGGCATGTTTTTGAAACATTTTAGCAAACAAGCATTTCGGCCTTAGAGGCTTGAGTTCAGTGAAGAAACTTGAGTCTCTCAGACTCAAGTTCCATAGAGCATACAGAGAAAGAAGAAAAAAGCAGACCAAGAAGTACACTCGAGATTTAGAGACTCGAGTTCTTTCACTGGGCTTGGGTTTTAGAGCCTCGAGATGTTAGTTTACAAAATAATTTTGCAAACTTGACAACTAACTAAATTGTTCCAAAAATAATGTGAAATGACAAATTTCATCAACATTGTTGTCCCACCTTAGGATTCCGACCAAATATAACAAGAAAGATTGAGAATTTCACTTCTTGCTTATTGATAGGATTGGACCCTTCCCATTATTTAATTCAACTCATCATTTTAATATTTTTTATCAATTATTTTACTTAATTCTAACTTCTCTATAATAGGAGCTTCATTATTCTCCTCCACAATAATCTTGATTTTATGATCTTCTTCCATAACAAGGCCTTCATTAATTTCTTCAGAAATCTCTATATTTTGTTCTTTGACTTCTACATAATCTTCAAGAACAATATTTTCTTCAACATGCAATTCTTCCTGGCCAGTAATAATCTTGTTATGTATACAAAAAAAAGTTCTTCACAATCCAAAGGATAAAAGTTGATAGCAAGCATCTTTTACATCCTTAGCTATGAACAGATTTTTTTCTTTACCTCGTCTAATTCTATCAGACTGTATTCGTTTCCACCAATGTAAGGCATACTCATTATGTTTATACAAAGCAAGTTTAACTTTTCTCTCATAATAAATATTCTCAAAGTCAAATAAATCCTCTAGATCAAGTAACCAATCAAGAAAATCTTCTTAAAAAAAAAAAAAAACCATTAAAACTTGCAATTATTCTATAAGGATATGAAATTTTCTTACCAATAGGTTGCCTGTGAGTTATGTCTCCGTTGCAATTATCCCTACTGTTTCCATACTTCAACGGCGCCATCCTAGCAAATATTTGTGAGTGATGGCTATACGTTACGTAATACTTGATAAGTTTTCTGTCACCAGAATTGCTACTATCTCATGCGTTAGCCACCAGACCAGAATAAGTCAAGGCTCTAATACTAATTGATGCGAGATGCGGAGGCGTTAAGAAGCAAAACACGTCTACTTCTAGAAAACAAGAAACATAACATGTTTGCTTCTGAAAATAACCTCAAATCTACGAGGGTTCCTTGAATCTACAAGGAGAAAGGGTTTAGAATCCGTCAGAAAATAGCAAGAAAAAAGTCTAAATTTTATTGATTGAATAATTGTTAAAAAAACGTTTAAAGACTTATGAGCCTATTTAAGACTTCATAAAACTTGACAAACAAGAAAATACATTATAAATAACTCTTAATTAATACCTAACCATAACAAGAACTAAATTTAGCCTAAAAACATTAGAAGCACCTAAAAACAAGGAAATAATAATCCTAAACCTAAAATAACAAAAATTACAAATTAAATACAAAAATTAAATAGTAAATGGTGTCCTACATCACTTTAAAAAAAAAAAAATACTTCTTAATTTAGTAAGAATTCAAGAGATTCCAACGTTGGGATTAGGTTGTAGGCTTAATGGTTTAAATGCAATTTGATGAGAGTATACATCTTGAAGGATTAAATTATTAGAATTGTACGGGTAGAATTTTTGCATAAATTTGAAAATTCATAGAGGGGAATCATATAATAAAATCATATAAACAATAATAATGAATCAATATATCTAAATATCACATGCATGGAAGTTCAATGTCTAATGAAAATCATCAATTATGCTTATCATAAATTCACATGCACATATTCAATATATTTCCATATTCATATAAGCTTAATATTCTAGCATACACTGCATAATTAACTTAAAAAAAAAAAAAAAAAAAAAAGAGCATTTAAACATAAAAAATGGGTAGGACATGTGAAAATGGGTAAGCATAAAATTAAACATTTATCTATGTTAAGCATAAAATCAAACATTTATCATGCGATTTGTTCAAAACTAACTAAGGGAGGATGAAATGTGTATGCTATTAAAAAATGGTTATGGAACATAAGCCAACTACCATGTAGAGATATAACATTTATAAGTACATCCATATTGTAAATGCATGGACATAGTTACATAACAACAAAGATATTATCATACTGGTATTACTTAAAATCAATTCCTAATCCTATCACGAATGGCATTATTCATTCATGGCAATCAAAGAGTATACACCATGTTATTCATATAAACAAGCACTGATTCAAGCAAGCAAGATCATGGGAATAAGAGCATAAGAGAGAGATGAGAGAATTATACCCTTGGAGTTTTTTTTTTTTTGGAGTATTTGGGAGAGCTTCGGAGTAATTTTTTGTGTTTCTACCTTGTAGAATCATGTTGGAGGACTACTACATTAAAATATTGCATGCAGGGCCGGCCCAACCTAATTTGAGTTCTAAGGCGAAGGTTTATTTGAGGTCTTTTATATATAAATATTAATTAAATAAAATTATTTAATATTAATAAAATTGAGGTTAATTTGATGTATTAAATACATAATTTAATGGCTAATACTAACTAAAACTAATTAAGGTTAGTTTCATATAAAGAATTGAATATTATAGTTGAAAAATTAATTTAACAAAAAATAAATTAAAAGAAAATTAATTTATCTTAAATATATAATGATGCATAATTAATTACATTTATAATCTAATTTATAATTTATGATATTAATTGATATGTGACTTTGTTGTAGATTAGATTATAAATATTAAAGTTTCAAACTATTAGGGATGATACCAACCAAAAAGTACTCTTTATCACTGTTGGCACTCTAGGGGGACACTGGGCACTGGAAGAGGTCCTTTCCAACCATCAAATAAATGCTCTAGAAATTTCTTTCAATCAATTTCACAGGTCTTTTCTCTGCCGCCTCAACTTTAACTTTAACCATAACGTGTTGAAATGAATGACTCACGTGGTGGACATCGCATGAGCCCAATAATTTCTCATTTATCACCCATCACTCACTTTAAAATTATGACAAAAATTATGATATAAAAGATATGTCGGTAAACTTTCCCTTAATTTGATGGCAAAACAGTTACAAGATGCAAGTTAAATCTAACTGTGGTAATAATTATGATCTATGATTGAGTGAGATTACCAAATACAAACGATACAGATTGTGTCCGGTGCTTTTTTCTACTGATCATGCATATAGATAAATATTTAAAATTAGAAAAAGACATTGAACACAAATTTTACCGAAATACAAATCTATAAAACTTTAATTGAGGCGATATTGTGGAACATAAGAGCCAAAAATTGCCCCTGATTTTAAATAGCTAGAGACATGATGGAAATTTTCCCTGAAATTTCAAGGCCAAGTCTCTTTTCAACAGCATGCAATAATTTTAGATGCATACCTTTTCTTTCTTTCCAAGTTTAATGATCAATTTGTTTTCTCTCATTTGTTAACATCATATCTCCCAGTCAATTTCAAATATACATTTTTTCTTTGTCATAGACTTGTGTGACACTGTGACTCCGCAATTTTATTATTTGCAACTAATGCATTCTTAATGGAGGTCACACAATTCCACTAGTCCTAGGCTCCTAACCGCTACTAACCACAAGTTACAGAAGATTTTTTTTTTTTTAAGTGCTTTACTTGAAGAAGCTTAATTAATCGCCTTTTCTATGCTATGTAGTTTATTTATTTATTTATTATTATTTTTTTGAGAAACACACACACACACACATATATATATATATATATAGGAGAAAGGGGATGAGATAAGGGAATACACTCACACGCCAACACCAAAACTGCATGCATTCTATGCTATGTAGTTGATGTGAAGTGAGTGATGAAAATCATTATTTCAAGAATAAGTCAATGAAGTAACAATAATTCATTATCCACCCACCTAATGATAGTTGCATCCTTGCATGTATGGTTTAGTAAATTTCCAAACGCAACAATCAAGGGAGTTGGCTTTTGTGGGAGATATCACTTGTGTCCATTCAAACAATGCATGTGTCTTGTATATCACATTTTGGCTAATGCATGACTATAAATGTCAAAGCCATCTAGATGCTCATTTCAGCTAATAATTGCTGTTTTCTTTGTTTAGATACTTGTAAGTTTGGATTTGTGTGAAAACACAAGAGCTTGTTTAGACCTTAATTTTAAAATTACGGCTAAATTACTTTTACTCTTACTTAATCAAAGTGCAAAACAAGAGTAAATGTGTGCAATGAACCAATACTACTCTAGTGTATACACATGAACAATGAATAATAAAAGTAAAGTACAAGAGTAAGGGAAGAGAGATGTAAACACAAGATAACACCAAGATGTGTTATCAAAGAGAAAACCGAAGAACTCGGCGAAAAACCTCTCTGCGACTCTCTAAGTCGAAATCGATCCACTAGAGAACACGAATAACAAAAGACCCTCCAAGCCTAGTTTACCAAATGTAGTTGAGCCCTCCAAGCTCCTGCTACCAATGGACTTCTCGGAGTCATGTCTTCTCTAGCTTTCTGGATCCCACAATACTCCCGATTGCATCCGCCAAGGCTCACTGGCTTCTTTTGTCAAATCTCCAAAACTTCCCAAGCTCCAAAACACTCTTTACACTTTGAAAATGTGTGAGTTATGTTTGGGTACAAATCTCCTCTCAAGGTATGACAATGGGATAGGGAAGGAGAAGAGGCTATAATGATTTTTCACTAAGGATGAGTAGCTCTCTCTCTCTCTAAAAGATGGGTGCGTGTGTTGTAGAAAACCTATCTAGGGTTTTTCTCTCTGAATGACCCCACATACTTTTGTGGGTAATGAGGGTATATATAGTATGTGTGAGGGGTGAGAAAATCACACTTAAAATCCTCCAGGCAGAGAGTTTTGCGGGTATCTCGTGGGTTGGCCCTTTTTGCGAGACACTCGCAAAACTGACAACTTGGCACGACTCTTCAACTTCCAGCATATGCTTCTCACGTGGCTCTTTCGCGGGTATGCTTCTCGCGAGAAAATCCACTTGTTCATCCAACACATGCTCGATTCTTCACCAACTTAATACTAAACCTAATACAATAAAATCCCACAAAATACAAGGAGCAAAAATAAAGTAATTACAACACTTTTTGTCATGGAATAAAGCCAACATAAAATTTAGTTGTAAATCACAACTTTTCAATCTCCCCCTTTGGCTATTCGGTGACAAAACACCTTATAACAGACTCTAAACTTAAACGTGAGTTTGGGAACAATGACAAAACACACTCACACCCACCTAAATCTAAAACCTGTGATGAACTTGGAATATGTATACCTGTAACCTAAAACACTTGCACAAAACACATTAGACCCTTAAGGTAAATTAAGTGATAAAAGGACAAGTACAATGCAACAAGTAAAAGTGTGATCAAGTAACAAGATGTGAAACATATGAGCAACTTGATCAAACACAAAACAATCATATGGAAATAACCACAATGATCATATAGCAAAGCAAATGATCATCTGAACATGTAACCAATAAAGAACAATAGCATAAGGATGTATGCATGTCCAACACATAAACACGATGCGAAGAGAGTAATAAAGCATAGATACTAAAAGAAACTCAAAGAACCATAAAGCATCAAGAAAACAAGTATAAGGTAAAACAAGACAAAATAAGGTTTTCTCATCAAAGGATGTCTTCTCCCCCATAGTATATGCGTCTCCCCTATGACTTTCTCCCTCTATGAATGTGCACGAGGTAGAATTTCTCCCTCTAAGAATGTGCACATGAGTCATATAGAAATGATGATACACTCCGGTATACACTCCGGTATGCTCTCTAGTATACTATCTTTCTGATTGTTACCCTTTGAACAACATAAATTCTCATTTTCTAAAAAGATAGTACTCCATAATAAGTTCAGTACTCCATAATAAGTTCACTAGAGTAACTTTTACTTCTCTTTCTTTCTCAAAAAGGATTCATTTTATTTGGAATAGCATTAATTACTATGGAGCTTTCATTGGTATTGCATGCTTTCTTTGTATTTCATATGTGCTTTCCAATTCTAGTGGCAACATGTGATACCATATCTCTAAAAGGAAGTACTGAATCATCTCAATTCCAAAGCAACTTCCTCTTTGGAACAGCTTCTTCTTCTTATCAGGTTTTCTTGCCTCTCTCTCACTTCTCTCAAAATTAAAGTTCATTCAAACATACTAATCACTAATCAGATTATTTTTGTTTTCAATATATTTTTATGTTTTATTTCATTTTCAGTTTGAAGGAGCTTTCTTGAGCTATGGTAAAGGACTTAATAACTGGGATGTTTTCACTCATATGCCTGGTTAGCATATGTTTTTTGTTCTAATGCTCTTCAACACCCCCTTCCCCTTTCAATCTTTTCCTCTGATGGTTTGAGTTGTATGTTACAGGTAAAATTATGGATGGGAGTAATGGAGATATTGCTGTTGACCAGTACCATCGATATCCAGTAACTTAAGTCCTTTTGTTGTTGTTATTGTTATTATATTTTGTATGAGAATGTTGACGATGATTTTGTTCTTAATTTGAATTCAATTCAAGTGCAAGGCAGAGTTAGAAAGAGAGAGAGAGAAGCAAACACATGCTTAGCTATATAAAGTAAAAATGATATACACAATCCAGGTGAAACAGTTCTTGTTCTTCTATGATCATTTTTATACCACAACTTTTGCCACAATTTTGATATGGTTGATTATGAGTGGCTGCCTTCCACTTTCACATTTATGCGTTACTTTTTCCCCACCACTCATAGTTGATCATATTAGAATAGTGGCATTTGTCTAGAGACTTTCTCATTCATAAATGTTGATGGGGATTAACCTACTTTTTCTAGCTATTCTAGCTATTTTACATTCTCACTTTTCAAAACATCACACATCATATTATCTATTTTACTTTATATTAATTATAAAAATATTGATTTTTCTTAATTTTTTTAATTGTGTTTCTTTCATCACATACAACAACCACTGTCTACTATCTTCCTTCAACCTTGAGATGCGTAAAGAAAGAATAAAAAAACTCAATGTAAAATGAATATTGTCAGTATAAAGGTTATTGTAGCAAATTTATAAATTTACACAATTATACACTCACTATTGTGAGTTATTTTTAAGAAAAAATATGTAATTTTACACATTTTTCTTCATGTGTGAGTGCTTCCAAATTGACATAGACAGTTGATGATGTTGACGTGACAACCTCTCAGAAGTATGTGGCTAATAAAATTTAATTGATAAATTATGAAGCACACATATCATTGTCATGCACTTTTTATCTTGTTGTAAGTTCACCTTTTTTTAATTTAGAGATCTTATTTGTTTTCTCATCTCTATTAAATAAATCATGGTTCATTGAATTATTTGTGCTAATAAGGTCAGTTTTCAACCCCACTATATTGAAGGGACTGGCTGATAGAAAAGGAGCCCATGATTATGAGCTCACTTTAATAATGTAAATGAAACATAGTATAGGACTTTTGTGTTTTAAAGAGCTGAAAAGGCTTTACGCCATGATGACATGTAAATTGAAACTAGACATAATTTGAGCAAAGCAAACTCTGCATCTGATTTTTTTTGCAAATAGACTACTTAGAGGACCTTCATTAGCAAGAAATGAAGCGTATTAATCCAATACATTTAATGGAGTTTTTAGAATTTGGAAAGACATTGCCTATCTCTCCAAACGTTAGAAATAGAGCGTATTTGCTATTGTGATAGAACAAGGGATGTCCCATAGTATTGTAATTGGGCTTGTCAATGATCTTCTAGGCTTTTAGTTCAAGGGTTTTGTTAACGGGCGTCTTTAAGGCATTTGGTAATAGACAATTTTAAGAATGTTTTAATACCACTTTTATGAAAAATATATAAAGGCGTCAAAAAGTCAATTGCTTTTTTGTTTTCCTATAAAAAATTTTTAAAAATATTTTCTAAACTAATGTCCTTAGAGTATTTGTCAACTTTTCCCACTCTTTAATATTATTCATGAGTAACTAAATAGTTCAAACTATGAAAATTTTAAAAACAAAACTGATCAATATGCTTTGCTATGAGAAAATAGGAGGATCTATATCTCATGGATCTAATGGGAGTCAACAGCTATCGTTTCTCCATATCATGGGCAAGAATTCTACCCAGTAAGTTCTTCAATTTATTAAAGGGAAAGAGCTTCTAACTTGATTAAGGGAGTGGTCTTTCTGTTAAACTATCGATTGTCTCAAAAGTTTCAGTAATTTAAGTTTTTAGGACAATCGGTAATCTAACATGGTATTATGGCAGAAAGTCTTGAGTTTGATCATTATCTCCTCCACACTACCTCTAATTTAAAATCTCATATGTTGGGCCTCACTTATTAAAATAGAGTTTGAGCTCAAATGTGAGAGGGCATGTTGTTTAAATAATTAAATTTATCATTTCCTAATAATTTAAATTTTTGGAAGAATCAATAACTTTAACACTTTTTATCTCTCACACCTACCCTTTCTTCAAACCAGAGGGAAGATTTGGAAAAGTGAATAGAGCTGGCATTGATCATTATAACAACTTCATAAACGCTCTTCTGCATAAAGGTCACTTCAACTTCCACAACTTGTATGTTCATCCAAGTTATTTTCGCTTTAAAATCTACTCTTGCAATTTTCACAAATGTGGTCACTTGTGAATACATACCACATTGTGACATAGGTAAACAAAATTTTCGATTACAAAGAAAGAAAAAATACATTTCCTGATTTCCCTATTAATTTTCATATTCTGGTTTCAGGGATCCAACCCTTCGTGACATTGACTCATTATGACATTCCTCAGGAGCTTGAAGGCAAATATGGAGCTTGGCTGAGTTACGAAGCGCAGTAAGTGGCAGCACTCTCTTACAGCAGTCCTGAAACGATTTACTTAGGCTATCTGTGCCTTAATTTATATGAGATTGGCTACCTCTTATATGGAATAAAATCATTTGTTCAGGGAGGATTTCAAATATTATGCAGATATATGTTTTAGATTCTTTGGGGACAGGGTCAAGTACTGGTCCACTTTAAATGAGCCCAATGTAGTAGCGATTCGCGGTTACAGGTCAGGGGATTACCCACCATGTCACTGCTCCTGGCCATTTGGGAATTGTAGCAGTGGGGATTCAGAGAAAGAGCCTTTTCTTGTGGCTCATAACATGATCCTATCCCACGCTGCTGCTGTCGGTATTTATAGAACCAAATACCAGGTAAATTAGTCAATGTCTTCCAAGTCCTTGATGCAACACTGTTTAGGAGATATAATGAATGAAACAATAAAGCAGTTTTTTTCTTTAATAAAATGTTTCTTACTCAACATCCAGAAAAAACAAGGAGGTAGCATTGGAATCGTTATGAACGCTGCGTGGTATGAACCTATTAGTGATTCCTGGGAAGATAAGTTAGCAGCTGAGAGGGCTCAATCTTTCTACATGAACTGGTGAAAAAAACATCATTAACTGATCCACAATTTAAAAACTTGTTGACATATTGATTTCTTTAGAACTTTGCATTCATAATACAGACACTGCTCTGACTTAATCTAGAAGTTCAATGCAGGTTCTTAGACCCAATTATACGGGGGAAATATCCAATAGAGATGCAAGAAATTCTTCAATCTGACTTGCCTATGTTTTCAAAACATGATTTGGAGATGCTGAAGAATAAATTAGACTTCATTGGCGTCAATCACTACACCAGCTACTATATAAAAAACTGTATATTTTCTCTGTGTGAACCAGGACCAGGAGCTTCGAGAACAGAAGGTTTTGCTTTACAAACAGCTAAAAAGAACAATATCTTCATTGGAGAGCAGGTATGAATATATAATCTCACTTGTCAAAATCACCACAACTATACATTTTGCTAAATTACTAAGTCTCCATATTGATGCAGACGGCATGCGGCTGGCTATTTGTCTATCCTCAAGGAATGGAGAAGATGGTGACATATATAAAAGAGAGATATAACAACATTCCATTGTTTATAACAGAAAATGGTGAGTGCAAATTAAGCTTTTATAGTCTCAAATAAATATTGGCTCTATGTGTTTAACAAGTTCTTATATAATTCTAGTGTACCTAATAGGGTTTTGTGATAAGGAGAATCCCCATTCCACCATGGAAAATTCAATTCATGATGTCAAGAGAGTGGAGTACATGAACAGCTACTTAGATGCTCTAGCAACAGCAATAAGGTAATAGAAGATGAAGCCATCATTGGCACTAAACGTTTTACATATGTTTATGCTTTGTATTCTATCTTGTTTTGAAAAACAACTAGGAAGTACTCACTGTTAAGGAATCTTATACTGTTTAGATGGGTTTATCAGTTTATGTACTATTTTAGCCTCTCCACTATACAGCTTAAGCTGTTGGAAGTGACATAACCTGCAACCATTTTGTATATTTTCCTCTGTGGTATTTTCTGACAAATTGTGAGATTTTCCCTTGTCAGAAAATATAAAATACGGCGCTGATACCATGATAAATTGTATGGGAAAATATAAAGGATAAAAAGACAATAAGAAAAAGAGAGAGAATGCAAGGAATTCATGTGGTGTGGCCTTAGAGACCTACATCCACAAGTGGTAGATAAAACATCATAGAAAAGATGAGACATGGTTTTTATATCACGTTAGGAAAGATAAAACATGGCGCAAATACCATGATAAAGTGTTTGGGAAAATATAAAATAAGAAAAATAAATATTATCATAGAGAGATAAGATAAAGAAAGAGAAAGTAGAAAATTAATATAGTTTGACCTTAAAGACCTACATCCATAGGGAAAAGCACTTAATGGTTACATCTTTATTATATGAACTGTGTATTACAATGAACTTATAGTAGCTTGGTAAGTATTAATAGTAGGCTAAACCTAGACAAACCATACATTAAACTAGCGTTACACTATTTGCAATTTAACTAGGATTTCTTTGCTTGAACTCCAAGTAGAATTGAACAATAGATTTGAGTCTAGTCAACCCGATATCTTTAACATTTCTAATGAGATGTTTGAAGGCTAGCTGATTTGTGTTTAACTTGGTAATATTATCAGGAAAGGAGCAGATGTGAGAGGGTATTTTGCATGGTCCTTGCTTGACAACTTTGAGTGGCTAGATGGATATACCATTAGGTTTGGGCTTCATTATGTTGATTATGCCACTCTCAACAGAACTAGAAAACTATCAGCGACTTGGTACAAAGATTTCATTGCTAACCATAAGGCACACAATTTTAGTGCTGATGGGGCACCTCAAGAGCAACAGCTTACAAGAAATTCATTAAAGCTGAACGCCACCTCAAACAAGCTGTGTCAGAATTTTGTGTCTCTAGCACATTAGTCTTTCTGTATTGCTTGCCTATTCCTTTCTGGTGCAATTGCTATAACTTCGGTGCTTGCTAGTTTGTAAATTTTCGGCTTTAAGTGAGCCTTGCATGTACAAACAAAGTGTAAATATCTTAATAAATTTCTATTCCATCACGAGTAGTTGTAACTGTCAATAAAAACTCAAGCCTCTCCTTCATGAGAAATTATATGATCCTCATGGTGGACTACGTCATTTGTCCACCATTCTAGTAAAAGATTCCCACTTATTTAAAATTGCTGAGTCAGTATTCAGTTTTTATTTAAAACTCCACAATTTTAAATAAGTGAAAGTTTTTTATCAGAATGGTGGACCATATCACTTGTTCACCATGAGGACTTTATAATTTCTCCCCCTTCACCACATAATGCTTAAAAAGGGCAAAATATCGTCATAAAAACACCAAAATTCAAATAGATATAAATCAAGCATATATGCTTTATGTTTAATTTAACCACAAACATTGTTGGAGGAAATTTGCCATTGAACATGATTTTAGCAACTATTTCTTTAGTTGGCATGTTTTTGAAACATTTTAGCAAACAAGCATTTCGGCTTTAGAGGCTCGAGTTCAGTGAAGAAACTTGAGTCTCTCAGACTCAAGTTCCATAGAGCATACAGAGAAAGAAGAAAAAAGTAGACCAAGAAGCACACTCGAGATTTAGAGACTCGAGTTCTTTCACTGGACTTGGGTTTCAGAGCCTCGAGATGTTAGTTTGCAAAATAATTTTGCAAACTTGACAACTAACTAAATTGTTCCAAAAATAATGTGAAATGACAAATTTCATCAACATTGTTGTCCCACCTTAGGATTCCGACCAAATCTAACAAGAAAGATTGAGAATTTCACTTCTTGCTTATTGTTAGGATTGGACCCTTCCCATTATTTAATTCAACTCATCATTTTAATATTTTTTATCAATTATTTTACTTAATTCTAACTTCTCTATAATAGGAGCTTCATTATTCTCCTCCACAATAATCTTGATTTTAGGATCTTCTTCCATAACAAGGCCTTCATTAATTTCTTCAGAAATCTCTATATTTTGTTCTTTGACTTCTGCATAATCTTCAAGAACAATATTTTCTTCAATATGCAATTCCTCCTGGCCAGTAATAATCTTGTTATGTATACGACAAAAGTTCTTCACAATCCAAAGGATAAAAGTTGATAACAAGCATCTTTTTCATCCTTAGCTATGAATAGATTTTTTCTTTACCTCGTCTAATTCTATTAGATTGTATTCGTTTCCACCAATGTAAGGCATACTCATTATGTTTATACAAAGCAAGTTTAACTTTTCTCTCATAATAAATATTCTCAAAGTCAAATAAATTCTCTAGATCAAGTAACCAATCAAGAAAATCTTCTTAAAAAAAAAAAACCATTAAAACTTGCAATTATGCTATAAGGATATGAAATTTTCTTACTAATAGGTTGCCTGTGAGTTATGTCTCCGTTGCAATTATCCCTACTGTTTCCATACTTCAACGACGCCATCCTAGCAAATATTTGTGAGTGCTGGCTATACGTTATGTAATACTTGATAAGTTTTCTGTCACCAGAATTGATACTATCTCATACGTTAGCCACCAGACCAGAATAAGTCAAGGCTCTAATACTAATTGATGCGTGATGCGGAGGCGTTAAGAAGCAAAACACGTCTACTTCTAGAAAACAAGAAACATAACATGTTTGCTTCTGAAGATAACCTCAAATCTACGAGGGTTCATTGAATCTACAAGGAGAAAGGGTTTAGAATCCATCAGAAAATAGCAAGACAAAAGTCTTAATTTTATTGATTGAATAATTGTTAAAAAATGTTTAAAGACTTATGAGCCTATTTAAGGCTTCATTAAACTTGATAGACAAGAAAATACATTATAAATAACTTTTAATTAATACCTAACCATAACAAGAACTAAATTTAGCCTAAAAACATTAGAAGTACTTAAAAACAAGGAAATGATAATCCTAAACCTAAAATAACAAAAATTACTAATTAAATACAAAAATTAATAAATTACAATAATTAAATAGTAAATGGTGTCCTATATCACTTTAAAAAAAAAAAAAAAAAAAAAAACTTCTTAATTTAGTAAGAATTCAAGAGATTTCGACGTTGGGATTAGGTTGTAGGCTTAATGGTTTAAATGCAATTTGATGAGAGTATACATCTTGAAGGATTAAATTATTAGAATTGTACGGGTAGAATTTTTGCATAAATTTGAAAATTCATAGAGGGGAATCATATAGTAAAATCATATAAACAATAATAATGAATCAATATATCTAAATATCACATGCATGGAAGTTCAATGTCTAATGAAAATCATCAATTATGCTTATCATAAATTCACATGCACATATTCAATATATTTCCATATTCATATAAGCTTAATATTCTAGCATACACTGCATAATTAACTTTAAAAAAAGAAAAAGAAAAAAAAAGAGCATTTAAACATAAAAAATGGGTAGGACATGTGAAAATGGGTAAGCATAAAATTAAACATTTATCTATGTTAAGCATAAAATCAAACATTTATCATGCGATTTGTTCAAAACTAACTAAGGGAGGATGAAATGTGTATGCTATTAAAAAATGGTTATGGAACATAAGCCAACTACCATGCAGAGATATAACATTTATAAGTACATCCATATTGTAAATGCATGGACATAGTTACATAACAACAAAGATATTATCATACTGGCATTACTTAAAATCAATTCCTAATCCTATCACGAATGGCATTATTCATTCATGGCAATCAAAGAGTATACACCATGTTATTCATATAAACAAGCACTGATTCAAGCAAGTAAGATCATGGGAATAAGAGAATAAGAGAGAGATGAGAGAATTATACCCTTGGAGTATTTTTTTTTTTTGGAGTATTTGGGAGAGCTTTGGAGTAATTTTTTGTGTTTCTACCTTGTAGAATCATTTTGGAGGACTACTACATTAAAATATTGCATGCAGGGCCGGCCCAACCTAATTTAAGGTCTAAGGCGAAAGTTTATTTGAGGCCTTTTATATATAAATATTAATTAAATAAAATTATTTAATATTAATCAAATTGAGGTTAATTTGATGTATTAAATACATAATTTAATGACTAATACTAACTAAAACTAAGATTAGTTTCATACAGAGAATTGAATATCATAGTTGAAAAATTAATTTAACAAAAAATAAATTAAAAGAAAATTAATTTATCTTAGATATATAACGATGCATAGTTAATTACATTTATAATCTAATTTATAATTTATGATATTAATTGATGTGTGGCTTTGTAGTAGATTAGTTTACAAATATTAAAGTTTCCAACTATTAGGGAAGATTAATCATCATTGATGATCTAACCCATTTGCAAATTTTTTTTTTAAAGCTTTGTTAGAAATAAAAAAGTAAAATGTTAAAGGTATTACAAAATATTTATAATTTAATGTGACAGTAACAATGATTGATGAGCTTCAATAATGTAATTAATGAATATTTAAAATATTTTTTTTGTGATTGGTAACATGTCAGTTTTTAAATCTACAGTAAAATTTGTGATATCCCTAATATCACTAATAATAAAAAGTGCACAACAATTTGAAAAAATTCATATTTTTTACAAAATTTTGGGCCTTTTACAATGGAACGAGGCCTTTTTTCTAAAAGGGCAAATATTTTTTGTTGTGGGGGCCTTGGGCCGGCCCTGATTGCATGTAATTATCAGGTCTAGATTTATATTGAGCATCAAGGCCAAGGCACAGGTAAGAGCTAAGCACCAGATTCAGCTCCAAGTTTTACACTTCACCTAGCCTGTTTTTTATCCATGTCTCTTAGTTTTGAAGTATCCGCTTTGCATACTTGGTTGAAAGTCTTCTCGAACTACAATTTTTCTTGCTGCCCTCAAAAAGCTCGTACAACTTATTACTTTTTGAAAGTTCCAACTTTATGTAGTTTGGTGCAGTGTGCAAAAAATTAGTTAGCTCTTAAACAAGGCCGGCTCAAGATAGTTTGAAACCTAAGATGAAAATTTTAAAGGAGACTTTTTATATTTAAATATCACTTAAATAATATTTAATTTATTTTTTATATTATAATATATTTTTTATTTTAAATCTATTATTAATTCTTACTAATTAATAAGACTAATTCACTTAGGGTAAGCTAGTCATACTTACCACGTAGGTTTTATAAACAGACTTGTAACCAATAAAAAAAATTTATTCAAAACATTCATTTATTATATTGTTTGAGTGACACCAATCATATTCCTACCGCATTAGTTTGTAAGTTTTTTGTCATAAAATTTGTATTAGTTTTAGCATTTTTCATTCATTTAATGGTGAATTGGTGACTGTGTTGTATTTTTACTAATTCATAATTTTTTTGTGAGTGGAGAAGATGTAAAAGTTACTACAAATTTTACTATAAAAAACTTACAAATTGATGTGACATTTCAATAAAAAATAAATAAATATTGAATTACTTATTATAATTTGTGACATATCAATTTATAAATCATGATAAAAAATATAAGTGCAAGTAACTTACTCTTTTTTTAATTAGGAAAAAAAAAAAAAAAAAAAAACTTACTAACCCTTAACATACAAATTTTCCACCTTCGTTTGCCACAGACCAAAGTGAAAGCCTGCCATCAACGCTTATGCAGTCAAATAAGGACCATCCGAATTTGCAGACCCCTCTTTGTAAAGGCCGGCCACCACCACATACTTCATACTGCACACAAAACCTGTCTCATCAATGTTCCATATTCGTATAACTCAAATTTGTGCAGATATACAAAGTCAAAGTTTATAAATCATTAAAAACATACTGCTAAACTAAAATCTTTCAATAAACAAACATATAGCAAATAATTTTTCCATGAATGAAGAACTTATCTGATGACATCTATAACTTATAATCTCAAGTTCCAATTGACATTTGGGTATCCATTACAGATTTTCACAATTTTCATATTACGAGTACTGACATATGGGAACTTCTACATTTTAAGGTCTTGTAAATGGCTGAAATCAACACACCATATCCAAAATAAACACACAAAAATCTCTGTTTCCAGCTTACCAATTATGGTTATTCGAACTTAATAAACACAATTGGGGAAATCAAATAATTGTCTAACTATCAGTTTATGATCATTTCATTAATGAGAACAGGGGAACCTCTGTAACTAAAATTGCATTAAAATATTCAGAATACAATAAAGATTTTTCATTTTCAAAATTCCATCTGGATATGGTGCAGTGTAGTGGGAAGAAATGGGGAAAATGAAACCTTTCTCATTTTCAGAAGGTCAGTAATGGGAAAAAGCTAAACTTTTTTCATTTTCACAGGGGTTCATACAAGGCATGCAGAGCACCCCAATGCTAAGAATCAACTTTCAGCTAACTTTGGAAATTCCAGAAACATGGCAAACAAAATGGGTTTGTACAACCAGTTATTGATGGATGATAACGAAAACCATGAAGTTTGATTCACATTCCTAGTTTCTTTTGCGAATGGTGTACAAGAAATGGTCACTTTTCAAAGAAGGCAGCGGGAACAAGTGAAGGAATGAGAGAAAGGAAATGGGAGAAAGTTGAGTTCAGAACTCGAATGAGCTCCTTGTCTTCCTGTTCACCTCAGTTAATGTCTTCTTCTCCAATTGAGCGCTTTGTCTTCTTGCAGAAAAGAAAAAGGAAAAACAGGGGAGCTAAAGAAAACAATTTTGATCTTTGTTGTCTTCTTATCAAGTATGGTTCGGTGATGATTAGGGGTGTTTGGGTGTGGGAATAAGGATTGAGTGGCGTTTGAGTATAAAAATTGTGACGTGGCAAATTATTTTGGAGGGAAGTCTATGTGGAATTGGTCGGTAATGTCTGGCACACCACAGGGAGAAATTATTAGGACCTCCTCCCAGGTCCCAACACCCAATTAAAAAATGCCACATACCCATCTTTTCTTACTCAGCTCCACCTGACCACTGATGCGATTAACTTTAACTATGGTTAGAAAATCAAACCAAAGTTAAAAATTCAGCTCTACTTACCCACTTCCCCACAGCCGGATTTAACCCAAAATCAACTAGGATGCAAAAAAAAATGGTTGATGCTAGATTTTACAGTAATTATTGACAGCGTACGCCTTCAGCACACCACAACTGCAAAGCTTTGTTCGATTGTAGCCTTCATGTATGTTGGATTCCTTTACTTTTCATCTCTTTGGGTTATTATTGTGGACAAAATGGCAACTATGGAGATGATATTGGATATTTTGTCCCTTCCAGGAGCAGTCCTGCTTCTCTTGTGTGTTTTTCGGGGACACAAGCTTGTGGAAACTGATCCATATTTTAGTTATGATACTTCCTATGCTCCTTTGCAAAGTGAAGACGACAATGCCAAAGGTGAAAATTATTCTAATGAAAATGTTTCTCCTTTTGCAAAAGTTAGATTTCTTAGTACTATGACATTTTGGTGGTTGAATCCATTAATGAAGCAGAGTAAAGAGAAAATTCTTGAGGAAAATGATATTCTGCAGTTAAGGCAGGAAGACCAGGCTCAAACATGCTACTTAATGTTTAAGGAGCAACTAAGCAAGCAGAAACAGAAAGCAACAAACGAATCTCCTTCAATGTTCTCTGTAATATTTTCCTGCCATAAAAGAGAAATTTTAATTTCTGGATTTTTTGCGTTGATCAAGGTCCTCACAGTGCCCACTGGTCCAATGTTTCTTAAAGCCTTCATTGAGATCGCAGATGGCAAAGAAAGAAGCTTTTAAATATGAGGGCTATGTACTGGCAGGAGGACTCTTTGTGGCAAAGTGTTTAGAGTCATTCTCTGAGAGGCAATGGTACTTCCGAACCAGATTGACTGGCAGCTGCATCTTCAGTTACATTTCCCCCATTTTTTTTGCATCCTAGTTTGGTTTACTGAAGGATGGGCAAAGGAAAAAAACAACCCAATTGTCCTAGAATAAAACAACCCAATTTTTTTTGCAACATTCCAATACATTTCCAGAAAAATAAAAAATTTCAGACCATGTTTTCGGCTGGGTTTGCCCGGTATCTTCTCTGGAGAGAGATTGGGGAAATAGGATTAGAGAGAGAGAGAGAGAGAGAAGAAAGAGGCAGATAGAGTTGTGTTTGAGAAAAAACTTTGAATCTGCCTAGTTGATTTTGGGTTAAATCCAACTGTGGGTAAGTAGAGTTGAGTTTTTAACTTTAGTTTGATTTTCTAACCATAGCTAAAGTTAATGGCATCATTGATGAGGTTGAACTGAGTAAGTAAAGATGGCTAGGTGGCATTTTTTAATTGGGTGTTCGGACTTGAAGGCCACATCAGTGGTCCTTCAAGAGGTCCTAGTAATTTCTCCACCACAAGGGCGTGTGCATACCTTGCGTGGACTACATGGTGTGCACCAGACCTTATATATACTAGTCGAAACTCCATGCAATATGTAGAAATATCTAATTATTTTGTAATTGTAATGAAATATAATTTACAATTAATTTTCTAAAATATTCTTAAAATCATATATTAGGATTAATAATTTGTAATAAAGTGTTTTTCTCACAAGAGAATTTAAATTTAGATGTCTTGAGCTATTAATTCAGAAACAATCTTTTATATATATATATATATATATATATATAAATAACTCTTTACCAAACCAACAAAAGGCAAGAGTATTTTTTCTGAAATAAACAATGTCATATTGCTTTATTTTTTTGAAACAATCAATTTTGTGTTCTCTGTAAATAAAAATATACTGTTCAGGTATTACCTCCACATTAATGCAGTCAGGGAGTTAGCTGCAATGCATTTAATACGAATGTAGCAGCTTTCTCTGTAAATATTTCAGGGCACTTCCCTATCTAATGTCTTCTCAATGCTTATATCTGCACTAACAGAATCTTCTGGATTGTCACCTTAGTCGACAATCTACTTCTTCAGACCTCAGCCTTGGTATGCCAAGGATACATTTAACCTCGTCTCATCTTGTTTAGCCATTATGGCCAAAACTGACCTCTTTGTTTACTAACACAGTCTCTTCTGACAAAGATTCTTCCTCCTTGAACAAAACCTTGTCCTCGGCTTGGGCCATAGGCCTAGTGTACAAATAGATAATGAACTTCTGGGCCCAATATCCCTATAACAACAATTTCACAACAAATTTTATGTAGTAAGTAGTTACTGATTCTAATTTGGACTCAACACTGACATCACATCTAAACCTACCAATAATAGCTTATCGTATAAGATTTGTTGTGAAAATATTGTGGATATAGCATTATTCCAAAAATAATTTTGGCCGCCAAACATAATCTTTAACCCCTTAAATCCAACCAAAAAAAAAAAAAAAGTCTTAATATTAACAATAAAATTAGTCAAAATAACAACAACAAAAAAACTTAAATAAAAACAAGACTAAACTAACAACAAGTGAACAAATTATTCAACAAAAACCTATTCGGAAAAAAAAAAAAAAAAAAAAAAAAAACCTTAATCATTAAATTTCTTCTTAAGTGACCACTCTAAAAAATATTCCTGAAGCTGCCACAATCCTTATGTGAATTGCTAATTTTTTTTATTTTATAAATTTGTTAAGATGGCATGCTATCCTTATGATGTCATTTGAAATTGGATTACAAAAGTGTGCTAAAAAATCTTGCCTGTTTTGGCTAGACTTTGGTCATATAAAATACTTAAGTGCTTATGTTCATTTTCATCAATGTCATAGTGTCAAATCTTCCTGACCAAAAAATAAATAAAAAAACAAAAAAATAAATTAGATGCTAGTTGATCGAAACAAAAATGCCACAAGACATGGAAGTCTTTGACCCAGTTTTACCAAGGATCTGGCTCCAATATTTTGCATGAAGGGTACAAAAGTGCAGTACATGTTCCGGATGCATCCTCTAGCCATTCGATACTTATGTTAAATATGCCAGTGAGATTGAAACTGCAATTCAGGATGTTGTAACTTGTGTTGCGTGAACAAGCTTGTATGCCTTCTGATATATAGCATATGCTTACTTTTCATTTTGTTATATATGAATATTTTGTTAAAATAATATAAACAATATAATAAAATAATATATCCAACACAATAAACAACAACCACAACTATTAACACATTAAAATACTATTTTTTTAACACCCCAACATTAAATTATTATTATTATTATTATTATTTTAGTTTTAAACTATAGTGAGCCGCTATCTCTAGTAGCTCACACTAGGGGTGTCCAGGAGACCCGGTGACCCACTCAACCTGGCCAACCCGCTCGAGTCCGACTTGCCGCCACCTGATCTGACCACTCCGGTGGTCGGTCGCAGGTTCCGAGCTGTCAAACCCGATCCTCGGAGGGTCGGTTGGTGGTTTTGCATTTCAAAACCCGTGAATCTCGACCCGAACCGATACCTTTAACGTTTCCGAAAAAATATTACGCAACCCAAACCAATCTCTGATACCTTTAAACATTTCTGGCGAAATATTAAGCAACCAATACCAAATCTCCAATACCTTTAACATTTCCGGTAGAATATTCAGCATACCAGACCAAATCCGTCGAGATCTCGCCGTTATCCGATGAAATCTAGGCCAGATCTCGACATATCCGGCCAGATTTCGGCTAGATCTCATTTGATCCGGCCAGATTTCGGCTATATCTCGCCAAATCTAGCCAAAATCGGCACCGACAATGAAACCCGAGACCAATCCGATACAACCCAAAACCGACAAGACTCGAATAGAAAAATCCGGCCAGGTCGTCCGGGTCGGTTTCGGGTTATATTTGAATCCACCCGACTTAGTCAGGTCAAGTCCGGGTTGGACAAAAACCCGACCCGTGGACACCCCTAGCTCACACTATATCAAACTCAAATTTATTAAACTTTGCCTTTTTTGCTGTAGAAGTTATTTTTGTACGGTAATCGTTGCTAAATTGACATTTTAGTCAATTTAACAACCTTATCGAGGATGCTCTAATTGGTATCTTGACCTTTTTTATTTATTTTTTTATTTTTATAATCTATTAGTGTCTTAATCTAATAGTAAAGAATAATTATTAAAGAGTAGAAACCATAGTTTTTAAATCACATTATGTGTGTATACAAATATATAAGACTTTACAAATTGATGTGTTATTAATTAAAAAAAAAAACTTATTTTATTAAGAAAAGTTAATAGATACCTTATTGGTTTTACTTTTTGACAACTTTTTTATATTACTGTAGTATTAACTTTTTCATTTAAATTAACACCTGTCACATTCATTATACATATATCAGTTCAGTATAAATTTTGTAATAAAATTATAACAGTAACTTTCATATTTTCAATTTTATATATCAAAAGTATCATAAGGAGGTGCTAGAATCTATATGGCATCAACCAAAAAGGAGTCTTTATCACTGTTGGCTCTTTGGGGAGACAGTGGGCCACTACAATCACCGAAAGAGATCCTTTCCAATCATCAAATAAATGCTCTAGAAATTTCTTCCAATTAATTTCATGGGTCTCCTCTCCGTCGCCGCAACTCGTAGACATTGCGTGAACTCAATTTTTTCTGATCTATCACTCGTCACTTTAAAATTGTGACAAAAAATTGTATATAAAAGTTATGTTGGCAAATTTTCTTTTAACTTTATAGCAAAAACAGTTGTAAGATGTAAGTTATATCTAACTGAGGTAATAATTTATGATCTATGATTGTGTGAGATTACTAAATACAAAGGATACTGTTTGTGCCCGGTGTTTTTTTGTATTGGACATGTTAAAATACGAAAAAATATTTAAAATTGAATTTAAGTCCTAATCATATCGTGTCCAATGTAAAAAGATATTGAATACAAACTTCACCCAAATACAAGTATGTGAAAATTTAACTGAGGTGATATTGTGGAACATAAGAGCCAAAAATTGCCCCTGGTATTAAATAGAGACATCATGGAAATTTTCCCTGACATCTCAAGGCCAAGTCTTTTTTCAATATCATGCAATAATTTTAGATGCATACCTTTTCTTTCTTTTCAAGTTTAATAATCAACTAGTCGCGAACCTGTGCATTGCGCGCGATAATTATTTTTATGCTAGTTTTATTTTTATTTTTTTTACAATTAAAACTAATTTAATAATGAGTAATGTATTTCGTAATCATATTGTTATTTATTATAGGAACAATCATAAATGTAATATAGGAACAATCATAAATCATAAATATAAATTTTTTCATATTAAAATGAAAATAATACAATTTTTCTCAAAAGTTCAAAAGGCAAGTTAATGAAAATATTCATTTTTTAATAAAAGTTATTTATAACATTTTTTGAATTATTAAAAAGAATATAAAATTTGGAAATTATTCTTTTAGTTTTAAACAAACTTTCTCAAATCTTATTTTTTCTGTCTACAATTCAAAACACTGAAAAACGTAACTGTACGGCACTGTGGTACCCAGACTCATTTGGGCCTTGGATTCTAATTCAATAGTGTGGCCTGTGGACCTAACCTCTTTCTACCCAAGTCCCTATCCTTAATCCACAAAAGCCACGGGCCCAAACTTTGTATTACTCAAAAGCCTGAGTAGGCAATCTACATTAGCATGCACATTATTTCACCACCTGGTCCTTGCTCGGCGAACCATTCCCGAGCAAGAAGAAAGGCATTTAGATACAACACCCCTTGTATGCCCGACAGTGCCTTGGGGAACATCGTTGCCGAGCATATCTACTGGAGTGGGAACCAGTTCCAAGGCCACACTCACCACACCCCACTCTCACCTGAACACCCACATACAATTAACAATATTGGACCTCCTATTGCACTAACTTTGAAAGCAATCATAATCCCTCTGTTAGGTTCTAAGACTTTAGGAACTAATGTATTAGAATTTCAATTTATATTATGTTGGCAAACCATGATTTAAACATTGAGTCTAGGTTTAGGCTTGCTCAAAGTATGTTTATTTGTAAAATTGGAATCGAGTGATTGCGGAATTTATTGGACAAAATCTGCAAGGCTTAATCAATCAAAAATTAGACTTGATCGATCGAACCACGTGTTTATTTATTTTTCTACAGAATTCCAATTCAGCCCAAACTCTACTAAACGTATTGGGTTTCAAGTAAAACACTCATAGTATATAAAGGAAACCCTAAAACATTTTTAGGAGATTTTTAGAAAGATTAGAGTGTATCTTGTGCCTCTTTTATAGATCTAGGGTTTTGTACCCAAAAACTCTCTAAGGTTGCTCTTCATGCTGTGTGTGTGAATCTTCTATGAGATTTAGAGGTGATTACCTTCACCCATACTTAGGGTTATCAAGATTCAAGATTATGTCAAGAACTTGGTGATCATTCAGTTGCAAATTCAAGAGCTTAAAGATACACAAATGGGAGTGCTTGTACTTGTTGGGAAATCCAAGAAAAAAATAGTCCGTGGATTTAAAGTTGTCACGTGGTTATGGTAGTAAGTTTCCTACTTGAGGTAGCAATAGGATGTTAGTAGTCTAAATCGCTATTATGTAAATTTCAATTCTTTCATAGTGGATTCAGGTTTACTTTGAGGATAGCTAGGTTAAATCTTCCCCAGGTTTTTTACCGATTTGGTTTTCCTAGGTCATCATATCTTTGTGTTCTTTATTTTTCGCACTTTACATTAATATGATATATTTGTGTTAACCTAGTTTTGATAATTTGATTAAATAATCATTTGGCTAATTAATTAGGTTAATCTAATTGTGTTTTAAGGGGTCTAAAAATATACACCCTCCACTAATTTTGAGCTATAAATATGAGAAGCTAAGGAAGGGAAAGGGGGTTGTTGAAAGGGCTTTGAAGAAAGTTGAGAGCTAAGAGTAATAGAGTCATAAGAGTGAGAGGGAAACAATATAGAGGTTTGAGAGATATCGTTGGGTCTCTAAGCTAGAATCACCAAAAGTAGAAAATCTAAAACCCACATTATAAATACATTGTGAGCCCAAGAGTGAGCTAACCCTTTAACCATGTTCTGGGTGTGCACAGTAACTGTCACGCCCCAAACCCGATACCCGAATTTGTGACCACAACCGGCATGTTAATATCAAGCCTAAACCTGATATTAACAAGAACCAACTTAAACTTTTAATAAAAGCTTGTACAAAAAAAACTTCTCTTTTTCTTTTCAATCCTGTTTCTTTACTTCTTGAAATAACTTTTCATTGACATTCAGAGCATCTACTTTGTACTCAAAGAATAACATAATTTACTAGTTTTTCAAATTCTCTACTTTCACATAATACATCTCTTAATACTTTAAAGTACACGAATTTCATTAGATCCTAAAATACACAATACTACAAAACTAAACATCAAATTACTAATTTAGAATTTGTACATTTAAAACTAAAACTAGCTCCTTCCAAAACTCGACTAAGGCTCCATCTGCTCCAAATTAAAAACCTGTTAACTGAAAAATAATAGGGTGAGCTGCAAAGCCTAGTAAAGGTAAGATATATGAGAATTTAATAATGATGCATGTAAATCAATTCATTTCATTTTATAATTGTTCAGATAGGAGAACATCTTTTCATGCATAGTATTTTATACTATTTATAATAATAACTTATACGCTCTTCGTAGGAAAATAATTATTCCCCTTTTTCTTATCAGAATAATATTATCAAAACCTTTAGAATTGAATTTCTTTCATTTCTTACAAAGTCACCATATATATTTTCATTACAAAATAATCATTTTAACTTAAAATCAGATAATCGGTAACTTTGTTTTAAATTGGAAGCATCTTAAAGAATAATAAAACTTTCCTTCATAAATTTCTTCTTGTAAAATATTATAATTTTCCTAATTATAAAACTTAACGTTTCATAAAGAAAAACAGATATCTGATAACTTCTTAACATAAACTTGTACTTTCTTCAGAAACTTTATCTTTATAGCATAACAGAACTTTTAGAAACTTTTATTTTTAACGAACAACTTTCTTTTCATCAGAAACTTTTTCTTTTCATGAGCTTTTAACTTTTCATAATGCATTTAAACAAAATCATTCTCTCATGATTAATAACATAATATTGCTGTTCACACATAACTTATTAGTTAGTCCATACCTAATAAATCTGTACTTATTTGGGAGGCTTCTAGCACCACAGTGCTAGGCATCCAGCATTCCCCACAACGCCAAGTATTCTTGGGATCACATCATCATACATATCTTTCAACCATGGGGGTAGGTTGGCTTCCTCCACAAGTTGGCCGTAACCAATAAGGGCGGGTACAGCAGAGCCAATCTCACTTAATGGCCAATTATATAACGTTTTCCATGGAAAGCTAGTAATTAACCCTTACTGGCTGAGTTCAAATCACCAGAGAACATAACCCGAAAACATTTCATGCTTAGATATCATACTGAAATTTCTTATTTTGCATTACATTTCACAATTATAGCATTTTCATTGTTTTCTTTAATCATCATGTTCGTGGAATCAGTAATAGTATCAATTTGCTTAAATCATATACATAAGGTTTCGAAAGCTCACGAACATAGTTTTGTTTGATAATGCTTACATGTCATGTCTTTAATCAAAAACCTTTTAATGCATAAGATACTTTAAAATAATCTCATGACTTACCAAATGCTCATATAACTTATTTCTTACCTAAAAGCAAAGGAACCGAGAGTCTAAAGTTGAAGGAGCTTAGACTTGGCGACTTGTAACACCTAAACCAAATATCAAAGCTTATTACTATCCATTACTCCTTATCACAAACTTACACATTCATCTCAAAGCCTATCTCTTATAATCAAAGAAATCCTAATCCCACCTTAAAGAGGTTCCCACAAACATATTATGTACACATCAACTAATGATGTACTAAACTAAAGAAAAATCATCCGACTTGTAACACCTAAACCAAATATCAAAGCTTATTACTATCCATTACTCCTTATCACAAACTTACACATTCATCTCAAAGCCTATCTCTTATAATCAAAGAAATCCTAATCCCACCTTAAAGAGGTTCCCACAAACATATTATGTACACATCAACTAATGATGTACTAAACTAAAGAAAAATCATCCGACTCATATTTATATCATATTTCCAGAGGAGCCAACTACATTTAAAAAATTTGCTTAAGCTTAAGGCAATAATGCATGCATAAACGTAAACTCTTTTAAGCATGGTCATGTAACCATATACACACATAAGGCAACGTAACGCATGCTGAACAAAACAGCTTAATAAATACAACCGTCAAATGGTTTAGAACCCCTCCCTTGAGTACTAAACCTTAAACCAAGTTATACAAAATTATTCTATGATCCATACATATCATATGATGAGCATAATAAACTATAACTCAAATCATTCACCCTAACTTTAGAATTAAATCCTCAAAGTCAGGCATGTCCCTTACTGTTCACTGTTTTATTTCAGTAGCATATACTTCACTTATAAAATGCAAATGGGCCATCAAACCCCATCCAAACCTCATGAAATTTTACAAAGAAACTCCCCTGTATGTTCAGTATATACCCTAAAAATTTCGTAGTCAACGCATAAAAACATGATTTATTAAAAATCATACAAGACAACGTGTTCAAATCTGTCCTGACAGAAACTCATGCAAATTAGAAATTAAATCATTATTTTTCTATTCATCCAAATGCTATGAAACCACTTCCACAACAACCATACGTGTCTTAGGGTTCATAAAAACTATTCCTAGCATCCTAATTCACAAAATACGATTTAATACCGAATTTTCTTGTTGTAATCATCAACAAATAGCAATTAGCCTTCATTTCATTTGGGTATTTTTATATCTATACAATACATATTAAAATACCCTAATAAGCATCCAATAGACCATAACACCATCAAATTTCAAATTACTAAAATAGTATCACAAGTTTAGCTTCTAAAATTAGAACAGAGGATACAGAATTGAAACTCAAGCAAATCATCACATTGAAGCTAAACTTTAGTAAGAGTTTGATTTCCTTCTTAAAGAGAGATAGCTATGATTTTTGGTGAGAAAGAGAAAGCTATTGGTGAGATGGTGTTGCCGTGTGAGAGGGGAAGAAGAAAGAAACAAGAATAAAGAAGGAGTAGAGAAAGAGGGCTGAACTTTCTGGTTCAGCAAAAGAAAAGATAAAGAGAAGACTTTTGGGGCAGCCAAGAAGATAAGGAGTGGACTTTTGAGGGTGGGAGGTACGTATGTTTGAGAGAAAGGCTTAAGGGGAGCTTCCTAGCTCTTTCCTTAAGAGAAAAATGGACAAAGTGTGACTTTTCTGATTTGTGCGTGTACCCGTGGAAATTAGAGGGGGAATTACTTCTTGGTTGGTCTAATGCTTGAGAAAGTCAAGGAAAGTGGCTCTTGGTGAATTGCATGGCTGGCCAAGTCTTGGCCTTTTGATTTGTCAACATGCATGATGCTTTAGCATTATTTGTTTTGAATTCTCATTGGTTGCATGTGGTGGAATTTCTACTATGCTATCTCATGCATCAAGCTTAATTAAAACACCTACAACTATATATATATATATATATATATATCATAACTTAACCACTTAATATAGTTTTGTACATACTTAGTATATATATACATAATAAAATTAGTCATTCACTTATTTATAATCTTTACAATTCTTATTCAAAGATATTATAAAATACTATGCTGATTAAATACTCTTATATTAGTTATAAAAAGAAAGTTGATTAAAATAGTAATTAACCACTTAAAAATATAGTTTAATTATAAAATTGGGTCAGAGTGTTACAGTAACTAAAAGAATTAATAAAATTTAACAATGATTAATTGGACCAATTAGGAAAACAATTTGTTGTTGATAATATATTATGATTATTTTCTTTGTAGAAATTTTAATTTCATCCACCCAAAATATATTATCAAATAAACAATTATTAGCAAAATCTAAGAATTAAATTTCTATATATGCATTGTAATAATAATAATAATAATAATAATAATAATAATAATAAAATTGCAAAAACTAAAATTTGTCACCCATTTGATTATTTTCGTTTGGCTAATCTTTGCTTTTCTCTAAATAAATGGCATTATAGAACACTTCTAATACAACTATTAAGAGTACTTTGTCCACCACAAAAGATTGAAAAATAAACAAAAATTAGTAAAATCTCATAGTTTAACATCTAAATTGAACACTATGAAAAATCATGTCATATAATAGAATAATATTATATCTTTATATACTATATTTAATTCTTTATAATGCAATAGGATAAAACAAAACTAAATTGCATTAACTTAAAGTAGAGTTTTAAAGAATATAAAAAATTATTAACTTAAAGCAAAAATGCAAGAAAATCATTAAAAATCCACCAAAAAATTGAGAGAGAGAGAGAGAGAGAGAGAGCCTTTTTTTTTTTTTTTTTGGTGAGGGAGAACTATGTATAAAATGGAAGAGATATTGACAAATTTATAGTAAGAGGATCTGAATAAGAAGAGACAAAAATAAAGAAAGATAAAGGGAAAGAGGAAGAATGATATTAATGTAGAGGGTAGTGAGAAGATGAAAAAGTAAGAGAGGGATAAAGGTTAGAGAAGTAGTAGGGAGATGAAAAGGTAGGGGAGGGAGAAAGGTTGGAGAAGTGTAAATAATTAAATATAAAAAAAATGTTAAAAACAATTATAAGAAAATTGAAAAGAAAAAAGATAATGACGTGGACACTGATGTGGCTCAACTAAAGCGTAGCAACAATAAATGCTACTGTGGGGGCATTTTTTGCTTCAAGGCCAAGGGCTAGACTAATTGGAGCCTAGGCAATTTTTGCTCTTGTCCCACATTGGAAAGAAAGCCTCCCTCTTCATGCCATATAAAGGATGACCAATGGTGATAGAGTACTACTAGTTTGGTTAACCAAACTAGTGGTACTCTATCCTTTTATTGTGGGGGCATTTTTTGCTTCAAGGCCAAGGGCTAGACCAATTGGAGCCTAGGCAATTTTTGCTCTTGTCCCACATTGAAAAAAAAGCCTCCCTCTTCATGCCATATAAGGGATGACCAATGGTGATAGAGTACCACTAGTTTGGTTAAGAAAGAAAGCCTCCCTTTTCATGCCATATAAGAGATGACCAATAGTGATAGAGTACCACTAGTTTGGCTCTTCATGCCATATAAGGAATGACCAATGGTGATTAGAGTACCACTATTTTGGTTAACATCATATCTCCTAGTCAATTTCAATATACATTTTTTCTTTGTCATAGACTTACGTGACACTGTCTCATTCGTTAACATCATATCTCCTAGTCAATTTCAAATATACATTTTTTCTTTGTCATAGACTTATGTGACACTGTGACCCCGTAATTTTATTATTTGCAGACTTATGCATTCTTAATGGAAGTCACACAATTCTAGTAGTCCTAGGCTCCTAATCACTACTAACCACAAGTTACAGAAGATTTCTTTAAGCGCTTGCTACTTGAAGAAGCTTAATCAACCGCCTTTTCTATGCTATGTAGTTGATGTGAAGTGAGTGACGAAAGTCATTATTTCAAGAATAAGTCAATGAAGTGACAGTAATTCATTATCCACCGACCTAATGCTAGATGCATGTATGGTTTAGTAAATTTTCAAACGTAACAATCAAGGGAGTTGGCTTTTGTGGGAGACATCACTTGTGTCCATTCAAACAGTGCAATGTGTCATGTATATCACATTTTGGCTGATGCATGATGAATGTTTAACATATGTGTAAAACACAATGAACGTTTAGACTCTAAATAACAAATTATCAATTTAAACTTATAATCAAACAATAAATGTGCGGACCATGAACATAAACTAAAATAGAATTGATAAACAATCTAAACCATAAATAATCACAACTACAGCAATAATTAAATGGCAAAGATAAAGGGAAGAGAGATGCAAACACAAGGACAACACTCGATGTGTTATTGAAGAGGAAACCGAAGTTTTCGGCATAAAATCTCTCCGCCGCCCTCTAAGCGGTCAATAATCCACTAGAAAATGTAGTTGGGATACATGATCAGCAATAGACCTTCCAAGCCTAATCTACCTAGTGTACCTAAACCCTCTAAGCTTCTTGCTCTAACGAGGTTACGTCGAATCTTTGTTTTTTCTAGCTTATCGGATTCCGCTATAGCCCATAGCATCAACCAATATGAATTGGTCCCTTCCTAATTGTTTCCCAAAGTACCAAAAAGCCTTCTCACAGATGTGGGTATGGTGAGAAAAGGATTTGGCTAAGAACCTTTAAGGATGTAACAATGAAGAGGGTGAGAGTAGAGGAATTTGAAGAGTCTCTAAGGTGAAGATTGTGGATGAATCAATCTTGTTTTTCTCTAGAGTTTTTCTCTCAAAATTCTCTTTGGAAGCTTTCTACATTTCGTGGGTATAAGGGTCTATATATAGTAGTGTGTGTTTGGAATGCGAAGAGTCAGTTTTTCCAAAACAGAGCTGGCTGGCGGCTTGGCTTTGCGACTGGACTGAGTCGCGAGTTCAAGTTGCGAGCTAATAGAACGGCCAGGCTGGACTTTTTGTCCTGTAGTGCTCCAGCTGACGTGACTCTTCATCTTCTTTGCATGCTTTACTCGTGTGCTACAGTTGGCGGCTTGCCAGTCGCGAATCACCCGCGAGTCCCAGCTGCGAGTCTCTGCATCCTTACACAATCTTGAGCATTTCTTCACACTCTCTCACACACTACCCTTACACGTTTCCCACCTAAATACAGGGTTTCTAAATGCTGAATTACAAGCAAATTTGGTACGGAATAAAGTCAACAAAATGGTTGATTAAATTCAACCTTACACATGACTATAAATGTCAAAGCCATCTAGATGCTCATTTCATCTAATAATTGTTGTTTTCTTTGTTTAGATACTCTTTCTGATTGTTACCCTTTGAACAACATAAATTTTCATTTTCTAAAAAGATAGTACTCCATGATAAGTTCACTAGAGTAACTTTTACTTCTCTTTCTTTCTCAAAAAGGATTCATTTTATTTGGAATATCATTAATTACTATGGAGCTTTCATTGGTATTGCATGCTTTCTTTGTATTTCATATGTGCTTTCCAATTCTAGTGGCAACATGTGATACTATATCTCTAAAAGGAAGTACTGAATCATCTCAATTCCCAAGCAACTTCCTCTTTGGAACAGCTTCTTCTTCTTATCAGGTTTTCTTGCCTCTCTCTCACTTCTCTCAAAATTAAAGTTCATTCAAACATACTAATCACTAATCAGAATTTTTTTTTTTCAAAATATTTTTATGTTTTATTTCATTTTCAGTTTGAAGGAGCTTTCTTGAGCTATGGTAAAGGACTTAATAACTGGGATGTTTTCACTCATATGCCTGGTTAGCATATGTTTTCTGTTCTAATGCTCTTCAACATCCCCTTCACCTTTCAATCTTTTCCTCTGATGGTTTGAGTTGTATGTTATAGGTAAAATCTTGGATGGGAGTAATGGAGATATTGCTGTTGACCAGTACCATCGATATCTAGTAACTCAAGTCCTTTTGTTGTTGTTGTTATTGTTTGTATGAGAATGTTGGCAATGAATTTTTCCTAGTTTGAATTCAATTCAAGTGCAGAGCTAGTGTTAGAGAGAGAGAGAGAGAGAAGCAAACACATGCTTAGCTATATAAAGTAAAAATGATATACACAATCCAGGTGAAAGAGTTATTGTTCTTCTATGATAATTTTTATACCACAACTTTTGCCACAATTATGATATGGTTGATTATGAGTGGCTGCCTTCCACTTTCACATGTATGCGTTACTTTTTCCCCACCACTCATAGTTGATCATATCAAAATTGTGGCATTTGTCTAGAGACTTTCTCAGACGCAAATATTGATGGGGATTAGAGCATTTGCATCAACTCATGCAAAAATTCTTATCTATTGAAGCCTAAAACTTACTTTTTCTAGCTATTTTACATTCTCACTTTTCAAAATATTCTACATCAAACTATCTATTTTACTTTATATTAATTATAAAAATATTGATTTTTCTTGATTTTTTTAATTGTTTATCTTTTATAACATACAGCAACCACCATCTACCATTTTCCTTCAAAGTTGAGATACGTAAAGAAAAAAAATAAAAAAGCTAAATGCAAAATGATAATGTCGGTGTAAAGTTTATTGTAGCAAATTTATAAATTTACACAATTATACACTCACTAGTGTTAGTTATTTTTAGGCAAAAATATGTAATTTTACACATTTTTCTTCATGTGTGAGTCCTTTCATATTGACGTAGACAGTTGATGATGTTGATGTGACAACCTCTCAGAAGTATGTGGCTAATAAAATTTAATTGATAAATTTGAAGCACACATATCATTGTCATGCACTTTTATCTTATCGTAAGTTCACCTTTTTTATTTTTATTTTTTTTATTTTTAATTTAGAGATTGTTAAGAGTTATGAAGTAATTGGGATCTTGAGTATGTAACTTCAAGGGAACTTAGGTCTCTGTTTGCAAAGAGAGAGAGAGAGAGAGAGAGAGTAATCAAAATATTATTTCTTAATGAAAGAACAATAGCAATGCCTTAGTCTCTTTATATATCTGGTAATTGTAATTGCCTCGAACCAACTAACCAACTCCATCTGACTGACACTAACTAACTTCTGTTATGCACTACCTCACCATAATACTCTATGCACACTCACATGCATACACTTGCACAGATACATGCATACAATTCCACAGATATGCATATTCCACAATGTTACTCTATACACAGCCCCACACATACACTTGTACCAATAGATGCCTAACAGAGATCTTGTTTGTTTTCTCTTCTCTATAAAATAAATCATGGTTCATTGAATTATTTGTGCTAATAAGGTCAGTTTTCAACCCCACTATATTAAAGGGATTGGCTGATAGAAAAGGACCCCATGATAATGAGCTCACTTTAATCATGTAAAAGAAAAATACTTTAGGACTTTTGTGTTTTAAAGAGATAAAAAGGCTTTACGCCATCAAGACATGTAAATTGAAACTATACATAATTTGAGCAAAGCAAACTCTACATCTGTTTTGGTTGCAAATAGACTACTTACAGGAAAATTATTGAATACTCCAAGAGTACCATAAATATGTATTTTCTCCTCTCACATAAATTGTAGGTTTTACTATAAATTTAATTAGTGGGACCCACAATTATGTAAGAGGGGAGAGTATGTTTTTATGGTACTCTGGAAGTATTCTATAACTACCCCTACTTAGAGGACCTTCAATAGCAAGAAATGAAGTGTATTAATCCAAAACATTTAATGGAGTTTTTAGAATTTGGAAAGGCATTGTCTCTCTCTCCAAACATTAGAAATAGAATGTATTTTGCTATTGTGACAGAACAAGGGATGTCCCATAGTACTGTAATAAGGCTTGTCAGTGATCTTCTAGGCTTTTAGTTTATGTGTCCTGTTAACGGGTGCCATTAAGGTATTCGGTAATAGATCATTTTAGAAAAGTTTTGATACTGCTTTTATGGAAAGTATATATAAGGTGTCAAAAAAGTCAATTGCTTTTTTCTTTTCCTATAAAAAATTTTAAAAAATATTTTCTAAACCAATGTCCTTAGGGTATCCGTCAAACTTTCTCATTGCTTAATATTATTCATAAGTAACTAATTAGTTCAAACTATGAAAATTGAATTTAAAAAAAAAAAAAAAAAAAAAAAAAAAAAAAAAAAAAAAAAAAAAAACTAATCAATATGCTTTGCTATGCTATGACAAAATAGGAGGATCTATATCTCATGGATCTTATGGGAGTCAACAGCTACCGTTTCTCCATATCATGGGCAAGAATTCTACCCGGTAAATTCTTCAATTTTTTAAAGGGAAAGACCTTCTAACTTGATTAAGGGAGCAGTCTTTTTGTTAAACTATCGATTATCCCAAAAGTTTCGGTAATTTAAGCTTTTGAGCCAATTGGTTATTTAACATGTTATCATGGCAGGAGGTCTTGAGTTTGATCATTGTCTCCTCCACAATACCTCTAATTTAAAATCTCATGTGTTGAGTCTCATTTATTAAAATGGAGTTTGAGGTCACATGTGAGGGGGCATGTTAGAATTATGTGTTTAAATAATTAAATTTATCATTTCATAATAGTTTAAACTTTTGAGAGAATTGGTTATTTATTACTTTTTATCCCTCACACCTACCGTTTCTTCATTCTAGAGGGAAGATTTGGAAAAGTGAATAGAGCTGGCATTGATCATTATAACAACTTCATAAACGCTCTTCTGCATAAAGGTCACTTCAACTTCCAAGTCATTTTCTTTTTATAATCTACTCTTGATTTTCACAAATGTGGTCACTTGTGAATACATACCACATTGTGACATAGGTAAACACAATTTTCACTTACAAAGAAAGAAAACATATATTTCCTGATTTCCCTATTAATTTTCATATTCTGGTTTCAGGGATCCAACCCTTCGTGACATTGACTCATTATGACATTCCTCAGCAGCTTGAAGGCAAATATAGAGCTTGGCTGAGTTCCGAAGCGCAGTAAGTGGCAGCACTCTCTTACAGCAGTCCTGAAACGGTTTACTTAGGCTATCTGTGCCTGAATTTATATGAGATTGGCTACCTCTTATATGGAATAAAATCATTTGTTCAGGGAGGATTTCAAATATTATGCAGATATATGTTTTAGATTCTTTGGGGACCGGGTCAAGTACTGGTCCACTTTAAATGAGCCCAATGTAGTAGCGATTCGCGGTTACAGGACAGGGGTTTACCCACCATGTCACTGCTCCTGGCCATTTGGGAATTGTAGCAGTGGGGATTCAGAGAAAGAGCCTTTTGTTGTGGCTCATAACATGATCTTATCCCACGCTGCTGCTGTCGGTATTTATAGAACCAAATACCAGGTAAACTAGTCAATGCAACACTCCTTAGGAGATGTAATGAATGAAACAATAAAGCAGTTTTTTTCTTTACTAAAATGTTTCTTACTCAACATCCAGAAAAAACAAGGAGGTAGCATTGGAATTGTTATGAGTACTACGTGGTTTGAACCTATTAGTGACTCCTGGGAAGATAAGTTAGCAGCGGAGAGGGCTCAATCTTTCTACATGAACTGGTGAAAAAAACATCATTAACTTATCCACAATTTAAAAACTTGTTGACATATTTATTTCTTTAGAACCTTGCATTCATAATAGAGGCACTGCTCTGACTTAATCTAGAAGTTCAATGCAGGTTCTTAGACCCAATTATACGTGGGAAATATCCAATAGAGATGCAAGAAATTCTTCAATCGGACTTGCCTATGTTTTCAGAACATGATTTGGAGATGCTGAAGAATAAATTAGACTTCATTGGCATCAATCACTACACCAGCAACTATATAAAAGACTGTATATTTTCTCCGTGTGAACCAGGACTAGGAGCTTCGAGAACAGAAGGTTTTGCTTTACAAACAGCTAAAAAGAACAATATCTTCATTGGAGAGCAGGTATGAATATATAATCTCACTTGTCGAAATCACCACAACTATACATTTTGCTAAATTACTAAGTCTCCATATTGATGCAGACGGCATGTGGCTGGCTATTTGTCTATCCTCAAGGAATGGAGAAGATGGTGACATATATAAAAGAGAGATATAACAACATTCCATTGTTTATAACAGAAAATGGTGAGTGCAAATTAAGCTTTTATAGTCTCAAATAAATATTGGCTCTATGTGTTTAACAAGTTCTTATATAATTCTAGTGTACCTAATAGGGTTTTGTGATAAGGAGAATCCCCATTCCACCATGGAAAATTCAATTCATGATGTCAAGAGAGTGGAGTACATGAACAGCTACTTAGATTCTCTAGCAACAGCAATGAGGTACTAGAAGATGAAGCCATCATTGGCACTAAACGTTTTACATATGTTTATGCTTCGTATTCTATCTTGTTTTGAAAAACAACTAGGAAGTACTCACTGTTAAGGAATCTTATACTGTTTAGATGGGTTTATCAGTTTATGTACTATTTTAGCCTCTCCACTATATAGCTTAAGCTGTTAGAAGTGACATAACCTGCAACCATTTTGTATATTTTCCTCTGTGGTATTTTCTGACAAATTGTGAGATTTTCCCTTGTCAGAAAATATAAAATATGGCGCCGATACATGATAAAGTGTATGGGAAAATATAAAGGATAAAAAGACAATAAAAAAAAGAGAGAGAATGCAAGGAATTCATGTGGTGTGGCCTTAGAGACCTACATCCACAAGAGAATGATAAAACATATTAGAAAAGATGAGACATGGTTTTTATATCATGATAGAAAAGATAAAACATGGCGCTAATACCATGATAAAGTGTTTGGGAAAATATAAAATAAGAAAAATAAATATTATCGTAGAGAGATAAGATAAAGAAAGAGAAAGTAGAAAATATGTAGTTTGGCCTTAAAGACCTACATCTGTAGGGGAAATCACTTAATGGTTACATCTTTGTTATATGAACTGTGTATTACAATGAACTTATAGTAGCTTGATAAGTATTAATGGTATGCTAAACCTAGACAAACCATACATTAAACTAGTGTTACACTATTTGTAAAATCAGTCAAAACTCCAATTACTGGAAGCCACAGAACGGGGAAATGAGAAGGCAGAGGAGATTAAGAGATTAAAGGCAATAATAAATGAGTCTCTATTGAGGGAGGAGATCATGTGGAACCAAAGGTCTAGAGCTCTTTGGATTAAGTGGGGAGATCGGAACAAAAAGTTTTTTCATGCCATTGCTAGCCAAAGGCGAAGGCAGAATAGGATAGTGGGGTTGCAAGATTCGGAAGGAGTGTGGTAGGAAGATCAGGGACAAATAGAGAGTACAATTCTGGAGTACTTTGCTAATTATTTTTAAGTTAGATCACCTCTCTTCCTTTGAAGCCAGTTTGAATGCAATTGATACCCGAGTCTCTCCTGAAATGAACGATGAGTTACTAGCAGTTTTCAAGGTAGACGAGGTGGCGCGAGCTATCAAACAGATGCACCCAACAAAATCTCCCGGACTAGATGGTATGTCCCCAATTTTCTATCAAAAATACTAGGATTTGGTTGGTACTAATGTGATTAATTGTGTTTTGAATGTGCTGAATGTTGGGATTTTGCCTAGTGGTTTAAATGAAACTTACATTTGCCTTATTCCAAAAGTTAAAAACCCCCTAAAAATCACTGAGTTTAGACTGATAAGTCTATGTAATGTTCTGTATAAAATAATAGCTAAGGTCCTAGCTAACCGGTTGAAAAGAGTCCTTGCGTTTGTGATTGATGAATCCCAGAGTGCTTTTGTCCCTGCAAGACTCATTACAGATAATGTACTAGTGGCTTTTGAAACAATGCACTGTATAGACCAAAGAAGGAAAGGAAAGGAAGCCCTTATGGCCCTAAAGCTCGACATGAGCAAAGCCTATGATAGGGTGGAATGAGGATATTTGGAAGCAATGATGAGAAGGTTGGGGTTTCATGATAGGTGGATATCACTTATGATGATGTGTGTGACCTCGGTGAATTATTCGGTCTTGATCAATGGTGTACCCAAAGGAAAAATTACCCCATCGAGGGGGCTTAGACAAGGCGACCCAATCTCCCCATACCTTTTCCTACTTTGTGCGGAGGGGTTGATGACTATGTTGAAAAAGGAGGAGGCATTAGGGAATATTAAAGGGGTTGCAGTATGCAGGGGTGCCCCAAGAATCTCCCATCTTCTTTTTGCGGATGATAGCATAGTTTTTTGTAGGGCTTCCCTTGATGAAGCTAACCGAGTCATGAAGGTGCTTGAAGAGTATGAAGGGGATTCGGGCAAAGGCTTAATAAGGAGAAAACTTTCCTATTTTTTAGCAAGAATACAAGTAGGGAAGTCCAAGACCAAGTAAAAGGTTTGTTTGGAGCTCAAATTGTAAGACAACATGAAAAATACCTTGGGTTGCTGCCACTAGTGGGAATGGGGAAGAGGAAAGCTTTTAATCACATCAAAGAGATGATGAGAAGGAAAATCGCAGGATGGAAATGTAAACTTCTCTCCAATGCGGGGAGAGAAATCTTATAAAAGTTGTAGCCCAAGCCACGCCTACCTATACTATGAGTTATTTCAAACTCCCGGTCTCTTTATGCAAGGAGTTGAACTCCATGGTGAGAAATTTCTAGTGGGGGCAGAAGGATAAAGAGCGAAAAATGGCGTGGATCTCTTGGGAAAAACTATGCACTCCAAAGATGGAAGGGGGCATGGGTTTCAGAGACTTAAAGTCTTTCAACCTAGCACTCTTAGCAAAGCAAGGTTGGAGAATCCAACAAAATCCAAACTCCCTCGTCCATAAAGTCTTTAAGGCAAAGTACTTTGCGGGGTGTTCATTTTGGAAGGCGCAATTGGGCTATAGACCATCCTATGTTTGGAGGAGTATCATGGCAGCCAAGGACTTAGTTGTGAAGGGCTCTATAGATGGGTAATTGGAAATGGGGAAGGGGTTCATATTTGGGAAGAGAGATGGATTCCAAACCCGGACTCGTTCAAAGTTATTAGTCTAAGGGGTCCTTTAACTAATGTTGTTATGGTTGCGGATCTCATCAATAGGAAGACCCGTGGTTGGGATGCTAATTTGGTAAGAAACTCTTTCCTTCCCTATGACGCTGAAACTGAATTGGGAATTCCTCTTAGTCCTAGGCTACCTAAAGACTCTATAGTGTGGGCTTGGACTCCCAATAGCCGTGTTACTGTGAAGAGTGCTTACTGGGCAGCCCAGAAGTTGATGCCGAAGCTAAATACGCATGGAGAAAGAGGGGAAAGTTCAGATGGGTCGAAATCTAAAGCCATCTGAAAGCTCATTTGGAATTTGGATTGCCCAAACAAAATTAGGCACTTCATGTGGAGGGCGTGCAAAAACATTCTCCCAACAAAGTTCTGACTAAAGTCGAAAGGTTTGGAGGTGGAAACTAGCTGCGATGTGTGTGGAAGAAATGAAACTGCCAGTCACATCCTGTGGGGATGCAAAACAGCAGCAGAGGTTTGGAGTGCAACAAAAATAAAGCTTCCCCTTTTGTCTGAGCCTTGCCTGGATTTTATGGACATTGTATGGGAAATAAGGGAGAGATGCCCGGTGGTTGATTGGGTATTGTTTGCAATTACGGGTTGGAGTTTATGGAGTAATCGGAACAAACTCAGACATGATGGGAGTGGAAAAACAATAGCTGAAATGGTAAGGTTCGCAGCGGAGTACGCAAAGGAAGTGAGGCAATCTCATCAAGTCAATCCTCGGCCTCCCAATTCAGGTATGCCCTCATGGACTCCCCCTAGTCTCGGTTGGTACAAGATTAATACAGATGGACCTGTTTTCGGGAGTATTGGTTGCTGTGGTGTGGGTGCTATGATCAGAAATGAAAGAGGCCAGCTGATGGGTTCGATGAGTAAACCTATGGAGCTGCCATTGGGTGCATTAGAGACGGAAGCTAAAGCCGTGGAGGAGGGGCTTTTGATCTTGGACTCAAAGATATCATCATTGAGAGCGACTCGCAGATTGTGGTGAATGCTCTGAGAGGGCAAGGTCCTATTCAGAGTCCCATCAGGAAGGTAATTGAAGGCATTAAATGGTCTCTGAGGCAATTTAGTTCGTGGAAGGCTGTTCACACCAAAAGGGGCTGCAATAGGGCAGCTCACATATTGGTAAAAAATGCCAAAGGTTTAGATGATTGTATTGTTTGGTTAGAAGATACCCCCTTATTTATCAAGGACCAAATAGAATGTGATGTAATCAATTTGAACTCTGTTCTGGATTAATGAATATTTATTGAGTGTTGTTTATAAAATTTTTTTTAAAAAAACTATGATTTCTTTGCTTGAACTCCAAGTAGAATTGAACAATAGATTTGAGTCTAGTCAACCCGATATCTTTAACATTTCTAATGAGATGTTTGAAGGCTAGCTGATTTTTGTTTAACTTGGTAATATTATCAGGAAAGGAGCATATGTGAGAGGGTATTTTGCATGGTCCTTGCTTGACAACTTTGAGTGGCTATATGGATATACCATTAGGTTTGGGCTTCATTATGTTGATTATGCCACTCTCAAGAGAACTAGAAAACTATCAGCGACTTGGTACAAAGATTTCATTGCTAACCATAAGGCACACAAATTTAGTGCTGATGGGGCACCTCAAGAGCAACAGCTTACAAGAAATTCATTAAAGCTGAACGCCACCTCAAACAAGCTGTGTCAGAATTTTGTTTCTCTAGCACAATAGTCTTTCTGTACTGCTTGCCTATTCCTTTCTGGTGCAATTGCTATAACCTCGGTGCTTGCTAGTTTGTAAATTTTCGGCTTTAAGTGAGCCTTGCATGTACAAGCAATGTGTAAATATCTTAATAAATTTCTATTCCATCACGAGTAGTTGTAACTCCCAATAAAAACCCAAGCCTCTCCTTCACCACATAATGCTTAAAAAGGGCAAAATATCGTCATAAAAACACCAAAAGGCAAATAGATATAAATCAAGCATACTTTATGTTTAATTTAACCACAAACATTGTTGGTGGAAATTTGCCATTGAACAAGATTTTAGCAACTGTTTCTTTAGTTGGTATGTTTTTGAAACATTTTAGCAAACTAACATCTCGGCCTTAGAGGCTTGAGTTCAATGAAGAAACTTGAGTCTCTCAGGCCCGAGTTTCATAGAGCATATAGAGAAAGAAGAAAGAAGCAGACCAAGAAGCACACTTGATGTTTAGAGACTTGAGTTCTTTCACTAGACTTGGGTTTCAGAGCCTCGAGATGTTAGTTTGCAAACTTGACAACTAACTAAATTGTTCCAATAATAATGTGAAATGGCAAATTTCATCAACATTGTTGTCCCACCTTGGGCTTTCGACCAAATCTAACTAGAAAGATTGAGAATTTCACTTCTTGCTTCTTGATAGGATTGGACCCTTCCCATTATTTAATTCAACTCACCATTTTAATATTTTATATCAATTATTTTACTTAATTCTAACTTCTCTATAATAGGAGCTTCATTATTCTCCTCCACAATAATCTTGATTTTAGGATCTTCTTCCATAACAAGGCCTTCATTAATTTCTTCAGAAATCTCTATATTTTGTTTTTTGTTTTTTTGTTTTTTTTTTTTTACTTCTACATAATCTTCAAGAAAAATATTTTCTTCAACATGCAATTCTTCTTGGCCAATAATAATCTTGTTTTGTATACGACAAAAGTTCTTCACAATCCAAAAGATAAAAGTTGATAGCAAGCATCTTTTTCATCCTTAGCAATGAACAAATTTTTTCTTTACCTCGTCTAATTCTATCAGACTGTATTCGTTTCCACCAACGTTAAGACATACTCATTATGTTTATACAAAACAAGTTTAACTTTTCCCTCATAATAAATATTCTCAAAGTCCAATAAATCCTCTAGATTAAGTAACTAATCAAGAAAATCTTCTTTAAAAAAAAAATCATTAAAACTTGCAATTGTTCTATAAGGCCTATATGAAATTTTCTTACCAATAGGTTGCTCGTGAGTTATGTCTTCATTGCAGTTATCCTTATTGTTACCATACTTCAACGGTGCCATCCTAGCAAAGATATTTGTGAGTGCTGGCTGTACGTTATGTAATACTTGATAAGTTTTTTGTTATCGGAATTGCTATCGTCTCATACGTTAGCCACCAGATTAGAATAAGTCAAAGTTCTAATACCAATTGATGCAAGATGTGGAGGCGTCAAGAAACAAAACAGGTCTACTTCTAGAAAACAAGAAACATAACATGTTTGCTTCTGAAAATAACCTCAAATCCATGAGGGTTCCGTGAATCTACGAGGAGAAAGAGTCTGGATTCCATTAGAAAATAGCAAGACAAAAGTTTGAATTTTATTGATTGAATAATTGATAAAAAAACGTTTAAAGAATTATGAGCCTATTTATGGGCTCCGTAAAACTTGACAAACAAGAAAATACATTCTAAAATAACTCTTAATTAATACCTAACCATAACAAGAACTAAATTTAGCCTAACAACATTAGAAGCACCTAAAAACAAGGAAATAATAATCCTAAACCTAAAATAACGAAAATTACAAATTAAATACAATAATTAATAAATTACAATAATTAAATAGTAAATTGTTTCCTACATCACTTAAAAAAAAAAAAAAAAAATCTTAATTTAGTAGGAATGTAGGCTTAGGTTGTAGGCTTAATGGTTTAAATGCAATTTGATGAGAGTATACATCTTGAAGGATTAAATTATTAGAATTGTACGGGTAGAATTTTTGCACAAATTTGAAAATTCATAGAGGGGAATCATATAATAAAGTCATATAAACAATAATAATGAATCAATATATCTAAATATCACATGCATGGAAGTTCAATGTCTGATGAAAATCATCAATTATGCTTATCATAAATTCACATGCACATATTCAATATATTTTCATATTCATATAAGCTTAACATTCTAGCATACGCTGCATAATTAACTTAAAAAAAAAAAAAAAAAGCATTTAAACATAAAAAAATGGGTAGGACATGTGAATATAGGTAAGCATAAAATTAAACATTTATCTATGTTACGCATAAAATCAAACATTTATCATGCGATTTGTTCAAAACTAACTAAGGGAGGATGAAATGTGTATACTACCATGTAGAGATATAACATTAAGTACATCCACATTGTAAATGCATGGACATAGTTACCTAACAACAAAGATTATCATACTGGTATTACTTAAAATCAATTCCTATTCCTATCACGAATGGCATTATTCATTCATGGCAATCAAAGAGTATACACCATGTTATTCATATAAACAAGCACCGATTCAAGCAAGCAAGATCATGGGAATAAGAGAATAAGAGAGAGATGAGAGAATTATACCCTTGGAGTTTTTTTTTTTTTTTTTTTTGGAGTATTTGGGAGAGCTTTGGAGTAATTTTTTTTGTGTTTCTACCTTGTAGAATCATGTCGGAGGACTACTACATTAAAATATTGCATGTAATTATCACGCTTAGATTTATATTGAGCATCAAGGCCAAGGCACAGGTAAGAGCTAAGCACCAAGTTCAGCTCCAAGTTTTACACTTTACCTAGCTTGTTTTTTATCCATGTCTCTTACACTGTGTTTGGTTGGGGTGATTTTAGGGGGGATGGAAAACATAGAGTGGAAAATGGTATTTTCCACTGTTTGGGAAAGAAAGGAAAATAGGGAGGGAGGAAAACCCGGGAGAAAATTTTCTCTCCCGGGCCCACAAATTTCGTCTCCCCAAATCGGGAGGAAAAGCTTGAGTGGAAAACTGATGAAGAGCAATTTTACACAAATGTCCTCTCGTCCCCAACGGTCACAACTCAGCAAAGAAGAAAATCAACTCAAAATCACCACCGCAACCCAAAAATTACTCAAAATCAACCCAAAACAACTTAAAATCAACTCAAAATCAAACCCAAAATTCACAGAAAATCAACTCAAAATCAAACCCTTATGTTTCAATCATCTTTATCTTCTTCATCATCATCATCATCATCTTCTCTCTTCCTTGTAGCTTTCGAACTGTCAAAAAAAAAAAAAAAAAGATGCAGAGACTTGAGGGTTAAGAGAGTTGTAACTTTGAAATTGTCCAAAAAAAAAAAAAAAAAAGAGATGCAGAGAAGAAAAGAAAAAAGAAAAGTGAAGAGAGCACTAGTGGAGTTGACCAAAAAAAAAAGTGAAGAGAGCACCAGTGGAGTAGACGGAGAGAAGAAGAGGAGAAAAGAAAAAAAAAAAAAAAAAGGAAAAGTGGAGAGCACCAAACGAAGAGAAGAGAAGAAAAGAAAAATAGTAAAGTGAAGATAGCATAGACCAAGTGCTAGAGAACAAAAGAAGAAAAGAAAGGTGAAGATAGAGATAAGGGAAAGGTGTGGAGGAGAAAAAACAGAGAAAAAAAAAGAAAAAAAAAAAAAAGATAAAAGGGGAAAATAAAATAAAGAAGAAGAAATTAAAATTGAGAAATGTCACTACAATATTTTTATAATAAATTTTAAGTTGTGGGTTGTTACTAACTAATACTAATAAAAAAAATATTTAAGTGATGTGTTCAAATTAAAATCAGTAATAACTTATCACATATTATTTATTGTGAAAATATTGTAAAATGTTAAAGACATAGCACTGATCAAGTTGTACATTATTGTAATTTTCACATTATAATAATAAAAATAATAATAAAAATTTATATATATAATGTGATAAATTTTATATTATGTAATGTAAACAAATAAATCTATTTCTTATATATTATGTAACAAGGGTATAATAGTCAATTTATATAAATTACATTTTTCATCTTTCCCTTTTTCTCTCCAAACAAACAAAAAAGTTTTCCATCCTCCCACCTACACACAAGAGGGAAAACTAAATATTTTTCATCTTTCCACTTTTCCATCCTTCCACAATTTTCCATCCTCCCACTTTTCCACTCCTCCATCCAAATGGACCCTTAGTTTTGAAGTATCAGCTTTGCACACTTGGTTGAAAGTCTTCTCGAACTACAATTTTTCTTGCTGCCCTCGAAAAGCTCGTACAACTTATTACTTATTGAAAGTTCCAGCTTTATGTAGTTTGGTGCAGTGTGCAAAAAATTAGTTAGCTCTGAAACAAAGCCCAAGATAGTTTGAAGTCTAAGACAAAAATTTTAAAGGAGGTTTTTTATATCTAAACATCATTTAAATTATATTTAATTTATTTTTTATATTATAATTTATTTTTTATTTTAAATCTATTATTAATTCTTACTAATTAATATGACTAATTCACTTAGGGTGAGCTAGTGATACTTACTATGTAAGTTTTATAAACTGACTTGTCACCAATAAAAAAAATATTATTCAAAACATTCACTTATTATATTGTTTGAGTGGCACCAATCATATTCCTACAACATTAATTTGTAAGTTTTTTGTCATAAAATTTGTATTAGTTTTAGAATTTTTCATTCGCTTAATGGTGAATTGGTGATTGTGTTGTATTTTTACTAATTCATAATTTTTTTTGTGAGTGGAGAAGATGTTAAAGTTATTAGAAATTTTACTATAAAAAACTTACCAATTGATGTGACATTTCAATAAAAAAAAAAAAAGTATTGAATTACTTATTGTAATTTGTGACATATCAATTTATAAGTCATGATAAAAAATATAAGTGCAAGTAACTTACTCTTTTTTAAATTAGGAAAAAAAAACTTACTAACCCTTATTAATTTGGGGGCCTTTCTATGTCAGGGGCCTTAGGCCATGACCTAAATGGTCTAGGCCTAGGGCCGGCCCTCCTCTGAAGTAGGGTGATCCAAATGGGAGAAAGTCTATTTTGTTGTTTTTGCATAAGCGATTTCTAACAATCCGAAAGCTGTTTTTAGATGCCCTTTTTCTTAGGATGTATTCAATTCTAGTTTGAGAAAATACAAAATTTTTGGAGCAATTTTTCATGAGCAGTGAGAAAATTGTATGCATAGAGGGTACTAAAACCTAATTTTGGACCATGTGTGGATGATTGTTCCTATTTTAGCTCACTTACTTTTTGGTCTTTCCAACTTCCATTTGGTTATTGTCGGAAAGCTCGTTATGTCTACCTTTTAAATATGATGTTTACCTTTTAAATATATCCACTTTATGGCTACAATTTTCAAATTAGGTAAGTTTGAAGCTTTAGAAAGTAGTGTCACACTCAAGATTTTGTCTCAACAATCCCATTTGATATTTTTATTTTTATTTTATTATTTTATTATTTTATTTTATTTTTTATTTTTTAGTTTATAGGGAATTTTTGGAAATATTACCAAATTGAAGCATATCATAAAATTTTCGAACAATTTCTTATTTGTATCAAACCGTGGTTGTTTGATTATAATTTACTCAATATTATACGACAATCAATCTTTCGAACTTTGTTTTTTTCTTGAAGAATGGCAAGTGTTAGGCATTATTGTTCTTGCAATATCTTGCTCATTTTAAGTCTGATTTGGGCTTTTGAGCAAATATTTCAAAGGAAATCCAATTATCTTCAATATGAGCTTGAATTCAAACAAATTGAATAGTTAGATTGTTGGTCAAATTGTGGACAAACTCTAGTTAATTACAGTACGATTTGGTCAAATGTGAGAAAAATGTTTGGGAATACAGATTTTGATGCCAAATGATAGAATTTGTTGGTTTATGAATTTTTAAGTTCGTTTGACTACCGATCAATTTAGTCAAAGTTTGGTCAATCAAGGGAATTTTTGTCATTTTGGCCATAAAGCCATAAAATTGGCTAATTTCACATTCAATTGGGACAAAATGAATTAATTTTAACATTCCCTTGATCCAAAGGTAAAAATAGAAATTTTTAGAATTTTTAAACATAGATTGGAATTTTTGCATGTAAAATGAGGACACAAAATACCAATACAGTGTCAAAAATACCAATTTTTGCATTTGTGTGTGTGTGTATCTCTATATATTAAGAGGATTCAGAAAGTTAGTTATAACTTCAAAAAATGTCAAAAATACCCTTAATCTAATTACATAATCCTTATTCCTAAAAAAAAAAAAAGGGTTAGAATTGTAATTCAATAAAATTAAAAAAAAAATTACCTGATTAAAGATTTTCCTAAAAATTAGTACACACTCTCTATTTAAATATATTTCACACTCGTTTGATACATTTTTTCTTAAAAACTAGCACACACTAAACCCAGCAGTTTACTCAATTTCAAAATCCTAAACATACCAAACTACTTCACCATTGCAAATGGTAGACTTTTTCAAGATCTATTCTATTAAGTAAATGATACACATCCACAAGTTTTGAGTCATCAAACTTTAGATATCTTTTGACATATAATTCTAGGATAAAATAATCCAAGAAACATGACCTCCTAAAGTTGTATATGACACATAAGAGCATTAGCATCAGTAGGTGTAAAATTTCCTTTTATTTTTCAATAACAACTTATTTTTTCTATTTTACACAATCAATTTGCAAAAACACCCGCATCAGATTATCTATAAGCTGCGTTTGGATCACATCCATGTTTGTTGCGTTTTGTGTTTCAGCATTTTTTTTTTTTTGGGACCTGCGCCTGTTGCATTGTTTAGGGGACATGAACAGTGCATCTAGGCATATGAACAGTGTTCTTTAGTGTGAACATTAACCGAAAATTATATTTTTATTGTTTTTAGTTTTCAGTTTTTAGCAAAATAAGCGGTATCCAAACGCACACATAATACACCCTCTTTTATTAAAATAATACTTTTTCACATTTTTATTATTATTTCCCTTACCCATACATGACCACCACCTTACCACACACCACTTCTCTGAACACTCTCTCTCCTTCTTTTTTCTCCTTCTTCTTTTTACTTTCTTCTTTCTTCTTCTGCGGTTTTTCTTCTTTAGCATCTTCTTTCTTTCTTCTTCTTCTTTTTCATTTCTAAAAAAAAAAATTCTCTCTTTCTCCCCCTCTTTCTCTATCAAATCAGTGCTCTCTTCAAATCTGAAGAAGAATCTCTCTACCAAGCTTCCTTGGCTCAATACACTTACACACTCTCTCTTATGGCGGCGGCAAGCTTGGGTTTTGAGTTGATTTGTATTTTGTCAAATGGGTTTTCTATTGTGTTTTATTTTGAGTTAATTTTGCTTTGAGTTAATTTTAAGTTGGGTTTGTGATGATTTTCATTAATTTTGGGTTGATTGTGTTTGGATTAAATTGAGGTTGTAATGGGTTGGTTGTGGTGGTGGTGGTGGTTGTTAGTTGTGATGGTGGATGGATGCTGGTGGTTGGTTTCTTCTTCTTCTTCTTCTTCTTGGCATTGAAGAGTGGGTGAGAGAGAGTTTGACAAGGCAAGGGAGAGGAGAGAGAGAGAGAAAAAAAAATCATATAGAAAGCTATAGTAACCGTGCATATATGCATGGTTACTGTTATATGCACGGTTACTATAGCAATTTTGCATATAAATAGTGTTTTAGATAGACTGATGTGGGTAGTTTTTAGCAAAAATGTGTAAAATTTGCAACTTTTTCTATTTTGCACTGACAAGTGTGATTGCTCTAAGATATGTAAACTCACAAGCAAAAACCCAATCTCAAATACTTTGTGCTCCAATTGAATGAATAATTTCTTTAGCTCTGAGGACCATAGCTTCTAGTCATGCATGAGTAAATTAAGAGGCTATGAGGAAAATCTTAGCTAATAATGAATTCATCATATAATATTACGGCAATGGACAGAGTGGCATGTCTAGAACCCAAAGCAATTGTCAAATAGTTGACATAAATGTATGCACAAGAAATCTATCAAACATTAGTTGAAATGTAAAATTAATCCTCTTCTTACACCCCCTTTGAATCTCTGTGTCTACCTCTATATTCTGTGTGCCTTTCTGTATGTCCTCTATATTTGGTATCAGAGCCATATAACATTTTCATCTCCTTTGATTAGTATACTTTGATTGTTGTCTTGATTAGTATGCTCTGTGATTTATAGTTGCCACAATAAGGGGATCCTATCTATTAATCACATCAGAACACTAGACTATGTATTATTTTGGATACAAATTAATTTAGCGTTTTCTTGCATTTACGTTTTAGTGCTGGGACCCATGTGCACGCTAAAGCTGAGTGTTGCGTTTTCAGTTTTTTTTTTTTTTTTTTTTGGCTTTCATGCGGTTCAGAGACAGAATTTTACTGTGCAGGGAACAAAAAACACTGTTCACGCACTGTTTCGGTACTGTTCATGGGACCCAAAGCCACTTTATTTAGAAAAAAAATATATTAAAAATGGGTCTCGTGGCACTATTCACACATTTAAAAATTATTTTGTTACAGTGTTTTTAGTAACAATCAGTTTTTAGTAACAATAAGTTATATCCAAACGGACCCTATATAATCAAGTAGAACACTAAGGAGTTTGTTTTTAAGTGAACCAAAGAAGCTAGTTTTCCAAAGTCACCTTGTGAACTTTTTAGCCAATAGTTGGTAGTGTGGTCCTGTTAGGTTTTTGGAAAACAACTCTTTCTGTTGAAAACCATTATGGCTACCACATCCTCTGCAGAGAGTGATACCTCTAAATTCCCTTTTGATTCATAGCAAATAGACTAGACTATTTATATGAAATCTCCCACGTACCTGAAGATAGTAAAATCCCTATTACTGATTTCCCTATTGTAAATCCCTACACTATATTTAATAAACCCCAATCTTCTTTCAAGAAAACCAAAAAAAAAAAAAAAAAATATTGGTCCTTTTCATCCTTCTACTATAAAAGAATACGTTCAAGCTTTTAAGTTTGACTAGTTCAATATTCCAGAAAGTGATGGTGAAAACTTCATTACTCTTTCCCTTCCTAGGGAATTTGTTAACTCATGGAAAAATCAGGGGTATACTCATCTCCATTTTGGTGCTGTAAGGTTGGCATTAACCTTCCATGGAAGAAAGGGACTCCCTGCAGTCTCCAGAATGGCACTTTTTGACTCCAAATTTTTGGAGTATCAACATGCAGTCATAGGAACTATCCAGAGAACTTTGAATACTGGAACTGTTTTTGTCACATTATTTCCAAATTTCAATATGCCTTTAAAAGATTCCCATCTTTGTGATGCTCTCAAGGTTTAAGTTCAGATTACTGGAGCTTCTCAAGTACAAGATACTTATGTAGTTACACTCCATTATCAGCTTGCTTATAGGCCCCAAAATCATGCCTTTGATGTGGCTGTTCCAGAAGTCGCTCAAAATGATGATGCATTACTTATTCAAGTTGACCCGGGATTAACTTCGATGTGTACATTTGTCCCTTGATAGCTTACAAGGGACCAAATGATTTCCCTTTTCCTAGAGTCATGGATCACGAAGTACAAGTCATTTCACCAAGCAATTCAGCCAATCCAGTCCAATAATCCTTTCTTTATCAAGAAAAAAATGGAGAAGTAGAGACAAGATTCCTGAAGGCTCCACCAGAAAAGAAGGATATAGCAATCTTTCCAACCGTCGCTCATGCGTTCTTTAGTCCAAACAGCATTACCTTATAGCAATAGAGCCCTTGACTAGTGATGAAGGCCGTTTTCTCCTGATCCTTGTCAGCCATTTTTATCTGATTGTATCCTGAGAATGCATCCATGAACGTCAATAGCTTGTGTCCAGCTGTAGAGTCTATAAGCTGGTCTGTTCTTGGAAGAGGAAAACTGTCCTTCGAGCAGGCCTTGTTCAGGTCCGTGAAGTCCACGCACATTCTCCACTTTCCATTTGCTTTCTTTACCAGAACGACGTTTGCGAGCCAGTCTGGATAGTATACCTCCCGGATGAAGCCTGCAGTCAAGAGCTTGTTCACTTCGTCAGCAATTGCTTGGTCTCTCTCTGGTGCAAAGACTCTTCGTCTCTGCTTGACGGGTTTCCTCTCCGGGTCTACATTCAACTTGTGTTGGATGGCTTCTGAAGATATGCTTGGCATGTCGTCATGGCTCCAGGCAAAAATGTCTATGTTCTCCCTAAGAAACTGAATGAGCTTTGTTCTCATCTCAGGGCTTATGGTCGTCCCTATCCTGGTTGTTTTTGCTGCTTCTTCTTCGATTAGCTCCACTGTTTCCAGTGCTTCCGCCTTTTCCTCCTCCTTTTCTTCGATCATCCACGTATGGTTCTCCTTCGCTGCCAAGACGGCCTGGTAGCATTCTCAAGCTAGAACTTGGTCTCCTTTAACTTCACCAACACCGTTCTCCGTTGGAAATTTTACCTTCAGGCAGTAGGTGGATGTGGACGCCTTCCACTTGTTGAGTGCTGGCCTTCCAATGATGACATTGTAGGATGAGGGACAATTTACCACCAAGAAGTCCAGCTGACGGGTCAACTACTTCGGACACGTCCCCACAGTTACTGTCAACGTCACTATGCCCTTGGGATATACCCTGTCACCGCTGAAACTGACAAGAGGGGAATCAAACGGACGTAGTCTTCTTGGATCTAGCTTCAATTGTTGGAATGCAGGGAAGTATATGATATCAGCAGAGCTACCATTGTCCACGAGGATTCTTTTGGTGTTGAACCATTCTATAGTAAGCATTATGACCAAGGGGTCGTTGTGAGGCTGTTTCACTCCTTTAGCATCACTTTCTTTGAAGGTCATATCTTGATCAGTTCGTCTGTGTTTCGACGGAGGTGTCATGTGGACGCTATTCACCTGTCGTTGATGTGTTTTTTGAAGTGATTTGAATGAGCCTCCTGTGATAGGCCCCCCTACAATCGTCTATATTTCCCCGATCACATTTTGAGGAGGTTGGGATTGACGGTCATCGCTCCTGGACGAGGACTCATGGTGGCCTTTGTTTCCGTCTCGGAATTTATTGTACTCTCCCTTCTTCACAAACTTCTGCAGCTTCCCTTTTCATATCAACTCCTCTATTTGCTCATTGAGATCCCGACAATCTTCGGTGTAATGGCCATGATCTTTGTGAAATCGACAATACTTATTCCTGTCACAGACGTTAGGAGACGAGTGCAATGGTCGCGGCCACTTAAGGTAGTGCTCGTCTTTAATCTGCGTTAAAATTTTGTCAACAGGCATAACGAGAGGAGTGAACTATACCGTTTGTGGATTCTTATCATCTTTCCTTTTGACTCCGTCATTGGTCCGACGATCCGATCGGTCACGCTTTTGCCCTCCATGGTCGTCTTCTCTTCTTCCTTTGTCCCCTAGTCTTTCTCCGTCCCTGATGGCAGCCAACGCATCCTCAGCGTTCATGTACTTCTACGCTTTAAAGAGCATCTCAGCCATCGTCTTTAGAGGGTTCTTCGTGAGTGATGTAACGAGCTCCCTGGATCTTAGCCCCGCTTTGAAGGTCATCAGCTGTACCTTATCGTCAGCCTCGTCTACCTCCAGTGTCTCCCGAGTGAAGCGTTTCACATATGACCTCAAGGTTTCCTTCTCTCCCTGCCTGATGGTGAGCAAGTGGTCTGCGTTCCTCTTTGGTCGTTGTCCTTCAATGAAGTGACGTAGGAAGGCATTGCTTAACTGCTCGAAAGTGTCGATGGACGATGTTGGCAACTTTGTGAACCACTCCCGGGCAGCTCCCTTGAATGTGGTTAGGAAGGAACGACACAATATTTCATCTGGGGGCTGCTGGAGTCCTAGAGTCGTTTTGAAGGTGTTTAGATGATCTTAAGGGTCCTTCAGCCTATTGAAGGGTTCGAGTTGAGGCAACCGAAATTTTGACGGCACTAGACAGTCGAGGACTGATGTGGTGAACGGGGAATCTGTTGCCCTGACCATTTGATCCACACTCCGCTCTGTTTTCTCCTTGATGGCGTTCCTAAGTTCGTCCATTTCCCTCCTCATCTCCCGGAGCAGGTCCGAGTTTTGCTCGATTGGAGTGGTGGGCCTTCGAGGGTCACTTCTTCTATGGCTATCTCCTTCGTCTTCCTAATTTCCCTTGGATCGATTCTCCTCCTGCTGAAGCTGTAACTTCATTTCCTGGTTTTTCCTAGTCAATTCTTCGACCGTGACTGCAAGAGCCTGAATTTGCTAAGCTAGGGTTGCAGAATCTTAATTGGACTCCATCTGAGAAAAATAGTTGATCGGAAACTACTTTTTCGAGATCGGACACGAAAATGTCGTTTCCCACAGACGTCGCCAAACTGATGAAGCGTAAGCTCATCAGTAGTGTTCGTCAAATGGAAGTAATCCTTCAGCCCTTAAGGGTGGTCACCGGTGTGGTGCCTGCCACAATGCCTCCGATGCCAAAGTCAGTATATGAAGCTCTCTTGAAAGTAAAACAATGTAAATGAATAGAATGAAAGAAATCTCTTTGCGTTTGTGTGTGTATGTACCTCATTCTTAGCAATGTGCGGGCTTTATATATGTTCTTATGGTCTCTAGCCGTTGGAGTAGTTATGGAGGTCTTAATACTCCTCTTGGTAATGTTTAGGGCTGTGTAATGTGTCATCAATGTCCTCCAACAATTCATACAGTTGTCCCTATAACCGCTCTGGGTTTGATTGTCTGCATTGAATGGCCTGGCTATCTTTGTCAGTAATGCGGATCATTGCTTCAACTGGCCAGAGGTTGAATGCGTCTATATTGATGGGATCGTCCATGTGAGACGGGCTCCTCAGTCCCGTCAAAGTATATTCTGAAAATTGAAATAGAGAGAGAGAGAGAGAGAGAGAGAGAGAGAGAGAGAGGATTGACGACTACTAAAATTACCAGGTTCATCCATAGGACTAATAAGTATTAAAATTACAGGGTCGTCCATAAGATGGACAGCCATACAGCATTAATTAAGCCTCCATTTAAGTTATTCAAAACAGCTAGAAGAGCCATTAAGAGATTGCCAATGGTTACACTCACAATGAGGCTCCCAACAGTTGTGCTAAGGCTATAAGTAAGCCCCCAAGCACCAGGAGAAATGTATGCACATTCAAACACATAATTACATTTTAATTCTCTAAAAGATATTAAGAACTCTACTGACTTAGTCATTGGAGAACCATTGGCTAACGCCACTCCACTGCCTTTCTCTCTCATCTTTTTAGGGAACATTACCTCATCCAGGGCCTAGATGAGGTCCTTGACTGACGACCAGTTTTAGCATCGTCAAGGATGTATTCTTAAATTGACATGAGTCATAAGACAATGAAGTAACTTGTTTAGCCAAACCTATACTTTAGGGCAATGTGTCGAAAAGTAATGTCGTATTGGTAGTTGAATTTGGGACTATCTGCTAAGTTAACTAGTGCAATGTTTTGTTTTGTTTTCTTAATAATGATATACTAGAGATCCTCTTTAAAAAAAAAAAAAAAGTATAGTTAATGGTACCGAAGTTTTTTGTATAGATTTCTGTTTTGCATGTATGGACCGTATGGTATGTAAGCAAGTAAAAATAAAATTATTTCAAGAAATCTTTCACACTTAGACAAATCTGAATTAAATAGATTGTCTATTCTTCCTTTTCTTAGTTTCCCTTATGTATCTTGCGGTAGAATATTATAATTGTTGATTCAGGTAAGCATATTTCTTTAAAATGTTTTATTTGAATACATTGGATTGGAGTTGAACTTGGGGAATACCTCAGCTGGGGTAATTTCTCTAGTTGGATTGTTTATTATTTTTAAAAAATGTTTTTAAGGATATTAAGTGTCTCCTCCCTATCAATTCATTCTAGACTGGAGACCATCTATTGTGTAAATAAACAGTGTGACAAATAACATCTTGGTAAAATGTCTAGCTGTCAATCATATGAATGGATTAGTAAGAAAGATTCTAAAGCTATCGTAGGAAAATCAACATTTGGAAGAAATGAATGAATCAAATGAAGATAACATCATTGCTAACATGTAGAAGACAATCAAAAGGCTGGGAGAAGAAAATAGTGTAGGGAAAAGATTGTGAGAGACCTTGACAAAAGTGTCCCTCAAAGGATACCTTTTAGGACACCTCTCTTTTTGGGTAAGTGGTATGGAGTTGCCACTTATTTAAAAAAAAAAAAAAACTAAATACAAGATTGAATTGTTCTCTTCATTGATTGACTAAAAAAATTACATATTTGGAAAATTGAAAAGTTACATAGCTTTGGGTTCTAGTTACAATCTACCAAATATTTACATGGCTTGTTGTCCTAGTTACATTCTACCCAAAACAAACAAAGACAAGGCTAGATCTTCTTAGCCAAAGACCTAAATCCAGAGGCTAGGTTACGGAATGGGAAGGTGTTAGGCACCTATTCCGCCTAGACAAAGTTTGGTTTTCTAGACTCTTGTGACCAATGTACTTTTTTATGCATGTTATGAATGATATGTTGAACATGTGACACTAAAATTAAATCGTACAAATTTATTTATGAATGAAGTCTCTTCTTTTGTTTTTAAAAAATTCAAATCTGTTTTGATTGATAAAAAAATAATAATAATAATTGATTTTGATTTGTCAAAATACCAGATCTGTTTTGTAGAAAAAAAGTGGTTTTTGGAGATAAAAATTCAGACCTGTTTTTATTACACAAAATAAAGTCTTTTGGTTTGAAAAAAGTATCTAATCTATTTTTTAAGAACAAAAAAAAAATGGTTTTTTGATTTATAAAAGATCAGATCTATTTTGAGATAATAAAAAATATGATTTTTTTTTTTTTTTATAATAGAAAAAATCAGATCTGGTTTGTATATGTTAAAAAAGAATGAAAAAGATTTTTTTAAGAAGAGAGTTTCACTCATAATCTAAATTTATGCAACATGAATTAAAGAAAACAAACACAAACACAATCATATTTAATCTTTTTCTTTATTTCAAAAATTTGCATGTATTAATGAAAAGCAGATCTGTATTTAAGAAAGATACAAATAATTTTTTAATTGAGAAAAATTTAGATTTGCATCTCATAAAGATGCAGATCCATTTTTATTTGAGAAAAAATCAAATCTACATCTTATAAAGATGCAGATCTGTTTTTATTTTAAGAAAAAGAATTGTTCACATGCAGATTATTGACATTCAAGAAAGAGATTATTAACAATCACATAAAAACAATCATGCTTTAAACAAAACAATGATGAATCATTCATGTTATGGATGAAAACATTCATCAATATTAAAAAATAAAATAAAAATAAAAATAAAACACAAGAAAGATAGGGTGAAGGAAACAAACTCTTGCATGAGCACTCTTCATTCTTGAGAGTATGTTTTAGGGTTTAAAGAAACTTATTCAGTTATCTTTGAAACCAAAAAATTATAATTTAAGCAGCAAATCTCAGAGATGATCAGCAAATATCATAAATTTGAGAGCCTCAAAACGTGTGCCCCTCAAAGCATAAAAAAAAGGTGTTGAATTATGAGGTTCAGTCTCAATTTATAGTGGTCAAAGAGCTCTAAAAAATAGGTACGGATGACTAGGGTTTGAATTTGGACGCATCCTTTTACGAAAAGATCGAAAAGGGTGTGCCTTATCGTCATCTGAAGACTGTTGGGCCAAAGCCCACAAGGAGAAAATTCAGCCCTTTTAGAGTGCCATTTGGCACTCCAAAAGTGCCGAATTGCCCTTTGGACTCCGAAAACTCTTTCGTGTTCGGGTGCCATTTGGACTCCTCTCCTAGGGTTTTTTGGCCAATCTTTGTACCTAGACATGTTTTCATCCCCTATTTATGATTTTTCACCTCTTTTCTGGATAATTTAGGCTATTTAAGAAAAATTATCTTGTAGATTAATACCCTAAAATAAATCTTGATAAAGTTCAAATTATCCACAATTTTATTGTTATCCAATTATCCTTTTTATTCTTATGCATGCAACCTATTTTAAACACTAATTATCAACCAATCACAAAATTATTTAATTAATTTTAATGGCTTAACCAATCAAAATTAATTTAAACTAATCATGTGTGGTCGACCTTACCTAGACACAATGCATGTTGACCGTGCAGACTTAATCATGCGAAATCTTTCGATCCGATGGCCTGATTTGAAAACCGGAAACTCCGTTATGGCCGTTAAAATCTTAAGATCATTTTTATGATATGTAATGAATGAATTAATGCATGTAATTCAAAGGCAAGTTGGTGCATGTAATGCAAGAACCAATTGATGCATGTGATGCAATTTGTGGTACATGGGTGGTCATTCAAGTAATTCTCCTTGATTAAATTATGGGTGCAAAATTGAGTGTCTACAAAGATATATTGCAGAGATGAAGCAAAGGAAGAAAGGGAATATATGGTGCTATGTATGCGCTATGTGCATATTTTTTATTTCCACCTTCATACTTAGCGCAGATATGCAATTTAGGACTAACAAAAGAATGTATTTGCCATAATTTTATAATGTGTAATGACATTTTTTTTTATAGAAGAAATGTGTAAGGATATGTCATGGTGTAATGTGAATTTTACCTTGTAATGCAGTGCTAGTTCTTTTGAATGAAAGTGTGTATAGTAGGGAGCACATCTGCATTATATGCTAGTTCTTGTAGTACAGTTGGATGCTCTGGTATCTATTATGTGTATACCAGAGAAAAAACTAACAACAATAAGTAGAAAAGAACAATAAAATGCATTATTTAGAACAGGGAAGTGCATAAATTTAGTATTAGTAAAGTGTATGCACGACAAAGTGCATAGTTTCAGAATTATAAACAAACTGTTGGAAGCTTATTTAGAACAGGAAGCCAAATAAATAAATAAAGAACCAAAATATTACTTGCATATAAAAAATTAGTACATTTCTTGCAGTGTCCAATTACACTCGGTTTTTATTTGCACGCTATATCATTTACCTTAAATTTGTGAATGTCTAGATACACAAGACTCATAAAATCATTTATGCTATTGACTTAAATGAATTCTACAAATAACATCACAAAATGCCTGCCTAAGCAATTGTTTGTAACATCACAAAATAAAAGTAAAAATTCTTGCAATATAATTTTAATAAGAACATGTTGAAAGTTTGTATATAAGACAAATTCAGCCCTGTAAAGAACATTTCTAGCAATGCAGAAAAAATCAACTCTCTTCATAATACCTGCCAAATATTTGTTGCCTTAACAATATTGGCAATTACATAAGTCACTGTTCAATAATACCACAAAATATTTATTTTCTTAACGGTTTGGACAATCACATAAGAAAATATCTGCCTAGGTAATTAACTGTAACAGTTGGTAATAACTCCAAAAAATAATTGTTGTCTTAACAGTTTGGGCAGTTACATCACAAAATACCTGCCTAAGTAGTTGTCAATACCATCACAATTTTTGGCATAGATCATGAAAAAAGAAACTAAAAGTCATAAAAACATCCCCAAAGTTATGTTGCTAGAATTAACTAAGTTCTACTGCTTTGTTGGCTACTTTATGCACTATCAGCTCCTGCTCTATATCTCATTGAGTACTCCTCAAAATTGGCAGCCTGCCTATGAAAAATTACATACCCATTAGACTTTCTTTCCATGGAAACAAGTTCGTATTAGCAATAAAGATGATATATATTACACATATATACATTACTTTCTTGGTTCCTAAATGCACCATCTTCTTGAACTCTAAATCTCATGAAATGCTCTCAGAGTTGGAAGCCTGCAAGTGAAGAACATTAGCAGTTTACATGATAAATGAATTAATTATCTAATTCAAATGAATTCAAATGTTTCCAATTAGCACTCTAGAGTCTTGTGAATCAATTCACTGACATCTTTTAATGTTTCCAATTAAAGAAATCTTCCAGAGTTCAAATCCTCCAACCCCAACTATCAAATTACCAAAAAATTAAAATAAATTCTCTTCTAGCTATTAGAGAGACATACCACTAGTCTATATAATGTCTAATAGTTTAGATAAGTTTATTTTCATTCTTTACAAAAGTCTAGTACTATCTTTTTGGTACCTATATTACCTAGTTGTAAAAGAGGGTACATTTTTTGAATTTAGAGTTTCTTATCTTACTTAGTAGTGCATACTAGTAACTTCTTGGAAAGTGCGGTAGGGCTATTGTATTTTGGGATGGCATGCCTAAAAGGTATGTTGCATACTTGCATCAGTTGCTAAGCAACAAAAAGTATTATTAATAGCAAGAAAAAGTATTGCAAAGTACCATGTTCTTAATTTTCTATTTTGAAATGATGTACAACTTTTGTAAAAGTACTATTACTTAATGCATAACTTTGTAAATTATAACTTTCAATTTTATTTACTAATTTAAGTTTATAGGAAGAACAAGAAGTGGAGCATCAGTTTCGTTTTAAGGGGGGAATCAAACAATCCTATGGCCAAATAAGAATATTGTTGAGTGAGTTGCAGAGTGGAGAATTAAATTCTTTTTAAGTGGGGAATCGACAACCCTTTATGGAAAATAGAATAGTCGATTTTCAATTTGTTTTATATTATTTTTTTGGCAGTGAAAAATGTGCGCAACAATTAGAATTAAGCACTATTACATGTTTTCACGCTACATGATTTCCATATCTCTCTCTCTCTCCCTCTCTCTCTCTCATATACCTCCTCCTAGTAGTAAATGCATATACACTGATCAACCATAACATTTGGTTATAGCATTAGTCCAGCAGGTGATTTCTTTGCCATATGGGAATTCTAATACTACTTCAAAAGGTTTTCTTTCTGTTAAAGATGTTCCTATTACCTCTCTTAATATTATGTGATCTCCAAGCTCTTAAGAGCATGGTTCAATCTCCATTCCCCACAAACTTTCTCTTTGGCACTGCCTCCTCTTCTTATCAGGTTTTCCTTTATAAACTGCTAAATACTAATACTCCCTTTGGCCAATATTTTCAGACATCTTAATTTCTCCGAGTCATGCATACTATTACCACTGAAAACACGAACTTCAAAAAAAACTCATATCTTGCAATTAATGCTTGATGATATATATATATATATATATATAATCTTACACACACAAGATATGTATATAGAAAAATCTTACATGTACACTTTGCAGTTCGAAGGCGCTTACTTGAGTGATGGTAAAGGTTTGAACAATTGGGATGTTTACACTCATAAACCAGGTGATATGACCTCTCATTTTAGCTCAAGTATGCTAATATGAAGCTCAAATGATATGACTAATTCAGTATGAATTTAGGAAAATGCTAAATTCATTATCAATTTTACTTTCAAAAGATTTATAAACTAGACATGGCAATGAATATAATTAGTAACACATCAACAAAATAATAAGTTTCTGAATTAATTTGTAAAACCTATGTAATTAAATTGCATGCATTTGTGGGTTCTAGTTAGCTTAACTGGTAAAATCTCTTATAGTTATATAAGAGATCCGGGATTCAATCCTGTCTACACCAAAAAATGATTGGTGTTTTGGTCTGATGATAAAAAGCTATTATCAAGAGTGGATAACATAAGTTGAAACTCTCTAAAAGAAAATTTGCATGCATTTTAATGCATAACTGATGAATTTAATCTCACTTGCAATAATGTGTAATTCATAAAGATTCTTATAGAATTATTTTGCATGTAATGTTGTGAGGTGGTTGGCTAATTTGGGAATGTTGTGAAATTATCTTCTGTGAAGTTTTGTTACATTCCTAACTTCATTGATTAAAGATAACATTTCTTTTACTATTCAAGTAATAAACTATAAATCATCTAGAGGCCACACAAACAATACTTACTCATTACAAAGATATTATCCATTTTATTTTTATTTTTCTTATTTGTATATTCCATTTAAGGATGACATTAATTGGAATAGGATAGAGCCATATCATGGATACCTCATCCCTTTTCAAGATAAGTGGGATAGGTTAGGGTAGGAAAAGGATGGGATGAAAGTATTTTTCCCTCTTTAATAAGTCGTTTTCATCCACTCTTGGTAGAGGTTTAAGACATGATGGAACAAGGCTAGTAAAATCAGTCGTTCGTCCTCTCTTGGTGGAGGAGGTTTAGGACATGATGGAATGAGGCTAGTAAAATCAGTAGTTTGTCCTCTCTTGGTGGAGGTGGTATTACATGCACCGCAAGCTAGGCAAAATAGGATGCGACATTTTGTTGTCCTTAATTCCATTTCAATAAGAGATTAAGAGGTTAATCTGGAATTTTTAATTGCAGGTACCATAATTGATGGAAGCAATGGAGATGTTGCTGTGGATCATTATCATCTTTATCCAGTATGACCTTTGTGACTTGTCCCTTTTCTTCCCCTTCAGTTTTTTAATAATTTCATAACGCATGGTCTATTGATCTTTAAAAAAAATAAAAAATTGAATGGTCCATGCATAATATTTGGTAGAAATTAGAATAATTATAGTCAGGACCAAGGAGCTGCTCATTACATAATAAGCGCGAAGGGTGGAGTTAAAAAAAAAAAAAAAAAAAAAAAAAAAAAAAATCTTTTCTTCCAAAATTTTACAAATGCCACTTTTTGAAAAGCTATACCAATTACCAAATAATTCCTACAACATGAGGTTGAAGTGATTTTCGTAAATACCATGACCTGAAATATGTACCAAACCAACGTGAGTTAGATTAATTAATTGATTTCAACTTACCTAATAAAAGTTAGATTAATTAATTGTTGAAACAGGGCATATATTTCCCTTGTATGTACAATGTTTTACTTAATAAAAGTTTCTACCTATTTTTACCTCAAAAAAAAAAAAAAAAAAAAAAGATACATTTCCTACAAAGTTTAATGACTTGGAAAAGATCCATTCAAATTAAATCCTTAAATTCCCTCTCATTTTAGTCGGACATGCAACGCATGACATTTATCTGATTTTTAAATGCCATGTCTTACATCTAATAAAAATTAGAGGAGATTGGAGTAATTAATGGGAGAAGATCTTATCCTGTATGTCGCTAGAGATGTCTTTATATGGTGCAAGTAAACTAAATTATGCAAAATGCAATGTTGTCATTTATAGAAATTTTAAGGTGAATTGTTGACGACAGGAAGACATAGATCTAATGGCTTCCCTTGGAGTGAACAGCTATCGGTTCTCAATTTCATGGGCAAGAATTTTACCTAGTAAGATTTATTTTGTTGGCATGTATGTAACATAATTTGTGCTTGGAACTTTTGCAAGTAAACATGAAAAATTCTCTAAATTTTCTCAGAAGGGAAATTGGGAGATGTTAATTTGGATGGCATTAACTTCTACAACAAGCTTATTGATGGTCTCCTACATAAAGGTTTACTTCCATCTTGATTAGTTTTTAGCATATTAAAGACTGATTGATTACACCAAGTTATTTGTAAACTAAATTCAGGCTGCACATAAAATTATCACTTTAACACTGTATTATGCATGTTTCTATTTCTTAATTGTGCAATCTACAGGAATCCAACCATTTGTAACGTTGACCCATTTTGATATTCCTCAAGAACTCGAGGAGAAGTATGGAGGTTGGCTCAGTCCCAAATCACAGTAAGCAAACCAGATATCAATAGCCTATGTAATTTTGTAGAAGATACACGTAGATTTTTATTTAATAGAAGAATCACAAATTTTACAAATGGGGTTCAAGTTCCATGTTTAGTGTATCTTTGACTATGATATACATTACACAGTATTGCTAGAGACAAATTTTCACCAACATGTTAAGATGAAAAATTGTTATTAGAAGAACATCACTGTCTCATGACTCATAACTCACTACTAATACGAGCTTTATTATGCACCATTTGAGACAAGTAACATCAACAATTTTTATATCACTAGATTTATTGATATGGAGCGTTGTAACATGCTGCACGCCATTTTCCAGGGAGGAATTTGCATATTTTGCTGAAATCTGTTTTAAGTTCTTCGGAGATCGGGTCAAGTACTGGGCCACCTTCAATGAGCCAAATTGCCTAGTGATAATGGGGTACCGCACAGGTGAATTCCCACCGTCGCATTGCTCAGGTCCCTTTGGAAATTGTACTCATGGGGATTCAGAGAGGGAGCCCTTTGTAGCAGCCCATAATATTATTCTAGCACATGCAGCTGCTGTTCAAAATTATAGAACAAAATTCCAGGTACTAACATTATTGTATAGCTAGGATAATTTCTAAGGGACAATGACCAAATCAAAACTCAGGCCAGTGCCAGTGCTTCTACTTAAATTTTTTTTTTTTAAACAATTCAATAGTACAATGGGGAAGGGCTTTTGAACTCTAGTTTTCCTAATAAAGAAGAAAAAACTATTCCATTGAATTAACAATATTCTTAACTATGTATTTTGCTATGAACTATTGAAGAGGGGGTGATTATACAGAGAACGAAGTAGTTAAATGTCAAAATAGAACACTCTCGAAAGACATTGTATGCTTGCTAACTAGATCAATGAACATCCAGAAAGAACAAGAAGGTAGCATTGGGATTGTCTTACATGCCGCCTGGTTTGAACCCATTAGCAACTCCACACCAGACAAGCTGGCAGCTGAAAGAGCCCAATCCTTCTTTTTGAACTGGTAAATATCCATTTGTCAATCATCAATATTTTTATGTGAGTGACATTAAAAATACTACAATTTTGATTGTATAAACCTTACAAATTGATGTGTCATCAATCACAAAAATGTAACCTTCACTTTTTCTTTTTTTCTTTTTTCCTTTTTTTCTAAGACCATTTAGTCATTTATATACTATGTTATTGAAGTGACACCAATTGCATTTATTATAACATCAGTTTGTAAGACTTTTATAGTAAAATTGACATTGAATTTCACATTTTATGTGTCAAATAGGCACAAATGTACAAATGTGGTTGGCATATCATGAATCTTGAATCAATTTTAATGCAGGTTCTTGGACCCAATAATATTCAGAGATTATCCAGCAGAGATGAAAGAAATTCTAGGATCTATCTTGCCAGAATTTTCAAGCAATGATAGGGAAATACTAAAGAATGGATTGGATTTTATTGGCATCAACCAGTACACCAGTTTCTATGTCCAAGACTGCATCTCCTCCATATGTGAACCTGGACCAGGGGTGACCAAGACAGAAGGTTATTACCGACAAAGTTCAGAGAAAGATGGCATGCACATTGGAGAACCTGTATGAAACTTCAACTTTATAACAAGAGTGATGTTAGGGATACCACAAACTTTACAACATAAGCCATACAAACTAATGCGTCAGTCAGTGGTGAAGTGAGAAGTTTTTCATTTTTTATTTTTCTGGCAGGCCAACAAGTAAAAGTAAACCCTAAGTGATAACACCAAGTGGTTTTCTATCGCATAGTGCAAAGTCCAAGTAGATCTGGGTGCTAACCCTAGATCATCTATATTTATTTTACCTATTATAGAGCCCTGGCTTGTCCTGTGTCTCTTTTACAATCATTGCTGAAGCTTTTTGATTGTACAGACTGATTTGGAATGGCTAAATGTTTACCCACTGGGAATGGAGAAAATGGTTACCTATGTAATGGACAGATACAATAACATACCCATGTTCATTACAGAAAATGGTAAGCAAAAGGCTAATAATCTCCTTGATGGTTTCTGCATATTTTTAAAATTTTACAGAAATTTAAGTCACGGATCTTGTAGGGTATGGCGAGGAGGACAATCCAAATATCACTGTAGAAGAGTTTCACCATGATGTTAAAAGAGTAGAGTACATGGACCGCTACTTGGATGCACTCTTGAGAGCAGTAAGGTAAGAATATAGCCACAATATTAGGCATTTTTTCAACTTATATTATCAATAAACTAGCACTATCTTACAAATCCGGGTTTATATACAACCTATGCACAGCATCCCATAGAGCAAAAGAGGGAGGCGCCACATTAGTGACCTTTGATTTGTTCTGTCCCCTTCCCATCAATGCTAATTAGTCTGCACAATAATTTCATTGATCTTAACAAAATTGTGGTGCACTACCACAAAAGAGGTCTAAGTACTTTTTCAATATTTCTACTTTGACTTGAAAAGGTATTGTCCCGGTCAAGTCTTACACTTAGGAGAGGCAATCAGATTAATCCTTTGCAATTACGTTTTGATTTAGACTGAGATGTACTTTGGATAGGCAATATATAATTTCATAACAATGCTCTGTTACTAGACGAGTATTTTAGACAATCAAATTCTTATGATTCTCTCTCTCTTTGTGATCAGGAAAGGAGCAGATGTGAGGGGTTACTTTACCTGGTCCTTGCTTGACAACTTTGAGTGGAATTTTGGATATACAATAAGGTTCGGACTCCACCATGTTGATTATACCACGCTGAAGAGAACCCCAAAATTATCAGCAAGTTGGTACAAACAGTTCATTGCAAAGCATACGATCAATCCTATAAAACCAAAGAGTGATCAGAAACAGTTCCAGCATTGATTAAATATCTTATTTCTCAATGTTTTGATACCAAAAAGAAAAAGAAGAAAAAGTGAAAAACATGGCCATATGTCGTTCACCGGGAGGGAAAAAAAGTTTGCTGTTTACTAGCATATATCCAAAACATTCTCCACATCCTTCACTTTGAAAACACTTGTACAAGCTTGTTTGGCTAAAGTTGTGTTAGTTGTTTCAAATATTAAGTTTGTAGACCACATAAAGTGCATAACAATGATGGGATGGATGATCGTTTTTGCATGTTTCTACTATGTGCTCAGCGATTTTGAGGATCTTCACTACATTTAACTCTCTTCAATTTGTCCACCCTGCATGTTAGTTCCTTTTCTCTTCTCTCTATTGCTATTAATGCATGTTCTAAGATACCATGAGAATACAATATGTATATGTGCGTGTGTGTGTATATAAATGTCCCTTTTTAAAGTAAGGAGATCTTAATATGTGATGCATATTCATAGTAAAGAATGCAATGATGTGGGTGAACTTGTAATTCATGGAAAGAATGGAAATGCAATTCATACAGAAGATGCAAATCACACAAACTACGATTTTCACAAGATGAGGGTTAATTAGGGCATAATGGGGGGTTGTTGTGTTGATTTTGGGTGTCCTTTGCGAGGAACACTGAGCAAGGATGGATGTGAAAATTCTCAATGAGAAAAGAGGTATTGGGTATGTTAAAAAAAGTGAACATCTGTATATATCATTGAAATGACAACCAAACTATGCAGCTCTAGTACTACAGTTATCTAAGTAATTTTACAAAACATCAATTGATTTGAGGCACAATTTTGGTGAGGTCAGATCAAATACAATTGAGAAATTATTGTGCCAGCGGGTTTGTCTAAAACCACATAGCCCTCAGTCACAGCTATAATTCTTGATTTCCAGTCAATTGCATAGCACCTGATTAAAATTCAAATTCAAATTCAAATTCAACAAGCACCATGCTAGTAAAAATGTTAATAAACTCTATCAATTATTATGTTTTACATTGTGAAGGGTTGGGTGTACATGCACTTGTAAGTATGTTCCAGCTTCAATAAACTGGTTTACATGAGTTATCCTAAAAGTTTTCGGTGCTTCTTATATTGTTTCCTCTGATGGAAGCTCTATTTCTCAGTACCAACGTAGCTGTAACTTCTTCAAATATCCTAATTTGCTCAGAAGTTGCACATGGAGGAGGCTTTGGACATATGATGGCATAAAATATAGCTCCAAGATGGATGAGATCTGCAGCAAACTTTCAAACAATGAAATCATCTATTTATCACTTCATCCTGAAAAATTCTAGTAGAATGAAAGATCATACAGCATATCAAAACTGATGAGAAGAAAGAGCAGCACTCACAGAGGAGGAAGATCCAGAGCTATACCGATATATTCTAGACCAGGCCCTTCTAAGACAACCCAGTGTTCAACTCTTGGTGGGCCACTGTGCAGGGGACATGGAAGCAAGCAACAATATTCAGCGTAGCTTTAACAAAAAGATTGAGTCTTGGAGTCGGCAAAGCCTATGAACAGGCACTCCTTAGTAATTCAAAAAAACTTCTTCCTTTTTTTTTTTTTTTTTTTTTAAGTGAATCAGCAAGAATTTTTGTTACAAACACACAGGTCTAGCAGACCATACAACCAAGTGATAATAGCATACAACTCTGCACACTCCAATTCAATACACAATAGCTCAGCCAGGAAAAAAGTACAGTTCCTAAGATAAACGACAATAAATTCTCACAGGATGACGGCATCCCTGCACTATACTACACCTGCCACACACCTGCAATGATGCATACTTTTACTTCCCAAACTTAAGGCAAAAATCCTGTGTACAACCAATTAGAGACTGAACTCTGCTGTGTAGGTGACCTGGGCCACAGCAAACAACTAAGCTCTACTAGCAAGAGATCCCTTGTACAAACTCAGGCTTACACACCTAACACTATCCAAGCTGCAGTCCTAGCATAGCCAGATATTTGATATTGCGTAGCAGCTCTTAATATGCCCGGGTTGATGCCCCAATTCCTGCCAAAGCGTTGAAGTCCTTCAAGAAAAACATACTATCTCACTCACATTCAATAAAAGAGCTGCATTGTTTGAATTCAACTATAGGTCCCTGTCCTATCAAAAAAAAAAAAACTGTAGGTCCCTGGTTTCCTGCACTATTAGTTCCCACTATTTGTCAGAAGCCAAAAGCAAAGCACATGTCCAAAGAATTTCCAGGCATCTTGAACCTAAGTTGCAAAAATCCAGTCAAAATTGAGTTCCATGAAAAATGGTCCTTCGATTCCATGGTGTCAAAAATGAGCAAGGCATCTTCCATGCATCTGTTCTTAGACTTGAGATACATAGATATTAATGCATTAGATATTGGTACTGATTTTTTCAATCCCCTTTTTATTACCAATCCATGCAAGGATTTCACACGTTTTATATGTGCTTCATCAAAACAGGCACTAATGACACTAGTGTAAGTATAGACGTCTAGTTCAAGTCCAAACCCTTGCCTATCCATGACGAGTTTAAATGCAATTGCTTCTTTATTGTGTACACAGTAAGTAGCAAGCAAGGAGTTCCATGTCACCAATCTCCGGTATGAACAGCACCATGAATCACTTTTTTGGCATCTTCTATAGATCCACACTCTGAATATGAAGTGATTAAGGCATTGCACACAGTATTAGGAAATACCAGCCAATGTTTTACAATTTTACAATGAATTTGCATCGTTAACTTGTAAAACCCAGCATCATCAAGCAACATCAAATGCAGAACAAACGTGCCACCATCAATTTTGACACCTTCCCACTCCATAGAGTAATAATCACCCAGTTGAACATAAAGACAGAATTACGCTCTGGTAAGCTCTGAAACACCACATATACATCCTCAACTCTCTCACACATGTCCAGAAACCAGAATAAAGCACTACAGGAATAAACATTTTCAACATAACCCATCTTGACAATCATGGAATGCACTTGTTGCCCAAGATGAAGCTGATAAGAACAAGTAACTCTCTTAATTATGCTTCCAAAAGTATGCCCATCAAAATCATCAAGCTCATATTTGTTCATGATTCTTAGAATCTTCCACGCAGTCTTGAAGTTCCCACTGTTTACATACCAGCTATCATTGTATTCCAAGAGACAGTGTCTCTCAGAGGCATTTCCTCGAACAGTTTGTGAGCAATACAACTCTGCGTCGACGTCTATACACAACAATATGTCTTCGTAAACTTGTTACCGTTTACTTGCTGCACATAAAATTATCACTTTAACACTGTATTATGCATGTCTCTATTTCTTAATTGTGAAATCTACAGGAATCCAACCATTTTATATCACAATATCCCATATGTATTATGAACAGAACTAGGACTTGGAGTTAAGAGAGGCAATTTTGACGTTGATTGCATGTGGTGGCTTCGGCTTCAGCTCAAGGGTTTTCTTTTATTTATTTATTATTATTATTATTTATTTTTTTATTTTATTTTTTTTTTTTTGGTTGTATGTGTGTAGAGTGCGTTGTTTGCTAAAGGTTTTCTTGGTTCGGGTTTAATTCAATTTTTGCTAACTGCTTGGTTTTTTTGTTTGATTTTGTTAAATTCTTGTAATTGTTGTTAGGAGTTTTGAAGCTAAGTTTATTGCAATTACTCCTATTTTTTATGGGAAATGTTAATGAATGTTGTGAGAGCATTTGTTAGTGAACCATTTTAGGAAAGTTTTATAGAAGAAAAAAAAATTAATATTTGACGGGTTTTTCTATTTTTCATAAAAATTGTATTAAAATTTTTTTAAAATGGTTTATTAATAATTACTTTAAGAGCATCGGTTAATATGACTCCTTTTTTATACCGAGCGTTGTAACATACTACACTTCCTTTTTACAAAGAGGATTTTGAATATTTTGTTGAAATATGTTTAAAGTTCTTTGTAGATCGGGTCAAGTACTAGGTCAACTTCAATGAGCCAAATTGCCAAATAATATTGGGGTATGTGGATGCCCAATACCAAGGTGGCATTTGGTATGAGGTAATTATTTAAAATTCTCGAGAATGTTGAAACATTTGCATGTTTAGTTGCAAATCACACATGGAAAAGAGATACTTGGGCAATCTAAATTCCTAATCAACCCCTTTTTATAGGAATGTAGATTCCCTTTTTAAAAAGTGGGTATCTACGTTCCCATGCTTGGAAAAATTATAAATAGACAAGTTTGCCCATTCCTCTTTACACTTTAACCAATAGAAATAAAATTAAAATATAATAATAATTATTATAAATTGATAATTTGAACAATTATTTTTGTATAATACATGTCATTTAGAAAATGTTATACCTAATTTTATTGAATTTTCCATGATTTATAGTTTATATTTTGTTTCCTATAAATAATTCTTTTAAGATTGCATGATGGAAATCAAATATAAGTATCTCATATACTAAGGATTCTTATTAAATTTGTAATTAAACCAAACATAGAAATAGTTGCATTCTCAAGCATCCAAATTGCCAGGTATGATATTCCCTAGAATCTAAATGTTAGGAGTAATATAGATTCTCCTAAGCCAAATGCTACCATAGGAAACTGTACTCAAGGGGATTCAAAGAGGGAGCCCTTTGTAGCAAACCATAATATTATTTTAGCACATGCAACTGTTGTTCACATTGTACTCCGAAGAATTAAGGAATTAATTCAAGAAAGTCTGTTGCAAGCTAGGGTTTGGAGGGCTCGAGGGTTAAAGAGAATATAGACTTGAAGGATTTATAATCATCATTATGCTACAATTATTCATACTAGTGGAGTTTTCTGACACTGGATTTGACAAAGCGGTTTTTTTTTTTTTTTTGCTCGAGTGCTCAAGTTTTTCTCTTCATAAATGTGTCTTGGTGTTTATGTGTGGTATGAATTCTTTTCAGCATATTTACATTGTTCATAATATGCTTTCATTTATATTTTAATATGCATGCAATATAAAATTTGGCTAATCACACATATTTGGACTAATTGCTAGATTAAGGTTAAAAGTGATTAAGTCGAAAAAATTGATTTTGGGGTGTAAATATTTTGCTAGGGTATTAGTAAAAAAACTTTCAATCTTCTTTGGACGGCCTATGATTAACTATAATCGTTTATATATATATATATATATATATATATATATATATATATTAAGAGATTTACCAAATGCCTTAAGTAGATTAATATGTAGATTTCAATAAAAACATAGCAATCCAATTATCTATTCACTCGTAATATTTAATAATTGGTTTTCCTTTTTATTATTTTATTAGTCACAAATCCACGCGTTGTGCATGATAATTTTTTAGATAAAATACTATTTTAGTCCCTAGACTTTATAAAGAGTTTTTAAAAAAGAAAAAAAAATAGTTTTATCATATTTTTCATAATCTTGTCAATAACATTTTTTTCCATTATCATATATTTATTAGTTGATGATTTGTATAAAATAGACATTAAATAAGAGGAAGAACTATTCAATGATTTTTTTTAAGTCATGGTGTATGAAGATTATGATTACACACACACACACACACACACACACACACACACATATATATAATTTCCCTAGTTAGAATTTGATTAGTTTTAAGTTACTATTTTGTATTATTATATTTAATTGTTGATGTTATTGCACTATAAAGTTTTTAATGTCCTTTGTATAGCCATCTCTATTTTATTTCTTACTCCTCTTTACCACATTTTTATTTTCCAAATAATAGTTTAATTGACGTTTGATTTCATTTCTTTTTTTCTTCCTTCATTTATTCTTTATTACTTTGTATGTTCCCTTGCTAATTTTAAATTTTATGGTTATCAATAAGAAATAGATATCATGGATAGCTTAAATAGTTATAGATGTAGTTACGTTAGTGGTATGTCAAAGGGTTTTTTTTTTTTTTTTTTTTTCTGAATTTTCAAGGAAATATGAAAGGCATTTCTCTAGTTTGGTATTTTTTTTTTTAATTATTATTCATGAATCATTATTTCATTTTTTACTTATAAATATCTAAATTAAAATTTTATTTTGAAAAAAAAATCTAAATTAAAATAGATGAATGTGTAAAACATTTTTAGTAGATTGTAATATAAAACATTTTTTTTCTCAATAATTTATGTAACTTTTCCCATAGTATCAATATTGTTGGCATCCTTTAAAGATGATGTGTGAATGTACACACTCACATGCAATATAAACATAAACATAACCCCTACATATAAACAAATTCACACACATGTATATTATTGATACTGTATTTTGTCTATTCACCTTTTGCATGCAAAACCCTCAATCTAAATTTAAAAATTCCAAAAAAATATATTTTTACCTTTGGATCAAGGGAATGATAAATTAATTTAGTTTGTTCTTATTGATTACGAAACTAGCTAATTTTATGGGTTTTTAACGAAGTGGACCAAAATGCCCTTGATTGACCAAAATTTGACTAAATCCAGGCAATCAAATGAACTCAAAAATTCACACACACAAAAAAAAAAAAAAAAAACCCCGCATTCCATCATTTTACCTCAAAATCAATATTCTCAAATATTTCTTTCATGACTAAATTTGAATGCAATAAACTCAAGTTTGATCACGATTTGACTAAGAATCCAACCCTCTAATCAAAATGAAATCAAGCTTATACTAAAATTAACTAAATTTCCTTTAAAATGACTATTCACAATCCTAAATTAGACTTATAACGAGTAAGATTTCAAAAAAAAAAAAAAAAAATTGTCAATTAGTGCCCAATACTCGATCTTTTATTAATATGGAGGTGAGTGATGTTTCATAGTTTGAAGCTCCAATTCAAAAGAAGGATGCATCTTTTGATTTAGGATATATATAATCAAACGTAGCACTTATATGCAGAATATTACAAGTAACAAGGGCCTTGATTTTCTCCTTAATTTTAGCTTTTGGACTTATATTCTCTATTAAGAGAATAAAATGGTTCCCTTGTATCTCACATTTTTTATTTTATTTTATCAATATTCATATCTATTTGAGACACTAAGTAGATCTCTACTCATTTTCCTTTTCAAAACATAGGGAAGATTCTATGTTTCTTATACCATTTTGTGGATGTCCTTTCAATTTGTTTTACCAATTTTTTTTATATACAATATCCTAATAACTAAACCTAAGCCCAAAAATTCAATGAAGTCAAAATCATATTTCTATTCTCACGTCATGCAATAAGGTAAATTAAACCAAGGTGGTCGATACCGTACCGGTACCGGCCGTACCGGCTCCATACCGGTATCGAAATATCAATGTTTCGTACCGGTTTAAATACTGGCCGTACCGGCCAATTTCGGGCAATACCGGCCGGTACAGAAAAAAGGTTTTTTTTTTTTTTTTTTTTTTTTTTTTTTTTTTTTTTTAAGTTTTGTAATTTTTGAATTTTTGTTAGGATAGAATGGTAACTTATTTGCATTAACTTATTAGTATTATTTGTTTCTTCATATGCAATGGTAACTTTTAAGCTTTCTATTTTTTATATTGTGTTTTTTTTTTTCTTTTAATTGATACTAAAATCTAAAACCATGAATAATTACTTCTGAATTGAGAAAATGTTTTATGATAAACTTTCAATTTGTTTTACCAATTTTTTTATATACAATATCCTAATAACTAAACCTAAGCCCAAAAATTCAATGAAGTCAAAATCATATTTCTATTCTCACATCATGCAATAAGGTAAATTAAACATAACTTTTTAGGTAATTGTGTGTACGTGTATACAAGTTTACGAAACATATAATTGTGAAAAATATAAAAATAGTCAATATAATCATAAACATAATCATAACCATGAACAAGTATATAATAGAAAGAAAAACTACCGATTAATTATTATGAATGAATAGAAATGGCCTCTCCAACGTAGCTTACAATTGAAATGGTCGAAACCAAAAGGAAAACATTTTTTTAAGGTCAATTAAAATCGATTTGGTCAGCCAAGAGATGTGATCCATGGAACTAGTTGTTATTCCAATCACGACAGTTTCAAGCAAAATCAATAGAAAATTTGTAAGGAAAGTACCTTGAAATTAGTTTTGTTGAACAAATCTAATAAACGAGGCTCAACAATCTCTTCATTTTTGTGTTCTATTTTTGGTTTTTTGCCAATTATATGCCGCCTGATGTTTAAGTTTAGGCTCGACACAATGCATACCTCTAGTGCTGTAGGCTTATAGGACAAACTTGTCATTGAGAGTTTCGCACCTAATACAATTACAAATAGTGCGGAAAATAAAAAATATATACACACCATCAAGAAGCTTCTTGATGGTGTTTATAATAAACATAAACATCAATTATAATAAAACAACATTAACATAAATAATAATAAAATAATACAAAGTTAACTCCAAATTAAGTAATTTGATTGTATAGATAATTGAATTTATATCCTTTCATTGAAATCGATAATTTAATTGGATTTAACATTTATAAGATTATGGGTAATTATGGCCTCCACATAATTTTTTTTTTTTGCTCTGCCATTAATTCACAACACAACTTTTAACATCAATCACAATATTTTTTTTTACATGAATGTTTCACAAAATTTTCAATTAATAAATAAAACATATAATGCTAGATAATAATTACGTTGTGATTTTTTCTAAATGATACTTTAAATTTTAAAAAAGGCACGATTTGAACATCATGTACCACAACTTTGATGAAGAGAACAAAATAATTTTCATAATGGCGAAAAGCATAGCTAGCATGCATATCATATGAGCTTCCACCGAGAAAGTTATAAATTATTGTGAGTATCTAATATCTAATCTGTAATTCATATAAAATTGAAACTTTTTTTTTTTTTTATATCTTAATAATATTCCATATAAGCATTTGAGGCCCCCACCATTTTTAACATTGTTATTCTTTTTTTCTTTTTCTTTTTTTTTTTTGGGAGAGAAATTTCACATTGTTATTCTAATATAATTAGTAAGTCAACTGTATGGTATATACTTAGAAAAAGAAATTAAATAATTTTTGCCTCTCTTTTCTATTCATTAATTTGCATTTGAAAAACCAAAAGGCACATTTGAAAATTGAGATATTATGCGAAGGTAGAAATCTTAAAAAAAAAAAAAAAAAAAGGGTTCAAAATTTTCTAGGCACATGCACCAATTCTATATCTATATAGAAAAAACCTTAATGATTTAATAAAATATTGAAAATTTTAGTAGTATTCTAGAATTTTATATGTTCTAAGATCATAGTCAGTATTACAAATATTTTAGAAAGAATCCTCCATAAATCAAAGCACTATTAAGTGTGTGTTGAGGGTCATTTTCGTAAAGTCAGCCAGACCCAGTATAAGAGACAATAATAGCGGCAGGAACAGAATAAAAACTATTAGGCCCAAATGGCAGGAATAGCAAAACACAGGCCCATAACACGAGCAAATGGGTCTTGAGGAAGCAAATGGGCTTAAAGGGCTCGGAAAGAGAGAAATGGCACCCATGGGTAACGTATGGTATGAAAAAGTGAGAATGGGCCGCGGCAGGCCCAAGGCTATGTAAAGAAAGTAGGGGTTAATGGCAATCCCATGAACCCCAAGGATGAGAATGAGGATATTGGGCCGAGGAAGCCCAATCAAGTTAGTAAATAAAAGCCCATGGGAATGCAAAGTCAGTAAATGGGCCGAGGAAGCCCAAGGGCCGCAGGCCCAAAGAGGAAAGAAAGGGACAATGGAGCCCATAAAGCAAGAACACCAGCAGACTTCCATAAGTCACTGGGGGAAGAAGTGAAACGGCAAGTCTGAAATGGGCTTAGCAGGAACATGTTGCTATGGCAGGAAAGACCAAGCAATGGAACAAGACATAAAATGTAAAACGAGAAATGGGCCGAGGGGGACGTACTAAGAAAAGCCCAAACCCAAAGGGAGATAGTGGCAGTACAAACAGTCCGCATAAAAATCAAGAAGAGCGGCAGACGAGTACGAACAAAGCATCATGAGCCGCAGGCCGACTTCGCAACACACATGACAGGGAGCATGCGCAAAGCCCAGGTCCCACCAGCCTGTACCCAGCCAATATGGGTCGTGGTGGGGCCATGGGTCCGTGGTAAGAGGTAAAGGGGGGTGTGGTTTGGTGGTGGGGAGGGGGGAAAGGATTTATTTTGCGTTCCCTGTCCAAGCCCTTTTTGGAGGTACGTCCTGCTGGGATGACAGACCATCCAAAAGGGGTAAGATTGGAGAAGGAACGCTGAGTGCATGCCATAGGAAGAGAGAGAGAGCATTTAAGGCCACGGCAGAGCACTGCCACGGCGGACAGAAACAAACGAACATGTCCTTGTCTGGCGAGGGCGAGCTATGCGCAGAGGGTGGTCGGCAAGCATGCCCAGACCAGACAAAGGCCGTTAGAGGGTAAAATGGTAAAAGAATGCTTGCGGCAGGCCCTATAAAAGGAGCCTCGCCGTGCCCTGTAGGAAAGACCGAAAAACAGAGGAAGAAAATACATAGAAAGAAAAACTAAAAGGAAAAAGGAAAAGAAAGGAAAAAGAGGAGAAAATCACTCGTGAGGATAGTAGGCATGCACCAGTAGATCGTTTCTTTCCTCTCCCCCTCAAAATCACGCTCTCTAAGGGATAACGAAGCGGTAAAAAAAAAGATAACAATAATTTTCTTCATACCTCAACCATTTAGGTCCGATTCCCTCAAAGCTATCAACCCCCTCGGCAGGATATTCACCTGGGAGGTTGATTTCATTGAGAGGAAGCGTTCTTCCTCTTTGGACGGTCACCATTACAGATTAGATTTTGGCTTGACGTTTACCTCTAATTAAACCTTCATTGTTTAATCCATTGCTTTCTTCTCTTTCAAAAGCCATTATTATTATTATTATTATTATTATCATTACTACTACTGTGACATTCGGCCATCATTATCATGGAAAGATATAACATTCTGTTTGCTTACTTTGTTATCATTGTATCTGCCTGCTGTAATTTCGTTATAATAGCTCTGCTTGCCATAAAGGGTGTTCCTGGCAGACAAGGTTAAGTTTGTGCCAAGCCAGCCCAAAGTGAGTTGCAGTTGGGCTGGTCTCAACTTCCCTACTCAGAAACACATCAGGGCCCATTACTTGCAGAGGGCAGCCCAGCCCAAACAACAAAAAAGGCCCCTACATTAAATTGGCGACTCCGCTGGGGAGTTGAGAAATAGACGGGGACAAGAGCCCACACAAACAAATGCCTCCAAAGTCCAGGACAACTCGAAACATGAGTGCTGTACCCTCACAAGCTGAGTCGAGGCTAACAACGCCTCACCAACCACCACCCAACCAGGCAGAAGGTGCCAACGGAACGGGGGCCGACCCCCAACCGCCACCAAGAATGCCGACCGACAATGCCAATATTTTCATTGAGGTTTTGCAGTCATTGCAACACTCGCAGCAGCAAATGATGGAAGAAATCCGTCAGCTGAAGACCGACAAGACAAAAGAAAAAGGAAGTCAGCATGACCCAAGTCATGCGACGGATAAAGAAGAGACGCCGGCAGGCCACACAATACAGATCACCGTTTCATCACAATGGCTGAGGTATCCGCCCTCCTGGAGCAGGAAAGGGCCAGGGCACCTAAGGAGAGGTTCTATGCACGAAGGCCTCCTTACCCACTGCGGGTACTCAGCAAACCATACTCTGATAGGTATGAACCAAAAGCTTTCGCACAGTACGATGGTAGAAGGGGAAGTGCTGTCGAACACGTGAGCAAATTCATCGACACACTTGGCCCTTACGCCGCAGACGAGGACTTATGTCTTCGAGAATTTTCTAAATCACTATGCGACCAGGCTTACACTTGGTACATTGGGTTAAAGCCAGGAACTATCCCAACATGGGATGATATGGTAGATGTATTCTGCACCAAGTACTTCCATGGAGAAGAAACGGTGACGCTTGCAACCCTGCAAGCAACCAAACAGAGGAGCGGTGAAGACTTGATGGAATATATCAAGAGATTCAGGGACATAGCACTTGACTGCTATGACCATTGCGAAGAAAGGACGTTGGTTGAAATGTGTATGACGAACATGATTAGGGAGTACAGGGCTGTACTCGAGAATTTGGAAATCTCCCAATTCGCCCAGCTATTACAGAAAGCAAGAAAGACGGCTCAGTCTGTGAAGCCAAGCTCAGACAAGAGAAACGCCCCACAGGCGATGGCGGTGTCCACCGGAGAACGGAGAAGGAAGACTGAGGGGAGGGAATATGACACTCCCCCGCCAATACCATGCACCTCAAAAGAATTAGATGTACTGCTAGACAGATGGATAGCAGATGGAATTTTCAAACCTAACCAGGTTGCCAGGGAACCCTCGGAGGAAGAGAGGAGGGACCCACGTTTTTGTCGTTTACACAATTATGTCCAACATGCTACGGCAGAATGCTGGGCCCTCCGCAGACTTGTTCACCGCAGGATAAAGGAGGGGACTTTAGAATTGTCCCAGCAGGAAGTCCAAAGAAACCCACTCCCGAACCACAAAGGGAAGGGTGTAGCAGCGGTGGTAATTTGTGCTGACCCAGGGGAGGATGAAGAAGAAAACTTGGCTCTGCCCGCGGCGGCCATTACCACTCTACAGCAGAGTTCTAAGTTCAGAAATTTGTTTGACCAGCTGGGACTATCAGCGAGAGAGAGAAAGGTAGCCACCGAGGCCTTGGTGAGCATTGCCTCTGGTGCAGGAGTAGAGTGCCTATCGGCAGAAATATCAGATGAGAGGGCTCTCCTACAGGAGTCAACTGAAATCACTTTTAGTGAGGAAGATATGGAAGTGGGACAACCGGACCACAGGAGACCCTTGTACTTGGCGGCATCCATAAATCAAATCCCCATAAAGAGAGCTTTAGTAGACACAGGCGCTTCTGTGAACCTCATTCCATTGAGCACTCTGCAGGCAGCAGGGATTTCAGAAAGAAAGATTCAGGGATGCCCAATGGAAGTAACAGGGTTCGGCGGAAGAGGCGAGTACACAGCAGGCCACATACAGCTGTGGCTGAAGGTGGGCCCCATAGCCTCTTTAGCACGATTCCACGTGGTAAAAACTGAAGTATCCTACCACGTGCTTCTGGGGAGGCCATGGTTGCATAAACATCGGCTGGTCCCATCCACCTATCACCAATGTGTGAAAGGAAGACTAAACGGTAGGGTGGTACGCATAGCCGCGAATCCTTCACCATTTGAACGAGCGGAGGCTCACTTAGTAGAGACTATGTTCTATGATCAATGGGCTCCCTCTGGGGAGAGTTCAGTGTCAAGACCACTGAGTACTTTCGTGCCTAGATGGAAGGATGTCCTAGATGACCCAGAACCCGATTTGAGGGAATTATTGGCGAGAAAGAAACGAAGGAAAGAAGCACCCGCCGCAGGATTTGAAGACACGCCCCAATGTACAAGAATCCAAGGCGCTGACGGCAGAATCATTTACAAATTATGAAGGCACGTGGGGCCCACGGTTGAAACCCAGGCGAGCCCCACCCAGGAAGAACAGCACGAGGGCTTGATGTGCTGTAGAGTTCAAGAAAGCCCAGAGGAGGAAAGTAACAAAGAGGAATACGAAAGAGTTATAGCCGAAAAGGAGGTGCAGGTCATGGCAGAAGAGGAAATGGAAGAAGTTGACTTGGGATCTGTTTCACAAGGGCCAAGACCCATCTCGATCAGTGCAAGCCTGACAGAAAATGAGAAAAAGGAATTGGTACTGCTCCTGAAAGAATTCAAAGACGTATTTGCATGGGACTACAGTGAAATGCCAGGGCTAGACCCTGGGTTAGTAGCACATACGTTAAATGTGGACCCGCAGGCCAGGCCAACAGTCCAGCCTGCCAGAGTATTTCACACAGAAATTGAAGGACAGATAGTCAAAGAGGTACAGAAACTGCTAGCCGCAGGATTTGTTAAGCCAATTCAGCATCCTCGCTGGTTATCCAACATAGTACCAGTAAAAAAGAAGAATGGCCAGATCAGGTGTTGCGTTGATTTCAGGGATCTCAACAAAGCATGCCCAAAAGATGAATTTCCATTACCCAATATGGACTTGTTGATAGATTCCGCGGCAGGAAGCGCCATGTTCTCATTCATGGACGGCTTCAGCGGGTACAACCAGATCAGAATGGCGCCAAAAGATGCAGAGAAAACAGCCTTTAGAACACCCATGGGAAATTTCCACTACACCGTAATGCCCTTCGGATTAAAAAATGCAGGCGCAACTTATCAACGGGTAATGACGGCTATATTTCATGACATGATGCATCAGGAGTTAGAAGACTATGTGGATGACATAGTTGTTAAGTCCAGGAAGAGGGAAGAACATTTCCATGTGCTAAAAAAGGTGTTCGAAAGGTGCAGAGCATTTAAGTTGAGAATGAATCCCCTCAAATGTGCGTTTGGTGTATCCTCGGGGAAATTTTTGGGCTTCCTAGTACACAGCAGAGGAATAGATGTTGACCCAGCAAAGGCTACGGCCATTGCAACTATGAGACCCCCAACCACAGTAAAAGAACTAAAGAGTTTCTTGGGGAAAGTCTCGTACATCCGGAGATTCATCCCTGGGCTGGCATCGATCACCTCAGCCTTCACCAAATTACTGAGGAAAGGGCAAAATTTTGTGTGGGGAGAAGCGCAGCAGGCGGCCTTCAAGAGGCTGCAGCAGATCATGATGAACCTCCCTACCGTGCAGGCACCAATACACAAAAAGCCATTACTGCTTTATATGGCTACCAACTCGTATGCCATCGGTGCCTTAATTGCGCAAGAGGATGGAGGTGGCATCGAGCAACCGGTGTATTACATCAGCCGCGCCCTGAAAGACGCAGAAACTCGTTACCCAAGGGCAGAAAGAGCATGTTTGGCTATTGTTTATGCCTCACAGAGATTACGCCATTACTTCTTGGCATATGAAGTATGGCTGATGACTAAGTCCCACGCCATCAAAGCTTTATTACAGCAGCCAATCCTCTCCGGCAGGATATCACAGTGGCTGTTGCAACTGTCGCAGTATGATTTGAGAATGGGGGCGCCCAAAGCAGTAAAGAGCCAGGCTATAGCAGATTTGTTGGCACAGTTTCCAGGGGAGGAAGAATTCCCGCTGGATGACGAAGTTCCAGGGGAAGTAGCCATGGCAGAAGAACTCAGGGAACAGTGGGTAATGAAGTTCGACGGATCTTCTACCGCCCAGTCTGGAGGGGTTGGGGTGGTTTTGTATCACGAAGAAGATAAAGCAGTAGCGCTATCGTTCAAGCTGGAGTTCCCCTGTTCAAACAATACGGCGGAATATGAAGCTTATTTAACGGGGCTGGCCACAGCCCTTGAGATGGGAGTTAAGCATTTGAGAGTATTAGGTGACTCCAACCTAGTAGTCTGCCAGACTAAAGGGAGTTTCTCCCTGAAAGAACCCAATCTTGCCCCGTACAGAGCAATGGCGCAGAAAATGGAAGAAAAGTTCTTAACCTTCGAAATAGAACATACCCCGAGAAACGAGAATCGATTTGCCGATGCGTTGGCCGCACTGGGTTCGCAAGTGATGTTTGAAGGGAAAAGCACCAGAGTGGAGATTAGCAAGAGGGAAGAATCCATAATCGAAGTATTGAAAGAAAGATTTCAGGAGGAACACCGTGAAGGAGATTGGCGAATACCCATAAAGAAAGTTTTGATGGGTGGAGAAGAAGCCATGGGACTAAAAGTACTCAAGGACTACGCCCTGATGAAAGGAGAATTATACCGCAGGATGCCAGGCGGAGTTTTGTCCAGATGTGTGGGGCAAAAGGAGGCCCAGAGAAAGTTGAGAGAAGTGCATGAAAAGACTTGCGGATCCTGCGGAGAGGTCAGCCTTTACCGCAGACTTCAAAGGGCGGGCTTTTATTGGCCAACCATGAGTAAAGACGCAGACCAAGTCCAAACCCAATGTGGAAGCTGCCAACTCACGGCAGACAGAGAAGAAAGTTACGCTGTGTTCATCGGCCAGGACTGGAGAGACCCGTTTATACAGTACCTGACCGAAGGCGTCCTGCCGCAGAAGCACAGCGAAAAATACAAGCTTAAGAAGTTAGCAACGCGCTATTTTTTGCACAACGAGATCCTTTTCAAGAAGGGGTATGAGGGAGACCCCTTGAGGTGTTTGGGCCCTGAGGAGGCAAAAGAAATGATAAAAGAAGTACACTCAGGGGAATGTGGGGAACATCAGGGAAAGAAGAGGCTTTACAGGTGCCTGCTGCAAATGGGCTATTACTGGCCTACCATGAAAAAGGACACGGCAGAATTTGTGAAAAGATGCCACAGTTGCCAAGTGCAAGCCAATTTGATTCACACTCATCCACAGAACTTGCATAGCATGGTCACACCATGGCCATTCCACACTTGGGGGCTTGACTTAGTTGGACCGGTGAATCCGCCGTCGCGAGGATACATATGGATACTAGTAGCTACAGAATACTTCACCAAGTGGGCAGAGGCAGTGCCACTTCGTAAGGCCACAGGAGGGGCAGTGGCAAACTTTATCAAAGAAAACATAATCATAAGGTTTGGAGTCCCCCACAGGATCAACAGTGACAACGGCACACCTTTTGTGAATAGCGAGGTGAGAAAAATGCTAGAGTTTTATCAAATCAAACATCACCTGTCATCACCGTATTACCCTCAAGGAAATGGGCAAGCGGAGGCAACCAACAAAACCCTCATAAGAATCATCAGTAAAATGAGCCAAGAATACACGGGAGGCTGGGCAACACATCTGCCAGACGCTCTTTGGGCCTACAGGAGTTCACCTAAGTCAGCCACGGGTTTTTCACCTTTTTCTTTGGTCTACGGAACTGAAGTGGTAAGCCCCGCAGAAAAGATAACCCCATCCCTGAGAGTCATGCAAATGCAGGAAAAGGAGAATGATAGAGAAGTCTTTACGGCAGAAAGATGCGAAGACTTGGAAGGACTTGATGAAAAGAGGGAAAAGGCTCAAGAATACAGCCGCAGATACAGGCAAAAGATGACTGAGGCTTACGGCAGGATGACTAAGGAAAGAGTATTTACGGAAGGACAACTGATCCTAAAGGTGGCAGACTACGTTAGGAGAGGCCTGGCAGGACCATCAAAGTTCGCACCAAAGTGGGAAGGACCCTTTGTGATAAGAGAAGCACATCCAAGTGGGTACTACCGTTTGACTCAGATGGATGGAAAGGACTTAATGGATCCCATCAATGGGAAATGGTTGAAATACTATTACGCCTAAAGGGGAAAAGCAATGTGATTATCTCTTACCCTTTTGTTTTACCCAAACTTATCATGTTTTTCTTTTACTCTGTTTTTGTCTTTCAAGAAATGACTATGTCATAAATCGAAATCTGTAACTTGCTTCCTTGCAATGAAAAGCACGAAGTATTTTGTTATCATATATCATAGCAAGAGTAGCAAAGCATAGCATCATAAGTATAGTATCATGAAGTTAGATTACAAAACCCAAACTGTGGCAAACAAGCCCAAATAGGTGCTATAGAAAAGCATAATGTACTAAACAGAGTAACAAGGTAAAAGAAAAACTACGAAAAACAGGAAACAACTGTATCATCAACAAAGTCCGGAGATAAGTGACTGATCCCCAAATCGACCAAGTCCTCCCACATCAGAAAGAAGACGCTCTCGGCGGCCCTCCAAGTCTGCCACTTCCTTCCTCAAGATCGCAAGGCGAGAATCAATGGCGTCAACGGTAGGCTGAACTCTCCTCATGAAAACTGCTCGAGCAATCTCTCGAAGGTGATCCAAGATGAACTCCACCGCAAAGCCAACACTGATGAGCTCCTGTACCGCGGCTCTCCACTGCAGAATCCTCTCTGTAGAGACAGTATCCACAAAGTTGTGCTCGATGTCGTTTAGCACGCTGCCTAACATCCTCAAGAAATGCTCTCTGATTGATCGGCCAAGTCTGAATCCCTGCATGAAGTCCCCATGACTATCATAGATCATCACCAAGTGAGGAGCGCAGTCCGCGGGGACTCTGAAGCCATGAAAATCTATGTAAGGGGGTCCGGAGCCCCAGAAAGAAGCAGGATCAAGGTCGTTGACTTCAGACTGATCAAAGCGCACGAAGAAGGCCGCAGCTTCGCTCGCAGGATCTGGAAGGGTGGCGGAGCTACTGCCTATCTCGAATTGAGGAAGCACTGAAGGAGGAAGGCTTGCCAGAAAATGCAAAGGTTGAAATAAAGAACCTTGGTAAGAATAAAAAGGAGAGAAGCCCGCGGAGAAGGAATGAAGGAATGAGAGGTGAGACTTACCAGAACTAACAGTAATGGGGGCTGAGGGGAAAGCAGAAGCAGGAACGGAAGGAACCGCGGAGACAGAAGCTGTAAATATGGCAGAAATAGGTGTTGTGAGCATAGCAGGAGAAGCTACCGCAGACACCCCCCGCTGAAACGCCTAACTCCCCAAAGGTCTTTGCAAGCAGGAAAATAGACGTGCAAATGAAAAAGGAAATGAATGAAGCTTAACAAAAAGAAGAAGAAAAAAAAAAAGGGGGCAAGAGGGAGAGTGCATACCCATTGCCTCGGGTGGAACAATATCCTCCTCCTCAGACTCAGAAATCCTCCTCCCCAAGCCAGGCTCATCCTCAGGATCCTCAAAGATCTCCTCAGACTCTTCTGAGGACAATTCAGCACGAGACCCATGTGTGGCAGAAGCAGGAATAGAAGAAGGAGTGACTACCAAAGAGGAAACACCCTGCACTGCCTGAGAAAGAGCGGCAAAGGGGTCACCAGTAGAGATGACGAGGGGAGTAGCAGGGGTGGCTTCAGTCTCGGTAACAGCAAGAGGGGTGGCTTCCTTCTCAGGAGATGTCATGGCAGGAGTGGGAATGGCCTCACTAATCTCCCCAGTATGAGTACCCTCATCCATGGTTACCGGTCCAGTAGGGGAGATAGTGGCCGTAGGAGGAGCAGGCGCAGCAGACTTGCCTCCATCAAAAGAGCCTGCCATAGGAGTGCCCATGGGGGCAGAAAGCTCCTCGGCCGTGGGGCGGTATATGGAAAGAGGCTCGGGCTCATCCTGGACGAGCAGAGAAAAGAAGTATGGGGGGCCGAGTTAATACTTCGAGCAAGTAAAGCAACCAGAAAACAAAATAGGGCAGACAAAGTACAGGAGTAAGAGGAAAAATACCTCTGATTCGGGCTCCTCAAGTATGATGGGATGGGTGGCTGACGTATCCTCCTTTTGCTTAGACTGCAAAAGCAAAAGGCATAAGAAAGTGAGTCAAAGAAAGAGACAGCCAAGGTTTAGAAGAAGTCAGAGGGAAAGAGAAAAGAAATGTATACGTATGTACATGTACTTAGGAGACAAAACAAGAAAAAGTCTTGGAAACTTACCCTTCGCTGAGCGGCAGACGCAGGATGGGGAGTTGTTTTCCTTTTGCTGCCTCGTGTCCTGCTGGCAGGAGTAGCACTTGCAAGAGGCTGAGGAGCGGCAGGCTTGGGCTTACTAGCAGACTTGGGCTTGGCAGGAGTTTTCTTGGCCGATGCAGGAATGTTCACCACTTTAGCCTTCTTCGCCCAACCTGGGGGGTAATCCCCTGCGTGCCAAAACCACCCTCTCTTCTCTTCATTCCACTCAAAGATGGCAGACCGATTCTGTTTCCTAGCATAAGCCAACACGGACTTAGAAGGAAGGAGCAACCGAGGGTTGGGAGAGATAACCATACCAAGCCCCTCAGGAGGCACAAGGGAGAAACCACGGCTGCCGGCTAACTCTGCACCAAACGAGTCCATGACAAGCTGCCAATAGACATGCATAGCAGAAGTGCAAAGGCCCTCCCTCGAAGAACCAGCAACTGTGACGGCGCTGAAACGTTCTCTCCAAAAGGCAAAGGCAGTGGACCGCAGGAAGGGTCTGGCTGAAGTAGGGGACTCCGCAAGGAAGGAGAGATCATCAGGAATATCTTGGTCCAAGCCAAACTGTCTCCTCACTCGGTTGGCAGGATAATGAACAAACCTCACACCCTCATCTGCCAAGTACGGCAGCCACCCAGGGTTAGTGGCAGCCAAATATGTGATGCCCACCTCATCAAAGCCAGCCAGTGGGGTGGTAGTACCAACGGTATCAACAAAGGAACCCATGACCGAATCCGCACAGGTGTAACCAGGGCGTAACTGTCTATAAGCTCTCCAAGAAAAACCAACATCTTCATCAAAAGACTCAACAATAGAACAATCTATGGGCTTCAAACCGGACCAACGAAAAGCCAAAGGAAAGTCATGCTCAAACCTGCCACAAAAATCAGTGATGGCCTGCGGACAAGAGTGATACTTCTCCTTGGCAAATCTAACGGGCCTACACTTCGCCAAATACTGAGCACAACGCTCAAACAACAGCTGCTGCAGGATAGTGCTATGTACAGAAGAGGCGACTATGTGACAAGAACCAGCTTGACTCTCGTCGCTCCGCAGGATATCCAGTTGCACATATAAATGCCCTAAGAACATGGGGGCTAGCGGCAGACTCACCCCAGCAGATATCTTGATAGCCAAACGAAAATATAGAGGCTTTATGGCATAATGCGGAGGGGACCCGAAAACAAACTTGCAAAGCCAAAAGGCAATAAAAGCAGCACGGCGAGCAACAGCAGAAAACTTAGAGGAAGAACTAACCCAAAAAGACAGCTTGGCGTTTCCGGTCATCCTCTTCTTCAACTCCGCCTCAATATCTTCCTCTTCGGGGGAAAGCTCAATAGTGGCAGGATCAGCGTCCCCAAGAATAGGCAAAAGAAGCTGGTTAGCCACATCCTCAAGGGTAACCGTAAGTTCGCCGCAGGAGAAGAAGAATGTGTGAGTAGTGGAGCACCATCGACGAACTAAATGGCGAAGGTTGTAGAGGTCTCTAAAGTTGGAAAGGCTTCGAGAAAGGACGACGGCCTTCAGAACACCGGCCCTCTGAAGCAAACCCATAAAATGGGTATCGGACAACTCACTATCAACCCATTCTTTCCAACCCAAGGCAGTGCCGGACCCAAACTCGAAGTGAATGGGTACGGGAAGGGCGATACCTTGGCGAATGATCAAGTCGGAGATGGAGGAAGACACCGGAGCCCAAGAAACTTCAGGCTTTCGCCGGCAAAGAGCAAGCCACACACGGTTCACCGGCGGCGGCACATACTCTCCAGGAGCCTTAGGGAAGTGAGGGCTAAGGTTGTACCAAGGATCGATCAATGGGGCGCACTCACTGTCTGGGTCGCGCCGTGCTTCCTCCTCCTCGGAATGGTCCGAATCGGAGCGCGCCTCTTCCTCTTCCACTTCGTGTTCTACCGGAGGATCTACGGCAACACTCTTCCCTTTACGGCGAGAAGAAGCCGGAGTTTTCACTGGTGCCATAGCGTGAGAATTTGAACGGAGCAAGAAAGGGATGGGTGTTCGAGAGAGAGCAAATGGTGAGGAAGGAAAGAAGTTTTGAAATAAGAAGAGTCTGTGTCTGCGTTGGGAAGGGATTCTTCTCTTAAATACCTGGGTAATTAAGGCCGGCGTGAAGGGAGGCGACTGGTCAGCCATTTGAAAAAGAGGATGGAATTAATGAGGCGGCAGTTATGTCTTAAAGCAACTACCGTTTTGGGAAATCCGAAGAGTCATCACTGTGCACGGCAAGAGAAAAGAAGAAAAATACCTGTACGTGCAGGAAAGAGTTCGTGGTTTCAAAAAGCCCGCGAAGGAAAAGGAAAAGTAAAAAAGACAAAAAGGTCCATTGTTCACATATGAACCGCAAGGACGCTCCATATGTTCAGGGGGCTAAATGTTGAGGGTCATTTTCGTAAAGTCAGCCAGACCCAGTATAAGAGACAATAATAGCGGCAGGAACAGAATAAAAACTATTAGGCCCAAATGGCAGGAATAGCAAAACACAGGCCCATAACACGAGCAAATGGGTCTTGAGGAAGCAAATGGGCTTAAAGGGCCCGGAAAGAGAGAAATGGCACCCATGGGCAACGTATGGTATGAAAAAGTGAGAATGGGCCGCGGCAGGCCCAAGGCTATGTAAAGAAAGTAGGGGTTAATGGCAATCCCATGAACCCCAAGGATGAGAATGAGGATATTGGGCCGAGGAAGCCCAATCAAGTTAGTAAATAAAAGCCCATGGGAATGCAAAGTCAGTAAATGGGCCGAGGAAGCCCAAGGGCCGCAGGCCCAAAGAGGAAAGAAAGGGACAATGGAGCCCATAAAGCAAGAACACCAGCAGACTTCCATAAGTCACTGGGGGAAGAAGTGAAACGGCAAGTCTGAAATGGGCTTAGCAGGAACATGTTGCTATGGCAGGAAAGACCAAGCAATGGAACAAGACATAAAATGTAAAACGAGAAATGGGCCGAGGGGGACGTACTAAGAAAAGCCCAAACCCAAAGGGAGATAGTGGCAGTACAAACAGTCCGCATAAAAATCAAGAAGAGCGGCAGACGAGTACGAACAAAGCATCATGAGCCGCAGGCCGGCTTCGCAACACACATGACAGGGAGCATGCGCAAAGCCCAGGTCCCACCAGCCTGTACCCAGCCAATATGGGTCGTGGTGGGGCCATGGGTCCGTGGTAAGAGGTAAAGGGGGGTGTGGTTTGGTGGTGGGGAGGGGGGAAAGGATTTATTTTGCGTTCCCTGTCCAAGCCCTTTTTGGAGGTACGTCCTGCTGGGATGACAGACCATCCAAAAGGGGTAAGATTGGAGAAGGAACGCTGAGTGCATGCCATAGGAAGAGAGAGAGAGCATTTAAGGCCACGGCAGAGCACTGCCACGGCGGACAGAAACAAACGAACATGTCCTTGTCTGGCGAGGGCGAGCTATGCGCAGAGGGTGGTCGGCAAGCATGCCCAGACCAGACAAAGGCCGTTAGAGGGTAAAATGGTAAAAGAATGCTTGCGGCAGGCCCTATAAAAGGAGCCTCGCCGTGCCCTGTAGGAAAGACCGAAAAACAGAGGAAGAAAATACATAGAAAGAAAAACTAAAAGGAAAAAGGAAAAGAAAGGAAAAAGAGGAGAAAATCACTCGTGAGGATAGTAGGCATGCACCAGTAGATCGTTTCTTTCCTCTCCCCCTCAAAATCACGCTCTCTAAGGGATAACGAAGCGGTAAAAAAAAAGATAACAATAATTTTCTTCATACCTCAACCATTTAGGTCCGATTCCCTCAAAGCTATCAACCCCCTCGGCAGGATATTCACCTGGGAGGTTGATTTCATTGAGAGGAAGCGTTCTTCCTCTTTGGACGGTCACCATTACAGATTAGATTTTGGCTTGACGTTTACCTCTAATTAAACCTTCATTGTTTAATCCATTGCTTTCTTCTCTTTCAAAAGCCATTATTATTATTATTATTATTATTATCATTACTACTACTGTGACATTCGGCCATCATTATCATGGAAAGATATAACATTCTGTTTGCTTACTTTGTTATCATTGTATCTGCCTGCTGTAATTTCGTTATAATAGCTCTGCTTGCCATAAAGGGTGTTCCTGGCAGACAAGGTTAAGTTTGTGCCAAGCCAGCCCAAAGTGAGTTGCAGTTGGGCTGGTCTCAACTTCCCTACTCAGAAACACATCAGGGCCCATTACTTGCAGAGGGCAGCCCAGCCCAAACAACAAAAAAGGCCCCTACAGTGTGAATTAAAGAGGTTTAAAGTCTGTATTGTGTATTCAAAAGTTAGGCCCTTTTGAATATATACTACCGTTAATTATTTTACGACATTCTCAACTCTCCCCATGTGTGTGTTAAAATACTTAGTATTCTCAAAAAAAAAAAAAAAAAAAAAAAAAAAAATCAAAGCACCATTAGATAAATGGATTGTCCATGACATAAACCATATTAAAGTTTTATTAATAATAAATACGTAAACAGATCGGCTATTTATCTTTAATTTACATACTATTAAATAAGTGGCAAAATTGAAGAACCAAAATGAAATTATGATTTATGAAAACCTTTCTTGGACGTGCAATTTGGGATTGTAGTATACTATGAGATTTATATAGAGAGGAAAATTGCAATTAGATAAGCCTTGAGGAAGCATAGCTCAGATATTCCACGGAGAATACAAAGCAGAGTTTTTGAAGTCCTCCATCGATCTCCCACATTTTTTCTAGCTGCTTGGTCTCTTCAAACTAGTATGTATGGTCCAATAGTTTTTAGCTCTTTGCTTTGGTTTTAATGAGTCTTTGAAGCCTAAGATATAAAATCAGAATCCATTAGTGCGAAAGGTAAATGAATATGAAAGTGTTATTTTTTATTGTCATTTTCTTTATATGAAAGTGTAATTTTTTATTGTTATTTTCTTTTTCTTTTTTTGAAAACAAGGAAAAGTAATTGCATGGACAATTGGATGTATTGATGTTACTGGTGCCTATCACTTACTCAGAGAAAAATGAGCTTGTTGGAAATTTTTTTATTTGAATATACTAAAGTTTAACCCAAAAAAAAAAAAAAAAAAAGCTTATTCCAACAACCATAATAGAAACTTAAATTAAAGGCAGACAATTCTATTTCAGTAGGTTGATCGGTACGAATCATCCCTATTTTACTTTTACCTCGGCGTAGATTTCGGCCCCCTCTTCTCTATTTCATGTCCATAAATTTTGGCTACCATGATTATTTCAGCTGAAATGGTGAATAAAGTTTTTTTCCATCCTAAACTCTTTTTTTTTTTTTTTCCTTTTTCCATTACTTAACTCACCTATGATACATTTCTATTCCTTTTTTCCAATAAATTTTTTTCTTCATTTACTTTACTCATGTATAACATTTTTTTTTCTTCATTAATAATGTATTTTTTTCTTTCCATTTACTCTCTTATATTTGACATGTTTTATAATTTTGATATTAATAATGTGCATTTTTTTTTTTTTGGAATTGATAAATGATGTGTTTATATAATAATTTTTTTTAATTGATAATTGATAAGAACCTCTAGATTTCTTAGGGTACTCTACCAATAGATTTCCTAAAATCCTAACCACTCTTTAATATTTTTAATGATCTAGATTCTACCATGTCAGTATTCCACTAACAATATTTTTAAAATAATAAAATAATGTTGCAAACAAAACAATTAGAATTATTATTAGTGGAATACTGACATGGCAAAATCTAAACTATTAAATCATTAAAGAATGATTAAGATTTAAGAAAATCTATTTGGTAGAGTACCCTAGAAAATCTAGAGGATCTTAATCTGATAAAAACATAGTTGTTGCTCCTAAATTAAATCATGCAATCATATCATTTATAGAAAATTTAATTAATGTAAATTGTTGATCACGTGAAGAGATAGATCTAATGGCTTCCCTTCGGACTGAACAGCTATCGGTTCTCAATTTCATGGGCAAAAATTTTATCTAGCAAGATTTTTTGTTGGTGTGTATGTAACATAATTTGTGCTTGAAACTTTTGTAATTAAACATGAAAACTTCTCGGGGAAATTACAATTTACCGACTTATGATTTGGTCGAAATTTAAATTACCTATCTGTGGATTAAAAGTTAGCACTTTGCCTACTTGTTTACTCTGTTAGGCTTTCATAACCCACTTCTGTACTTTCACCGTTAAAAACACTAAAAAACATAACAAAAACATAAAAATCAAGATCTAAAGGCATATTTCTTAAAATGGGGAAGTTTTGACTTAAGAACATTCTTCCTCTTCATATAACTATTCTCAAACCTATCAACCCAAACAAAACTGTCAGTGAGTTAAAAAAGATTAATAAATTCAAATCCCATAATATGGATCAATGGAATCAGTCAGAGTTAATATGGTGACCGCACCAACTTATCCTTCGTCAATCCTATACATACATGAAAGCAATAAATTTTTCTTTTCTACACTCATTAATGAGTCACATTTTTAATATTGATTGTCTGGAAAGTCACACAACCCCCCCCCCCCCCCCCCCCCCCCCCCCCCCCCCTAAATTTGTCCAAGATATTCTTTACTAAAATGCGGGCAGTGAAGTACATAATGAAATGAAAAGCATTGAGAGGCAAACTCTATATAATTACTACGTAGAAAGCAAATGTTGGTTGCAGTCCCTAAGCACTCTTGCAATGGGTTAATGTTCTTGGAAAGCGTTTTGTTACCTCTGATCAGAAATTTGCAAACAATGTCTTTTTCTTCCTTTTTGGTATACAAGTATAACTAGTGTTCATCATTGTGCTAGGCTCTAATAAAGATGAAAAGTTCTCTAAACTTTCTCAAGAGGGAGATTTGGAGATGCCATTTGGATGGCATTAACATCTACAACAAACTTATTGAAGAATGACAAATTTTAAAAATGGGTTCTAGCTCAATGTTTGGTGTATCTTTGACTAGTATATGTTACAAAGTATTGCCAGAGACAAAATTTTTCACAATTTATTAAGATTTTTGTTATTAAAACAAAATTACTTTCATATGAGTCACTATTAATACACGTTTTCTTATGCATTAAACACAATAAGTTACATCCAGTTCTTAAAAAAAAAAAATTGTAAAATTTTTTACTTCACTAAATTTTTTTTATATTGAGTGTAGTAACATGCTACACATCATTTTGAATATTTTGCTGAAATATGGTTTAAGTGTTTCAGAGATTGGGTCAAGTACTAGGCTACTTTCAATGAGCCAAATTGCCAAGTGAATCCCCACCATCGTGTTGCTCAAGTCCCTTTGGAAATTGCACTCATGGGGATTCAGCGAGGGAGTGATGATTCAAATGTGAAAGTGTGAAGTAGTTGATGTCAAAATAGAAAACACTTATGATTGGATCAATGAACAACTAGAAAGAACAAGGAGGTAGCATTGGGATCGTCTAACTTGCCGCCTAGTTTAAAGTTTGAACCCATTAACAACTCCACACTAGAAAAGTTAGCCGCTGAAAGAGCCCAATCCTCCTTTTTGAACTGGTAAATATCCATTTGATACATCATTTTATTATAACATCATTTCATCAGACTTTTATAGTAAAATTAATACTGATTTTCACATTTTATGTGTCCAATATGCACAAGCGTACGAATGTGGCTGCCATATTCATGAATCTTGAATCAATTTAATGCAGGTTCTAGGACCCAATAATATTTGGAAAATATCCAGTACAGATTAAAGAAATTCTAGGAGCTATCTTGCAGGACTTTTCAAGCAATGGCAGGGAAATACTAAAGAATGGAACAGATTTTACTTGCATCAACCAATACACCAGTGAACCTAGACCAGGGGTGACCAAGACTGAAGGTTATTACTGAAAAATTTCACAGAAAGAAAGTGTGCACATTGGAGAATCTGTACAACAGATCAAATTTAAAACAAGAGTGATGTAATTATTTTCACTACATAAGCCTTACAAACTAACATATCAATCAGTGGCAAAGTGAGAATTTTTTTCCACGAGGCCAACAAGTAAAAGTGAACCCTAGATGATGACTCCTAGTGATTTTCTATCATATAGTGCTAACTCCGAGTAGATCTAGGTGCTAACTCCTAGATCATCTATCTTTATGTTTCCTATTACAAAGTTCTGGCTTGTCCTGCATCACTTTGTCAACCATTTGCTGAAGCCTTTTTATTGTACAGACCGATTTGGAATGGCTAAATGTTCACCCACTGGGAATGGAGAAAATGGTTACCTGTGTAGTGGAGAGATACAATAACATACCCATGTTCATTACAGAAAATGGTAAGCAAGAGGTTAATAATCCTCTTGATGGTTTCTGCATATTTTTAAACTTCTACACAAATTTATGTCATCGATGGATCTTGAAGGGTATGGCAAGGAGGACAATCCAAATGTCACACACACACATATTTGTAGCATTGAAACGACAACCAAACTATGCAGCTCTAGCACTTACAATCATATGAATAATTTTTACAAAACATCAATTCATTTGAGGCACAATTTTGGTGATGTCAGATAAATACAATTGAGAAATTATTGTACCAGATGGTTTGCCAAAACCACATAGCACCCAGTCACAGCTAGAATTCTTGATTTCCAGTCAATTTCATAGAACCTGTAAAAAATTCAAATGTCAACGAGTATCATGCTAGTAAAAGTGATAGCAAACTCTATCAAACATTTTGTTTTACCTTGGGAAGCCTTTTGGGCGTACATGCACCTCTAAGTATGTTCCAGCTTCAATAAACTGATCTACATGAGTTATCCTAAAACTTTTCTCTGCTTCTCATATTGGTTTCCCTCTGATGGAAGCTCCATTTCTCAGTACCAATGGAGCTGTAACTTCTTCAAATATCCTAATTTGCACAGAAGTGGCACTTGGAGGAGGCTCTGGACATACTAGGGCATAAAATATACCTCCAAAATGGATGAGATCTGCAACAAACTTTCAAACAATAAAATTCTCTACTTATCACTTCATCCTGAAATATTCTAACAGAATCAAATATCATACAGCATACCAACATTTCAAAAGTGATGAGAAGAAAGAGCAGCACTCACAGAGGAGGAAGATCCCGAGCCTTACAGATATATTCTAGAACAGGCCCTTCTAAGACAACCAAGAGTTCAGCTCTTGGTGGGTCACTGTGCAGGGGACATGGAAGTAAGCAATGATATTCAGGCTAGCTTAAACAAAAAATTGACTTTTAAAGTCAGAAAAGCCTATGATCGTGCACTACAAAATAATTCAAAAAAACTTAACTAAACAAATATATATAAATATATATGAATCAGTAAAAATTTTTATTGCAAACACAAAGGTCTAGTAGACCATACAACCAAGGGATAATAGAGTACAACTCTGCGCACCCCAACTTAATACACAATTGCTCAGCAAGTCGAAAAGTACAAATCCTAAGCTAAACAACAGAAAATTCTCAAAGGATGACAACATCCCTGCACTATGCTACACCTGCCACACACCAGCAATGATGCATACTTTAACTTCCGATATTCAAGGCAAACATCTTGTCCACAGCCCATTAGGGACATAACACTGCTGTATAGGTTATCTAAGCCACAGCAAACAACTAAGCTATACTAGCAAGAGATGCCTGTACAAACTCAGGCCTACACACCTAACATTACCCAATCTGCAGCCCTAGCATAGCCAGATCTTTTTTAATGAGTAGCAGCCCTTAGTATGCCAGACTGATGCTCCAATTCCTGGAAAAGGTTTGAAGTCCTTCGAGATAAACATGCTATCTCACTCCCAGTCAATGAAAGGTAGCATTATTTGCATTCCACTATAGGTCCCTGGTGTCTTGCACTATTTGTTCCCACTATTTGTCAGCAGCCAAAAGCGGAGCACATGTGGCATGACCTGGATAAGACAGTGGGCTTATGAAGATGAAAAATAGGCAAGCAACAAGCCTCCTTCACAACACAGAACATATATGGCTAGGCATTGCAAGTGTTGATCACTGTTTATGCATTAGAATATCTTGATTGCTGAGAATACTATTACAAGAAGTTTCCAATATTGAACAAAAATCTCTGAAGTATAATCAAATATTATATTTGTTTGAACCTGAATTAATTTTTTCCCATATAAAGCACGAATTGGAAGCTTCAAAAAGACAATTTACCCACCATTGCGTGCAACAGAAAATTCAAACAATAGGGTTTAAATAAGCGTCAGAGCCTTAAATCGCTCATTGATCCATGATCCAAATCATGCCTCAAAAACTTGAAATTAGTAACAGAATTTAACCTTTTGATTTCATCCATTAATCCTCCCAATACAAGGTATATCTCTTCACAATGGGAGTGGGAATGATCTTCTGCGTTGAAAGCATGCACCTTATTATGAACTTCTATCCAACTCCAACCAGGGACCTTTTTCACTCCTCTTTCCCTCATAAGCCTTGTCACCTTAGCCTTTTCATCCCATCGCCTAAGACGCCCATACATGTCAGAGAGGATTATATAAGTGCTATGCTCTTCAGGCTCTAGATTGAGTAGAATGCTTGCCACCTGACTAGCTAATTCAATGTCCCCACAAGTCCTACAAGCACCAAGTAAAGTCTTCCACACCATAGCATCAGGTTCAAAAGGCATTGTCTCAATCAAAGATTTTGCCCGATCTAGATGCCCAGCCCGCCCATATAGATCGACTCCACATGCATAATGTTCCATTCGCATTGGAATTCCATATTCTGATTCCATACATTCTAGAAACTTGCATCCTTCTTCAACCAAACCAAAATGGCTACACGCAGTTAGAACTGCAACAAAGGTTATATGGTCAGGTTTCACACTCCTCTCTCTCATTAGGTAGAAGAGTTCAAGCGCAACATTTCCCTTCCCATGTTGTGCATATCCAAAAATTATCGAATTCCAAGTGATTGAGCTGTCTTTGGGGGTGTCTTCAAAGGATTTCCTAGCATCTTCAATTATCCCACATTTGGAATACATGAAGATTAATGAGCTGGCAACATAGTCATTGGACTCAAAACCTGATTTAAGTGCCAAGACATGAACCTGTTGACCTAATTGTAGGGTTGCTATATCTGAGCTAGATCTAAGGACAGCAGAAAAGGCATAGTGATCAATGTCTTCTACCACAGATCTCATATGTCCAAAGAATTTCACAGCATCTTCACTGAACCCAAGTTGTGAAAATCCAGTCAAAATTGAGTTCCATGAAATGCGGTCCTTCAACTCCATTGTGTCAAAAATGAGCAGCGCATCTTCCATGCATCTGTTATTAGACTTGAGATACATAGATATTACTGCATTAGATATTGGTACTGATTTTTCCAATCCCCTTTTTATTACCAATCCATGCAAGGATTTCCCATGGTTTTTATGTGCTTCATCAAAACAAGCACTAACGACACTAGTGTAAGTATAGATGTCTGGTTCAAGTCCAAACCCTTGCATATCCATGAAGAGCTCAAATGCGATTGCTTCTTTATTGTGTACAAGGTAAGCAGCAAGCAAGGAATTCCATGTCACCAAATCTCGGGTATCAACAGCACCATCAAACACTCTTTTGGCATCTTCTATAGACCCACACTCTGAATATGAAGTGATTAAGGCATTGCACACAGTATTATGAAATACCAGCCCATGTTTTACAATTTTACAATGAGTTTGCATTGTTAACTTGTAAAAATCAGCATCATCAAGCAACGTCAAAAGCGGAGCAAATGTGCCATCATCAACCTTAATACCCTCCCACTCCATATAATCTAATAGCCAGAATGCAGTCCCACGATCACCCACTTGAACATAACCAGCAATCAGCGCATTCCACGTGACAGAGTTTCGCTCCGGTATGCACTGAAACACCACATATGCATCCCCAACTCTTTCACACTTTGCATACATGTCCAGAAGAGCACTACTGGAATAAACATTTCCAACATAACCCATCTTGACAATCATGGAATGCACTTGTTGCCCAAGATCAAACCTATGAGCACAAGCAATTCCCTTAAGTATGCTTCCAAAAGTATACCCATCAAAATCATCAAACCCACGTCTCTTCATAGTTCTTAGAATCTCCCACGCAGTCTCGAAGTTCCCACAGTTTACATACCCAGCGATCATTGTATTCCAAGAGACAGTGTCTCTTTGAGGCATTCCCTCGAACAGTTTTTGAGCAATGCATAACTCTCTGCATTTTGTATAGCCACTCAGAATATTGTTGGCAGTGTAGACGTCTGCAATGTCGCCTAGTTTGATTGCTCGACAATGGGTTATCGAAACTTTGAACAGAGCACAGAGCCAGCTCTCAATGCGTGAGTGCAGTGGCCTCATTCATCACCAACAAAAGCAACGGCTTTAAGTTTTCACCATATAACAATCAAGAACAGCAACGGTACAATATAGCATACAATTGGGCCGGATTGTGGTTTAAGTTGGGCTCTATAAAACATGAGATAAAACGTAATCCAGTTTATTGCAATTGTAAGCTATTCTGAGCTTGATCCGTATTTGAACTACGAGAAAGACAGTTTTTTGGGTTAAGGATCTTAAGGCGCTTTTATTATTTAAAACAAAATAAAAATAAAATAAAAAACAAAGACACACTAGTGATGGATTTTTTTTTTTTTTTTTTTTTAAGGAATCCAGTGATGGATTCTAATACCAATACAAAGTTTATATTACAAAATCCAAGATACCATTTTAATGAGTAAAAACAAAACTATATATTTTATCATTAATAAGTTTTTTTTTTTAAAAATTAATTTATCGTTAATGAATAAAAAATTTATACTACATTCGCCTTATATTGTGGATCCTATTTAGAACATCTTACTTTTTAAGGGTATTTAATTCATTGTATTTTAATTAAAAATATAAAAGTTTCTAAAAGTATTCTTGTTAATTTAAACTTTTTTGCTTTGCTGAACTCGTTGATTTAAACTATAATGAAAGTATAGTGTTGATTTTTTCACCCAAAAAAAAAAAAGAGTAAAAGGTAGTTTGGAAATTTGTTTATTGAATTTTTAAAGTGAATTGTAGTTTAACACATCCCAAATTGAAATAGAAGACTAACAATTTAGGGCTGAATGAGTATATTTTTATTGTCATGTTAGAATTCTTACTTAAAAAAAAAATGTTATGTATTAGATAAACCAACTCCAAATCCAAAACAATAAGAATTAGACAAAGAAAGTACGCATGAGTGTGTTCCAAGAAGCTAATAAAGTCCACAAAAAATTATTAAGAAGTAAAAATTATACTAGTTGGTTCACTTTAGTATAAATAGATATGATTCTTTATCACATAATTTTCTACCATATCATTTATTAATTTAAATTTAAATAATGCATGTTATTAATATCAACATTAAAACATGCCATATATAAGAGAGTATATGCAAAGAAAAATGTCATAGGTAAGTAAAGTAAATGAACAAAAAAAAAAACACATTCTTAATGAAAAAAAGAAACACAAATATCATAGGCGAGTTAAATTATGAAAAAATGAAAACGAGTTTAGGGAATGGAGAAAAATATATTGTTCCCATTATGGCCGAAATCATTATGCCAATTGGAATTTTGTGGAATAGACCAAAATGGACTAGAATTAGTCGAATTTTAGGCCAAGATGAAATATGAGTTATGGGTCATTTTATAGTACCGGGGGGAACGGTACCCACTTAAAATTTTCAACCATTGATTTCATTTGTTTCAATCCTAGTCGTTTATTTAATTTTAATGAAAACCTGTTATGAATCAAGCATGTTCTATATAAAAGTAAAGTAAATATACACAAAATAATAATAATAATAATAATAAATAAATAAATAAAAGACGTCTCTGCATCTCTCGAGTTCTTGCTCTCTCTCTCTCTTGTGTTGTGTGTGATGGGTGAATCTCTTTTGGCATCCCATGGCTTTACTCAGTGGTGTGATGGGTGAATTTCTTTTGGCATCCTGTAGATTTACTAAGTGGTGAAGGCTTCTCAAAAAAATCAAAATCGCTTTAACATAATTGAAGGTAAGTATCAAAACGAAAAAACCCTAACTCATGCAAGCTGTAAAATATGTTTTGTTTCCCCCAAATTGTTTGTTAGTTTTTTAGATGTTGTTTTGCTTTGACGAGTTATATAAGAATAGATATTATGCTTAAAGATTATTAAATCTTGGAACATTCAAAATAGAATTAGGCCCTATCAACTATGCTATCTGTATTTATAGTTTGGATTTAATATTTTGGAGTTGTATTGTTTGTCTTATAAATTTTAAAGTTAGCAATCTTAGTTAGGTGGTCTTTGAAGGACTCTGTGTGTACTAAAGTGGCTGTGTTGGGTTGGTTGTTCTGTTTGTAATTTGTTTGCTCTTTAATATAATGTCTGAATTATCCAAAAAAAAAAAAAAATCAGTACATCTTATGCACTGGATCATGTGGAACAATGTTAATCTGATTTCATTTACTACTTTCTATTTCAAATGATTATTGTATATTGCACATCACTACTTTCTCTATTTTATATGTTTGAATTGGGGAATTTATCCCTCTATGGTACTTGTTGATTCTTAGCTAGCTTGCAGGGTTAATGCTCTATTGTTTTTTTTTTTTTTTTTTTTTTTTGTCAATAGTTTCTGCTTTGAGTTTGTATCGGGTCTCCCCTGTTATTGTGCAGGGGTTTATTTTGGTTTTAGGTTGGCCTTTGTGATTTAGAGGCTGATGGTTTGTTTGTTTCATTTGTAAGGTCTGATGGCCTAGACTTTGTAAAGTTTAAAAGAGATGTCCTATCAATTAAACTGGAGAAAGAAGACCTAAAGCTTTCAAAATACATTCTACAAGTGTTGATTGTGGACCCAGACCATCATGAGCCATCACTACTAATATTAATACCTTACCACTAAATGTTATCGTATATCAGCATTCACTAGATGTTATTCCACTTGAGTGTGATATGATTATAACATAAAATACCAAATAGTTAGACAAATAGTGAATTCTATAAGTTTCTTTTCAAGAAAAAAGCCACAACAAAGTATTGAAAGCAAATGGAATGTAATCTAAGATAGCTTGATGGATGAATCTAAGATAGTGGGTGTGGGGAATGGTACCCACCCAAATCTTAGCCATATATCTTTATTGTTTTAATCTTGACCGTTTATTGATTTCTAATACATTTTCTACACATGTATATGGACAGTGCAGTCATTCATCAGGCAAAGTTGAAACGTTCAAGGACAAGATGGACGCCATCCATCAACAAAATATTTGCGGACTTGGTTGTTAAGCATATACAACTTGTGAAAGAGCAAATTACTTTTAGTTGTTATAAAGTATTAGTTGTTGGAAAAATGGAGCTACAATGTGAGGATGGAACCTTTGATGAAAAAATAGTTGTAGAAATATTGAATGTAATTGTTAAATATTGATAACATTGCATTTTGGCAGATTTTGAAATCTAAAATTATTTTGAAATGCAGTTATAGCTTGCTGCTAGTTTGGTGTATTTTTGCTTTTGCTTGGTTGCTTCATTTTGTTATTTCCTAACAAAAATATCATTAGCTATTTTCATTAGAATGCATAATTTATTTGCTTCTCAATTTTACACTCTTTCCCTTCATATTTGGGATATCAAGTTCTTCAAGAACACGCTTTGAGGCCTAAATTTGTTTTATGTTTCAATTTCAAGTTCTTCAAGAAAACACACTGAAGCTTAAATTGTTTTAGGTTTAATTTTTTTTTTCTTCTTTAGAGTTCACAATTACAGCATCGTATGGTCTAAATATATAGCTTCTCTGGAATCATTTAGAGGATCAAATGTTTCCTAACAAATAACATTTGCTTTGGGTCACCTTTTTTTTTCATTGAGAAAATTTAACACCATAAAGGTATCAAAAAAGCTGAGATGTGTTTGATTAAAATACCCATGAGATGTCAAAAATCACCAAGTGGTCTTGAAAACCTCTAACATGACCAAAATAACTTTACAATTACAATAAAATAAAATAAAAATCCAAGATATCACTCTAACATGGCCAAATTGAGTGGTTTGAATGCTATCATGGTAAGTTTCAAAATATTTAGTATTTTAGTCATTCTAGGTATTTTTAGCGCTACTTTGTTCATTTTCAATGTTTTTTTTTTTTTTTTTAAATTAATTTTGAAAGTTTAAAAATGTATTTTAGTCATTCTATAGGTTAATGAAGGTATTTTGGTAAAATTTGAAGCATTAGGGTATTTTAGTAATTTTATATATTTTTAGGACTATTTTTTGAAATCCTTAATTTCCAAGGTATTTTTGTTGATTCTCAAGTTTATAACTGTGGGTACCTGGGATGTACGGATCTTCGGGCCTCGGGCCTTGGGCCTTGGGCCTTTTACACCGCATCCTTGGCATGTCCTTCAACGTCCTAGGCCGTCCTCGGACGGCTTTGCAACGTCCTTGGCATGCTTTGCAACGTCCTTGGCATGCTTGGCTACGTCCTCGGACGGTGGCCTAAGAGTCCCACATCGAAGGAAAAACCCCCCCACTTTCCACCTTATAAGCGTTGAAGCGAAGGGAGTAGTGTACCACTAGTTTAGTTATTCGAATAACTATAAACTAGTGGTACACTACTCCCTTCGCTTCAACGCTTATAAGGTGGAAAGTGGGGGGGTTTTTCCTTCGATGTGGGACTCCTAGGCCACCGTTCGAGGACGTAGCCAAGCATGCCAAGGACGTTGCAAAGCCGTCCGAGGACGGCCTAGGACGTTGAAGGACATGCCAAGGATGCGGTGTAAAAGGCCCAAGGCCCAAGGCCCGAGGCCCGAAGATCCGTACATCCTAGGTACCCACAATAAAAGGGCCCTTTTATTGTGGGTACCTAGGATGTACGGATCTTCGGGCCTCGGGCCTTGGGCCTTGGGCCTTTTACACCGCATCCTTGGCATGTCCTTCAACGTCCTAGGCCGTCCTCGGACGGCTTTGCAACGTCCTTGGCATGCTTTGCAACGTCCTTGGCATGCTTGGCTACGTCCTCGGACGGTGGCCTAGGAGTCCCACATCGAAGGAAAAACCCCCCCACTTTCCACCTTATAAGCGTTGAAGCGAAGGGAGTAGTGTACCACTAGTTTAGTTATTCGAATAACTATAAACTAGTGGTACACTACTCCCTTCGCTTCAATGCTTATAAGGTGGAAAGTGGGGGGGTTTTTCCTTCGATGTGGGACTCCTAGGCCACCGTCCGAGGACGTAGCCAAGCATGCCAAGGACGTTGCAAAGCATGCCAAGGACATTGCAAAGCCGTCCGAGGACGGCCTAGGACGTTGAAGGACATGCCAAGGATGCGGTGTAAAAGGCCCAAGGCCCAAGGCCCGAGGCCCGAAGATCCGTACATCCTAGGTAACCACAATAACTATTTTGGTAAATTTCTTGTTAACATTTTAATTATTATCAAGATTGTTATGAATCGACAAAGATACAGTTATATGTGATCTTGGTATTGCCCAATATGACGATAAAACTATCAAATGTGAGAAACAAATTATAGAAAATTAGGGTACCACCGAATGTAACAAAAGTATTGTCACATGTGAAACTATTGTGATCGTACTTTTAGGTATTTTTGTTATATATATTCGTCAATTATTAGGTAATTCAGTGGGGTTGGGTTGGGTTGGCTACGCCCATATGTAATGTTGGTTCTACTTAATATGATGATGGAATTGTCAAATGTGAGTAAAAAAGAAGAGAACCATTGAATGTGACAAAAGTATGATCACATGTGATATGTGACAATAAAACTGTCAAATGTGAGAAACAAAAATAAAGAACTACCGAATGTGACAAAAGTACAGTCACATATAATATAGGTACTGCATAATGTGAGGATGAAACTGTCAAATGTGAGGGAAAAAAAAAAACTACCAAATGTGACAAAAAAACAGTTACATATGATGTTGGATTTGTACAATGTGAAGATGAAACCACTGAATATGACAAAAGTACAGTCATATGTGATGTTGGAACTGCATAATGTGAGGATACAGCCGTCAAATGTGATAAAAAAATTAAGAAAACTACCGAATGTGACAAAAGAACTATCACATATGATGTTGGAACTACATAATATGAGGATAAAATCATTAAATGTGAGAAAAAGTAAGAAAACCATAGAATGTGACAAAAAAATTGTCACATGTAATGTTGAAATTGCACTATGTGAGGAATGAACTATCAAATATGAGAAAAAAGTAAGGGAACCACCGAATATGACAAGAAAATTGTCACATGTGATGATGGAACTGCATAATTTGAGGATGGAATCATCCAATGTGAGAAAAAAGTAAGAGAACCACCGAATGTGACAAAAGAACTGTCACATGTGATGTTGAAACTATACTATGTGAGGATGGAACTGTCAAATGTGATAAAAAAGTAAGGGAACTACCAAATGTGACAAAAGAACTGTCACATGTGATGTTGGAACTACAATGTGATGTTGGAACTACACAATATGAGGATAGAACTGTCAAATGTGAGAAAAAAAAATAAGAGAACCACCGAATGTGATAAAAGAACTGTCACATGTGATGTTGGAATTGCACAATGTGATGATGAGACCATCAAATGTGAGAAAAATGTAATCTAGTATAGCAGGTTACCTGCTAGTGGGTACCGTACCCTCCCTTCTCTTTTTTTGGGGGGGGGGGGGGGGGAGGGGGGGTTAGAATTACCCATGAGGGATTTGTACTAGTTAACTAACTAAAAAAGAATTTTTAAACTTTTATTTAAGTTCGTATTATGGATGTTGGAAGAAACTTGTTTCTTTTTTAAAGATTGTGTATTCAAACAAAATATTTCCAACAAGCTCATTAGCCTCAATATGCCAATGCATGTACTTTTCTTTGTATCTCAAATAAAAAACGTAACCTTTCACATTGAGTTTTCTAATTCTAGTATTTGAATTTAAAAATATTATTCTTTGAGACTGTGTATCTTTGGAAAACAAATAAAAACTTATTGCATGAAAATTGATCATACTAGCCAAAATCCACACACACATTAAGAGGTCTTCCTAAGTGGGTGGTAGAACTCATAAGTAGGTTTTGGTTTCCACATCTCATTTGTGGCTTAAATTTTTTTTTTTTAACTTTATATAAGATATATAATACGAAATAGCATATGCTTACCTTTTGAGCGTTTCTATTGAGATATCTTCCATGAAGCAGATCTTTTTTCTTTTTTTATAACCATGAAGCATATCTTTGATTGTTAACAATAGTGGAATTTATTAACCATGAAGCATATGATGTAGGTACTACATAATAATTGTGATGTTGTTGGAAATACACAATATGTTGCTTTGGTGTAAATGGTGTTGCTAAATAGAAAAATTTCACCATTTGAAAGTGCTGGTGTTTTGCTCTTTTTTGTTAATTGGTGCACATTTTTATGGCAAAGGAAGTGTAATTCTTGTGAGCATGCGAGAGGAATTACGAGGAGACATTTAGTAAATTACAAAGAAAGCATGCATTTTCAGTTTCACATAAGTTAAACTGTCCAAAATTATATATTGAACCCACACATCACTGAACTTGGACATGGACAGGGACGAAGTCAAGACTTGTAGTTAAGGAAGTGGTTTAGTTGTTGGCTATGTGCGGCTGCTTCGACCTCTGACTAACAATGACAAAAATATTATGATTTTTATAGTAGAAATTCAATGCTCTAAGCCCTTTTAATTTTATCACACCAAAAGATGTAGAGATGTTATTTTGATTTAAGCTACTTGATGATCTCAAAATTTATATCATAAAAACAGGTTGGGTCAAGTTAGACGGGTTAACAACCTGACTCTAAAAAAAATGGGTTGGGTCTAGGTTGACCCATTTTACTTTGGATAAAAAATTCTCAGGTTCAAGTCAGTCAAATTCATGAATGATCATTTGTCCATTCATCATTGTAGTTTTTGCATGTTTCTACTATGTGCTCTATGATTTTGATGATCTTCACTACATTTAACTCTCTTCCATTTTTAGAACAACCACCAATACATGCTTCTCATGTCTCCTTGAACACTACCATCAAAATTGACTTTGATTGAAGAATTTGTTGGAAGATACCAACAAACACAATATTGTTTTATAGCAGTGGGTGGGCTATTAGGATCACTTCATTAATAGGAACTGGTCTTGTTTTCAACACAAAGTCAATTTCTACGGAGCCAAAAGAGTTCAGAAAAAATGGCAAAAACCTCAAGGTCTTTCTTTTCATTAATCACGTGTTACATTGGTTCTACAAACTTAGAAATATGTTTGACTTGACAAAAATTCCACATAAAGTCTAAGTCCTATACAGCCGAAACACAAGGACATAACCATAAGGCATGAATAGCATCCTTACGTTGCTTACAATGTTCACAAATATCTTTAATTAAAACTATCATGCAAACTAAATACATTTTGATAGGTATGGCATTTTTGCAAGCCCTCCAAATTATATTCTTCATCTTATTCAGAACAATGTATCTCCAAATTTGTTTCTATACACCGTGAAACTAATTCAGATTTGCTGAAACCTAAGTACCCACGGCTATTTCTTAAGAAAGGAAATTATGCCCTAACTTGACCTAATAAATACCCAAAGAGACTATAGGCCACACCAACTTATCCTCCATAGTATTATGACAAAGTTGAATGCTCTTAATCAACTCTGCCTCTTGAGGAGAGAATGGGGGATTCAATGACTCAGTATTTACTCATAATACTTAATGGTTAGTTTTTATTTTTATTATATATTTTATTATGTTTATGTTTATGTTTGTTTTTTTTTATTTATATTGACATTTATTTATATATTTTTCACAATTATATTATTTAGATCCCTTATATATATATATATATATATATATATATATATATAAACACACAAGGACACACATGGTTATAAACATAAATGTAATGCTCATCTATAGATAATTAGAGTTGAAACCAATCTAGCATTATAACATTTTAGTTTCAAGTTGATCAACTAAATCCAAGATGTTAACTGTCAATGCTTATCCATTTACCTAAACATTTATGTTCAATTTACCTTATGCCTAGATGTAAGAATCAAAAGAATATTTTTGAGTTTATTGAATTTGTTGGCTTTAAATTTAGTTATTAGGATACCAAATCTCAAAAAAATGATAGGAAGACATCAAAAAATTGGTATAAGAAACCTAGAATCTTCCCTATATTTTGAAAGGTAAATGAGTAGAGATCCACTTATTGCCTCAAATATATATGAATATTTGATTAATGTAAAGCGTAAGGTAAAATGGAGCCACTCACACAAGCGTGCACACACACATATAATATATAATTATAATTACTATATTTAAAATATAGCGCAACTCGAGGAAAAATCAGAAGCTTTTTATGCATTTAAAAGCTTCAAGGCTCGTGTGGAAAATGAAACATGAAACACCTTTAAGACCCTCCGAACAGATCGTGATGGAGAATATTACTCAACCGAAAAGAGCTGACAGCTGCTTATATACCACAACAAAATTATATCAGAGAGGATAAAACCGTCCTCAATATGGTGAGAAACTTGTTGACAAGAGGGAGACAATATCCGAGATGGTTTGAGTATTATGTAAATTTAATATTGTCGGGTTTTTGATAAGTACATACTCAAGATTAAAACATAATTTAATTTTAAAACTTTTCCCACATTGGGCCATGGCCAACTGTCAGGCATTTTTAAATATTTTTATAATATCTTTATTTTTTTAAGTCTAACCTGGGCTTCTGAACAATCATTTTAAAGGGAATCTAGTTAAATTCAGTATGAGCTTGAATTCATTTTGAACAAAAGGTTGGATTCTTGGTCAAATTGTGGTCAAACTTGAGTTTATTACAATCAAATTTAGTCAAATGTGAGGGAAATTTTTGGGAATGCAAATTTTGATGTAAAATGATGGAATTTGGTAGTTTGGTGAATTTTTTAGTTCATTTCATTGTTAGTCAGCTTAGTCAAAGTTTGGTCAATTAAGGGCATTTTGGTCAATTTGGCTACAAACCCACAAATTGGCTAGTTTCACATTAAATAGGAATAAAAATAATTAATTTTAATACTCCCTTAATTCAAAGGTAAGATTTTTGTTTTTTTTTTTTTGGGGAATTTTTAAACTAAAATTAGCTTTTTTGCATATAAAAAGAAGATAGACTATATACATGTGTGTGTGTGTGAGTGTGTGTGTTGTTATATATGTTTATGTTTATGGTTATGTTTACATTGCGTTATGAGTGTATACATGCACACGTGCCCTCTTACAATGTATTTTTACCACGTGCACCAAAAAGTTATCTTCGTTAGCACTTTTATTTGAAAAATATCTTAGGTTCAATATTTTAAAATTTGCTCACAATTTTTTTTTTCTTTCATCCCTAATAATAATTTTTTTTTTTTTTTTTTTATGAATATCGCTAATAAATATAATGCAAACATAATTCTATAAGGTGAGGTAAAAACATGTATAGAATTTTTAATATAGGAGGTTTTATAAGAATTCTTAATGGAATTTTAACCCAATTAAAAAAATATAATTTGAAAAATGGTGAGGGCTTAGATGTTTATTTGACAAAATATTGTGATATTAAACAGAAATTTCAATTTTATGTGTGTCGATACTCATTTTTGCTAATATGGACAAGGCCCCTACAATGTGTATTATTGATTTCACTTTAGGTAATCATATTAATTTGAACTTTCATTTTAGGTAAACATATTTTTAAAAAAGGTGTAAGCTATTACCATATATAATTTCAATCTCTTCTATAAAAAAAAACGTATAATTTGAACCGTATAATTGTAATTGTTTTTAATTATACCCGTGCATATATATATATAGGGTTACAGACTAGTAATAATAATAGTGAATAATTGATAGTGATTTTTTGAGGTTTATTATTTTTTATTTTATGGTTTTCTCACTTAATAACTCATTTAACACCAAAAAAAGAAAATAAAATTGGATTCCTCATTCTTTGGAGTGTAGTAAATAGCTACACCAAAAATAATAAAATTGAATGGGACACATCACATAAAATTATACTTCAATTTGAGATCTAATTGGATTTTCTTTCAATTTTAGATTTATATATATATATATATATATATATATATATATGATTCTCTATACACTTTACCAAACTAAATTATACCCTCGTTTACAATTACCACATTAAACTTTCAGAATGAATGATTATCACCCTAAACTATAACTTGTATTTCACTTTGCACCATGCTGTTAATCGAATTATTAATTTGGATGGAAAAGAATGTCATGTGCAACTCATGCGGCCTCTGTATACGTGGCATCACATGCAAATTTGCTAGGTCTACTTCCAATTATACTCTGCCTACACCTTTTACAATTCATTTTGGAAGATAATACAATGCCAGAAAGTACTAACCTTGAAAATTTTTTCCTTACTCTTAAGAGCCACAATATCCATGACTTTTTATGGTCCATAAGTTTATTTTATTGATTTATTGTTAATAAGTTTTTTTTAAGTGCATATAGTTAACATATAACAAGTTAACCAACGAGTCATAAAATAATATACAATCTTCATCCCATGTTGGAATGCAAATCCTCTGTAACACTTTTGGTATACTACTTTATGTTTCACCAATCATTATTTATCATGTGTATGATTGCTTTCTATTTTAAATTTCAGTTATTTTATAAGGAAAGTAAAATCAAAATTTGGCAAGTGGTAATTGGTGGAATATAGAGTAGTACACAAAAAGTGGTACAAAGAATTTGTATTTCCCATGTTTCACCAATCACTACTTATCATGTGTATGATTGCTTTCTATTTGAAATTTCAGTTATTTTATAAGGAAAGTAAAATCAAAATTTGGCAAGTAGTAATTGGTGGAATATAGAGTGGTACACAAAAAATGGTACAATGAATTTGTATTTCCCATGTTGTTGTTCAGTTTTAGAAAAACTAAATTTTTAGAAAACAACATTTAATGCTGTCTTTTAGTAAAAAAAATGTACAAGCTAGTTTACAAAACTACTCTCATTAATTTAAACTTTAATAAAAAATAGCATTGATTTTTTCTTTTCTTAAAGAAAAAAAAGAAATGGTAAATTTGCAAATCCTCTGTAACACTTTTTGTATACTACTTTATATTTCATCAATCACTACTTATCATGTGTATGATTGCTTTCTATTTTAAATTTCAGTTATTTTATAAGGAAAGTAAAATCAAAATTTGGCGAGTAGTAATTGGTAAAATATAGAGTGGTACACAAAAAGTGGTACAAAGAATTTGTATTTCCCATGTTTCACTAATCACTACTTATCATGTGTATGATAGCTTTCTATTTTAAATTTCAGTTATTTTATAAGAAAAGTAAAATCAAAATTTGGCAAGTAGTAATTTGTGGAATATGGAGTAGTACACAAAAGGTGGTACAAAAAATTTGTATTTCCCATGTTGTTCATTTTTAGAAAAACTAAATTTTTAGAAAACAACATTTAATGCTGTCTTTTAGTAAAAAAAAATGTACAAGCTAGTTTACAAAACTACTCTCATTAATTTAAACTTTAATAAAAAATAGCATTGATTTTTTCTTTTCTTTAAAAAAAAAAAAAAGAAATGGTAAATTTGAAAATTTATTTGATAACTTTTGAAAGAGAACTACATTTTTTTTTAAAAAATTTATCAAAGAGAGAACTACATTTTAAGGCATTCCAAAATAAAATATTGGACCAATAATTTGAGACTAAATGAGTACATTTTTATCTCAGAAAAAAATGTTAGAAATTCTTTGGGAAAAAAAAATATTATATGTATTAGATAAACCAACTCTCAGTCGAAAACAATAAGAATATTGGACAAAGGAAGTATGCATGCTTGGGTTCCGATAAGTTAATAAATTAAGTCGACCAGAAAATGATCAAGGAGTAAAAATTATAGTAGTAGGTTCTCTTTAGTATAATTTCACTTCTTGATCAATCATTTTTTGGTAGACTTTATTGACTTATTTGAACTCAACCATTCCAGATACTATTTTTGTCTAAATTCTTTTTTTTTTCTTTTTTTTTTTCTTTTTTTTGCTGAATTACATTCTATTGTTTTGGTCCTTTTGGACTGGAATTGGTTTATCTAATATATAGCATTTTTTTCCCTAAAAATTTCTAACGTAACAATAAAAATATATAATTTTTTGATTCGTTTGAAATTAATAGTGGGTCACCAATAGCTATGTAGTTCAACTGATACATAATTTTTTGTTGATATTTTCTACAAAAACATCTAATTCTATCAAAATATCTACAACAACAAAATTATTGTGGGTCCTCTTTATAATATAACCAGATCTTGCCAAATCAATTTATAATCTCACAATGACAAGCTCAGGTTTGTAGTAAAAAAATGACAGATTCCACCTAAGAAACCACACACACGCTAACAAACACAATCTCTCTCATATTATACAAAGCATGCGTTTGCATTTATAGACCCACTTTAGTTATAGCAAAAGCCTGAAAGGCTTGTATTGCCATGGGAACTTCTACAATTCATAAACCTATTCTTCTGATACTGCAGATGTTCATTTCACCTCTCTTAGTATTATGTGATGACGCGACTTTAGCCAAAAGCTTGGGTCAATCTTCGTTTCCCAGCAACTTTCTCTTTGGAACTGCCTCATCTGCTTATCAGGTTTGTCTATGGTTAAAAAAGTCAAGTGCACCCCAATGCTTCAGAGAAACCCTCTTGTAACAGTCATCTATACCTACTGTTCATGTTGTTCTTTTATTTCATTGTTGCAGTTTGAAGGTGCTTATTTAAGTGATGGTAAAGGTTTGAACAACTGGGATGTGTTCTCTCACAAACCAGGTGAGATGGACCATACTTTTAATTAGTTCTAACAGTGCCAAGTTTATTCATATGAAGTATTCAGAAACTTGTATGTATCTAGAGCAAACTCTGTACTTTGAAATTGGAATATCCACACCACTACTATATTCTGCAGGTAACATAATTGATGGAAGTAATGGAGATCTTGCAGTGGATCATTATCATCGGTATATGGTAATAAAGTTGAACATCTTGTCTCATTGATTCTGTTTGTCTGTCTATATTTTGTATTATACACAGCGTGGTGGCAGCATTATAGGTGGTTGAATACAAAATCGTTTTTGGGGGCCCAAAGGTGGTAATAGTGACTCATTATGATAATTAGACTACTTATTCGACATTTTTTTGGGTAGAATTCTACGTTTCTTAACTAGGATAAGGACAGAAAATGAGTCATATTATTCAGTTTTAGGCGAATATGGCAGGTAATGGGTCACATTTTTTATATGCAAGTCGTCTTAGTTAATTATTTATTTATTCTCAAGCCATGTTCCATGACACATGCCACATGAATATAAGCAATTATAAAATAAACTGAAATACCATAAATCGGTACTTCCTCCTTTCATATAATATAATAGTTGTCATCGTATTAAATTCATAATGAGACTCATAATTCATGGAGAGATAAAAAGTACGCATTTATAAGTATTCTCGAAGTACTTTATAATTTTTCCATGAATATACAAATGATTATAGAATAATTAGCGATCTCAAGAAAATATATTATATGTTAGATATATGTAATTTTCTTCTCATATAAGAATAGGTCCCACACATGTGGGGTTTTGACCTTAGTTTGAGAGGGACATCAAATAGAACAAACATGTTAGATGATGCGTATCTCCTAAAGAACATTAGATGGGACTTCAAAAGACGTACTAATTGCATAAGACTTTTGATTTTGTGAGAGCTTTATCCCAATCTTAAAATGTTGAATCAGGTCTCAACTTTCAAGCGTGGCATAGTCTATGCCATTTTGTTTGTGACAATCAAGGATTTTGGAGAAACTGATTCATTTGTTTAAGAATATCGAATGATAAAAGTTGAAGACATAATAAGGTGGAAAATGACATAGTAATTATTAGGATATATATAGATTTGCAAATCATCTTTTTTGATTGACTATTGCACAACTGCTCAGTTAGAGTATTCACATAAGATATCTACAAACTATTCTATTTTACCATTTCAAAACCTACTTTATCATTTATACCATATCATTTTACAATACTCCCAACATCCTAATTTTTATTTTCCTTTTCTACACATTAAAATAATATTTCTACACAATAAAATAATCTATCCCTCAATCACCATCATTTACCATACAACACATTTATTCTTTCTGCTCAACAACCACAATAAAATATTAGTTTTTTGTTTTAGAATTGTGCTACAGTGCAATTCTAAAGATAGAATTGTACTGTAGCACTATTGCAAAAAATTTTGTAATAGTTGATTTTTAGAAGGCTGATGGAGCTTGTTTTTGTGTGAAAATGATAAAGAACTCCTACATATGGCATTTAGCATTCCCAGTGCCGAGTGCCGATGCTCTTATCACCCGTGATGCCAAACATTGCTATTGTTTTCTCCTCTGTTTTAATAAGTAATATTTTGACACTGTTCTAAGCAACATCCCTAGGGGGTCGATACTCGAAAATTAATAGATTTTCAAAAGGGAGTGCTGTTTTGGGAACCTGACCCAGAAAGAACCTGCCTCAAGTTGGTTTGCCACTTTTCAACACTAGTAGACCTAATCAATTCTAATATGGATTTCAGGAAGACATAGAGTTGATGGGATCGCTTGGAGTGAACAGTTATCGCTTCTCAATATCATGGGCTAGAATCTTACCTGGTGAGTCATTTTTGTTTTCTTTTCAAATAAATTTATGAATACGTAATTTGTTGCTAATTTATTTTCTCATTTGTTAATAAAAGTTAATGAATGTTCTAAGGACATTAGTTTATGAAATATTTTAAAAAAATTTTTATTTCAAATGTAAAAAGAAACTAATTTTTTTAACAGCTTTTAATATTTTTCATAAAAGTTGTATCAAAACTTTTTTGAAATGGTCCATTAACAAATGGCGTAAGGAAAACCGTTAACCAGAATCCTATTAATATAATATATTATAATTGATGTATTATAAAAGTGGTGTCAATGACAAGTAGGAGTGTCAATTCGGGTTAGCGTGTCGAGTTTGTGTCGTGTCGAGGTAAGAGTATTCTACTAAATGGCTCAACCCTAACCCGACCCATTTAATAATCATGTCATGATCCTTCAACCCTAATCCGACCTGTTAATAAGGGGGGTTGACCTGACCCAATCCATTTGACACGCTTAATAAACGAGTCGTGTTGGGTTGACACGAATATAACACAACCTATTTCAACCTACATAATATTAAATATAACATCCATCTAGAAATAATTATTTTTACATCCCAAAAAGTAGTGCATACACTTCAAGTCTTTAATCCACATTCAAAATAATATAGTTCAACAAAAATATAACATTTATCTAGAAATAAGTTTTTTACACTCCTAAAGAAGTGCATACACTTCAACCCAAATTCAAAATAACAAAATTTCATAAAAATAAAATAACATAGTTCAACAAAAATATAAGATTCTTGGAACTCGCCAAATGCTAAGTATCAATATTGAAAGAATTTGAGCAAACAGTAGACTAATCCTGACTATGACCACGATTATCATCCATAAATTCTTTATTGATGTCCAAATTCATAACATCTTCCACAAACTCATCCAATTTCATATGTGTAAGTTCCATGCCAAAAAAAAAAAGTATTAGTAGTTCTAAGGTCTGTAAAGTTTCAATTTCCAATTATATCCATTGTAAATTTTTGTAATTACTTACTTTTCTTTTTAAATTTAAAATATATGTTGGATATAAAAGGTATTTGACAAATCTAAAATAAAATAAATATTTATTTGTTATATGAGTTAAACGGGTTGTGTTAAGTGGGTCATTTCAGGTTGACACAAATAAATTGGCGTGTTAAACGTGTCTATTGCGAGTTATGCGAGTTAACCCATTTATGACCCGTTTCTTATCGTATCGCTTTCGGGTTGACTCGTTTATGACCCAAACCCATTAAGGCCTAACCCTAACCCGAAAAAACCCGTGTTGGGTTTGTGTCGTGTTCGGGGGTTGGGTCGAACATTGACACCCCTAATAACAAGACCATGCAAAAGTAAGATTGCTCTAATATTAACGTATCACCTTAACAAGTTATAAAAAAAAATAATAATAATAAATAAATAAAGTCATGAAAAGAATATGTCCTTTAACATTGAATTATTTTTGTGCCACAAAGTGGCACAACTTGTGACACAACTCACCCACATGACCAGTTATGAGTGACAGAGAGGTGATGATAGGTCCATATAGGGTCATCTCTTTACCACTCATAGCTTGCCACGTGGGCGAGTTGTGGCACAAGTTGTGCCACTTTATGTGGCACTAGCATAGCTCTTTAACATTACCATTTTTCTTCCCTATATTTGCATGTATAATAATATTTTAGCTGAAAACTATCATGCGACACAAGAGACGTTAATTTCATTTTGCAGCGGGCAGATTTGGAGAAGTTAATTTGGCTGGAATTGACCACTATAACAAGCTGATTGATGTTCTCCTACTTAAAGGTTCAATTCCACCTCATTTTGTTGCTTGGAACAAACCGGTCCACATACCACCATGAAACAACTTTTCCAATCCCCATTTTTCGACATTATTGTCTAAATCTAAAGAATTTATTTTATCAACTATGCAACTTACAGGGATCCAACCATTTGTTACTTTAAACCACTTCGATATACCTCAAGAACTTGAGGATAGGTTTGGAGGATGGCTTAGTCCGGAATCACAGTAAGTGCCTCAACTCCAACCTCTAGCCTGCAGAACTAACAAACTTTTGACGTTGCAGTAATATGCACAAACTTACTGCACAAACGCTAATAATTATCTTATGCATTCAACATATGTACCATCCTCTCACAGTATGTGAATTTTACAATTGTGTAAGACTTACTTGGGTAGGTTATGAGTTGAATCTCAAATTGAGAAATCATTATTATTACCATGAGCACCCAGCCTGATGTAAATTTGAGTATGCCACAGAAAGTAGTAACTTTTTTCTTGTAACATTTTCAGGGAAGAATTTCTACATTTTGCTGATACTTGTTTTAAATCTTTTGGGGACCGAGTGAAGTATTGGGCAACCTTCAATGAGCCAAATCTCCAAGTCACAAGTGGTTACCGCTCGGGTATATATCCACCAGCTCGTTGCTCAAGCCCATTTGGAAATTGTAATGATGGGGATTCAGAGAAGGAGCCGTTCGTAGCAGCCCATAATATTATCCTATCACATGCAGCTGCAGTTGATATTTTTAGAAGCAAATACCAGGTAGGCAGCCAGTCAGGTAACATTGATAAATATCCGCACTTTTCGATTGAATTTTATGTTGGCCGTCAACCAACTATAACCCTCATGACTTGGGACCAATTGTAAACAAAATATATGACACCAAGCTCAGACACACGAATTCTCAAAAAAAAAAAAAAAAACAAACAAACAAACAAACAATCTCAGACACTTGAAATTAAATATCTACACCACTATATTAAAAATCACTAGTTATATAAATTGGTACTATAAACCAGAAGGATATTGTGTTTTAGGCAGAGAGAGCCATATGCCTTGTAGTTTCCATTGAACCTCTAGGACTTGTAATTTTCCTTTATCTTATCTACGCATGTAATTGCCAAATGGTTTGACCCTATGAGGAAGAGGGAGGAAGGTAGCAATTAGTGAGCCATTGTTATCTTACTACAAAAGTAAACATGCAGAAAAAACAAGGAGGTATGATTGGGATTGTCTTATATGCCGCATGGTTTGAACCTATTAGCAACTCCACAGCAGACAAGTCCGCTGCAGAAAGAGCTCAATCCTTTTTAACAAACTGGTTAGTTTCTTTACCTTTTATTTTACTCTTAACAATTTTTCCAAGTTCATTCAGCTCACACAAATCCAGATAAACTTTATCCTTAAGGGGTTGGGGGTTGGTCTAGTGATTTCTATATCTCATGTGATCCATGAGGTTCTGGGTACAAATATCCTAACCAACAACTTAAGGTCATCTCCAAAGGGTTCCCCACTAAAATTACTTGGTGTGTGAGATGAAAGAATGACACACCTGAGGGAATAATTAAATACTCGAAGAGCTCTAAACATTCACATTAGTCCAAAAAGGAAAAAGAAGCACATAGAACTACATTTCAAAATGACGACCTTTGATGCCTTGGTTAAAATTTGATGCAGGATCTTGGACCCAATTATATTAGGGAGATATCCATCAGAGATGAATGACATTCTTGGATCCAACTTACCAGAATTTTCAAACAAGGACAAGGACAAACTGAAGAGCGGATTGGATTTTATTGGCATCAATCACTACACCAGTTACTATGTCCAAGACTGCATCTCCTCCAAGTGTGAGCCTGGACCAGGGATTTCCAAGACAGAAGGTTTTTACCTACAGAGTTCACAAAGAAATGGTGTCCCCATTGGAGAATATGTATGTTACCTCAACTTATAACAGTTACTGCCTTTTACCTTAAAGTAGTTACTAACACCTTACAGTGCAGACTGATCTAGATTGGTTAAATGTTTACCCGCAAGGATTGGAGAAAACCATTACCTATATAAAGGAAAGATATAATAATACACCCATGTTCATTACAGAAAATGGTAAGTAAAGGTCTGAAGCACTTCAAATAAACAATTCCTTTACATATTTTTAAAGTAAATGTAATTGCTCTCCATAGGGTATGGCGAAGTCTACAATCCAAATTCCACCATTAAAGATTTCCACCATGATGTCAGAAGAGTGAACTACATAGCTGGCTATCTAGATGCACTATCAGTGGCAATAAGGTATGAACATGCCAACATGCTGTGCTATCAAGTATAAGTAACAGAATCATGGCCTATCATTTTCTTATCTTACAAATTCTAATGTTGACTAAAAAGATCATTACACCAGCCTACGTGTAACCATATTTTTTTGTAGCACATATGGTTTAGACAATTCATTAAGACAGAAAACCAGCTCCAAAAGGGGCCTGATTTAGTTCCAGGAATAACTTTCACATATCAAATAGCTGGAGAAGCTCATTCAAAGAGCTGAAGAGATTTTGAGACAACTTCATATTTATTTTTCCATTTTCCTTTTTATATGTGATCAGAAAAGGAGCAGATGTGAGGGGTTACTTCGCTTGGTCCTTGCTTGACAACTTCGAGTGGATATCTGGATATACAGTAAGATTTGGACTTCACCGGGTTGATCATGCTACACTGAAGAGAACTCCAAAATTGTCAGCAAGTTGGTACAAACAGTTCATCACTAAGCATAAGGTTGTAACCTTAATGCCAGGACCTAATCAACAAAAGTTCCAGTATTAATGCATTCATTATGTTTGTGTTTTAAAGTATAAAGAAAGAACAAGGAAATTTGCTATTCTTTAGATTTACCTCAGTTTTGGAAACAAATGAAAGTTTGTCAATCAATACAATCTAGAAACAGGCAATATTGAGAAAGAGATCATATCTAAAACATTCTACCCAACCTCCATCGCAAACAATGTTAAGGAGGAAAAAAATAAATAAAAATTAAAGATAACCACAAAAATAAGGACAATTCAATAGACAACATATGGTGCTTGACCCCTGGCACTTGACCCCAACACAAATTTTCCTTACAGTGTATGGTGCATACATCTTAAAACCAAGCTCCTCTATTCCACAGCATAGATGGTTATAAATCAGACTGCAGATGTAATGCAGTGTAAAAATGTAAGAATGACCCAAAAGAGGAGACAGATCTCCCTATTCATAAAATTGTTAGAGAGAGAGAGAGAGGGGGGGGGGGGGGGGGGGGAGAGAGGGAGGAATAGAAAGTGCAATTTGTTTCTCTCTAGTAATATCACAATTTTACTTCCATGTAAGCTGTTTTCTCCCTACTTTTTTTGGCAATTCACTTTTCTCTTTACAATCCTATCAAAATTGCTTACATGAGATGCAAAGGTGAACAAACATACCATGGGCCATTTAGATTTCATCCTTCCTTGAATTGAGTCATGCCTTCAAAATACTTACCTGCACATTAGATGTGTTTTATCTATTATTAAACAGTGACTGAATTCATTTGCAAGAGAGTGACATATGACAAACCTCAACTTCAGCTTAAAAATTAATGGAATCCTGCAGTTGATCCATATCTTCAAGTACCTATTTTAAGCTATTTCACATCTCCACCAAGGAGACCCAGCCTCATACATGTGTTCACCATCATCCCATGAAATCTGACAAGCTTGAAGACCAATAACAACATTTGGTTCTTTTCCATGCTGTTCAATCCACTCTGTAACAGCCATTGCTTCAACAGTCTCACTAGTATATTTTTGCTTGTATTTGCCAAATGGGTTAAGCCCAGGACTTCTCATCTCTGCAATTGCAGCTGGCATGTACATTGAGTCACCCACCAATGGTGCACTGCAGGCAGCCAGCTGTGCTCGAATCTGCATTATAAGTCGTCATTATCAAAGTAATAGATCTAGTCTTCTCTCACTAAAATGACCAAAGGACTAAATTTTCTGGTCCTTTTGTTTCTCTGCCTTTCATAGCATCTAATAACATAACAAAGCCAACTGTGAATAAATATACCAGCCTCCATAACCTATATTCAATATTGACTTTTCAATAGCTTCATTATTTGAACCAAAGAACCATAAAATAAGATTTGTAGAAAAGCTACTCCACCAACATTAATAAATTTTACCATATCTACCTTGACAGATATTCATAGTCGATTACTTGAGAAGCTCAGTTAAAATATTGAGAAAATTGAAATCCTTCAAACTAGAAATTCTCTGAATCTCAAACACTCCTAGAAATCTTCCTTTGAGCTAAAGTTGAACCTTGCATTTAGAATTAAATGGCAATTTCATTCCCAGTCAACAATAAAAGAAGCATGTCAGGGAGTGCAGGAAATAAATTGCAGGGGCAATTATTACCTTTTCTCTCCACAGGAGAGTCAGAAAGTTTGACATTATTTTAATACATTTACTCATTCTAAAATTTCATGGTTTAGACCACAGGGTTAATGAACAACTACCATTCAAATTAGAAAAACAATGAAAGAAAGGACAAGTGACGAACCTGATGAGTCCGACCAGTCAGAAGGTTGATTTTACACTCATATGCAATATGCTGGGAGGGCCAGCCACAATCCTCAACACAATATTTCTTTTCAATGACAGCATTTGGCCACGGAACCTCCTTGCATTCCAAGACCTCAAGTTGACACAAGTTCCATCCTTTAATAAAATCTGCATGCCACAAAGTTTTGGGGTCAACTCAATCCACACCCCACCCCCCATATAGAACAGAGAGAATACTTTCTTAACCATACCAGTTGCGGGAACAATCGTTTTAATAATGGACTTGACAAACTAGTTATTGAAAATTACGTGTAAAGAACTTGAGTTTGTGAAGGAAATATCCACAGAAATTTAGCTATCATGTTAGAGTAGGTAAAAAGGGGAGCTTGCACAAAGTTGACTTCTTTTATTCTTTTACATAGGCATGGTGCAGCTGGGCCATCCTAGACTTGAACCAAAGACCTCAGCTATGAAGTAAATCACTGCACCTAAGTCCAAACAACTGGAAGAGAATCAATAGATTTCTTTTCGGAGAGAATCAACAGATTCCTTTACCGGAGAAAATCACTAGATTCTTTTCAGGAGCAATTCATCTTTTCCAAAACAAAAATAAGTAATTAGATCAGTATTGTCATTCAATAAACAGCTTATCAAAAGAGTGATCAAAATGTGATCATTTTCTAATTTCTACTTCGTACTTCGTAGGTCCTATTGTCCTAATATATATTTCTCCACTTTTTGGCTGAAACCAAGATAGCTTTAATGAATTTTAAAGCTCACCATTTTCACCCCAAACAGGGGAAAAATAAAAAGATCACCATTTGAACAAATCACTGTAATGAGAATATAAAAATCTATGATTCCTTTCTTCACACTAATTATTTCAACTTGGACCCCATGCTAACCACTGATCAAGCTAAGCTGATGAGTGGGCCTGCTCGGCCTTAGCATGCCTCTTGTATGCTCCAGCATCAGAAGGCTAATTGGGTAATGCATATGTGCACAATGCATGTTTGCCTTCATCAAGATAACAAAATGCAACTCATCAAAGGTTTGAGACAATTTGCCATAATCACCATTATGCTAGATTGAGGTGGTTACCTTCTGAAATGAGTCTTGGAGCCATGTTAACTGGACGCATGTAGTGGGCAATTATTCCTATTGGCACCGGAGCAGCAGCAAGAGCAAGATAAAGCTTCTTCACCTTTTTCTCCTGATGACAAGAAAATTCATATGAGAGTAACAGCCAAAAGAGGAAAACTGAAATTAAGTAAATGTGAATTGAAAATATATCTACATCCAGTTTTGTGCATCTACTCTGTGAGAAGGATGCACTCACAGAGTGGCACGCACAACATGAGGGGCCTTGCCGCTCCAGGGTAATTGAAGCCTGCCCTCCCTGGAAGGACTTGCTGACTACAGTCTATGCCAGAGAACTTACTCTAATTTTACCATGAAAAACAGAGCAATACTCCTTGGTCCTAGCCAACACAACACTGCAAGTAAATTATAAACCATTATTCACTCTCTATCAATGGTAATAGCAAAAGCAACCAACAACATATTCTATAAGATGATTAATCTTATAAGATACAATACCAGCCTTCTGTGCAATTATCAATCTGGTGGGTAGTCTTCAAAGGGGTTGTTAAACCCAAGGCATGAGTGGCAAAAGTTGCGCAACTTTCTTCGATGTTATCTGTAGTTCCTCCAACCTAATCAAAATTAACAAAAAAAAAAATCATAAAAGCATAAAGCAATCAATGAACTAATAACAAACATTCAAAAGTGCCATATAAATGATATTGAGTGACTTAGAAATCATACAGAATGTATAAATAAATGTGAAATACACACACACACACATTAATAACCATGATTATGTCCTAGTTTTACATATCTTTTATTTAAGAGAAACTAAAATCAAGAGCATTGAAAGGATAACCAAACTATGCAGTTCTAGCATTTAGCCATTTACAATCATATAAATAATTATATGGAACATCAATTCATTTGAGGCACAATTTTGGTGAAGTCACATAATTACAATGAAATTAATGGATTGATTACATACTGATGTACCGGCAGGTTTGTCCAAAACCACATAGGACTCAGACACAGCTATAATTCTTGATTTCCAGTCAATTTCATAGCACCTAATAAAAGTTCAAATGTCAATGAGTATCATTCTAGTAAAATTGATAGTTAACTGTGTCACACATAATACTTTACCTTGGGAAGCGTTTTGGGTGTACGTGCACTCGTAAGTATGTTCCAGCTTCAACAAACTGGTCTACATGAGTTATCCTAAAAGTTTTCTGTGCTTCTCGTATTGTTTTCCCTTTGATGGAAGCTCTTTTTCTCAGTACTGATGGAGCTGTAAATTCTTGAAATATCCTAATTTGCTCTGCAGTGGCACTTGGAGGAGGCTTTGGACATACAAGGGCATAATATACAGCTCCAAAATGGATGAGATCTGCAACAAACCTTCAAAGAATGAAACTCTACATTTATCACTTCATCCTGAAAAATTCTAACAGAAAATCAACGATCATACAGCAATACCAACAATTCTAAAGTAATTGAGAAAAAAGAGCAGCACTCACAGCGCAGGAAGATCCAGAGCTTTACAGATATATTCTTGAACAGGCCCACCTTTTGAGACAACCAAGTGTTCGATTCTTGGCGGGCCATTGTCTGAGGGACATGGAAGTAGCCGATGATATTCAGGGTAGCTTAAACAAAATTGAGCCTTAGAGTCAGCAAAGCCAATGAACAGGCACTACGAAGTATTTCAAAAGAACAATTTATGAATTCAAGCAAAAAAAAAAAAAAAAAAGTTCTTTAATTAGAGCAATATATTTTAAAGCAACCATTGAATAAGAAGTGGTATTAGGGAAAAAAAAAAAAAAAAAAAAGATTCCAAACCTCATTTCTTAAGCTTTTTCTCAGTTTACTTTACTCATCAACAAACCAAGTGCAAGCAAACTTCATTATAATTTACTAAAAATATACTTTCAGCTAAGAAATAATCCAACTCACAGTCACTCAACAAACTATAAGCAGTAACTGTAAGCACTGGAAATATGAATTACCCATTAACAAAAGATGTGACTTTTTTTAGTTTTTTGTATGAGTGAGAGTGGAATTTGGAACCAGTGACCTCCACATTGTGGTCCCCGGCTGACTGTGTACCATGGGGTTCTAAAGAAATGAAATTTATGATATAATAACACTAAGAAAATTCATATTCCTGTTCTTTCCTCAGATTTCTCAACAGCCAAACAAAGTGCAAACAAGATTCATTTCAACCAAACCTAAAAAAAAAGCCAAAATTACAGGCACCCAACAATATAGAAGCAATAAAAATTTTAACTTTGACATACCCATTAACAGAAGTAGTAGTAGCAGCGTGTATAACATCTGACTTTGAGGATTCACATGCAAAAGCACTAATATTTGTACACCCAGAAGACCAAGCAGCCACCAAGCGCTTGTTATGGTGCTTCTTGCTGAGAGCAACATGGGTGGTTGCTAACGTGCGCACAAGGGTCACAGGAGGACTTATACTTCTGCAGCCGTTGGCTAAGATTGAAGCGAAACTCATTGTTACTGAGCCCATCTTCATGGAAATCCTGGGAAGTAGGAAGTGTGCGTGTGTTTTTGTCTCTGAGTGTCTGAGCCCTGAGGTATAGCAGGGATTTTGATTGATACTAGTTTCGAGTTCGGGTCGGGTATATGGCCGACCCGTGACCTTTTGTGGGCAAAGATTTCTTGATTAAAAAACAATTTGGACCTGTTTTGTTGTTGGGCCGACTTCGCTACAAAATTACAAACTCATGCTCAAAGTTATGGTATGCCTAATATGGTATCAAAAGTTGTAAAATAGAGGAAACATATAGGCAAGAAAAGAAAATATAAAAATAAGATTATATTTAAATTGCTTCTTGTCTAGTAATTATCTACCACAACATATTATTTTTGAAATAGATATATATTAGCCTTTACTCTTGGTGCTTCTCAAATATTTCTCAATGCGTATTACAATGTGCAAGAGACAGAAGTCATTGAGACATTGGCTATCCGGCGGGCCATCAGGTTTGCAATTGAAACAAGCTTTAATTGTGTTATAATTGAGAGTGATTCACTTGAGGTGGTTAAAGCTATCCAAGACTCTGCTGATTCTTCTTGTCATATTGGACACATCATTGAGGACATGAAGCAGTTGGCAAAGGCTATGAAAAGCTGTGATTTCCATCACACAAAGAGAGAGGCAAACCAGGTTGCTCATGCTCTGGCCCGCAATGCTATTCATGTTGACACAGTGTTGGCTTGGCTTGAAGAGATCCCTCCTTGTGTGTCTGATGTAATCCATTTGAATGCTGTGTAGTAGTTGTGTTTACTTGTTGGTTGTTCTGTTGTAGTTCTGTTTCTCAAAAAAAAAAAAAAAAAACTCGTATATATAAAGGAATGAAGAGAGGCTGAGCAGCTATATTATTAAATGTAAAGGATGCATGTCCATCACCAGTGAAAAATGTATAGGACATAACATCAAAAATTTTATCTATGCTTTATCATTTTCATGTGAAGGAGAGAAGCATAATGCAACTAGAAAGAAGTCCATACACAAGTGGAGAGAAAGGAATAGAATATATATGTTGGGGTAAGATATATTTTTAGTTCAAGGTTAAGGACGATCAAATAGGGAAGTTTCTTCCAAATGACAAACGGATCAAACTGTTTATGGTGAGACACTGTCGTGTTTCTCTACTAAAATAGTTCTTATGCATTGTGATATCCATTGTTGAATGTAAAAGTCAAACAAGTGATCACCAATTCCAACGGGTTTAAATTACATTTTCCTTATCTTATTAAAATTTGTATTTTTTTTTTCAAATTTTGGTTATATTAATGTATGTCCATAAGGCACATTAATCATTCATTTTAAGAAACTTTTTATGAAAATCAGTAAAAGAAGTTAATCACTTTTTTGTTTTCTTATAGAAAAAAATTCCTAAAAATAGTTTACTAACATATGCTCTAAGGGTATACGTTAGCAAAACTATTTTTTTTAATATAAGTAATGGACTTATTTATATTTTCTTCTTCTTTAAGCTATTCAAGACGTATATAGAATTGACCATTTGTAAAGAGTACTATAAAAAAATTCCAAACACACATTACAGTATTTACAAAACATCTTACCTTATGAATGTAAATTGCATTATATTTCCTTAAAAAAAAAAATTACAAAATTTAAAACATTTTTAAATAACAAATATAGATTGCTTAATTTAGAAAATCTAATATATTGTATCAATTATACTTTATTAGAAAATAATCATATTATTTTAAGAAGAGTTTGGGACTAACATTTATAAGTCACAACCACTATTTTCATTTTTCACTTAACAAAAAAAACAAATCATCAAATTTTTTCGCACATCGTGCTAGTTTGGCTACTAATTTATATTTATATATATTCAAAAGTTGAAACGTAGTATTTATTATTGTTATGCTCCTATTAAGCCAATTCCACGACCAATTCATCCACCCATTTTCAACATTCTCTCTCTTATTTTAAACTTTTTTTCTTATTAATTTCTCAATTTATTGTTATACTTTCTCTAACTTTCTTCTCTCTTTTACATTTCCATCTTCCCACTACTATCTATCTTAATATCATTTTTCCTCTATCCCTTTATCTTCTTTTATTTTTGGGTTTTCTTACTCCCCATCTCTTACTATAAATTTACAATTCTCTTACTTATTCTATACATAGTTTTCCCACACGCAAAATGTTATTTCTCTCTCTTTCTCTTTCTCAATTTTTTTTTTGTTTTTTGTTTTTTTGTTTATTTTTTTGTTTTTTGTTTTGTTTTTCTTTTTTTTTTTTTTTTTTTTTTTTTTTTTTTTGCATCTCTACTTTAGGTTCATGATTTTTTGTATTATTTGGAACTCTACTTTGAGTTGATGTGATTAAGTTTTGTGTTTTTAAGTTGCTATGTTTTTAATTCTCTTTGATTTCATAGATGTTATTGTATAGTATTATAAAGATAGTATATAAAAAATATAATGTTATCATTACATAGCATGACTTGGATAATTTGGTGTTTATTATATATTTTTAATTTTTACTTTTTTTTTCTTCTCATATTATTTTCTATAAATTTCTTTTTATTCTCTCTTGAAAAATTGGTTATTCTCTCTTGGAAAATTTAATTCTTAGATTTTTCTAATAATTTTTTATTTGATAATATGTTTTAGGTGGATGAAATTGTAATTTTGGCTAAGAAAATAACCTTAATAGATTATCAACAACAAATTAGTTTCCTAATTGGTCCAAGTAATCATTGTTAAGTTTTATTAATTTTTTAGTGACGTTTTCAGTGTTTTGGATTGTGCGGCAGAAAAAATCGGGTTGAGAAAGTTTGTTTAAAACTAAAAGAATAATTTTCAAATTTTACATTCTTTTTTATGATTCACAAAATGTTATAAATAACTTTTATTAAAAAATGAATATTTTAATTAACGTGCCTTTTGAATTTCTGAGAAAAATTGTATTGTTTTCATTTTGGTAAAAAAGAAAAATTATATTTATGATTTATAATTGTTCCTATAATACGTAAATTTTTTTTAGAAGAGTAATACATAAAAATATGATTTTTCAAATTTATATTTATGGTTTATGATTTTTCTCCTATATTACATTTATGTTTGTTACTATAATTAATAAAAATACGATATTATCACGCGCAATGCGTGGGTTCATGGCTAGATAACAATAATAGCCAAGAGCCGGATAACTCAACTAGTTGGTACCTCTTAGCATGCATTTTTAAGATATTCAAGATTCAAATCCCCCTTCATCACAACACAAGCAATTAGGTGGTATTAACATAATTATGGAACTAGAACTAATAGTGCAGATACAGTAGGTCTAAAATAACAAATAGATTAGATTATATGACAATTGGTAATTGATGATCTATACAACCAAAAAGGAAAATCATAATTCAGAAGCCCAAACAATAATTTCTAGTATAAGGCGCCATTCTGTGAGGGAGCAAAAGGAATGGGAGTTGGCCAATTTGGGAGCACAAAATTGATGATATTGCACCTATCATTCCAAGTGTCAGGTTCGTGAGGAATATCACAAAAGACTTCCACCGATTTGCTCCGCAAGTTGCATGATAAAACCTTCAATTCAATCGCCAAGTACAAGATATCTCCATCATTGGGATGAAAAGCTAGCACTAAGGGAAGAGGATATTTCTGTTGTACATGTTCAGTGAGCCATGGAGATTTTTTTGAGACCAATTGGTTGACAGAAACTTCATGTTCCAAGTACCATTTGCCTCCGCCTTCATTATCATAGTCCTTGAGCTCCCAAATACGCAAAATGCTACTGAAACGAGTATAGAACATTGAAATCTGACATATTCTCAGGCACCCTCGACACACTCCAAAACAATCAGTTTCTTTGTCTAACTCCCATCCTATAGGCTGCTCAAAGGAACGACAACATCTAGTGTTGTACGGATCAATCCCAAGAAGACGGCCACTATTACTGCACCAAAAAAGCAAGCTTTTATAAGGAACAGCGCAAAGTGCGAAGTGAGTCAATTCAAATCCCTCTGGATCTAGACACACCACCATTGACTCGCTCCATTCCCAGGTGTTGGATGAGAATATGTATACCTTGAATTCCCTTAACTTGTCATGAAAATAAGGAATGAGCACCACGGTGTAACTGAGTTGCTTCTTGTTGTAGTCATAGCTGCAAATTAACCCAGCCTGAATCCATGAACGATGATAAGGTAGAGTGATGGGAGGGAGCGCGACACATTGCCTAGTGATTGGATTTATCACATAGTAAACGCTCATAGGACTAGGCTCTTCATCATCTTTTGCGCGCCATAAGAGCAAGTCGTTGCAAGAAGCTTCAAGCCAAAGATGCTCACTCTTTCTGTGTACATAGGCAGCAAGAGATTTCAATTCGGGTTCCTCTGAATTGGTTGTGAGGACACGAGTTATTGACTGATCATCTTTGCACTCGAAGAGCAATGTAAAGGGCTGAAGGTTTGTATGAAGGTGGCTAACATAGCGGTGTGTGAAATAAGGAGTGGAGATTAAAGCGCACCAGCGATTTGATACACATTTGCATTGAATTACGGATTGTAAAGGCAGGTGAAGCAGAATTTCTAACAATAGACCATCTGGGAGATTGTCCAAACTCATTGATCTTCTGCGTTTGCGTTTGCCTCGGAGTTTTTGAGAACATTGCAACAGATCCATTAGACGCATTGCAAATTTTACATCCAAGCAATATAGGTGTAGCTGTCTATATGTTTAATATAATGGAAGAAAATAGATTTCTTAGACCAATCGGAATAGAATTCCTAATCCGTGTTGGAATGGAAAGCCGAAAGTTTTCAAATTAAATTTACATATATAATTAATTCCCCAAAAAAAAAAAAAAAAAAAAAAAAAACAGTGGATAAATATTATAAAAAAAAAAAAAAAAGACTTTGAGAATCGTAGCAATTGAGAATTGAGCTGTATCTGATTGTCATCATTGTACAGAGAGAGTAATAATAAAACCTGTACTCTAAAATGTAAGGTAGGGGATGTGAAACTAAGAAATCCTGACCGTTGATCTCAATATATTCAAAAACACAAACTTGGGTTGAAACCAAACTCCCAAAATTCACATTAATTACTGTGTTTTCCTCAGTTTTCTCAACAGACAAAGAAAGTGCAAACAGGATTCATTTCAACTAGCAACTTGATTAACTTGTTCTTTCCCTATTTATATCTAATAAAAATCCCCGCTAAAATGTTTTAGCCTCTTCACAAATCTATACTAATAGTTAATCTAATTTTAGATGAAATTATATTATTTGAACTAATAAGATAGAATGACTTTCATTAATGAACAATATTCACCAACCTTTTATTGTTCAAAATCATATATAATTGTCAATAGTCTTGTAACTTAGTAGAATTGTATTATCTTTTTTTTATGAGGTGACCAGATTTGAAAATGATAATGGATTTCAAAAAATGGGTTGTCTTGATCAATGAAATTTGTGTTGTTTCTTTAAAATTATTTTGTTGAAAAAGAAAATATAAAGAGCAGTAAGAATTTCCACATCTGCACCTTCAGCCATAATGACTGATTTTTTTTCATCTTTTTCTTTAAGAAGGCGGTAGCATCAATTTTTTTGCCTTGCTCAGTCTGTCAGAAGGTGGAGTTTACTTGGTTTAATTGATGTAGGAAGCTCCAATTGGATCTGTTGAGTTACATTGCAAGGATTGCACCTTAGTAAATTGCAAGGACATAGTCCCACTAAAATTGTGAGAGGAAAATCGTTCAAACACATAAAAGCTTTGGCTAACTGTTTTTTAATTAGAGTTGTACACTTTGACCTATAAAAGAAGGCAGACGGTCCATTTAGAACTATGACAAACAAGAATAAGGAAAGTGGAGGAGGGAATGGCATTGAAGAGAGCAACGTAAACATAACTCCAAATATGGATGCCATGCTGGAGATGCAACACGTTGACCAAATGGACGTCCCCATGCAAACTGGGCCCATTAACCAAAAGGCCAAGCCCACTTGGGTGAGATTACGCCGTATGGATTGTGGGCCGAAGGAAACAGAGGCTAGTGGAAAAATAAATGCCCTGGTGAAAAGGGTGGCTACGCAGATGTGGGATGAAGACGGTAAAAGAGACGATGAAGCACAACCTGGTAAGAGGGGCAAGGCAGAAGCACATGATGAAAACTCTAAGGAAATATCGGCGAGGGTGGACTACCGCCCTTGCCGGGAACAATGAAGATATTAAGCTGGAATTGCCAAGGGCTTGGAAACCCTTGGACAGTTTGAAACCTTCACAGTATTGTGAAGGACCAAGGACCCATGGTTTGTTTTTTAATGGAAACTAGACTAGACAAGGAGGGTTTGAAGGAATGGTGTGGTGATTTACTGTTTCAGAACTGTTTTGTGGTGAAGTATCCGAACACAGGTGGTGGGTTAGCATTACTTTGGAAGGATTATATTAAATTGGAAGTTGTCAACTATACGGCCAACCATATATTGGCCAAGGTAGTGGAAGAGGATGGCTCGACATGGTTCATAACCGAGTTTTATGGGTGGCCTAAAGCAGCTCAGAAGGCTAAGTCATGGTGTTTGCTTCGACATATTCGCACATTTGTGGATGGACCGTGGGTGTGTATTGGTGACTACAATGCAGCGCTAAACTCAACGGAAAAGCTAAGTAAGAGACCGGTCCAAGGCAGCCAAATGAATGCTTTCCGTGAGGCGTTGGAGCACTGCCATCTTGAGGATTTGGGTTTCAGGGGATATGAATACACTTGGAACAATAAACGGCCTGGTGAAGCAAATACAAGAATGCAGTTAGATAGGGCCACGGCTACTGCTGATTGGGGGCGAAGTTTCCGCTAAGCACAATTTACCACCTATCAACTCATGCCTCGGATCATCTACCCATCTTGCTACATGTTCAAAGTTCAAAAAAATGGCACAAAGGTCAGAAGGGATTCAAGTTCGAGGAAGCGTGGTTGTTGACAGAGGGGTGTGATGAGGTGATTAAAAATGCTTGGAGCAAAGATGGGGTAGGGGCTACGGGTTTGGAGTTGGCTAGGCAGAAAATAATGAGTTGTGCCATGGATTTACAAGCTTGGGGAGCTCCACATACTCATCCAGATGTGGAGGAAATAAAAAGACTCCAAAAACGTATTGAAGTATTGAACTCGGAAGCACTTGATGAGGAGAACAGAGCTGAATACTTGGAGACTAGCAAGCAACTTGATGCCTTGCTTCTTAAACAGGAGGTGTATTGGGCTTAAAGATCGCGGATCAACTGGATGAAACATGGAGACAAAAACATGAAATTTTTCCACTCAAAAGCATCTCAAAGACGAAGACGAAATTGGATCATGGGTATCAAAAATTCAGAGGAGGTGTGGGTGGAGGAGGAAGAGGATATTGCTAAGGTGGCTTTGGAATACTTTGAGAATTTATTTTAGGCAGGAGCATGTGATAGGACGTATGAGTGTTTAGATGCTGTGAATCCAAAGGCAAGTCCAAATATGCAGCAAATCTTATCACAAGAATTCAATGCGGAAGAAGTCAAAACAGCTTTATTTCAGATGGGACCAACAAAAGCGCCTAGATCCGATGGTATGAATGCTTCATTTTACCAAAAATTTTGGCATATTGTGGGTGATACGATGGTGAATGCTGTTCTGGATTATTTAAATTATGGTCATATGGTGCCTGAAATAAATTATACTCATATTGTCCTAATACCCAAAATAAAATCTCCCCAAAAAATTTCTAATTTTTGACCCATAAGCTTGTGTAATGTTATTTACAAAATTATCTCTAAGGTGTTAGCCAATAGATTGAAGCAGATTCTTCCTGATATTATTTCCCCAACCCAAAGTGCATTTGTACCAGGCCACCTCATCACTGATAATGTCTTAGTAGCTTATGAAACTCTACACACTATGCATGGGAGAAAAAAGGGAAAGAAGGGGTCCATGGCAATTAAACTAGATATCAGAAAGGCGTATGACCGAGTTGAATAGAATTTCCTACGTGGTATTATGGAGAAATTGGGCTTTCCGGAGACTTGGGTGGATAGAGTGATGGGTTGTGTAACTACAGCTCATTTTTCGGTTCTTATTAATGGTACACCTTATGGTAATTTTTCGCCGTCTAGAGGTCTCCGTCAAGGAGACCCTCTCTCACATTTTCTCTTTCTCTTATGTACAAAGGGCTTTACTTCACTCTTACAAAAATCAGAATTAGAGGGGCGGATTAAAGGAGTATCTGTGTGTAGAAGAGCTCCACGAATTACTAACCTTTTGTTTGTAAATGATTCACTTTTGTTTTGCCAGGCCAACAAGCAAGAAGTGAAAGAGGTTACAAAAATTCTAAAGTTGTATGCTAGTGCTTCAGGGCAATGTATCAACTTGGAGAAATCTTCAGTGTACTTCAGTGGCAATACTCCTATGGAACAGAAGAATTGGATAAAAGATGCACTGGGTGTCAAGGAAGTGGATCGTTTTAATACTTATTTGGGTTTGCCAATGTTGGTGGGTCGAGCAAAATATCATACATTCTCCTATATTAAAAATAGGGTTTGGAAAAAGCTCCAAGGATGGAAGGGTAAGATGCTTTCTAGAGCAGGGAAGGAAGTATTAATAAAGGTAGTGGCCTAATCTATCCCCACATACGCCATGGGTGTGTTCCAACTTCCCATAAGACTATGTGAGGAATTGGATGCAATGTGTGCCAGGTGTTGGTGGGGACAAGTGGGGGATGAAAGGAAAATTCATTGGAGGAGTTGGAGCAAACTCACTGAATCAAAGAAAATGGGGGAAATGGGTTTTCAGGACCTTCGATCCTTCAATTTAGCCATGTTGACAAAGCAGGGGTGGAGATTTATACAAGAACATGACTCACTGATGTACCAGTGCTTTAAGGCCAGATATTTCCCATGAAGTCAGTTTTTGGAAGCCTCGGACTCACCAAACAGCTCCTATGTGTGGAAAAGTATCATCGCAGCACAGCCGATTTTAAACAAAGGGTACTGTTGGAGGGCTAGTGATGGAGCTGAAATCAAGGTGTTATCTGACAAGTGGATCCCTAACCATCCAACAAATGGAGTGGTTCATCCTCTAGACAAGATAGGAAGAGAATGGCATGTTTCTGAACTTATTGACTCAGACCTGAAATGGTGGAGAAGAGATTTTATCTTGGCGCACTTTCACAAGGATGATGCGGAGGCTATATTGCGATTACCATTGAGTCACAGACATGTCCCAGATGCCATAGTTTGGTTATACAATAAAAAGTGAGTATACTCTGTAAAATCTGGCTATCATATGGCGAGACAAGTCTTCAAAACAGAGGATTGGCCGATTGGTTGTCAGGTATGGCCTAAACTATGGAAGCTTCAAGTGCCAAACAAAATAAAATTATTTGCGTGGAGAGCTTGCCACAATATATTGCCCACACGCAATAATTTGCTGCGGAGGAAAATTGTTGCGAAGGATGTTTGTGTGCTCTATTCAAGGGAGGCCGAAACAGGGATCCATGCCTTGTGGGAATGTGCTGTAGCAAAAGCTGTATGGTCGGGTAGTATGATCAGAATACAAAAGTGCAATCAAGGGCAGCAGGATGTACTCCATTTATTTCAAGAGTTGTTGGGTAAACTCTCCACAGCTGAGTTCGAGTTATTTGTCGTTTAAACTTGGATTATTTGGAACCAAAGGAACACGGTGGTTTTTGGTGGTTAGCTGAAGGACCCGAAGTGATTAAACAAACAGGCAAAAGAATTTTTGGATGATTTTCATCAAGCACAGGGTCAACTACGGATTCCTATAAGTTGTCCAGGTGACTCTGTTTGGCATCCTCCTCTGGATTCTACTTTCAAGATGAACTATGACGCTGCAGTCTTCTCCGAGTTGAGTTGCTCAGGTGTTGGGGCAATGATTTGGAATGAGAAGGGCGAGGTCATGGCTGCAATGTCAGCAAGAGGTCCACATGTAGTTGACAGTTCTGCGGCAGAAGTAATAGTATGTAGAAGAGAATTGGAGTTCGCGTGCGAGGCAGGATTCACAGACTTGGTGGTGGAGGGGGATAATCTCAGTGTGATGAAATCGCTCGCTGCATCAGAGATAGACCATTCATGGCTGGGTCATATCATCCAAGATATCAAATGGCTCACACGGAGTTTTCAAAAGGTGTCGTTCAGCTACATGAGGAGAGCAGCTAATTCTGTGGCGCATGGGCTAGCGAGATATGCAAAATATGTACACGAAGACATGTATTGGATAAAGGACAATCCTCCACCTATGTTAGAAACGAGTCCAAATCTTCTGTCCCACTTTTCCTGCTCCACTTTATACTCCACCAATAAAAACTTGTCACGTGTTCATCTAATTAATTAAATACTATTATTATTGACTTATTAATACTACAATTATTAATTAATAGTAGTATTTAATTAACTAAGTGAACACGTAGTAAGTTTTTATTGGTGGAGTACAGAGTGGAGCAGGAAAAGTGGGACAGAAGATTTGGACTCGTTAGAAGCACTATATTATGATGTTTCACAATTAAATAAATGAAAGTCTATTTCGTTTTCAAAAAAAAAAAAAAAAAAAATCTCTCAATGATACCAAATTGCCATTAAAACACAATTAATATGTTCCAAAATAATAATTTTTTATTTAGGTGTTATCATTTTATATTTGATAGTTATTATACCAATACAATTTATTCTTTTTGTTATTATAATAATTATTTATTTCATTACTGTTTGTAAGATAAAATATACTACTATATTTTATAAGTTTATAATAAAACCGCGCAACGCAAAAAAGTAGCATTTATTGTTGCTACACTCCTGTTAAGTCATATCAACAACCATGTCATCGTTTTCTTTCCATCATTTTAAATATATATATATATATATATATATATATATATATGCAATAAATTTTGCTACTTATTTTCTACATATTCTTTTCTCTTTCAAACTTTTCTTCTCCCTATTCTAAAAAAAAAAAAATAAATAACTCATTTCCCCTCCATCTTTGTCTTTTTATCTCTCCCACTACTCTCTACTCTACTGTTACACTTCCATCATTCTTATCTCTTTTATATATTTTGACTCTTCTTCTTTCCATTTTAAATTTGATATCATTTCTCTCATTCAGTCCATATTTTTCCTACACAAAAATTGTGAATACTCTCTCTCTCTCTCTCTCTCTCTCTCTCTCTCTCTCTCTCTCTACTTTCTTTTGGTGGATTTCTGTTCTTTCTTATAACTCTATTTAAGGTTTTTGGTTTTTTCTAATATGTGTTTTGGTATTATTTTTTTTTTAATAAATAATTTCGCATCACAAAATCATTTCTCTCCTTTTTATAGCTTTGGTTGAGTTTTGGTTTGAGTTAATACTTAGTTTTTATTTTGGAAATTGGAATTTGAGTTATATCAAAACACAATCTACATGACCACGAATTTGAATATGCCTACTAATTGTTTGAGTAATAAATTATATAAAGTCTATATTATATTCCTTTGGTTTCATCTTAATTTTGGTTAAGTTAATGCTGTAATTTTGTAATGAGTTTTAATTATCATGATAATCTCACTATTTCTTAAGAAATGAGAAATTTGAATAATAAATTTGAACTTATAAAGTTTAATTGTATATTAGGAAAATATAACACACTGCAATAGAAATTAGAAGAATATTAGTTCTATATTTTGTAATTTTGTAGAGTTAAAAAGATTTTTAAAAAAATACTTATAGAAATATATATTTTTTTAAATATACAACACTTCAATTATTTATTACTTTTTATATATTACACCCATTACATAATATTTATATATTCTCATGCATCATGTGGGTTTGCGGCTAGTTACATTATAAAACATATCTTCAAATTTAAATTCTATAACAACTAAGCCACATCCAAATTCAATCTTAATATTCAACTCATATTTTAATACAAGTATTCATAATTTCCAGTGGCATAATGAAAATGTTAGTAATAAAATAATGGGGTTTAATTTTTCAAAGAAATCTTAATTTTGGGAGATTTTAAAATGGAATACAAGGAGAAGTCCATACATAAGTGGAGAGAAAGGAATGACTGTATATATTAGGGGTACATATATTGTAAGTTCAAGGTTGATTACTGATGAGTCAGAAATTTACGATCATCATTAAGCCGAAACTGTCATTAACCAAGAGACGATGCTACACATTTATTACGCTTATTGATGACAAAGCGTAACGGATGGAGCAACGGTCACAAGATGAGCAGTGAACTTCAGACAAGGATTTTGTAACACACTAGCCATTAAGCATAAATACAGCGATTCATTGCCCATTAATGAGGCACACAACTATAAAAGAAAAGGCAACAGAAATAAAAGGTACACACAAATACTCTACGAAAATCACTTTCTAGTCTGTTCTCTCTAGAATCCTTTTCCCTTACTGACATAAGCATTGGAGGAAGTTTGGCTAACACCACACCGGTGTGTTACTCTTCCACTCAGTTCATTTTGCAAGTTTTTCTTCCAACAGAGACGACCCCAATCACAACTTCATCCATCCGCTAGAATCCTTTTCCCTTACTGACATAAGCATTGGAGGAAGTTTGGCTAACACCACACCGGTGTGTTACTCTTCCACTCAGTTCATTTTGCAAGTTTTTCTTCCAACAGAGACGACCCCAATCACAACTTCATCCATCCGCTACGACAAGGAGCTCAACTGTTGATTTTTTGCATCATCAATTACCAAATAGAAAGTTTGATCATGGGAGTTGGAGTTGTGTTTCTCTGCTAGGAAAGTTGTTATGCCATGTAATATCCATATATTGTTGAATGTAAAACTAAAACAAGTGATCACCAATGCCATCAGTTAAAGAAACACACTTCATTATGTAGAGAAAATTAGTGTTAAGAACCACAAGATCTATTAGATGATGGGATGATCAAATACTAACAATAATAAGATAAATCAACAATAAATAGCATGAACGCAATCACAAAACACAATATATGGCGTGTTACTCTTCCACTCAATTCATTTTGCAGGTTTTTCCTCCAACAGAGACGACCCCAATCACAGCTTCGTCCGTCCGCTACGACGAGGAGCTCAATTGTTGATTTTTTGTATCATCAATTACCAAATGGAAAGTCTGATCATTGGAGTTGGAGTTGTGTTTCTCTGCTAGGAAAGTTGTTATGCCATGTAATATCCATATATTGTTGAATGTAAACCTAAAACAAGTGATCACCAATGCCATCAGTTAAAGAAACACACTTCATTATGTAGAGAAAATAAGTGTTAAGAACCACAAGATTAGATGATGGGATGATCAAATACTAACAATAATTAGATAAATCAACAATAATAGCATGAACGCAATCACAAAACACAAAACCCAAAGCTGAAGATGCTAACAAGCAACACAATCGATTAGGTGGCATTAATTATGGAATGGGAGTTGGCCAACATGGTAGGACAAAGTTGATGATAGTGCACTTATCTTCATAGCCGTGAGGAATATCACAAAATACTTTTATTGTTTTGCACCTTAAATTGCATAATGCAACCTTCATTTCAATATATCACCAAATACAAGATATCTCCATCTTTAGGATGAAAAGCTAGTTTTGTGACAAGGGGAAATTTCTGTGGGACATATTGTGTGAGCCAAGGAGATTTTACTTTTTTGAAACCAATTGGTTGAAAAACACTTCGTGCTCCAATAACCATTTGCCTTCACCTTCATTGTTACAGTCCTTGAACTCCCACACTCGTAAGACGCGGACAAAATTGCCCTTTGCCCTTTTCGGGCAAATTATATAGCTTTATACCTCCTTTCCCAAACTAATTAGGAAAATGCCCCTCTTTTAAAACTCAATTTGTGATAAATCGAGTTAGGCCCTATAGTGGCGTTTTTAAAGAGCCTATAGTGACGTTTTAAGGAGTTATAGTGACGTTTTTTAACTCGACTTCAATGAAATCGAGTTATAGGCAATGAAATCAACCTATAGTGGCGTTTTTTTTTTTACCTATAACTTGATTTCAATGAAATCGAGTTAAAAAAATGTCACTATAAGTTCTTAAAACGTAATTATAGGCTCCTTAAAACTCCACTATAAGGCTCCAGAATTTTTTTTTTTTAATTTTTTCACTCGATTTATCACAAATCGAGTTTTAAAAGAGGGGCATTTCTTTAATTAATTTGGGAAGGGGGGCATAAGGCTATATAATTTGCTCGAAAAGGGCAAAGGGCAATTTTGTCCCGTAAAACACTACCTAAACGAAACCACAATGAAATTTGACATCCTCAGGCACCCCTGACACACTCCAACTCAATCAGTTCATATGACTTAAATTCTATAGGCTTCTCAAACAATGGACAAGATCCGAAGTTGTACAAATCAAACTCGAGAAGACATGACGTGCATTGATTTGATCATAACATATGTGCTTGCAAGCTTGAAATTGCATGATATAGTGATTGATACATATACACGTTTCATGCCAACTCAAGAATGTAAATATCATTATGATAAAATAAAAATGCAAATATTTATTTTTTTATGTGTAGACCTTGGATCCACAAATATTGAAAACACAAGAACCTAACTATTATATACAAAATGTGAAAACACTATTTTGTTTCCCACATTCGGTGGTCAAAGTCAATTTGGTTCTTATATTTTGGTAGCAATCAATTTGGTCCCTATTTATTTCAACTTACAATCAATTTGGTTCCTACCGTTAACTAACTAACAAAAAATACAATGTGACAAATGGTGTGAACTAAAAGGCTTATGTGGCATGTAAATATGACAAGTTTCACCCAACCATAACCAGCCACATCAATTAAAAATCCAAGTCACGTCCATGTTAGAAAAGTTAACTAATCTAGTTTTTCTCAATCCCGGCGATTCCTCTGTTACTCCTCATCTTGATCTCCCCCTCACACCCCCTTCGCTAGTGGCAGCTTCAGGAATTTATTTAAGGTGGTCATTAAAAAACTTAAATTTAATGAAATTAAAAAAAAAAAAAAAAAAGCAAATACATAAAATTTTAAAATTTTCATTCACAAGTTTTCATATTTTAAAATCGTTGTATGATAGCTTCACTATCAATGTTATCAGTTACATCATTTTCAATTAAGACAACCAAGCAATTATTAAACTACTGATTTCCCATTCAATTACCAACATATTGCCTAAATAAGTAATAATATAAACACCTATAAAAAAATAAAATAAAAAAGTAACAATATAAACAAAATGCATTTTTTTTTTAATGTATCACATAAATCCAACAAATTATGACTAAAAACTGAAGCAAGCACTAACAAACTAGTTATTTGAAAATGTCCATTTTTTTTTAAATAGCAATTTTAAAATATTCCCTTTAAAAATACAATTTAAAAAAATCACAATTAAATGTTTGATTTGTGCTTTTAGGCTAATTTTTTTGTTTGGGCAATATTTGAAAAATGCTACGTCCATAACATTTTTGCAACACTTTTATAGTAAAGTCTAGATAGTAAGTTTTTACTGGTTTTAATTTGAATCTATCATTAAAATTATTTTCTCATCCACCAGTAACAACTTGCTACTTCGTATTTGTGGGGCCCTAATTGCACTAGCCACACCAGCCCACCACATAGGGCCCAAGGCCCGCGCCGAGGATAATGCTGAGCCGAGTACAATGTGATAGAGCCCAGGTCACCCAAGGGCCTTGCCGAGGATGACACATCCTCGGCACACCGACTTTTGATAAAGGGAAAACATCCCTCGTCCATTGAACCTATCCCACCAACGTTCTGGCCGTTTTAATGGTGATGTGACCAGCAAGCCCAGTTGCCTCGATTACTACAACTAATAGAAAGTCTGCAAAGGCGGCTAAGACCTAACATAAAGCCTGTAAAATACAGATGACGTGACAAACTCCTGTACATAGAGTCCAGACAATTGACAAGTGGATGGCGAAGATTAACAAAAACGAGACGATATATCCAATAGGGCTCCCAGCATAAAATGGGGGACTCGAAGAAGATAAGTTCGAAGAAAAATAGATCCTCGGCCTGAGCCGAGGACAAAAACACATCGCAAACACTTAGCCAAATTCCTAATATTCCTAGGAAGTTCATGTCATCCATTATTTTGTTATAAACTTTACACCAGCCGTTGTTTACTTCGGTGAGGCCAAACCCTTAAACCCATTTCTCTATAAATTTTATTGTCCAGGGTCCACTACATTTTGAGTCCCTACAGTATTTATTATGAAAGTGTTGTAAAAATGTTGTGAACATAGCATTTCTCGCTATTTTTTTGTTCAACATTCAACGAACTAAAATTTTGAAGAGGTTGAATTGTATTTTTAATGAGCACACATTTTTATTTAGGATGATTAAGGTTTTTTTTTTTTTTTTTTTTTTTTTTTTTTTTTTTTTTTTTTTTTTTTTTTTTAAGGTGGTCAATGACTCACGTTAATTTAAAATTCAATTTTTTTTAAAAGATATTTTTATAAAAAAATTCAAGTCAAGCTGGTCATGTAACCACCCTAAGTAACACTTGGTGCTGGTGGTGACAGAGGATGATGAAGATCGGATGAAAAGAATGGAGAGACAAGGGAAAGTAGTGTTGGATGTCTAATGGAGAGAATGAATGGTTTCATGAAATTTGCTAACGTGGATATGACTTGAATTTTTAATTGATATGGCTGATTTTGGTTGGGCCAAACGTGTTATGGTGCATACCATTAATTTGCCATATAGACATTTTCCATTAGTAAGTTAATAGTATGAACCAAATTGATTGCAATTTGAAAATAATAAAGACTAAATTATTTATTTATTTTTTTTTTTTGATAAGAAAGACTGAAACACTTTTATTAAGGATTAGAGAAATTTGTTACATCATGGATAAGAGCTTGCTCATGAAAGCAAGGTGTCTCTTCAATCCAGGCAGTGAAATCAGAAACGCCAATCGCGTGTTTTTCTAATAAGTGGGTGGCTCCCTATCTCCTGACGTGAGAAAATTCTACCTTATGGAACTCCCCACACAACTCCTGCATTCCTTGAACGATTGCAGACACAGAGGAGGGGGGTTTTGATTCATCACTCAAGGCTCAGTGGATCATAAGCGAGTCTCCTTCAATGACAAACTCTTGGATGCCTATGTCCTTTGCAAAAATCAAGCCTATTTCGTACGCCATTGCCTCTGCCTCCACAGCACCCAACAGTGCATCAATCCTCTTGCTCATTGCAGCCTCTAATATGCCCCTATCGTCTTTGACAATCACGCCAATGCCCACTGCTTTGTGTTGCACAAAAATAGCGCCATCGACATTGACTTTGAAGACATTCCCATATGGAGGGACCCATACAGCTCGAGCTTCAGCCAACGTTTCTTTGGTAACCAAGCAATCCGTGGTAGCTCAGTATTCCTCCAAGTAGTTTATAGCCCAGTAGACCACCTCCCTACTTGTTCTTCCCTTCCCACCTGAACGTATCACATTTCGATTATTCCACATGGCCCAAGCGATACAGACTACCTTAGCCACCATTTCTTCGTCGACACGGTCCCCTACTATCAAATCCCACGGCACCTCAATGAACGATTGCACTCCATTTCAGCATGGCAACACAGCTAGTTTTGACCATGACTAGACCTCTCTAGTTCGTGGGCACGTCCAAAAAAAGTGACCTGTCGTCTCGGCATCCATTCGGCATACATCACATATCTAGTCTTGCACCACATTCCGTCACTTAAGGCTAACTTTAGTGGGGAGGAGATCCTTGCATACACGCCATGCGAAATGACGTATTTTGTGTGGTAAAGGTAGGCCCCATAACCTCCTCCAGAAAAGTCTAATCTTGCTGTTGTCCGAGCTTGCACCATGGTCCCCGAATTTGGAAAGGCGCACTGCTACACCATAGGCACACTTAACACTGTATTTGCCAGTGGGTGCTTCTGCCCATATTAATTTATCTGGAGGAAGGCGAGAACTTATGGGAATACCTTTTATCAACTTTGCTTCAAAAGGCATAAACAAGGCGTCAATTACATTATTCTTCCAAGTTGCTGTGGCTTGGTCAATCAGTTCATTAACTTTTGTGTCTTGGTGTAAAAACAACCTGGGTGAGGCAACTTTGTACGTGGAGAAAGAAGGTAACCATTTGTCACCCCAAACATGAATGCTACTGCCATTTCCCACTCTCCACCTTGCCCCCACTCTCACCAAGTGTTGTGTAGACATAACATAGCGCCACAAATAAGAAGGGTTGTTACCAAGTGAAGCTTTAATGAATTCACACCAAGGAAAATATCTAGCCTTAAGCACCAGGTACACCGGAGAGTTTGGGTTGGTTTGGAGTCTCCAACCTTGCTTGGCTAAAAGGGCCATATTGAAATATTTGAGTTGTTTAAGACCCATACCACCACAACTTTTTGGCGCACACAGCATCTCCCAACTAAGCCAAGCTATTCTCTTCTCTTCCTTCTGTTGACCCCACCAAAAGTTCCTTATCATGCTTGTCACTTCTTCGCATAGTGAATCCGGTAATCTGAAGCAGCTCATGGTATACGTTGGAATAGCTTGTGCCACCGCCTTAATGAGTACCTCCTTTCCTGCCTTTGAGAGCAGCTTTTCCTTCCATCCCGCCAGTTTTCTATAAAGCTTCTCTTTAATCTCATTGAAAGTATTCCTTTTGTTCTTTCACACCAGCGAAGGCAAACCAAAATATTTCTCATGTTGCTTTATAACTTGTGCACCAAATCTTTGCTTTATCTCCTCTTGGATTGTAGTAGGGGTGTTTTTACTGAAAAATAGTGACATTTTGGCCCGGTTAAGCTGTTGGCCCGATGCTTTCTCATAAACTCCTAGGATTCTTTGAAGGGCATCACATTCTACAAGAGAAGCCTTGCAAAAGATCAAATTGTCGTCTGCAAAGAAAAGGTGTGATAACTTTGGGCCACCACGACACATAGCAACACCTACCATTACTCCATTTGCAACTGAGGTCTGGATCATTGCTAAGAGACCCTCTACACATAAAATAAAGAGATAGGGTGATAAAGGGTTTCCTTGACGGATTCCCCTAAATGGAATGATATTACCCCTAGGCACCCCATTAATCTTTACAGAGTACGTAACAGTTGTGACACACTGCATAATGAGCTTCCTCCATTTTTCATCAAAACCCAGCTTTTCCATCATTTTATCCAAGCAGACCCACTCCACCCTATCATATGTCTTTCAGAGCCATCTCCCCAACCTTCCCCCCTTTTTTCTGACTAAAATGTAGAAATCAAATTGACTATGACTCTAAAATATAGGGACTAAAATAGTATTTTCGCCTATATAAAACTAATCAAAATTGTATTAAAAATAGGCAAATTTTATTTTTATTTTTACTAATGGCCGCCCAAATTTAGGGCACAGTAGCACCTATCTGTGCAGAAACACTGTCCTAAATGTAATATTTAAGCAACATTTTCAATGTTGAATTGGTAAGAGTATCGAGGTTCTACAACACTATGTATAGAAACATATAACAAATTGTACTAGGAAAAGAAGTTAACAAATGAAATACTAGAGCACCTTTTAAAGACTACATAATGTGCAACACTATATCAATTCTTCATTAACTTACCAATTTGTTAAAGGCTAACCAAATCAATGTGCTTCCATTGACAAATGGGGCAAGAAGAAGATTTTTTTTTTTTAATCACATTATAATTATATAGAAATAGTTAACTTTCTAGTTTTGTTTGTGGTGTAATTGTCCAAATATTATTTACTGCTACAATTAAACTTCTAGAGATCAAAATATTATTTTTTTTACTACCATATTTCCATCCAGATCTTTTATCATATCCATAAGCCAAAGGATCGTAGTTGTCACTGCTAAGGAAAATTTTATTTTCAAAAAGTTCCAAAGATTAAATATTGGACACTTAACTGTAACACTATAAAATGACTAATGAACTCTAACTCAAAAGACGCTTTGGTTTCCCATAGGATAAGTAAAAGACGAGGTCATGAGTCCTGAATTGACATTTAGGTTCCAATTTAATATAGTAATCTTTCGTTGATGCCCTGTAAAGGCATATACCACATTCATAAAAAGATACTGAATTTCATGATAACCAAACTATCGTGTTACTTTTGTACTGTCTATAATGCAAAGTAAGCATCCTATCTTCTAGTTAATGGACAAAGATGCAATTTCCTTTAGTTGATAGGTATTCGAACTACACTGATCTAAATTGGTTTCTAATTCAATGTTAATATAGTTCAAGAAAAATATATGTTTTTTCTTTTTTCCTTCTAATTACTGATTACCAAGAAAGTCAATACCGTACCAGAGGTTGTAACGGTTTGGCTAGCGGTACAATATATTTCGGATACCGATCAATACCGGTATACCGTTTCGGGATTACCGCTAATATATATATATATATATATATATAATTTTAAAATGATAAATTTATGTCACTCATCTAATCAATAACAACAATAATAATATATACTTTAGAGAAACCAACAAGTTCATAAAAATAAAATAAAAAATAAAAAATAAAAAAAGAAAAGAAAGAGAAACCAACAACGTAAATATATTTTAGTGTGTAACATTGTAGTTATACAATAAACTATATATATATATATATATATATATAGATATATATCCCTCTACGTGACTGTGGGTGGGTGAGTACTGAAGTGGTAAGTTAAAAACAAGTCTCAACAATTTACTTAACATTAATAATAATAATATCAGAGACAAAGTCCCATCACATTTCAAATTAGTGTCAGATTTTCACATGGGCTTGAGGTCTTGAGCAGATAAAGAGAGGGAAAACTGGAGAGGGAAGGGTAAAAGCAAAAAGTAAGAATAATAAAGGAGAGGAGACGACCACAGGTGAACTGATTGGTGAGAAGAAGAAGCTTAAGAAGCTTGCGTGATCAACAACGGCAACAAATGGTGTTCCGGTGCTGCTTCTTACTTTAATTGCTTCTTCTTCCTCTTTTTCTTCTTCTTGTCAGCCTTCCCCTCTCTCTCTTTTCTTAAAAGTTTACAAACAAATCAAAAATTTTTGCTTCGGTCCAAAATGCAATTACTGGTCGGAATCTGGTATTTATCCCAGTACGGCTGAAACAGCTTTGGTATGGCCAGTATTAAATCCGGTACAAAATGAGAGTGTACAAGTACTAGTGAAGGTGCCGAAACGAAAAATTTCGGCCGTACCAACGGGTACGGTACGGTACGGTACAGTACAAAACTGACTTCCTTGCTGATTACGGCTTGGTTCAACTTCAAGGAATTTTGGAACTTTGGAGAAAAAAAATATAAGAGAGAAGAGAAAGGGGTCATGAGTAGTTTCAAGGAATTGAACGCCTATAAGACACCCTTTGTGAGTACAAATTTCATTCATCACACTATTTATTAAATGAATTGCATGATGTTGATTATACCTTTGAGCAAAATAAATAAATAAATATATATATATATATATATATGTGTGTGTGTGTGTATTTATTAGGTATGTATGTATAATTTTTATTTAAATAAATTATTCAAATTCTCCATTCTCTTAAAATAGATTATTATGATAATCAAAACTTATAACAAACTTATACTAAACATGTATAATTTATTCTCTAAATTTTATTGTAGATAATTTGTTCCCCCTAAAAATTAAACAATTTCAAAAAGTAATTTTCATTATTCTATTTTTACAAACATATAATTTTATCATTTTTTATGTTTTTGATTGAAATTATTCTTTTATGAAATGATCCATATTCTTATAACTATTGTTATTATACATTATATTTTCCTAATTTCTTTTGGTACAATTAAATTTTTTAAGTTTCAAGGTTATTAATCTGTTAGGTTCTAAAGATTTAGGTTTAAATGTTTAGAATCATGCTTTTATTTTGTTGGCAAACCGAGAACAAAACATGTCTAGTCTAAGTCTTTAGGCAATGCTTAAAAGTGGTTGTTTCAAGGTTCAAGTCTAGCTAATTTCAAAAAAAGAAAGTGTGGTTCTGTCTTGCTCGACCAATCGAAAATCGCAGGTCTAGTTTTTCTGTAGAATTTTTAAATAGGCCCAAGCCTGCGAAAATGTTTAGGATTTCATCTAAACTTCTCCACATATAAAAGGGAAACCCTAGCCACATTTTGAGGACTTTTGGAAGACTTGTGTGTTACTCTTTGTGAGATCTGAGAGGTTTTGTACCTTCTAACTACATAAAAATTTACCGGAGCAAGAACTACAATCAAGCGTTGATAGAACATAGTTGCTGCATCAAGATCATTACTGATGGTGATCTGAAACCTTTGAGTGAGATCTCAAACTCACAAGCAAGGCGGCTTGTGTTGGTGTATATCCAAAAAGAGAAGGAGTCCTTGGATTCAGAGCTTGCACATGGTCGTGTCCGTAAGTTACTACTAGAGGTAGCAATAGATTTAGGGTTAAATCTGATTGTAAAAACTTCAATTCTCTTATAGTAGATTTGTTTTTACCTTGAGGATAGTTTGGTCAAACCCTCCCCAGGTTTTTACCTTGAAACGATTCGTTTCATTGGTTTTTCTAGATCATCATATCATGATGTTATTTACTTTTACGCATTTGTGCATGATATGATATATACTTGTTTAACCTAGATTTGAATAATAAACCTAAGTAATCACTTGGTTAATATAGTAGGTTAAACAATCTGGTTTAATTGATCTACACGAACAAACATAATCAAATTCTCATTCTCTTAAGGAGATTATTATGATAACCAAAACTTATCATTTAATTACAATTGATATTACTTAAATAATTAATAGTACTCTCAACCCAAACTTGTATTTTGCCATGCTTAAGTAGGTACACCAAATTGGACCGAAGTGGTCTGAAATGGACTGAAAAATACAACACCTAAATGTATGAACCCAGAATAGAGTTTTAAAAATCACCATGATCCATCAATATAGAGTAGCAAAAAAGAATATAAAAAAAATTAAGAGAGAGAAAGAGAGAGAGAGAGAGAGAGAGAGAGAGAGAGAGAGAGAATAACCACTTTTCAAGAGAGAATGTGAGAGAATAATGAGAAATTTATAGACAATATGAGAAGAAAAAGTAAAAAGTAAAAATATTGTAACAAACACCAAATTATTCCAAGTCATGTTATGTTATGTAATAAATAAAATTATATTCTTATATACTATCTATATATATAATGCAATAGGATAACATCTATGAAATCAAAGAGAAGAAAAAAATATAACAACTTAAAAAAACAACACTTAATCACATCAACCTAAAGTAGAGTTCTAAATAATACAAAAATTCATCAACTTAAAGAAGAGATGCAAGAAAAAAAAAATGCAACTAACAAAACAACTTTTGTGATATCTGATCAAGATTCTGAGAAATCCTAAATAAATCGGCAAGAGATCTTACTGAAAAACAAACTAAGATACAACTTATTTAAATTATTAAATTATTGTAAAACTATTGATCATAATATATATTAAATTCCTCATATGCAAATTGATATTGGAGAATGAATCCCACATGATCTAGAGAAAATTTTAGGAATAAATACATTTTCTTACTTCATTTGAATGAATGCAATCTAAGAATTGGTTTTGAAAATTACACAGTAAAAGTTGGATCCCATAACTAATTGATGCACACAACTATGACAGGTGTTACAATCTTCAATCTACTTAGAATGATATGGACAAATAATACTACTAGGCAAATAGTAATTTTTCCATGACATAACACATCTAACATTTGTCAATATATTTAATAATAGAATAAAATCATTTATTTGAATTGATTCTAAATTAATGGTCTGTTACTAACATTTTGTACTTAATATTCTTAACAAAATTTTAAAGGAAGAGGAGAGAGAGAGAGAGAGAGAGAAAGAGATGGAAGTTTGTGGTGCAACTGATCATAGAAAAAAACCTTTGCCATACTTAAATCATTACCATAATATATTTATTATTATAATTATTACAATAGGAGATCCACGTTTAAGGTGCAAACCAAACAGGAAAAAGAAAAATGTCATACTTAAATCATTACCATAATTATATTTGTTGTTATAAAATTACAATTAAAAGAAATATGGATAAAAAAATTATAAAAATAAATAAATAAATAAATAAATAAAAGCACCCACCAAATCTCTTTATTTTTTTTAGAATCAACACCCACCATTTGCTTTTTCTTTTTTTTGGTTAAAGCACCCACCATTTTCGATTCTTGTAACCCATGTTTTTTTTTTTTTAAGACACCACAACTCCACTCAAAAGTCATTGTAACTTTTAAGGGATGGTGGGGCAAGTATTGGGTTATCATATGAACTTGAGTAATTTTCTAATCTATCTATCTACCTATCTATAATCTATATCTATATCTATATATATCTAAAAGCTAAAGTGTAGCATTTATTGTTGCTACGCTCCTGTTGAGCCATATCAGCAGTCATATCATCTACCTACTTCTTATTTTTCTCCACAACTTTCAATCATAATTTTCCTTTTACCTTTTCATCTCTCCACTACTCTCAACCTTAATGTCACTCTTCATCTATCTCTTCATTTTCCTTTTATTTTGGCTCTTCATATCCCCATTCTATTGCTATAAATATGTCATTCTCTCTCTCATTTTATACATATATTTTCACATGAAAAAGGTTATTACTCTCTCTCTCTCTCTCTCTCTCTCTCTCTCTCTCTCTCTATATATATATATATATATATATTATCTAATCTTTTTTGCAACTTTACTTTAGGTTGATGAGTCATTGTATTTTTTTATAATACTATTTTGGGTTAATACAATTTGGTAGTGTGTTTGATTTTTTTTAATTTTCCATCACAACTCTTCTCTCTCCTTCTTATAGCTTTTGTTTGATCTTTTTTTTTTTTTTTTGACATAATACTTAGTTATTTTGGAAGTAAGATTTTGAATTTATATCAAAATACAATCTTGGCTATGTATTTGAATGTCTCTATCAACTATTAAAACCACCCAAGATGAATATGTATAGACAATATTTTTGTTTTAATTTTTCATTGATTTATTATTTATTTATAACATCAAAATTAAAGTAGATGAATATGTAAAGTTAAAACTATCTAAGATGAATTTGTAAACTCAATATATTTATATATTTAATATTGTCAAAAAATTTAAAGTAAAAATAAATAATAAAAAGATTAATGATGTGACCAATGATGTGGCAGAGGAGAAGGCTCAACAGGAGTGTAGTAAAAAAATAAATTTTAATAACTGAAGGTGTATGTAGTAAAAAAAAGGGAAAATTACACTTTACTACCCTAAACTATACACCGGATTACACTTTGCACCCTAAACTTTTTGAATGAACATTTTGCACCCTAAAATATGACATTTGTTACACTTCCCACCCTAACATTAAGTTTAGGGTTACTATGGACGGAATGCTCAATCACATGACTCCCACGTGACTATTGCTTAAGTGTCACCAAGTCAAAAGACCCAAATGCCCTCTTCCAAGTCCAAAGACCCAAGTTCCTCCAAAAAGAAAAAAAGTCCAAAGACCCAAAAGACGTTACACGAATTCTCAGTATTAGTCCTTCCCTCTCACTCACGATTTGGTGTTTTGGGTCTCTCCATGCACCGATCCACACAAATCGGTAGACAGGGACGGACCCACATTGAGCCCAAAAGGGGCTCGGGCCCCCCTAGGCCCAAAAAAAAAAATTTTGAGCAAGTAAAATTTTCAAAAAACAAAATAAAAAGGGCTTGGGCCCCCCTTAGTTTTTAGCTCGGGCCCCCTCCCAAAAATCATGAACCCCTCCAGCCCATCATCCGGCCAGTCCAGGAACCCATGACTCATGTAAATCTATTAAAAAAAAAAACACTCATCTCTCAGCATTTAGCAGTCCAAAACCAAACAGAGAAAGCAAAAAAAAACGAAGAAAAAAAGAAAGGAAAGTGAGAGGCAAGACAAAGGATAGAGAGGCAAGACAGAGAGTGAGAGTCTGAGAGAAACCCACTCACCCACGCCGACGATGCCGCTGCCCATGCCCACACCTTGTCGCCGTGAGTCCGTGACACCTTGACGCTTGCGAGACAGAAAGACCCACTTGCCGGCAAGGCCCACGCTGGGTGGACTTGATCTTGCTACCTAGTACCCACGCCGGCAAGACCCCCTTGCCGCCACCACCGGTTACTTGATCTGCCCAGCCCAGCTTCGTTGCTCCAGCCTTCACAGTTCAAAGGTATTTACTCTTATCTTTTCCTTCAAAACCTAATATAATGTTTGTGATCTGAGAATCTGCAATTCACAGAAATTGTGCTTGTGCCTTGTGGACTTGTGGTGTTTCATGTTTGTGTTTTTACTGATGAGTGATGAACTGAACTGATGTTGATGATTGTGAATTGAATCTGTGCTGCCTGTGGTGTTTTTTTTTTTTTTTTTTTTTTTTTTGGCTTTTTGGCTTTGTGACTCTGTCACTCTGTATTTGTGACTCTCTCTCTTGTTTATATAGATAAGAGAGATAGAGAGAGAGAGAGAGAGAGTAGAGATTGTAGAGATTAGTTTTTTCTTTGTTGACTGGTAGTTGGGCAAATTAGGGACAAACAAGTGGAGTTGGGCAACGGGCAAGTACCCAAAAAAAATAAAAAGGTAAAGTTAAGAAAAGTTTTTGTTAGTAGTGCAGGGAATAAATTAATTTATAGTGTCAGTAGTGTGATTCATTAGGTTAGTGGGTCAGTGTCAAAAAGATGGAGACAATCCAAAGACATAAATAAAGGCAAAAAAAAAAAAAAAAATCATCTATTATAAAATATTGTCACACAAATTTAAGAAAATAACGGTGATTCTTATATGATTCTTATTTTATTTGTAAATCATGAAAAAATCAACTACAATGCATGATTTTTTCAAAAGAAAAGGTTCAAATTCTTTCGAAGTCAACGTGGGATTGCCAACAACTAATGTTGCTATTCCAATTCTAGAAAATGTGGAGGATGCTAGATGATTGTATAAAAAAACAATAGTGTTTCGTGTCTTTTGTTTTTGTTAGTAGATGATTGTATCTTAATATATTAAGAAACAATGATTTTTAGATATTTGTCTTGGTTGATAGTTTATTAATACTATATAGATGCATATTTGAAATTTTTTTTTTTCGCTTATCTCCGGCCCCCCCAACTTAAAATCCTAAGTCCGTCCCTGTCGGTAGAGATAGAGGATAGTGAATGACGGTGGCTGGGTGGCGATGGTGGCTGGTCACAGATGGTGGTGCCAATGGTAGATGGGTCCAATTTGGGTTTTGTTTTGGTCATGATTCAGAACTAGTATGGTCAACTCCAAGAGCTCACAGTGGCATCCATGATCCCAAAATCGGTTGGGTACGATTCATCTCCTCTCTCTCACTTTCAATACAGATCTTGGCGAAGGATTGGTTGAGAGTTGTGATTATGATCTAAAATTCTGAATGCATTGATCAGAAAGTGTGGATTTGTGTTTGTGGATCTTAGTCGGTCCAAATTTGTGTTTGTGATTTTGTATCTTGTGAATTTGTGTTGTGATTTGGTTTTTGACAGAGGATCTCATGTTCGAAAATTGGTGGCTTTGCGATGGTATGTGGGTTTTTGATTGTGGATGTCATGCCTAAAAATTGGGCGACAGTGTGTGTGGCCAAAAAAGGTGGAAAAGTGCAGTGTGCAGAGGCAAAAATAATCGCTCCAATTCCATTTCCTCCTAATAATATCCAATAATAAACCATAACCAAAACAACTATATATATACAAGTTTCCGTATACGCAGAAAGAAAAAGAGAAAGAGGAAAATGTCGATGAAGAAAGGGAGTAGAAACACGATGACTCTCAAGGACTTTCACGGTGGCTCCATCCCAACTGATCTCCTTCTTCCCTCTATTCCCGGTGGCTCCATCCCAACAGAAAGAAAGAGAGAGGTGTTTGTTGCTAGAGTTGGGAGAGGGGTATTTAGGTCATTTGTCTTAGTGCCACTTAAGTAAGAGTCACATGGGAGGCATGTGATTGTGCTTTCCGTCTAACATAACAGCAAATTTAACATTACGGTGCAAAGTGTAACAATAGTTATAGTTTAGGCTGCAAAACGTACATTCGAAAAGTTTAGGGTGCAAAGTGAAATTTGGAGTATAGTTTAGGGTGGTAAAGTGTAATTTTCCCTAAAAAAAATTGTTAAGTCATGTTTTCTTTATGTTGTTATACAAATTATTTTCTTTCATTTCGATGGGTGAAGTTTTCAATTTTAGACATAAAGTCTACTTTTTTCCTATATATTATTTTAAATATTAAATTTATATTAATGTATAGTCTCTTAAGAATGTTTAAAAAATATGCAGTTCTAGTTTCATGTATTTATATTAGTAAACAAAACCTAATCAATAGTTTGAAACTACTACGATAAGAAAAATTATAAGTATAATAATCTCTTTTTAAGAGAATGAAATTTTTGAATAATATATTTGAACTCAAATAGTTTAGTTGTATAGGAAAAACAAATTAAGAAAATATAACTCACAATAACATAATTTATCAAAATATGGACCACCTAGAAAAAGAATAATAATATAATATCAATCAAACAAATCCAAATAATAAAATTATGATTTTTTTTTTTTGAGATAGATAAATGAAATATAATTTTAGAAATTGTTTAGATAAGTGGCGCACGGAAAATAATAATGCCACATGGCAAATAACAATTTTTCCATATCATAACACATCTGACATGTGTTAATATATTTAATTATTGATTAAAATCATTTATTTGAATTGATTCTAAATTAATGGTCTGTTAACAATATTTTGTACTTAACATTCTTAACAAAAGTTTAAGGAGAGAGAGAGATATGGACGTTAGAGGTGCAACTGAACAAGAAAAAAAAAGCCTTTTCCATACTTAAATCATTACCATAATTATATTTACTATTATAATTATTACAATAGAGATGGAGATCCACAGATCCGTGAGTTTTTTTTTAAAGAATTTATGGGATTCGATCATACATAGCTTGCACTATGTCAACGACTATTCCAATAGAGAGTTGCAGTTCTTAGATTTCTTGCAAATGTTTGCCCATCTTTTTAAGCATTTACAAGAATATTGTAGGGACTATATCACCTTTATATAATAGTGACAGTCCTTTTTTTTTAATCAATATTGACAGAAGTCACTCCTAATTAAAATATATGATACATAAAAATTAAACCCATCACATATAAGTGATAAAGGTACACGTGAAAAAGATAAAGAACATTATAAATATAAAAATAAATAATATTAACACAAAGATGTAACCAAAGATGTATTGAATATAGTGCAATAATACCATATTGATTGAGAGAAAGAGAGCTGATTACAAATAAATATTAACACAAATAGGTCTCATTTTTTTTTTTTTTTATAATAACACCAAGAGCTAGCAACTGAACTACAAAGAGATCTGGGGTTCACTTTAGTTAACTCAATTGATAAAATCTCTAATGATTGTATAAAAGATCTGAGGATCAATCTCCGTCTACACCAAAAACTTATTAATGTCTTGGTCTGATGATAAAGAGCTATTATTAGGAAATGACACCATAAATTGAAACTCTCTCAAAACATAAATAAATAAACCTTGGCAGACTTATTTTTATTATAGATCACATATAAATTATTTTGACACGATCTCATCAACTATAACGAAAGTAATATCGATAAGCCTCCCCACTTTGAAAGTGACATCTGATATTGGTGATTTTTTTGGGGGGTTTGTACTATTATATTCACTATCACATTCTGCAGATTTCAAAAGTGCATCATAAATTAATGTTATACCTTCCTGATATAGCTTTGATGCCGAAGCTCTGTATCCTTTACTCAATTTACCCAGCACATAAATAAAATCGGTTTTGCAATTCTTCAGTCGAGTCTTATCCAGTGGGTCTGTGAGTGTTTTAAGAATATCCGGGATTCGATTAATGGTAGTTTGTACTAGTTTCATGTTTATAGAAATAGAAATGAGGACAAGACCATTTGGATCAGCTGTAAGAGTATGTTCATCTGAAAGTAAAGTTGACAAGCAAAGCTCATAGTCAAAGGACTTGTGGCAAATTCTTTCAAGAAAGGCTTCGTCTACTGCATTAGAAATTTGGTAGAAAAGAGAGGTAACTAGTAGAGGGATTACCAAGATTGATAGGCAGCTAATTGGAGACGCCATTTTCTTTTTCTTTTTTCTATGTTCTTTGTCAAGAATGATATTAGTGATTTATGTATCTTTTGGCTTCCTATTTATAGTATCTTAGGTTGGCATGAAATAGAGTTATTTTTCACTAAATTGTTTTGAAAAACAGCTCTATTTCATGCCAAATTAAATAAGAGAAGTTAAAAGAAAATTTTTATTTAACCCATTATCTTTAAATACTACTAGACACAAGAAAACACGGAAAATTATTGAAATAAAAAACATTAAAACTTTTGGAAAATGAATTATTTTCCAAAAAGCATATTTTTAGAAAACTATCTCATTTTCAATATTTGGTAGCAACCTTAATGAGTTGGAAAACTATCGTTTGATTTCCTTTATTTAGCTGAGAGGAGATAGAATCGTTTTTCTAAAGAAAAAAACTCTATCTATATTTGAATTACCATTTTTAGCTTAGCTTGAAATAGAGTTTTTTTTTTTTTTTTCCCAATTATTTTCTAGAAGTACAAAACAACCCTATCTCATACCAAGCTAAATAAGAGAAATCAAAACCACGAACAGACGGGTACTTTACGGGTATGTAGTAAATACTAGTGAATACACATCAATATCTTATGCTTATATCTTATTAATTTCTCAACTTATTAATTATTACACTTTTTCCAATATTTCTCCCTCCCTTTTATCTTTTTATCTCCTCATTAGTCTCTACCTTAATAACACTCTTCCTTTATCCCCCTTTTTTGTTTTAGCAAAATTCCTTTATCCCTTTTTATTTCTCTATTTCTGCTCTCCTTATTATCATAATCTTAATATAAACTTTTCATTCTCTCTCCTTTTCTACGCATAGTTTTTTGTTTCCCCACAAAAAGGTTATTTCTCTCTCTCTCTCTCAATTTTTTTTAATAAACAATTTTTTTTAATAAAATTTTTCTTGCATCCCTACTTTAAGTTGATGAATTTAAGTTATAGTATCTTAGGTTGGCATGAGATAGAGTTATTTTCTACTAAATTGTTTTGAAAAACATCTCTATTTCATGCCAAGTTAAATAAAAGAAGTTAAAAGAAAGTTTTTCTTTGACCCAATATCTTTAGATACTACTAGACACAAGAAAATGCGGAAAACCATTGAAATAAAAAACATTAAAACTTTTGGAAAATGAATTATTTCCCAAAAAGCATATTTTTAGAAAATTATCTCATTTTCAATATTTGGTAGCAACCTTAATGAGTTGGAAAACTATCGTTTGATTTCAGAATCGTTTTTCTAAAGAAAAAAAACTCTATCTATATTTGAATTACCTTTTTTAGCTTAGCTTGAAATAGAGTGTTTTTTTTCCCCCAATTGTTTTCTAGATGTACAAAACAACTCTATCTCATACCAAGCTAAATAAGAGAAATCAAAACCACGAACAGACGAGTACTTTACGGGTATGTAGTAAATACTAGTGAATACACATCAATATCTTATGCACATATCTTATTAATTTCTCAACTTATTAATTATTACACTTTTTCCAAAATTTCTCCCTCCCTTTTATCTTTTTATCTCCTCATTAGTCTCTACCTTAATAACACCCTTCCTTTATCCCCCTTTTTTTTATAGCAAAATTCCTTTATCCCTTTTTATTTCTTTATTTCTGCTCTCCTTATTATCATAATCTTAATATAAACTTTTCATTCTCTCTCTTATTCTACGCATAGTTTTTTGTTTCCCCACAAAAAGGTTATTTCTCTCTCTCTCTCTCAATTTTTTTTAATAAAATTTTTCTTGAATCTCTACTTTAAGTTGATGAATTTAAGTTATAGTATCTTAGGTTGGCATGAGATAGGGTTATTTTTCACTAAATTGTTTTGAAAAACAACTCTATTTCATGCCAAGTTAAATAAGAGAAGTTAAAAGAAAGTTTTTCTTTGACCCATTATCTTTAGATACTATTAGACACAAGAAAACGTGGAAAATTATTGAACTAAAAAACATTAAAACTTTTGGAAAATGAATTATTTCCCAAAAAGCATATTTTTAGAAAACTATCTCATTTTCAATATTTGGTAGCAACCTTAATGAGTTGGAAAACTATCGTTTGATTTCCTTTATTTAGCTTGGAGGAGATAGAATCGTTTTTCTAAAGAAAAAAACTCTATCTATATTTGAATTACCTTTTTTAGCTTAGCTTGAAATAGAGTGTTTTTTTTCCCCCCCAATTTTTTTCTAGAAGTACAAAACAACTCTATCTCATACCAAGCTAAATAAGAGAAATCAAAACAACGAACATTTCTCCCTCCCTTTTACCTTTTTATCTCCTCATTAGTCTCTACCTTAATAACACCCTTCCTTTATCCCCTTTTTTTTTAGCAAAATTCCTTTATCCCTTTTTATTTCTCTATTTCTGCTCTCCTTATTATCATAATCTTAATATAAACTTTTCATTCTCTCTCTTATTCTACGCATAGTTTTTTGTTTCCCCACAAAAAGGTTATTTCTCTCTCTCTCTCAATTTTTTTTAATAAAATTTTTCTTGCATCTCTACTTTAAGTTGATGAATTTAAGTTATAGTATCTTAGGTTGACATGAGATAGAGTTATTTTCCACTAAATTGTTTTGAAAAACAACTCTATTTCATGCCAAGTTAAACAAGAGAAGTAAAAAGAAAGTTTTTCTTTGACCCATTATCTTTAGATACTACTAGACACAAGAAAATACGGAAAACCATTGAAATAAAAAACATTAAAACTTTTGGAAAATGAATTATTTCCGAAAAAGCATATTTTTAGAAAACTATCTTATTTTCAATATTTGGTAGCAACCTTAATGAGTTGGAAAACTATCGTTTGATTTCCTTTATTTAGCTTGGAGGAGATAGAATCGTTTTTCTAAAGAAAAAAACTTTATCTATATTTGAATTACCTTTTTTAGCTTAGCTTGAAATAGAGTTTTTTTTTTTTTTTTCCAATTTTTTTCTAGAAGTACAAAACAACTCTATCTCATACCAAGCTAAATAAGAGAAATCAAAACCACGAACAAACGGGTACTTTACAGGTATGTAGTAAATACTAGTGAATACACATCAATATCTTATGCTCATATCTTATTAATTTCTCAACTTATTAATTATTACACTTTTTCCAACATTTCTCCCTCCTTTTTACCTTTTTATCTCCTCATTAGTCTCTACCTTAATAACACCCTTCCTTTATCCCCTTTTTTTTTATAGCAAAATTCCTTTATCCCTTTTTATTTCTTTATTTCTGCTCTCCTTATTATCATAATCTTAATATAAACTTTTCATTCTCTCTCTTATTCTACGCATAGTTTTTTGTTTCCCCACAAAAAGGTTATTTCTCTCTCTCTCTCTCAATTTTTTTAATAAAATTTTTCTTGCATCTCTACTTTAAGTTGATGAATTTAAGTTATAGTATCTTAGGTTGGCATGAGACAGAGTTATTTTCCACTAAATTGTTTTGAAAAACAACTTTATTTCATGCCAAGTTAAATAAGAGAAGTTAAAAGAAAGTTTTTCTTTGACCCATTATCTTTAGATACTACTAGACACAAGAAAATGTGGAAAACCATTGAAATAAAAAACATTAAAACTTTTGGAAAATGAATTATTTCCCAAAAAGCATATTTTTAGAAAATTATCTCATTTTCAATATTTGGTAGCAACCTTAATGAGTTGGAAAACTATCGTTTGATTTCCTTTATTTAGCTTGGAGGAGATAGAATCGTTTTTCTAAAGAAAAAAACTCTATCTATATTTGAATTACCTTTTTTAGCTTAGCTTGAAATAGAGTGTTTTTTTTCCCCCAATTGTTTTCTAGAAGTATAAAACAACTCTATCTCATACCAAGCTAAATAAGAGAAATCAAAACCACGAACAGACGGGTACTTTACGGGTATGTAGTAAATACTAGTGAATACACATCAATATCTTATGCTCATATCTTATTAATTTCTCAACTTATTAATTATTACACTTTTTCCAACATTTCTCCCTCCCTTTTACCTTTTTATCTCCTCATTAGTCTCTACCTTAATAACACCCTTCCTTTATCCCCTTTTTTTTATAGCAAAATTCCTTTATCCCTTTTTATTTCTTTATTTCTGCTCTCTTTATTATCATAATCTTAATATAAACTTTTCACTTTCTCTCTTATTCTACACATGGTTTTTTGTTTCCCCAAAAAAAGGTTATTTCTCTCTCTCTCTCTCAAATTTTTTTTAATGAAATTTTTCTTACATCTCTACTTTAAGTTGATGAATTTAAGTTATAGTGTCTTAGGTTGGCATGAGATGGAGTTATTTTTCACTAAATTGTTTTGAAAAACAACTCTATTTCATGCCAAGTTAAATAAGAGAAGTTAAAAGAAAGTTTTTCTTTGACCCATTATCTTTAGATACTACTAGACACAAGAAAATGCGGAAAACCATTGAAATAAAAAACATTAAAACTTTTGGAAAATGAATTATTTCCCAAAAAGCATATTTTTAGAAAACTATTTCATTTTCAATATTTGGTAGCAACCTTAATGAGTTGGAAAACTATCGTTTGATTTCCTTTATTTAGCTTGGAGGAGATAGAATCGTTTTTCTAAAGAAAAAAACTCTATCTATATTTGAATTACCTTTTTTAGCTTAGCTTGAAATAGAGTTTTTTTTTTCCCCAATTGTTTTCTAGAAGTACAAAACAACTCTATCTCATACCAAACTAAATAAGAGAAATCAAAACCACGAACAGACGGGTACTTTATGGGTATGTAGTAAATACTAGTGAATACACATCAATATCTTATGCTCATATCTTATTAATTTCTCAACTTATTAATTATTAGACTTTTTCCAACATTTCTCCCTCCCTTTTATCTTTTTATCTCCTCATTAGTCTCTACCTTAATAACACCCTTCCTTTATCCCCTTTTTTTTTTAAGCAAAATTCCTTTATCCCTTTTTATTTCTTTATTTCTGCTCTCCTTATTATCATAATCTTAATATAAACTTTTCATTTTCTCTCTTATTCTACGCATAGTTTTTGGTTTCCCCACAAAAAGGTTATTTCTCTCTCTCTCTCTCTCTCTCAATTTTTTTTAATAAAATTTTTATTGCATCTCTACTTTGATTTGATGAATTTTTGTATTCTTTAAAACTTTACTTTCTATTAGGATCATATTTTTCATGTGTTGGCATATCCTTTGAGAAAACACACTTTATTTGTATTTGGGTAGTTCTAAGTAGATTTTAGAGTATCGTGAAGTATGTCTTTTTAATATATCAAGTGGTATTATTAAAGACATGAAGACTGCACAAAGAAACAAAGTGAGAAAAGTTGAAAAAGGGACCTCGACACCAACTTGAGACCTAGCTTCAGTCAAGAATTAATGAGAAACCTCAATACAAGCTTGATACCTCTCAATCTATTAAGCTCCCCAAATCAGTTTTTTTGGCCCATGATGACTTGGATTTCTAGGGTTTCGTTCACTAAACTACTAGGGGATATAAAAGATTTATTTTAAACTTATCATAAGATACAAAGACTCAATTAGAGAATCTATACACTTATTGTTAAACTACGTGTTCTTATGCACCTTAAAGTTTTGTGACCAAGTGCTTCATTCTCTACAAGTGTATCGAAGAACTTTACATCCAATAACGAGCTTTAAGTTACTAGGAGTTAGTCACATACTAGGATCCGTACAAAGGTAAGAAGTCTCTACAAAATCAAGACCAATTGGGAATTGGCATAAGGATTCTACTATAGGTACCTACTTTAGGATAGATCGGGTTTGAGATAAGATTCCTTATACTCGTAATCTCTTGATTTTGATTAGTGATTCTTGGAAGTAGTGACTTGAAAATCACAGATTCCTGGTACTCGTAATCTTTTGATTATGATTAGTGATGTAAGGTTGAATTTGTTCAATCATGTGTTGATTTTATTTCGTACCAAATTTGCTTGTATTTCAGCAATTAGATACCCTGTATTTATGTGGGAATTATGTAAGGGTCGTGTGTGAGAACAGTGTGAAGAATTCGAGTGTGTGAGCATTCAAAGGATTCTCGTGATTGGATCTCGCGAGTGACTCGTGACTGACGACTTGCCAAAATGCCACATGTGTGAAGCATGCAGGAAGCTGAAGGGTCACGACAGCTGGGGCACTTCAAGACAAAAAATGACAGTCTGGCCTGGCAATTATCTCGAAGACTCAAACTCGCAACTTATCCCAGTAGCGAGTGAGTCACCAAAACACCCTGTTTTGCAAAAAAATGTATTTTCACATTCCTCACATACCCTACTATAAATACTTTTATACCCACGAAATGTAGAAAGTTTCCAGAGAGAATTTTAAGAGAGAAACCCAAGAAAAAAACAAGATTGACTCATCCACAATCTTAGGCATTTGATTCACCGAATTCCTCTACTCTCACCCTCTTTATTGACATACCCTTGAGAGGTTCATTAGCCAAATCCTTATCTCACCATATCTACATCAGTGAAAAGGTAATTTGGTGCTTGAGAAGTAGTTCAAAGATGACCAATTTATTTAGTTGATGCAATGGGCTTATTGTGGGATCCGGAAAGCTAAAAAAGACACGGTTAGGCTTAACCTTGTTGGAGCAAGAAGCTTGAAGGGCTTAGATGCATTTGGTAGATTAGGCTTAGAGGGTTTATTGCTATTCGTGTATCCCAACTTTATTTTTTAGTGGATCATTTTACCAAAATTTTCAGTCGAGTTGGGTAGGGTATCCATTAACCATTGGATTTGGTCATCCCTACACTTAAAAAATATCTAAATAAGATCTGGGGTGTCAGTGAGCATTGGAAGAGAACAAAACCTTAAGGGTCTAGGATTGAAATAATATCTACATAATTGAGGTGGGGTTGTTACACTTTGGGGTATATGTATTGCTGTGAAGAATGCCAGGAAAAATTGGTGTAGTAATTGAAGCTTTTTCCTTTTGGGTAGGTTTTGTTTTTGATTATTACAAAATGTGGCTGGGATTGGTGACATTGGTCGTTGGACTGTGTGCAGATCTTTAGGATTGATATATGTAGCAGTACTATGCAAAAAGGAGAATGGACGAAATTATTTTCCAAGAAGTCTATTTCTATCATCAACCCAACTATACAAAACACTCAATACCAGGTTAAAGGTTGCCAGTTTCTCAAAAAAAAGGTTAAAGGTTAGCAATAATATTATATATGCACTCTCTCATTTTGCTTTGTATTGGATTTGGAATGTTTTGATTCATGTTATCTATGTTTGAACAACGTGCTAATTGAGATTCAAGGTGTCCAAAAGGTATTTGGGTAATAGAAGTTATGTGAGACGTATAATTAATGATTAAGCTGAATTTATCTTTTGTTATGATTGATCATTCAAGATTCAACAGTTTGAAATGAATGAATTGTTGAGAGAATCGGTAGTAGTGCTTACTGCTTAAGCAAATGGATTTCCCTTTTTTTTTTTCTTTTTTTTCTTTTTTTCCTGTTTGTATTGTTATGTAAGCTTCACTCTTATAGCCATCAAACCCTTATGCTACATTATACAGGAAAATCACAATACACATTAACCAAAACCCAATGCTGAAATGCTAGCAAGCAACCCAAACAAAGTAATAGTGCAAAGATAGTAATTCTACAAATAGCCAAAAAGATTAGATTATAATATAATTGATTATCTCTATAATAAACAAACCCAAAGCTGAAGAAGCAAGCTATCTAGCATGCACCACAATAAGTGCTAGTAGGCTGCATTCTTTAGAGAAGAAGGAATGGGTGTTGGCCAACATGGGAGCACACAGTTGAAGGCGTTACTCGCTGAATAATGGTTACCCTCAGGAAAACAACAATAGAGTTCGAGCGTTTTCCTACGCAAGTCGCATATCAAAACCTTCGATCTAATCCCCAAATACAAGATATCCCCATTGATGGGGTGAAAACCTATCACTGTGATAAAAAAAGATTGTGTTAGTAAGAGCCAAAGGGATTCTTCGGAGACAAATTCCTTGAGAGACACTTTGTGCTCCAAGCACCATTCGCCTCCACCTTTGTTATCATAGTCCTTCAACGCCCAAACGCAGATATGAGACTGCACTATAATCTGACATATTTTCAGGCACCCCTGACACACTCCAAGTCCAAGGCAATCAATAAAGTTCATTCGGCCCCGTTCTATAGGCTGCTTCATTAGCTGCTCCCATTCTATAGGCGGCTCAATTTCAAAGCAACGACTGCCTGTGCTGTTGTATAGATCAAACGCCAGAAGACTGCCATTAGTACCGCACCACAAAAGCAAGCCTTTGTAAGGAACAGCAGAGGAAGGAAAGCGAGCTACTTGAAATTCCTTTGAATACCCCACGACACTCCATTTACCGGTGTCTGACGAGAATATGTGTGCTTTGGAATCCCATACCTTGAGCATCACCAACCTGTAACTGAAACTGACTTGCTTATCAACAATATCATTATCACTATTATTATAGATAAACCCAGTAATAGTGAAACTTCCAGGTTCAGGAATTGGAGGGAGCGCCAAACCTTGTTTAGTGATTGGATTTATGACATAATAATAGCATCTGTTTCCATCAAACCTATGTTTTGCCAGACACAAGAGCAAGTCATTACACGAAGCTTCAAAGCAAAGTTGCTTTCTTAGTTTGTATATGTAAGCAGTGAGAAATTCCAGTTCTGGTTCAGATTTAATTACAAGGAGACGATTACTTAAACACTTATCTTTGTACTCCAAGATCATGATAAAGGGCTGTGTATGAGGGTTTGCGTGGCAGTGCCTAACAACACTGCGAGTGAAGTAAGGGGTAGAGATTAAAGAGCACCAGTGTTTTGATACGCCTTTGCATTGAACTCTGGATTTTGAAGGTAGCCGAAGCAGGATTTCTGTCAATAGAAAATCCGGGAGATTGTTTAAACCCATTGCCATTGTTGTTCTTCTCTTTTGCCTTTGGAGGTTTAGATAACATCGAAAACATTGCTGTCTATATATAATATAATGGGACAAAAAGATTTCCTAGACTATCTCGGAATGGAATAAAAATAAATAAATAAGTTTTTGAGATTTCATAGAGAACAAATCGGAATTGAATTCCTAATTTGTGTTGGAGTCGGAATGGAGGTCCAAAACTTTTTCAATTTAAATATTCACCCAATATAATGGGATAAAAAAGATTTCATAGGGCTTTCGTGTTTGGTGTATGAATTTATTATTATTATTATTATTATTATATCTATATATAAAATCGAAACCTCTGAAACTCTCACAATTTTTCATGTCAGCACAATATTTAAATAAAATTATTTTTGTTTAGTTCAAACTTAACAAAACTCTATCTCTCTAACAAGTTCAACTTAAACTCAAACTAATTATTATCATTTTTTAAAAACAAAATTATTTTTGTTTAATCAAAACTTAAAACCGAAGTTTTTGACTTTTTGTTAACCTCTTTAGAGTTTGTCACATCATTATTATTATCTATAAATAATAATAAAGCAAAATATAGAGAAGAGAATGGGCATCATTATTTCTCAAAAAAAAAAAAATTGCCCTCACGTTAGAATTTATAAAAAAAAAAAAAAAAAAAAAAAAAAAAAAAAAAAAAGACTCATTTTAGGTTTTAAAAAAAGAAAAAGAAGAAAGTCTCACGTACCAACAAAAAAAAAAATAGGATTAAGAAAAAAAGAGAGAGAGACTCTTGTTAGGACTCTCTCTTCCCTCCTCAAAACCCTAGCAATTACCATCTCAAACCTTAAACTTAACTTCACTTTAGGATTCAAAAAAAACAAAAAAAAACGTTAGGATTGAGGAAAAGAGAGAGAGAGAGAGAGAGAGAGAGACTCCTGTTAGGACTCTCTTTCCTCCTCAAAACCTTAGCAATTATCATCTCGAAACTCTAAACTAAACTTCGCATTTTCTTTTAAACAAAATTATTTGACTACACGTTCCTTTTTCTCCTTCTCAAGCTAGGGTTTCAGCCATTCATACTTTTCTCCTTCTTTAGCACTCCTTCTCCAGTTGCTACGTCTGAAAAATCAAATCAAGGTCAGGCTTTTTCTATTTGCTAAATTTTTTTATATTGATTTCTAGGGTTTAGTTCAATAAACATTAGAAATTTACAAATTTGTGCAACCGGCAATACATATTTATAAGTGGTGCAAGTGTTGAATAATACTTGATTGCTAGTTTTTACAAATCTGTGCAACCGGCAATACATGTTTATGAGTGGTGCAAGTGTTGAATAATACTTGATTGCTAATTTTTCAACCTTCAATGATAGCGTACAATTCTAAATCTTGCAATCAAGTTTAGATATTTGTTTACCATGACCTAATTGTATTAATATTGTTACATGATGAAAATTTCTTTGATTATAAATCAATAATTCTTTTTTTTTAATCATTGATTTGTGCCCTTTGTTCTAGATTCAGTTTTGCATATCTCTATGGATTTTGCCGATGACTTCTTTTCTATGGATTTTTGTTTGCTAAGTGAAGGCTTAGTTATTGGTAGCGTGGGGGAGGTTTGATATTGTGGCCTTTGAAGATAGAAGTTCAATAGCTGTATTGGGCATAGTGTATGAATTTTGGTACAACTACGCCTCTATAGCAACTTTCTTAATAATTTTTAATTTTTGTTAATAATTGTTAATTGGAATTCTACTTTAATGTAGTAACAATGACTCTCTTGCTTATTTATAAAACTGTTTTTGTTTTTGCAATTGGAATTTACAAGTACTTCGGTGGGTTTGTGGATTACATTGATTGGCAGCACCTTCAAAACCCACACATGTGATCATAGCTACCTCACCTAATGGTTTTTCTTATTTATAATTTGTGTTGATATTATTCTTAGTTGAAAAAGGAAAGAAAAAGTTACCCAACATAGGTAATTGCTTTAAATTTAATTTTACAATATAGCTAAAATAGGTTTGCATTTGATTTGATTTTTTTCACTTGTAGTTATTTTCTTCAATGTTGAATACTTTCTTGAATTCCAAATGCATTAGGATTATGATTGTCTCAAGTGAAGAGAGACATTTTTTAAAATTTTCATTCAACCACCCCCTGTTGGTGCATCTTCATATTTTGAATTTATATTGATCTAATTGTTATTCCTATCTTGCACAAGGAAGTTGATTCCGTACCGTACCGGCCGATATAGCCGATATTTACCATTTTGATACCTCCGCTGGCACAGAAACATGGTTGTTTCGTTCCAGTTTAAATACCGGCCATACCGAAAAAAAATACCACATTTTGGCCGGTGAATGCATATCGGACCAAAACAAGAAAAAGAAGAAAAATAAAATAAAATAAAAGAAAATAATAAAAAGTTCTCACTCTCTCATCTCTCCACTCACCGACGTCACTCGCAATTTCTCAAACTCATAGCGCATGGTCTTTTCTACCTCAAATTCCAGATCTTCTTGACGGTTTGGCATTCTCTTTCTCTCTTTCAGATTTACTTTCTCTTTCCTCTTTCTTGATTGCGTCCAACTTAAGCCCAATAGCCTGAATTTCAGCTTCTTTAAACACCCAATAAATTTGACAGCTTGCAAAAGTTTTGTATGAAGTCAAAAGCAACTTTCATATGTCAGATTTTTTCATTTTTTTTAATTATTTCCTAGCCCCTAAAAACTATCAAAAGTCCTCTCAAATGTTTGTTGTTCTTTTTTTTTTTAAGCCCTCAGTTAGTTTTGTTTTTTAAGCCCTCAGTTAGTTCACGTGTGAAAGGTAAGCTTAGTATTTTAAATTTAATTTGATTTTTAATTCTTTTTATAGATATAGATGTATAGGCTTGGGCTTGTGTTGGGTTTAAGATTACAAATTAGTCTAATCTATGAATTTATATATATATGGGCTTTAAACACTATTTATATATATATATATATATATATATATATATATATATTTAGCGGTAAACTCGAAACGGTACACCAGTATTAACCGGTATCTAAAATATACCGTACCGCTCGCCAAACCGGTATAGCCTCTGGTACGGTATTAACTCCCTTGATCTTGCATGCTTTCTTTGCAGCATAATTGCTAATCATGATAAGTTTGCATATGTAATGTATGGTCTTATTAATCTATATATATATATAAAACCGAAACTTTTGAAGCTCTTACAATTTTCCACATCATCACTATTTTCTTTTTCTTTTTATTTTTGATTCTTTTTATTTTAGGTTTTATATCTTATAACAATAATATTGAAAAACATATACAAACTTGGAGGTCTATTTAAGGACTATATAAAACTTGACAGACAAGAAAATATATTCTAAAATAAGCCCTAATTAATACCTAACCATAATAGGAACCAAATTTGACCTAAAAAAACATTAAAAGAGCCTAAAAACAAGGAAATAAATCACCTTGACCTAAAATAACATTTTTTGCATAAAAATACCAAAATCTCTTCTCTCCTTAAAATCCAAGCAATTACCATCTCAAAACCCTAAACTCAACTTCACTTTAAGATTAAAAAAATAAGAATGAGAGAGACTCACGTAAAAAAAAAAAAAAAAAAAAAAAAAAAACATAAGTTTTGTCTTTTTTTATTTGCTTTCATATGTGCCTGAAATTTTCATTCTATCTTATTGTTTTATTATGTTTAGAATTGATTTTCTTATAAGTATTTGGGTTAATCTCTATATTTTGATAGTGTTTTTATAGGTTTGGTTTTTGGGTTGAAATTCTAATAATTATTTTATATTGTATATGGCAGATGAAGCATCTCTATTTTTTGGAGAAAAATCAAAGCTGCAACCTATGTCTTCCATCCCAATGTGTGGTAAATTTTTATATGTTCTTGCTTTATTGAGAATTTTTATTTGGGTTCATGTGATTTTTTGTTTTTTTATTAAAGCTTTGATTTTTAGTTGATTAATTATTTGTTTGGATTCAACGTAAAAGATAATGGAATTAGGTGTTATAAATTTGATAATGTTCCATATTTTGAATTGTTTATATTATTTAGACTCCTGGTAGGACTCTCTCTTCTCTCCTTAAAACTCTAGCAATTACCATCTCAAAACCCTAAATTTAACTTCACTTTAAAATTAAAAAAAAAAAAAAAAAAAAAAAAAAGAAGGAGAGAGACTCAACTAAAAAAAAAAAAAAACATAAGTTTTGTCTTTTTTATTTGCTTTCATATATGCCTGAAATTTTCATTCTATCTTATTGTTTTGTTATGTTTAGAATTTATTTTCTTCTAAGTATTTGGGTTAATCTCTATATTTTGATAGTGTTTTTGTGGGTTTGGTTTTTGGGTTAAAATTTCTAATAATTATTTTATATTGTATACAGCAGATAAAGCATTTTTATTTTTTGGAAAAAAATCAAAGCTGCAACCTATGTCTTCTAACCCAAGGTGTGGTAAATTTTTATTTGGTATATTATATATGAATTTTTTGAATTTGAAGGGTTTTGTTTGGTTTTGAAGTAGAATTTGGGGATTCTATAAAATTTGGAAGGTTTAAGTTTTGGGATTTTTGGTATTTGCGTCTTAGTAAGTTGATCTTAATTCTTTATCTTATATGTTTTTTCTTTATTGAGAATTTTTATTTTGGGTTCATGTGATTTTTTGTTTTCTTAATTAAAGTTTTGATTTTTAGTTGATTAATTATTTGTTTGGATTAATTTCAATTAATTATTTGTTTGGATTCAACGTAAAAGATAATGGAATTATGTGTTATAAATTTGATAATGTTCCATATTTTGAATTGTTTATATTGTTATTAATACGACTAAATAAGATTTGTTTTTATCTTTGTAGTTTATATCAGTTTTGAGTGTGTGTATATATATAACTTTTGGAAATTTTGCTTTATTAATTTAAGAATTGTAAATTACTTTGTAGGTTTCAGTAACTATGTACTTGCAGTGAGACATTGACAATATAAGCATATATATATGATATTAACATTTTATAAAAATCTTTCTTACAACCCAATAACATTCTACGTTAGACAACACTTCTAAACTAATGAAAAGTATAGAAGTTAAATATTTATTCCCATTGTATTTTATTTAATTATGACAGATCCATTTTTTTTTTAAACGCTAACTAGCAAAATGTCTATAATATGCATATTATTAACCCAATTTTCTATTTCTAAATTTCTTAGATTTTATTATATCAATCTTTTTTTTCTTTTAAATTCTTAGTGGGCAAATCAGTCTCACTAATTTTTTTACCTTAACGTGATGTTGGTTAATTGTCCTTTTATTTAACTATCCCGTGCATCGCCAGTGGCGGCTCCAGGGTTTTTTTAGAGGAGAGTCAGTATTAGCGGAGCTAGGAATTTATCGTGGGTAAGGAAGTAAAAAATAAAATAACTAATTTTTTTTCTTTTCTTTACATACCACTTCCATACAGTTTAGCATACAATATAACTATATTTTACAATAGTCTAAAAAATTATTAATAATTTAAAGATTAGTAAGACAACAACTATTGAATACATAAAAAAAATAGAATTAAATAACTAACCATACATTCTTGTCAAATAACTAATCAAACATTCTTTTAAAACAACTAATCATACATTTAATAAAATACAGATGTAGAAGAAAAGTGCAAGAAAAAACAATTTCATTCTATTGTAAATGCCAAAGTAAGCCAAAGTCTGAGAGAGAAAGTTTTTTTTTTTTTAATGAATAAGTTAAATTTTGAATTTTCTTTAATTTCTTATAAAATTAAATATTTTAAGAGTGTTGTTATTGATACAACACTTTCACAAAAATTTCACAACAAAATCTAGATGGTAGGTAAAAAAAGTTATGTTAGTTGCAAGTCTAGATAAAAGCCAATTACAACTTACTACTTAATTTTTATTGTGAAATTATTATGAAAATATTGTGAAAATAGTACTAAGATGATCATATTTAAGTTAATTTCAGTTAGATTTTAAGAAAAAAATTAGGGTCAGGGTGTTTTAATTTTTATTTTAGAAGGGTCAAAACAAAAAAAATTAAAATTTTTTATATAAAATTGCTTTTGTTGGGGGCAGGTCAGGGGGTTCATTTGAACCCCCTGGGCTGTGTTTAACGCCGCCCCTGTGCATCGCACGGGTTAGCGACTAGTAGTTAAACATATATGAGGAAGTATATATCTTAACTTACATTTTAGTTTAATTTTCGTTTTTTTTTAATTTAGAACCGTTATTGATACTGCATATTTTATATAACTATTACGTGCATCACACGGGTTAGCGACTAGTTATTATTATTATTATTATTATTATTATTATTATAAGCTTTCATTTGTAACAATCATAAACATCAGGGTTTAATTTTAAACTTTTGAATCTATATATGGTTTAATTTGAAACTGATAGAATTTGGATTGGCAAATATCCGTGACATTGCAATTTAAATTCTTGGTCCGAAAATTGTCTTGAAGCTTCTCCATGGTATTCCGTTGGAAGAATCTCTTTCAAGCAAAAAGTAATTCTGTTCAACCAAGCTGCATTATAAGTTGCGTTTTCCTTCAACTCGAGATTTCACTCCTTGGTTGATTGTGGCTCGCTAAAGCAAGAACCCACTTCAGCGAGTCATTAACTTCACTCAAGCTGCCACTTCAGTTTTTTGTTTCATATAGTTTTTTTCTTTTCAGGTCTGGCTTACCTCCAGTGAAAATTTAACTAGATATCTCTTTTTGTTTTAGACAGAAGTTGCCACATCACTCATTAATAAACCAACGGTGGAGATTAAAACTTAATGCCACCTCATTAAATTTTAAGCAAAAACTAATAGGGCCCACCCAAGACTAACGTTGCTACTTCTTCTCACGTAACAACGTTAACGTTTTCACTAACGTTTTTTTTTTTTTTTTTCCTTCTCACGTTAACAGTGCCCGCCCGAGTTCACTCTCTTTTTTTATTTATTTTTCTTTTTTCCAGCTTGCCAAATCAGATTTTAGAACTAGGCTAAAGCATATGTGAAGATGTCATTTTCTGCAGGAATGACTACAACTCAATTGAGTGAGAGTAGAAACTCTGATTTGAAGGATTATTTACATAAATTTCTGAACTTTTCACCTATTAAATAAAAAGGATTATTTACAGTAATTTCAAATGGACAGTCTTGTAATTTTGTTGTTTTCCATTATTACTACCTTAATTGTTTGTAATGAGGAGGCGTGCTCTTTGATTGGATAGTTTTTATTTTGGGTTAAAAAAATGCATGCCAAGTGCTTGAGAAAAGTTCCCAAAGAATTTCAAATAGGGCCAGGGCCAACTAGAATATACTGTGAAGGAAGCATTGTATTTGAAGGAATGATACTAAGGCCAACTAGCAAACTGAAGCAGCCACAGCACTGCATCAGTTATGCAGCAGCTACAGCACTGCACTAGGCACCTATTAGAGATTTTATAACCGCAACAACATAGATTAATATATATATATATATATATTCTTCCTGCAAGCCAATAGCACAGCAACATACCATTCTTCCATCAAATAAGATACTATTCTTCTAATTTGCATAAATTGTTTGCTAAAAGTACAAAGTAGCATTAAAGATAAAAAGAATTTTGACCATTACAAACTTTGAGCTCCAACAAAATAGCATAAACTGTGAGTTCCACAATTACAATCTTCAAGCTCCAAAAAAAAAAAAAAAAACATAAATCATCAGCTCTAACAATTACAAACTTTGAGCTCCAAAAAGTAGTATAAATTGTTAGCTCCAACAATTAAAAACAATGGTTATTTACAATCATTCAAAACTAAGAATTCGCTGCATCCATTCGAAGATCAGGTCAAAAAAGCTTCAATTTTACTAGTTGTAAACATTGTAAGCAATGAACTGATATCATCCCCTTCAAGATCACTAGGATTCTTAGAACATGGAAGAGGAACATGAGGATTTGTCATTCCTGCTTGACACATTACAACTATTAGCCAAATATTAACTATTAGAAAATCCACATAAGTCTCTTGAAAATTCTTCATTTCTTTTCTTACCATAAAAATTTACTGAATTCTCAAAAGTTCCAAATGAACTTTGTTCTTGATCATTTCTAATACTCTTTCCCTGTATATAGTAGAAACATAATAGTTAAAAATGATGATTAATCTTATAGTATAAATCTAGTTGTTATCAAATAAAATTCAAATAATTCTTATTTATGCACTCAAAGTAAACTCTAATACAATGGTACTTGAGATAACGACGAAGGATTACAAGGTTCAACACTTGAAAAATGAGGAATGTACAAATCCTATATTTATTAGTGATCAATAATAGTGTACAATCTATGAAATCAAAATCACCTAAAATGAAGGGGAAAAAAAAGATTAAACAACATGGATGAAGTTACCTAAACTGAATGATCTATGTATGGCAGAGGATTATGACTAATGGCCCCATTAACTTGCATAGATGAAGTTAAATGCTTATCCTACATAATGTGTAATGTTTAGTAAATTATTATGTCATAAATAAAGAACCTAGAATATTTGTGAAGCAGTAAAAATGTTAAAAATTATAATGGTGAGACTAGTACCTGTAAACACTGATTTGTTTGTATGGGTTGATGGATGCTTCCTTTTTTCTTCTTTTTGGGCTTTTCAAGACAATTTTTAATCCGGCATCTTCCTTTACAGCCTTGCTTCTTCTTGAGACCCTTAGCAAAAATGGTTGTCATCTCGTCTGATGAATTTTCTTGGTTAATATCAACTTGATAGGGATTAGATTTTTTTCTAAGGATATCATCAATTTTTTTGCTCAACTCATTATAGCTTCTCAATGCTAGCTCATATGCTTCCTCACATTCACTTGCTTGAGCGATAAGCTTGACATACATTGGACCCAAAAACTTATATTGAGTTGTAACTTCCAACTTGGTGTCAGCTTGGATATCACATCCATTAAAGTCTTGCACAATCTCATTTTTTGCATCTTTTGTCCATCTCTTAAGGATGTATTTCTCTAGAAAAACCTTAATATCCATAACATCAAGAATTTTTAAAGCATGACTACACAAAATTCCACCTCTTTCAAACTTTCTACAACTACATGAAACAATCTTTTCAAAAGGATTCCAAATTACTCGACGATCTTTTGGCTTACCATATATTGAAACTATATACTCATGAGTTGCATTTCTTTCAACACGCTTCTTCACAAAAGCTCCTTGGAACTCTTCATATTGCTCTTGAAACTTCAAAAATAATTTAGGTGTATAAATATGTGCTGCTTGAATCAGCGTAGGAGACGCAATCTTAACTTTGGCAACTTTTGCCTTAAATTGTACTCACCCTTCAACTCCTTGTAACGTTTAGCATCAAGTAGTCTCTCTAAATGTATGAAGAATTTTACAATATCATAGTCTGACTGTAAATAATCCTTCAAATCAGAGTTTATACTCTCACTCAATTGATTTGTAGTCATTCTTGCAAAAAATGACATCCTGACATATGCTTTAGCCTATTTCTCTTTCACTTCAAATGCACTTTGAAGCCAAGAATTATCAAAAGCATTGTACTTATGAAGTATAGCATCCCAAGCACTAAGAAACTCTTCCTCCTCTTCCCAAATTTTAAAACATGCATCGAGATCACTTCTAAATTCATCCTCACCTCGTAATAAATGGTTGACACCCTTGAGAGTATTTTGCATTAAATGCCATTTACATAATCGATGATAAGTACTTGGCATCACCAATGAGATGGCTTTTGCCACTGTCGGATCTTGATCGGTAAAAATTGTATTTGGTTACTTCCCAGACATTGCTTCAAAAAATGCTTCAAACAGCCACTAAAATGTATCAAAAGTTTCATCATATAAAAGGGCAGCCCCAAATATCGTAAACTCTCTATGATGATTAAACCCAACAAACATTGCAAGGGGTCAATACTCCTTATTAGTTCTGTACGTTGTATCAAAAGAAACCACATCACCAAATAACTTATAATCAACAATTATTTGCGCATCTGCCCAAAAAATATTTGTTATTAGTTTTGAAGCATCTAACTGTACTGCATAGTAAAAGCAAGGATTCTCTTCCCTTTGTTTCTGAAAGTATTTAAATAAACTCCCTGCCTCACCACATTTCTATTCTTTTTATGTTTACTATAATGGTAATTCTTTTGATGTTGCTTGGTGTAACCAAGAGCATCTCTACCACCACCTTTCCTGGCCATGAAGTCATATGAATCCTTCCATTGCTTGTGCTTTTGAGACCTTTCGTTGGGATGGCATCATGTGAGCACATTGTGGAATATGGAGAATATGATTATCGTTGAGCTCAAGGCTATGTATAAATATTTCCCCTTCTTTTTATCAATCCGAATTATCATATGAGCACTGCAACCTATCCTTGTTTCAACCCGTTCATACTTATTTTCACCATCTCTCTCCCATGAGGCTTTATTTCCCTCTTTACAACAAGTAAACTTTTTTGAAGTCACCACGCCATCATTTTTTCTTTTATTGCACCATTCTTTTCGAATACTAAATCCAGAATTTCTTCCACACTCATTATAAAAGTCAAATGCCTCTTGTTCAGAACCAAATTCAATGCCAAGTTTTGGAATATAATTAGTATCCAATTTTTTACTATCATCATTGTTTTCCTCTTCCATGTAACTATTAAATATAAATCAAAATGTACAAGAAACGTGAATTACCACTGAAAAATGAAAATAAATGGATGAATGATGGCAAAACTTTTGTAATCTTATACATTATTTGCCTAAATTTATTAACAATGACAGAAAAACTCATAGATTTAATAATATTTAGCCTAAAGTTAATCTTTTAATTATTTTGACATCTCATAAACATAGGATTGAATAAGAAATCAAAAGTAAAGATGGAAATACCTTCTCTGATACTCTAACAGTTTGCAAAGAAATTTCTTCTTCTTCTTCGTCTCTCTTTTTTCTAAAGATTATACCGAATAGTTCTAAAATCTGATTTGGTAGGCTAGAAAAAAAGAAAAATAAATAAAAAAAAGAGGGAGAACTTGGGCGGCAAAACATATTTTTCTTATTGCTATTTTAGTATTTTGGCGCTGAGTTTTGAAACTGAAGAGTCGATGAAGTTAAAAAAAAAAAACCATTAACGTTAACGTGAGAAGAAGTAGCAACGTTAGTCTTGGGTGGGTTCTGTTAGTTTTTGCTTAAAATTTAATGAGGTGGCATTGAGTTTTTAATCTCCACCATTGGTTTATTAGTGAGTGATGTGGCAACTTCTGTTTAAAACAAAAGGAGATATCCAGTTAAATTTTCACTGGAGGTAAGTCAGACCCTTTTTTTTCAAGTATAGAAATGCAAGTGGTTAAAAATGGCAGTGTGCCCTTTAAGCAAGCAAAAAACAATAAATAAGGAGAGAGAGAGAGAGAGAGAGAGAGAGAGAAAATACTAGTATTAATTATGAATGAGATGAAAAGTAATAGAATTTAATGATATTTTTTTAGCCATTAGATCACTTACAAATCTACGGTGTAAAAAAGATGTAACTTGAACCTATTTCATATATATATAAAACCAAAACCTCTGAAACTCTCACAATTTTTCACATCAGCACAATATTTAAATAAAATTATCATTTTATTTTAATAAAATTATTTTTGTTTAGTCTAAATTTCACAAGGAATGAAACTCTATCTCTCTAATAAGTCCAACTTAAACTCAAACTCATCATTTTTTTTTAAACAAAATAATTTTTGTTTAATCTAAACTTAACAATGAGTGAAACTCTATCTCTCTAACAAGTCCAACTTAAACTCAAACTCAAACATTGATAATTTATCTCAAAATTTGCGAGGATTATCATGAACACTATAAAAGCAATGCAAACTCCAATATATTTTTTTTAAAGCTAAGTAGAGGTATGAGCTCTTCTTATGTTATTTTCTTCTCCTCTATTTTGTTGATAAAAACAATTTTATTTTATGGTTTTTCATGTATTTTTTTTAAAGTAATTTTCGTACATGAACCACCAAACTCTCTTTAACCGTTTTTTACAAGACAAAAAGCTTGAAATTATTCTTTTGAATGTAACCCATTTTTCTTTTATATTTCTCTATTGTTTAGTCATATTTATTTTGTTTTGTTTCAATAATTTCTAAGCAATGACTCATCTGATTCTTTAATATTTTTTTATCTTTTAGAAGTTTTAATATTTAAATTTTTGAGTTATTTTTTTGCAGTATCTAAAATTGTCTGACAAATTTTTTGTAAGCCATTGCACATTCAAGCAATGGCTTCTTCATCAAATTGTAACACAAATTGAAATCATACAAGAGAAAATCATGCAATTGTGTAGTTTCTTAATCAATTTAAGATTTTATAAAATTATTTTAGTCTACCTCACAAATAGGTAGGTTCTCGTGCATAGCACTGGTTATCGACTAGTATATATATAAAACCGAAACCTCTGAAATTCTCACATTTTTCTACGTCAGCACAATATATAAATAAAACTATCATTTTATTTAAATAAAATTATTTTTGTTTAGTCTAAACTTAACAAGGAGTAAAACTCTATCTCTCTAACAAGTCCAACTTAAACTCAAACTCATCATTTTTTTTAAACAAAATTATTTTTGTTTAATCCAAACTTAACAATGAGTGAAACTCTATCTCTCTAACAAGTCCAACTTAAACTCAAACTCAAACGTTAATAATTTATCTCCAAATTTGTGAAATTAATCATGAACACTATAATAGCAATGCAATCCCCAATATATATATATATATATATATATATATATATTTTTAAGTCAAGTAGAGGTATGAGCTCTTCTCATGTTATTTTCTTTTCCTCTGCTTTGTTAAAAAGAAAATATATTTTACAGTTTTTCATGTATTTTTTAAAAATTAATTTTTGTATATATGAACCATCAAACTCTCTTTCGCTATTTTTTACAAGATAAAAAAGTTTGCAATAATTGAATTATTCTTTTGAATGTAACCAATCTTTCTTTTATATTTCTCTATTGTTTAGTCATATATATTTTGTTTTGTTTCAATAATTTCTAAGCAGTGAATCATCTGATTCTTTAATATTTTTTGGTTTTTCAGAAGTTTTAATATCTGAATTTTTAAGTTATTTTTTTTATAGTATCTGAAATTGTCTGACAAATTTTTTGTAAGCCATTGCAAGTTCAAGCAATACCTTCTTTATCAACTTGTAACACAAATTGAAATCACACAAGAGCAAATCGTGCAATGGTATAGTTTCTTAATCAATTTAAGATTTTATAAATTATTTTAGTCTACCTCACAAATAGATAAGTTTCCATACATAGCACGTGTTAGCAACTAGTTATTATTATTATTATTATTATTATTATTATTATTATTATTATTTTAGTTTGTTTGGAGGGGACACAAATATGATTTATTGTGAAGGTTTTTTTTTTTTTGAAAGGGTTTCAACCTATGGCATCTACTAAGGGTATTCGCGGTATGGCGCGATACGATTTTGAGTCATTTTTGGTACCACACTTTGTGGTGCGGTTTAGGTAAAACCATAGCTGCACTGCACCTTATTTTTGCGGTCACATGTACGGTGCAATGCAGAGCAGTGCAATTTAGAATTTAGCCAAAACCATAACCGCACCGCACCTCATTTTTGCAGTCACAAGTGCAGTGCAATGTATAAGATGCGGTTTGAAAGGTTTGAAGTCGGTATATTTTTCAAATTTTAGGCTTTTCCTACCCAAACCAAAACTAATTTTTCCTTTTGTTTTGGGCCAAATTTTAAACTATTGAGCTAGTTTTTCTTTATTTTGGGTTGGCTTTCCTAGTCAACACTTGCTAGTGTTATCAAACAATTTTTTTTTTTTTTTGAAAACTAGGTTTACTAAACAATTAATAATATATTTAATACTAAAAATAAATAAATATATTAATATATAGAGAGGGTACGATGCAGTTTGTGCAGTTTTCTTATTATAAAACTGCAAACCGTACTACACCATATATGGTGCAGTGCGATGCGATTATGTTATTTTGCGGTCGGTTTTGGTGCAATTTGTGAGGTTTTTGTGATTTGATGAACACCCCTAGCGTCCACTTCTAATAATAACTCTTTATTATCACACCAAGACACCAATATATTTTTAGTAGACGAAGATTGAACCCCAAATATCTTATTTAACTATCGGAGATTTTACCAAATGAGTTAACTAGAACCCACATTTATTGTAAAGTTGATTGTGGGGGAGAGGAGAAATTTTAGTTTAAAATTGAGATCATGAGTTCTTCATTAGGTCATGTAAATTAAAGATAACATTAAAATAGAGGGTTGCAAGTTGAAGTTTTTTGAATTGTTAGAAAACTCTTTTTTTTTCTCTTTCCTTTCTAACTATCATGATTGGAAAAACTTAATTCTCACTATATTCGATCACTAACGAATAGGCTTATGATATGAGTAGACGAAAATTTTAATATAAAAATAAAGAAAAATATATATGTAATTTTTTATTTTTAGAGAACACTAAATTTCTTTAGTTAAAACTTAAAATATAAAGCAATTTTTTTATTTAAAAAATCCTTGCCCTTGGTTGGTTTAGTAAAGGGTTATATAAGAAAATAGTAATTCTTAACTAATAGTTCAATACAAAATTTTTGAGAAAAATACTGTTATATATGACTGATAGTGCAAAGATTGTAGGTAACTAGGTATACAAATAGCCATAAGATTAGATTATAAGATACTAATTGATTATCTTTATAACCAATAACTAACAGTTATTGACAAAAATTACAATGATTATAATAAAAAATTTACGTTTACTTGTAAGCGTGTCTGAGCTCTTTAAGTATAGCAGATAATTTGGTAAATGACCGATTGGGGTTTTGAGTTCGGGTCAGGTTTGTGTATGGACGAGATATTTCTGGTAAGTTGCATCCAGGGATGGAGACATATGGTCTGTTTGGATTGAGAGAGAGGGAAGGGGGAGTAGAAGAAAAATTATTAGGTACTCCCGGAGTACTATAAATGTGTAGTCTCCCCTTTCACATGAATGGTGAGTCTTATTATGAATTTAATTAGTAGGACCTATCATTCATGTGAGAGGAGGGAGTACGCATTTATGGTACTCCGAGAGTACGTAATAATTTCTCGGAGTAGAGTAAAGTAGAGTAGATTTAGCACAAAATTAACTTATTTTTAACCAACTCTACTCTACTTCCCTCCACTCTCCCTCCTTCCCCCCTCCATCCAAACAAGCCAATAGTTGGTACTTAGGGGGCAATGGCGCCCCCTAAATTTTTTTTTTTTTAATATTAGTATTATATAAGAACAAATTTTAGCAATTTTGTTCTATAAAATTACACTTTGCCCTGGCCCCCTAAATATTATCATTAATTCTTTTACGAGTAATGCTACAAGTACAAAATTTCCTACATCATTTATTTGTTAGCATCTAAGCCCCCCATTTACATCACTTTGTAACTTACCAATTTGTTAAAAAAAAAAAAAAAATTGTCACTTTGGCCCGACCCCCTTAATATTATCATTAATTCTTTTACGAGTAATGCTACAAGTACAAAATTTCCTACATCATTTATTTGTTAGCATCTAAGCCCACCATTTACATCACTTTGTATCTTACCAATTTGTAAAAAAATAATAATAATAAATAAAAAAAATTGTAACTCTAGCATTTTCCTTATTTTAAAGGCCATTAAAAAAATATATTGATCTAAAATCTAAAACAAAATATACAAGTCCAAAAAAATTAGCCCAACAACAAATTTACCATTAGTAAAGCTAAAAACAATTGAGCTTAATCAAACAATTTTTCCCAAAACAAACAGCCCGACCTCTTAAAAAATTTAAAATGAAATAATTTTGTCTTACTTAGAAGCAACACACATCAAAAACACACAAAAATAAATAAATAAAACCTCTTAGCGGTTAAGGGGCAGAGTCAGAGGCCAGTAGCAAAGCTTCAACACCCCCCCCCCCCCCCCCCCCCCCCCTTCCCAAACTCTAACTCCTGAGTCCTGACTGCGTCTTTGGTTGCATAATAAGATATTTTGGGAATGTTTTGTTGGCCAATGTTGGGGATACAAAATTACATCTTCTCATGCTGGCATAAATTAACGAATCAAACTAAATATTAAAATTTCATGATTTCTTTCATTTAATTTAATTTTAAACACGAGCACATGGCCAGTTACACGGCAAATTCGATACAATTTAAAGTGTAATTTTTGAGTCGATGATCTTAATAAATTTTAAGTCATGAACAAACCACTTTATAAAAAAAATTATTTTTAATTGAAAGTGTTGTGGTGTGGTTTTTTGTTGCCAATAAAATATTTGGGAGGCCAGGATTGAAACTCGATGTTGGGCTTAAAATATTTAGTGAGAGAGAGAGTATCCAACTAGTGCAACAGGGATCTTAACAAGATTTCTATTTGTCATTCTACAAGATGATGAATATATGTATATAATAAGTGATGTAAGTGACTTTATAGAAAGGTCAAAGGTATGTTTGAATATATGAAGTATAAAAGAGAGCTATAGTAGCGTTTAGTTATTTTTGGCTATGGTGTAAAAAGGATTGTTCATGACTTTTTATGATGCTGGTTTTTTTTTTTTTTTTTGAGGAGAGGAGAAGGAAAGTTTATGGGTAAGTGTGTAAGGATATCTATGACACTGAAAGCTAATTTATGAATTAAAAGGCTGGCTAATGAGTTGAAAATGGCAAGATGGGTGCAAAATTTTATGAGGGATTAGTGTGTTTTGGAGTTGATGGTGGGTTCTTTTTACAATGAAGTTTTAGGGAGTAATTAGCAAAATCAAAAAGGATCATATTATCAAGAGAATCTCAATATATCTATCTTAGGATTTGACCGAAAATGGTATGATTAGCTTTTGGGCATTTTAGCTTCTTTGGATAATGGCAATTGGAAGCTAAGATTCAAGTATTCAACTAATCTCAACATTAAATGCTAGGATTTGGGAATTGATCTCAGCCAATAAGATTAATTAGGACATGGGTTAAGACTAGAAATTTTGTTTGCTTGATTTTTATGATGCAACATATAATTAATGGCAAATCACAATAAACATTAACCCAAAGATGGTAAGTCTGTCAAATTGTCAATAGAACCCAAAGCTGAAAATGATAGCAAGCAAAACAACCAATTAGGCAGCATTGAAATAGTTATGGAACAGAAACTGATACTGCAAAGTTAGTAAGTCTACAAATAGACAAAAATTAGATTATAAGATAATTGGTTATCTTTGTAACCAGTAACTAACAGAAATTATAAAATCAAAAACAGGTAAATGCTATTAGGTAGCATTAAGAAGGAATGAGAGTTGGCCAACTTGGGAGCACATAGTTGAGGAAACTGCGCATTGAGCTCCAATGTTTATCGCCAGGAAAATTACAAAAGACTTCGAGCGTTTTCTTCCGCAAGTTGCATACTACAGCCTTCAATTCAATCCCCAAATACAAGATATTTCCATCAATTGGATGAAAACCTAGCTAGCACTGTGATTAAAGGAATATTCTGATTTCCATATTGTGTTAGCCAAAGAGATTTTTCTGAGACAAAATTCTTTGAGAGTCACTTTGTGCTCCAAGCACCATTTGCCTCCACCCTGGCTATCATAGTCCTTGAGCTCCCAAACGCAGATATGAGACTGCACTAAAATCTGACATATTCTCAGGCACCCCAGACACACTCCGAGTCCAACGCAATCAAAAAACTCCATTGGCCCCAGTTCTATAGGCTGCTCAATCTCAAAGGAACGACTACATTTGCTGTTGTATAGATCAAACCCCAGAAGATGGCCACCATTACCACACCAAAAAAGCAAACCTTTGTAAGGAACAGCAGAGTTAGGAGGGGGAGCGAAGTTAAATTTCTTTGAGAACTCCTCCACACTCCATTCACCGGGGTCGGACGAGAATATGTGTGCCTCGTTATCCCATGTGTTGACCATCACCAACCTGGTAAAATACTTCATTCAACGATGAAGTATTTTACACTTATGTTTATGTTTTGTACCATCTATATAAGAATTTTCTTGTTCTATTATGTCTACATTGTTCACACATATATAAATGCATTTCATTCAAGGTGTCAACTTTTGTCCATGATCTTAAATTATTGCTTTTAATAGGTTCTTGTTATTGTTGATGATGTTCCGGAAAGACTTCACAGATACCCCAATATTTTAATGATCTGGATACAAAAAACGTTGAAAGCTATCTTCTGCAAATACTATGGCACATGGTTTGTAATGTTAAACAATACAAAAATTAAGATTATTTTCCAAAAAATGATTTCCTTTTAAACAAACGTAACTGCAGTGGCTTGTTTGCAAGCAGTTGATGCACTGTTTGGGATAGTTTATGTGGTAATCAATTGAAAATAAAGATCACATCTGAACGGAATTCAATTTTCTTAAAGGCCTGGTAACAGCGACTGTAACATTTGTTCCACACAAGATATCAAAACTAGAAAGTCATAAAAGAGCTCGTTTCTATAACATGAAAACTTAAAGGAACTACAATATAACATTTATTTCATTAAATGAGATGATAAATATAGAAAAAGGTAGGACATGCAGCTTGCAACAGATTCTTTAATACAACAGGCATTTCTGTTGCGATCCAATTCTCATTTTTCTTGTTCAACACCTAACTGCTTCATATGCTAGGATTTGTCGCTTATTCGAATCTTTAGTGTCAACTATTAATATAGGAAAGAAGAGAAAAAAGAACTCCTTTCTCAAGTGAGATATTTCAACCATACTTAAATTTGGTCGTGGTCAAAATAATTCAATTAACTATAGTAATTAGTTTGTAATTAATAATGGAGATATCATTAATCATTCAACCTTGGTATTTTCCTTCTCTGGAGTCCAATATGATCAAGAATCTTGCTTTTCCCCCATATTATGCAAATTGGGAGCCATCCTCCTAATAAAACTCTTGCACAAGACCTTGCAACTGGTGCCTTTCCAAGTGCAGCTCCAATTACTCCCACCAAAAACAGGGATAAAGCCTTTCCAAGTGCAGCTTCAATTACTCCCACCAAAAACAGGGATAAAGCCTTTCCAAGTGCAGCTCCAATTACTCCCACCAAAAACAGGGATAAAGAAGCCAATGTAATCACAGCAGAAGATCTCCATTCCTTTTGCTTTATAAAACCAGCTGCTAGTAATAGCACTGAACCCCCTACTAAATATGTTACCGATGATGCCACAGCCACTAGAGTTGGGCTTGGCACTGGCCCCTTTTGTCCACCTCTGCCCATTCTGATGTTCCTTTTTGCTTGGAATGTCAATATATCATATTGGGTATAAACAGAAACATATTGTGCAATTGCTAAATGCAAAGTTCCTGCAGCCAATCCAATGAAGCTTGTGAGAAGTATAGCCTTGATTTCAATTGCAACAACTCCTACACTCATAAGTATAGGACTCATTATCATAAAAGCTGCGTATGCAACCCCTTTGAGACCTCCCAAGACAATGGCCCGAAGATATATTGCCCTTGAAGAGTAATCAAAATACTTCTCTTCTTGGACCATCTGGGATCCAATTTTGGGCTGTGTAACCACGATTTCCATGACAGATAATTCAAGAAAGAATGTAGAATTTGGAGTGTATATCTCCTTAATGCTGAATACTTGAGGTTACATATAGTGAGAGATGATATAAATAGTGGTGCAGGTGCAGAAGCGACAAAAAGCAGAACACATCATTGGAAGAATGGTACATCTAACAATGCTGATCACGAGCATTGACTTTGACAATTGACATAACATTACATTAATTTGATAAAGATTCTAATCAAGCCGGTGACTCTAATCAGGCCATCATAGAAGGAAAGATTTTAATTAGAGATAGTTCTATACTTTTATACGCAAGCTAATGTTTCGTTACGTATTAGTCTCGTTCAACAATTTCGCTACAGTTTTGCAATAATAGACTGGCAAAGAGTAATAGGAACTTTGAAATACTCCATCTTAATTAACTACAATGCTTCTGGAATACTTAAAATGTAAGTTTTGCCCCTGTTTATATATGTATCTTGTGAAAATTTTATCATTTCTCTGTATTAACCACTTAATGAAACCAATTGCCTAAATTTTTCTACGTTCTGCAGGCAAGAACACAACTAATATGCAAGTTACATGTCACAAAGGTAATTGCCTTTTTAGTTCATGGCAATTTCTGTCTGCAATATATGGTTTGATTGTTATATATAGGTACTCCACCTAAACAAAATATGACAAGAAGAAAAATTTCCTTTGTCTCAAAACTATTAGATCGGCAATAGATCTTCAACAGACTAATTAGGATTGTTTACCTAAACAAATAACACATAAAAATCTAATTATTTACCATATGAGAAAGAAAAGAAAACATGATCAAGTGGTTAGAAACTTAGAATTAATCTTGTCAATCTCGTTCCATATTGCTAGACACGCCAAACATGATTCTCAAGTACCACAGTGAAGTTGTGGGTGCTACTGCTTACTACTTAGGGTTTCAAAAGAAAAGATATTCCTAAAGCTACCCTAATGCAATCGTGCAGTTTACTAACCTGCAAAATAATTTCCAACTGGGTATTGTCTGCAATATTGTTTTGTAATATACTCTACAGTCAACAATGAACTTTCAATTATTGTTGGGAGCAAACTCTTAGGACTTAGGAGATGCCATTATAAGCACGATTATATCTAGTCTTCGGTTCTAAATTTCTAATGCTAAACAAAATATGCAAAATAAATTTAACTGACTCTCGGCATAAGCTGTGACTCAGAATGCAGGGCTATGGAGAAGGATCAAATGGGCTAATAAATATTAGGGCTTCAAATTGGCATTAATTATCAAAATAAAATGATATTGAGAAAGTTAATTATGAAAGCTACAAAGTTTATCCTACCTTCGGAGGCCACAAAATAAATCCACAATCCAGTCACCTTCGAAAATCCTCAGTCAAAAACAAAAACTATGTGAGTTTTTGGGGGATATTCATCAATACCTCCAAAAGATTTTGAAACACCAAAAGTACCATCAACTTAGGCATTTAAGAGTGTAACACCCCATAATATTATTACTAATTTCTTTCTTATACATAAATTAAAAAAAAGGCCCACAATTAAATGGATTTAATTGATTTGGGCATAAGATATTTAAATAAGATAATTATTGTGGTATAAGAGGCCCAAGTGAGATAACATAAGTAAATATATGGGCCTTAATAAGCTTTAAAAACCCTAGATTTTTACCTCTCAACCTACACGTGTGTGTATATATATATATATATATATATATATATAAGAGGTTTCTTTTTGTTTTAGCCACAACACATGATTGAGCTTTTCTTTTCTTTTGCTCTAAATTTAGAAAGTTGGAATATTCAATGGCTAGCAATTGTTTCCACGTCTATAAGAAGACATGGGTCTGTGCATCTATTATTTTTGGTACCTAGTAGAATATAATTGGGAGAGCTGACCTATGATTGTTACAATATTAAAATAAGCATGGAACATAGCCGTATGGCCCTCTATAGACTTTAAGATTGATTAGATAAAAATAGTACATATAGCCATATGTCTTGGAATGGAGCTAATAGGCGTTAGCTTCATGAATATCTATGATTATATTAATGGAAAAAGTTGCATTACGGTTATTAGATACCTTCCTTAGCATCGCTCTAGTGACATTAGTTATCATCTCTAAGCCGCTGCGATATGCAGCAATGATATTAAGCCAAAAATCTGATTATGCAGCAATGCTTTTAAGCCAAAAATCTGAATCTATTTAGCCACTACAACATAGATATAAAGAAGTCATATACTAGCTAACTAAGTTCACCAATCTGTCATGCATCTACGCACCTATCATTGTTCAAATACTAGTCCAGCCTTATCATTTATGTTTTGCGGCATCAAGTGCTATTGGATTGATCAACTCAGATTATAATATGAGGCTTCTAAAGAATAGTAGTAGATTATATGATGGTTATACATATAATGAAATGCTAGAGTTCTATAAAATTGCTGTACGTTCATGCCGATTTATAGATAAAAAAATATGTGAAATAGAACAATCTGATCAAAGCTGAAAGCTGAAAATGAACTGGACCATAAGTAAATAAATGGAAAGTTTCGAAAATATTAGTGTTGTCCAGGATGAAACTGTTAAAGTGTGGAAACAGATTTTTAAGTAGAAAATTGTATATTAATGGACCTATTTTTGGTGTTGCTAGGTTCTAATTTGTTACGATCCAAGCGCTAACCACATCTGCGCTATACCTCAAAAGGACTAGTCACAATTGAAGCTCCGTGCAGTTGTTATTAAAGTCTAGTTCAACCTAGTAAATACTCGATGTAGGACTCATCACACACTCACACACAATCAATCAAATTAGGGCATCACAATCTTCCCCACTTAAATCCCTAACGTCCTCGTTAGGACCCACTTTGCGGGGTAGTGTCTCTGAGCCCACACGGGGTTACTAGGTCAGCTCTGATACCATATGTAACGACCCAAGAAAAAGCGTTAACCACATCTGTGCTATACCTCAAAATGACTAATCATAATTGAGGTTTCTTGCAGTTGTTAATAAAGCCCAGTTCAACCCAGTAAATACCCAATGTGGGACTCATCACATACCTACACACATCACACAATCAATTAAATTGGGCCATCATATAATTCCTCTGATTTATTGTGACTCAAAGGTAGTTGGTTTCATATTGGCAAACAAGAGGTAAGTGGTATTTACTAATTTAGGGATTTTCCCAAAAACAGTTTTGATTATGAAACTATTCTTATATCAAAGAAATATGTTGATATTATATAAATATATTAATACTCCATATGTTTGATGTGCACATTGTATGGAACGTTGACTATTTGTTATATGAAAAACTTATGGGACAACCTAAACTTATTTAAACTTGTATATGTGGATAAATCTTTATATTTTTTTGAGTATTATGATTGGATTATTTGTTGTGAGCATCTTGAATTTGTTTTGAATCCTTTGGCAAGTCGTGATTAAAAATTCAGTATTGTATTTAGTCCTTAGTAAGGGACAATCATACTGTAACTAGTCCTTAACAAGGAGCGGTCCCAGAGAATGGGACAGTGCACATTTGGTAGCTCTTTAGTAAGAGAGTATACCATTGACGATCCAAAAAGAGAGCTCCTTAGCAAGGGAATGCACCTTTAGGTTCCAAATGAGCCACCCTTAAGAAAGGAGATGAAAAGGGGGTTCCAGTCCTAAAAATGGGACAGCACAACCGTGTCAACAAGACGTAAACATTGACCACGATAAAAGTCTAGGAAATTGTTTGTATAATGGTGTTGGTAAATTATAATGGCTCACAATATAATGATATTTTTTATATGAAATATTTGATGTTAAAATATTGATGGGTTACAAGTTATAACTTTGTTGTATGAATTATTTATTTAAAAGGCTTGTTCCCACACCTCAATATTTGTGAATTCCACTTATTGAGTTATCTCACCCTCTCCCTTTTATTCCCTCTTACAAATACATTAGAGAGATCATTGGAATAAAGATTTTTAGAAGACAACAGTTACAAATTATATCGTGGAGCTGAGGATTTTATTATTATTTTTATGGTAATAAATATTGTATTGGAGAATTATTTTGAGAATATTTTATCTTTGGTGGGATTAGAGCTTTGATAATTGTAATGAGATTTTAGGTTGCTAGTTGCATTTATTTAATATTTTTTTGTGGATTATTTGGATTGAATACACTTTTATTATTATGATTTTGGGGCATTGCAAAGAGAGTTTTCACTTGCCCAAATTTTACTTACAATAGTAAAATAAACATACCTTAGAACCCATAGTACACCCTAATCGTGAATTGGAGATGCCTTTGGCTAAAAAATGATCTAAAAATGCAATGTTACTATGTTAGTAGTGTTATTTTTTAAATAATTGTTTCTTTAATTTTTTTTTTTTCCCCCTTGTCATTGTTATGCCTTTGGCTGACTAACCTTTGCTACAACCTCGTGCACCTTTTTTTTTCAGTAGTACTAATAAATTCATTTTCTTTCTAACCACCCATTTAGGGGGGGGGGGGGGGGGGGGGGGGGGTGGGGGGAACCCCAAAATGAAGATCCTCAAGGCTCAAAGTGACAAGGGGTTTGAATGAAAAATTTCCTTTCAATTCTTGGTTTAGTGCTGGCTCCCCTAAAGAAAGATAATACAGATGAGTCCAAAACGACATGTAGTCTAGCATTAAGTCACAAAGCTGTATGTAGTTTAGACTAATCTGTTAGTGACTGAGTTAGTTACAACTGAAGGCCACGTGTCCTTAATCTTCATTGTATGTATTCAAGAAAATCAATACAATTCAATATTTTGGATTCTCTAGATTCTTTCTCTAAGATTTGCTTTTCCTTTCAACTCCAACCAATCTAAGGACCGGTTTGGATTGAGGAGAGGGAGTAGAGGAAAGTAGAGTAAAGTTAAGTTGGCTGAAAATAGGCTAATTTTGAGTCAATTCTACTTTACTCCCCCCCTCTCTCCCCCTCAAACCAAACAGATCATAAGGGTTTGACTCCTAGTTATTTTTCTCAAACGCTTGATACTAACTAGAATCCACTAGAACCCAAATATACGAATGACACTATAATTAAGTGTGCAAACAAACATATGAAAGGTATCAAATATTCAAATTGAAATTACAAAATAGTCTTTTTTCTTTTTTCTTTTCTTTGCTAAATAAAAGAAAAAGTCATCTCGGTTTAATTATTGTCCTTGCACCACCTTAAATTCACACAATGTGCCATGGAATAGACCACTTGAGTACTAATGAGACAACTAACACTACTCAAATCCACAATTTTTGGACTCGCATGGATAATTAGTCACAAAAAATTTCTACCACTAGATCACCTCCCCTAGTGGTAACTACTGTCTAAATGATACGATTGTACGATTGATCCTAGAGTAATAAGGCTCTCAACGTGCTTTTAGCATAGCATCATATGAAACAGAAGCACTATATACATTACATCTCCTAACATCTAAGAGTGAATTTTAGAACTTTTGTAAATTAATAAAGTGATATTAAAGATATTACAAATTTTAATTTATTACACAAATACTGAAAAAAGTACTAGTTGCTAAGAAATTTAAAAATGTTAAGGCTACAGCAAAAAAAATAAATTAAATTAAATTAAATTATTATCTATTTTACAATAAAAGACTTACAAAATAATGTTATTTGTGTTATTTCAACTACATAATAAATAAGTCCGATAAAAAATAAAAAATAAAAACTGTCAAAAATGTTTGAATTAATTTTTTTGTGATCCATTGTGTGGGTTTGGATACCACATTTCCAAACCCACATCTGTGTTTCAGTCTTTTTTTTTTTTTTTTTCAATGCATGAACAGTAACATCACATGGATGTACTGTGCAGAGACAATTTTCACTGTAGTAGCACTGTTTATGCACTGTAACAGCACTGTTCATGCATTTAAAAATATTAAAAATTGGTCCCACGGTATTATTCACATATTTTAAAATTATTTTGCTACAGTATTTTCAGTTTTCAGCTTCAGCTGTATCCAAACGGACCCATTATATACAAATTTGTAATGTTTTTGGAATGCAATTAAAATATAAATAAGTCCGATAAAAAATAAAAAATAATAAAATAATTATAAAAAAAAAAACACCTATGTTATAAATGTTTGAATTAATTTATTTTGTAATCCGTTCTATACAAGTTTGTAATGTTTTTGGTATAATTTGGATTCTTGATTGAATATGATTTGGGGCGGGGGGGTGGTTGAGGAAATAATTATTTTGGATGGGAAATAATCAAGCAATGCTAGCATTGAATTTCGTTGTGGGCTCACTGGGCTGTTCGTCATTGCCAGAAGGAGTAGCCAAAACTAGCCGAACAAGCTAACCAATGAGCTGTACTACTCGCGCGTGATCTTGTTCTTGCCAGTTGCCATTGCCCAAGATCGTTCATCCTCGGAAATCTCAAATAGCCAACCTCGTGAAAGGCAGGCCGCATGATCTCCGTGATGGAATCGATTCAATATGAGCACAATTGGGCAAGTTTTGCTGCGGTTTTGATTTGATAACTATGAACTATGAAGTATTAAGTCTGACTCTGACCATCCAAAATGGTATTGAGTAATGCTGCTAGAAGTGAAACTTACTACAAATTTTAATACATAAAATAAAATTGAGTACTATTACATATAGAAAGTTGTGTGTTAGAAATACTGAGTATTCTCAAAAAAAAAAAAAAAAAAAAAAAAAAAAAAAACCTTACAAACTAATATGTGTAATCACAAAAGGACAATTTAAATATTTGTTGAACCAATCACATTTATAACTACATTAGTTTGCAAGTTTTATATAGTAAAACTTATAATACCTTTAACATTTTTCATAAAAATTTACAAATTGACATAATATTGTATATGATTATTGGTGCCACTTCAATGAAATAATAAATGAGTATTTAAATTATTTCTTATAATTGATGACATATTAATTTGTAAAGTTTATATTGTAAAATTGCAATGAGTAATGCTTGGAATAGAAATTTTACAAATTTTACTATATAAACCTTACAAATTAAAATGGTGTATAGAAATTTTAAAAATATTTTAAAGGTTATATTAACAAGTGTCTTTAGGATATTGATTAACAATCTATTTTAGGAAAATTTTAACACCATCTTTATAGGAAATAAAAAAAAAAAACTGTCAAAATATTAATTGCTTTTTTTTTCTCATAAAAATTTTCTTTAAATGGATTATTAGTCAATGCCCTAAGGGCATTTATTAACATTTCCCATATTTTAATACTATATATAAATATTTAACATTTTAATTATTAGCCTACAAAAATGGGACTTGGCCCCCCAAATATTTGAGCTAGTCTAATGTTACTCTTAAAAAAATTGTCCAATTGGTCCTGTGTTATAGAGATTTTTTTTTTTCTCACATTCATTTTTTATTATAAAATGTGTTCTTGTACGTGTTTGTTAAATTTTTAAATCATTCATGTCTTTGAATATTTCATTAGTTCAATTGAAAATTTTTTTCTCACTTTGGTTGATAATTTGGTAATTTATATTAAAAATGAAAACGTTAAGAATTCACTATAAAAGATGCTAAGTTATATATATGTATAGATGTCTATGTTTATACATATTTATAAAAATTTATATAAACTAATAAATTAGTATCATAAGTTCACTCCAAATAAAAAATTTTGACTACCCTCCTGACCAGCGCAATCAATCATATTCAATGGTATCATTACAAGTCTTCTATATTCAACAATATATATTATTATACGTAGGTTTCAGTTAGTTCAATTGGTAAAGTCTCTGATAGTTGTATAAGAGATCTGTGGTTCAATCTTCACTTACACCAAAATTACTATAAAAAATACGGACGCCAAAGATTGAAAATCTCTCCAAAAAACAATATATATTATTATACGTATATTTGTATACATACACACATAACGTTGATAAAGAATTCCATCCTCTCTCTCTCTCTCTATTTGTTTTTTTTTTTTTTTCCTTAATTCCCGAAGCCGTAATAATGCAAATTCAACCACCACCAACCCCACCTGTCCGTAAATACCACCTAAGACTGCCATTGAATTCCCAATTTATTCAACATTTTTTCCATTATCTTCCTTATAATAACATTATGCCAAGGGACTCGTTAAAATCTTCACAGCTCACTAGCTGAATATAGCTCAATTAACACGTGCAACAGTGACTTGTACCTCACAGTAATTTCAACGTCAAATCCAGGATTGAGATTAAATGCAATACTTAATGTATTGCACCTAATACAATTATTATTAATGGTTGAGATTGATAATCGTAAAAAATAACTTTCAAAAACAACTTTTAGTCTAAACTATTGATTAAAAAATTATTAAAAAAAAATAAAAAATTAAAGTAAAAAAGATAAAGAAAAATGCTAACAAGTGCTCTAAAAGCACTGGTTAAGAATCTAGTTAAAAAAAGTTTTGACATCACTTTTATTGGAAATGAAAAAAGCTGTCAAAACATTAATTACTTTTTTTTCTTTTTCCATAAAAATTTTCTTTAACTGGATTCTTAAAAAGTGCCCTAACGGTACTCATTAGCATAAACCAAAGATAAAAAGTAAAAAATTTGGGTAAAAAAATAGATGAATTGCACCGGATTCTAACCCAAACACTACCATGTGCATCCGTACCTTAAAGAGTAAATTCATCTGATCAAAATATTCAATGCCATCACTTACCATTGACCAAACTCATTCACTACCCCAACTTTCTCTTTCTATAAGTAACTATATCTCTTCCTTACGACCTTTAACTTGGTCAAGCAACTTCCTTTCTTCTTCTCTCCTACTGACAAAAATGGATTTCAAAGACCTTCTTGTCCTCTTCTTAGCTCTCATCTTCCTCCGCTTGTGGTGGCGCTACTGGTCCATCACCGGCGGCGGCCCCAAAAACCTTCCTCCTGGGCCACCGGGTTGGCCTATAATCGGAAATCTAGGCCAAATCATCCTCCAACGCCGTCCATTCATCTTTATAGTACGCGATTTGCGTGCAAAATATGGCCCAATCTTCACCATGCAAATGGGACAACGCACACTCGTGATTGTCACCAGCTCTGAGCTCATCCATGAAGCCCTAGTTCAACGAGGCCCCGAGTTCGCGAGCCGCCCAGCTGACTCGCCTATCCGGCTCATATTCAGTGTCGGAAAATGTGCTATTAACTCGGCCGTGTACGGTCCTCTGTGGCGAACACTAAGGCGTAACTTCGTGACCGAGTTGATAAACCCAAATAGAATAAAACAGTGCAGTTGGATTCGTAAATGGGCACTCGAAAACCACATCAAAAGGCTCCAAAAAGAGGCTTTTGAAAAGGGGTTTGTCGAGGTTATGAGTAACTGTAGGCTCACTATTTGTAGCGTCCTGATATGTCTTTGCTTCGGAGCAAAAATCTCTGAGGATGAGATTAAAAAGATTGAAAGTGTGTTAAAGGACGTGATGTTGATGACAACTCCAAAGCTTCCAGATTTCTTGCCAGTACTCACTCCTTTGTTTCGTAAGCAACTCAAAGAAGCTAAAGAGTTGAGAAAGAAACAGCTGGAGTGTTTGGTTCCATTGGTGAGAAGGAGAAAAGCTTTTGTAGAAAGCGGTGGAGAAAGTAACAGCAGCAATGTTGAAATGGCGAGTCCTATTGGTGCTGCTTATATAGACTCTCTTTTTGGGCTTGAAGTTCCTGGTAGAGGCAAGCTAGGTGAGGAAGAGCTTGTGACATTGTGTTCGGAAGCGATAAATGCTGGGACTGATACAAGTGCTACAACAGTGGAATGGGCTTTGCTTCACTTGGTGATGAACCAAGAGATTCAAGAAAAGTTGTACAAGGAAATAGTTGAACATGTAGGGAAAGAAGGGTTGGTGACTGAGAATGATGTGGAGAAAATGAGTTATCTTGGTGCTGTGGTCAAAGAAACATTTAGGAGGCACCCACCTAGTCATTTTGTGCTATCTCATGCGGCTTCAAAGGAGACTAAGCTAGGTGGGTATAATATACCTGAGGACGCAAGTGTGGAGTTTTACACTGCTTGGGTTACTGAGGATCCGGGTATGTGGGAGGATCCGAATGAGTTTAAACCCGAGAGGTTTTTGGTGGGTGATGGGGTTGATGTGGATGTGACTGGGAATAGAGGGGTCAAGATGGTGCCATTTGGAGCTGGGAGGAGGATTTGTCCAGCAATGACTTTGGGTACTTTGCATGTGAATCTCTTGCTGGCTAGGATGGTTCATGCCTTCAAGTGGGTTCCGGTTCCCGGTGCCCCGCCCGACCCGACTGCGACTTTTGCTTTTACTGTTGTGATGCAGGACCCTCTCAAAGCTGTTATCTTGCCTAGGGTGAAAGGTTAAATCTTTTTTTAATGCTTGCTATCATTATTGATAAATTAATTCTTGTTAATTTGGGGAGGGGTTTGGTTAATGGTATTAGTTAGTGCATTAAAATAAGCTTTGTAGAACTATTTGCTATACTAGTGGAGGTTGTGTTTGGGTGCTTAGCAAAGAGAGAAGAAAATCCACACAAAAAAAAAAGGAACTAGACTAGTGGGCTTATTTGTATGAAACTATGAGGCACAAGATCATATGCCTTGTGTGAAGGTTTGTACTTTGTACCTGATTTACTACTATTAAGTCTATTATACATAGTGTTTCTCCAAAAAGAGAAAAGTGTAGGATATAGTGCACGTTTGATTAAGAATGAAAAATTAAAATTATTTCACTATTTAGATTATTTTTACTATTATTTATGGGCTTTATTGTATTTTTTTTGTACTATTTATGATATCACTGTACTATTTTAACTAATTTTTACCTTTATTTACAGTATTTTTTGTAATAATTTTTTAATTTTAATAAAATAAGCGGTATCCAAATACACACATAGTAAATGTTTATTATTAGCTTATATATGTTTGAAAATCTAAAATACATGATATATTTTCTGTGAGGAAGTGCTATATGCATATACCTTTTTTTTTTTTTTCTTTTTTTTTTTTTTTTTGTAATGTCCACGCCAACCACAGGTTGAATTGCCAATTGATTATTCCCAACAACAAACGCTGCAGTTTTTTTTTTTTTCCCGCTAAATAGTACTGCAGCTAGTGTTTACTAAAATCAATTCCACTTTGACAACAGTATAATAATAATGCAAAAGAATAACATTCAAATTAAAGAGACTTATTTACAGTAGTTAGTTATTACGGTATAATGAAATTGAAAACTTTCGTCAATCAAATTTTAGTTGAATATAGTAATTTAAACCAAGTTATATATTGATCTTAAAGAAATTAATTGAGTCAAGACTATTGTCTTCTCAAAAAAGAAAATGTTAAACTATTTATAAGGAATAAGGATAAGTACCAATGAAGTGACCAATCCTTCTATTGATCAACCATCTCTTTTCTCTAAGGATTTTTTTTTTTTTTTTTTAATAATTCGATAGTTGGAGAATGATGAATTTGAATTTTTGATGTTTTCGTTAGAAATATTATAATTGAGTTACAAAACTCCTAATAGGAATAGGAATAGGAAGCTAGGAAGTCATTTTTTAACTTCACGGTGACTTTAAAAAAATTAGTTTGACCTTTAATATAATTTCTCATATCTAAATTTCCAAGTAACAAAAAAGTATATCAATTTAATTGTAAAGATTCCCTCAAAAAAAAAAATTTAATTGTAAAGGTATAAATTTTAAAATTAGTGAAGTATCGACGTGTGTTGGCAATGTTATTCATATTTCTTTTCTTTTTTTTGGTAGAAATGTTATTCATATTTCTCACACATGTACAACACATATCTTGAAACGCAAATCGAAAAGCGAGCTAAAGCACAATTAAGGTACACGTTGTTACAAGTGGAAAATTTTGTGGTTGAATGACCATTTGTTTAATTAGACTTTGTGTATGTAGACAACAATCATGAAAGTTATTCATAATGTGAAACGGAAAATTGAAAGAGATCTAACACACACAGTATTTTTTTTTTTTTTTTTTTTTGTGAAAAACTTGTAACTTTATTAAAAAGAAAGATAATGTTTTTTTCTTTGGAGAAAAAGGACTGAAATTATGTTAAGAGTTAGGCAAATCTGCCTGGTAAATAGCAAATATATGCGGTGGGACATCTTCCATCCACGTGGAAAAATCAGTGACATGTCTTGCTAGGTTGTGAGCTACATTATTTCCTTCTCTACGAACATATAAAGAACTAATACATTGGAACAAGTTTGCATGGTTCTTGACGTCTTGGATCAGTAAACCAAAGGGTGCCAACGAGGGTGAGTTATCATTTAAGCAATTGATAGCAATCTCGAAGTCACCCTCCAAAATAACATTTCCCAAACTAAGGTCAGAAGCAAACTATAACACCTTCGCTGCTGCAAGTGTTTTGAGCTCCACGACAGTTCGGGGGAGAGGAATGTCTTGAGACATTGATGCCAACACCAATCCTTGATTATCTCTGATGATCACGCCAATCTCTGCCCTATTTTCCTCTTTGAACATTGCCCCATCAAAATTTACTTTGTAGAACTCAGTTGGAGGTGCTTTCCACCTCGCTTTCGGTCTGTCAACCACTGTGTGCACCTGATTGTTTGCTGTCTGAAATTCCATTAAAGCTACAACAACTCATTGCATAATCTGATCTTGTGGGAAGCCCGGTGGTGAGAATCTGACCTTATTTCACCTCAACCAGATTGTCCACGCGATGAAAGCAAACAATTCCCTTGAACAGTCCAAAGTAAAGACTGCTGCTACCGGCTGTGCAAAGTCTCTGTAGCGTGTGCTTTGGAGTGAACTCCATTGGGGGTCTTCATCCCAAACTTGTGAAAGACTCGGGCAAGACCAGAGAGAGTGTAGCACGTCTTCATCATGGTTCTGGCAGGCTAGACATCTCCGATCAACCATGACACAGCGATGAACCAAATTGGCATTTGTTGGTAGTGCGTTCCTAATTGCTCTCCATAAAAAAAATTTGATTTTGCTTGGCACAACTAATTTCCAAATCTGCTTCCATGGTGGTTTAGTGATTCCCTGTGAACTCAGGGTTGAGGAAGAGTTTTTACCTATTTCAATCTTAAGAAAGAAATACCCCGACTTTACTAAATATTCACCCGACTGAACATAGGGCCAGTAAAGTTCATCATCTGCTTGTCTGCGGCTTAGAGGTATTCCTTTAACCAAGTCTGCTTCAATGGGGCTGGGAGCAAGATCCAACAGTTGCATTTCCCAACTGCAAGTCAAGGGATTAATAAGGGAATTCACTGTTGCTTCTTGGAATTCCAAATTCAGAGGGCCATGTACTCAGGTAGAGGTCACTGAAGGCAGCCAATTGTCACCCCATATTTTGATGTCTTTCCCATTCCCCACCCTTCATTTAGCTCCTTGTCTAATAACTTCACGTCCTTTCAAAATGCTTTTCCAAGCATAAGATCCACCATGTCCTTCTTTAGCATCCATAATGGAACAATTTGGAAAAAACCGAGTTTTAAAAACTCTATAGAACAAAGAGTTTTTATTGTGCAGTTATAACCTCTAAGTTTGTTTAGCTAAGAGGGCTTCATTGAAGAGTGTCAACTCCTTAAAACCCATACTACCTTCAGACTTTGGATCACACATATCCTCCCATTTTACCCAATGAATTTTTCTACAGTCACCCCTTTGTCCCCACCAAAACTTTTGAATGAAACGCTCAATTTCTTGACATAGGCCTAGGGGGAGCATGAAACAATTCATCATGTATGGAGGGATGGCTTGGGCCACTGCTTTGATCAAAATTTCTCTACCCACTTTAGATAACAATTTTTCCTAACCCTTTCCTTAATGTAATCGAAGCTAGCTTTTTTATGTCTTCCAACTAGTGATGGCAGCTCCAAATATTTGTCATAGTGCTTTATTTCAGTTACCCCAAGTGTCTCCATCATTTCTGTTTTCATAGCATCAGTGGTGGAATTGCTAAAAAACAGAGATGTTTTCCCCTTATTTATTTGTTGACCAAAAACACTCTCATAAGTAGCCAAGATCTCCATCACTTTTTGGCAATCATGTCTATTTTCCCCGTAAAATAACAAACTATCATCTGCAAAAAGTAAATGTGTTAGTCTAGGGCTCCTTCTACAAAGGGAGAAACCCTTAATAGAACCCTCCATTGCCACTTTGGATATAAGGCTATGTAACCCTTCTATGCATAATAAGAAAAGGAAAAGGGATAGAGGGTCTCCTTGGGGAATCCCCCTTGTTAGGTGGATCACTCCTTTTAGTTCACCGTTCACCAAAATTGAATAAGAGACTATTTTAACACAAAGTATCATCAAATTAACCCACTTCTCCTCAAAACCCATCCTTCTCATAATTTCTTCCAAAAAAGACCACTCCACCCTATCATAAGCTTTGCTCATGTCCAATTTGAGAGCTATGTAGCCTGTTTTTCCGGTTTTATGATTTTTCATGCTATGCAAAGTTTCAAAAGCCACAAGGATATTATTAGATATCAGGCGGTTTTTTGTGAAGGCACTTTGATGTTCAATGATAATGGAAGGTAAAAAAATTTTCAATCTATTTGCAAATACTTTCAAAAATTTTATATAAAGTACCTTACAAAGGCTGATAGGTCTAAAATCATTGGTAGACATAAGAGTTTTTTTTTTTTGGATTAGGGTGATGAATGTATGGTTAATGGGATGTGGAAGGGTGGTTGTATTTAAATATGACAGAATTGTTTTAGTGACATCACTTCCAACTAAATTCCAAAAATTTTGATAAAACAGAGAGGGCCATACCATCGGGGCTTGGTGCTTTGAGAGGGGCCATTTGTTTCAAGGCTGCCTAAACTTCCCCTTCCATAAAATCTTGTGTCAGCAAAGCATTCATATCATCTGTAATAAGCTTAGGAACCGGATCCATAGCTTCTCCATTCAAAACCGGATTTGTTGAAGTGAAGAGACCCTTATAGAATTCAGTGAAGGTATTTGCTATCCCTTCTTGATAAGAAATCCACACCCCATCCGAATTGTATAGGCTTGAAATTCTATTCCTTCGATGTCTCTGTGTTGCCTTGCTATGGAAATATTTAGTGTTTTTATCCCCTCCAATCAACCAAAATTTTTTTGCCCTTTGTCTACACATTTTATTCTCACTCACCATCAACTCATTTACCTCCTTATTAAGCTCCCTTACTCAATTATTACACCCTGACTGAATAGCCATCTGTTCTGCCCTAGCAAGCAATTTTTTCTTCTCCACAAGTTCTCGCCTAACACTACTAAAGTGTCGTCGACTCCACTATGTCAACTCCACTCCACACTTTTCAACCTTTTTTATCACCTCAACTTTCGCATCACAAGGAAACTGACCCCTCCAAACAGATTCCACCATACGACCACATCCCTTGTCTGCTAGCCACATCTCTTCAAATCTAAAGGGTCTAGATATGGGAGGAGGATCTATACCACTCGGAACAATCCATAGTGGAATATGGTCGGAAGTGCAGCTAAATGGTAGACCTTGGTTGCTCCAAAATGTTGTAGCCAATCGTTTGTACACATAGCTCTATCCAACCTCTCCCAGATTGATTGGCCATTGGCAAAGTGCTTCCTCCAAGTGAATTTTGGACCCGAATATCCCAAATCAATGAATCCACATTCATCTATTATGTCCCGAAAAAGTTGCATCTGATTATGACTTCACCTGTTTCCCCCCAATTTTTCATCTCCTCTCATAAATTCGTTGAAATCTCTAGCACATAACCATGGAACTTGGAATTTTTGAGCCAAATTCCTGAGTAAATTCCATGATTCAATTCTTCTTTGAGTCTCTAGTTCGCCATGAAATCCGGTGAAATGCCATTCATTATCTTGATTCTTGTTAATTATTGCATCAATGTAATTCTTCCCCGAACCCTCCACCGTTACATCAATTGTCGATCTCCAAAATAGTACTAATCCATCTCCCCTATTTGATCTTGGGGCAATGAATAAATTCTTAAACTTTATCTTTCTTAACACACTCTTTAACCTTGCTTCATCTGCCCATGTTTCGGCTAAAAACACGATAGATGGATCTTTTGCTCTCACAATATCTGCAAGCTCATTCTCTGTACATGGGTTTCCAAGCCCATGACAGTTCCACACTAGGCAACTCATTGCGATTGGCGGGGCTAATACTCAGCCTCCACCATTGAAATTGAGGAACTTTCGTCATCTTTTGAAACCAATATGCGCTTCGAAGGTAACTCATGATGATTCACACCAATTTGTTTTCCACCAATCTATGCACTTACTTTTTTGCTACCCGTGTCTCTTTTACGCGCTTGTTCCTTGTAAGTTCTTGTAGGGTTTTTAGGTTTTTTTAGGAATGAGGAGCACGAATTACCAAGAGAAATTCCCATAGTATAAACCTCAGCTGACTTGCACGACAGTTGGATCTTTTACTTGCACAATATCTGCAAGCTCATTCTCTGTACATGGATTCCCAAGCCCACGACAGTTCCACACTAGGCAACTCATTGCGATTGGCAGGGCTAATACTCAACCTCCACCATTGAAATTGAGGAACTTCCGTCATCTTTTGAAACAAATCTACGCTTCAAAGGTAACTCATGATGATTTACACCAGTTTGTTTTCCACCAATCTCTGCACTTACTTTTTTGCTACCCATGTCTCTTTTACGTGCTTGTTTCTTGTAAATTCTTGTAGGGTTTTTAGGTTTTTTCTAGGATGAGGAGCATGAATTACCAAGAGAAATTCCCATGGTAAAAACCTCAGCTGACTTGCACGTGATCAGGGAATTAGTGTGGGCTATACCTGTTTTGGTAGGAATTTAATTCTCATTGACAGCAATCCCTAAGTTTCCTTTCATACCTGAATCCCCATTAAAACGTGCAATATCTGCATCAATTTCCTTTATTTGAAATTCAAATAAAGTATCAGACGTAACCCCCAAAGGAATTAAATCATTAGCCAATCCTGTAATTCCTTCCTTATTGCCCGTATTCATTGATTCTTGAATTTCAGCTGGAGACAATTGGCTCAGGGTAGAGTCCTAGTTTACTGGGATAGCTAAATCCAAGTGTAACGTTTCCCTCATAACCGTTTCATCATTAATGTGACTTACACCATCATTAATGATTAATACCCCTTCAATTTCCTTACTCGCCTGATCTGTCTTCGTTTTGCCCTTACCGGCTTCTGTCTCAATTCCTTCCGACTCCATTCTAGCCGAATAATAAGCTTTCCTTGTGAAAGGTTGCTTGTGTTCATATAAACCTAGCACATAAATAACTTCCTTCCCTTGTGTTGTGAAAGGGGCTGCTTTTAGGCTAGACCGTTGTTCCTTAGAAAGGACAACCATTAGTTTCCTTCTTTGAAAAAGAAAATTTGTCCCATTAACTAGCCAATTCTTCCATAGTACAAGATAGAGTGAAAAGTATAAGCAAGAACAAAAAATGTATTTCCCTGGGCCCCTGAAAAAACAAAACCACTAGCTCGGAAGGTAAACTTGTTACCTTAAGAGAACACACACTCCTTCTAAAGAAGGGACAAAACACTTCTACTGCCTGAGAAAAAGAGAGAAAACCTCTACTTCTTTCAGACAGAGAGACAGAGAGAAAAAAGATAAATTAAATATATCATGAGTAACAACTAATTCAATCAGCAATGGATTTTCTTTTATTCATGTTAAATAACTATCAATATTATCTATTTCTCTAGCATGTATTACCCAGCACACGGTATATTTAATTTGTCACTTTCTAGCTATGGCTATGTTTGGATAGGAAGTTGCGTCTGGCATTTGCGTTTTACTGCCTTTTTTTTTTTTTTCACATGCGTTTTCAGACCGTTTGAAGACAAATTTTACTGTTCATGAACAGTAAATACACTGTTTATGCACTGTGCGCGCACTGTTCATGAACACTTTATTTAAAAAATATTAAAAATGGGTCTCACAATACTATTCACACATTTAAAAATTATTTTGCTACAGTATTTTCAGTTCAGTTCAGCAAAATAAGTTATATTCAAACGGACCCTATATATTCTTTTTTTTTTTTTTTTTGGTAAAAGACGATGCATTAAGAACTAAAAGGACACAACCAAATCAGGGCATACCCTGTTCACATACAAACCATTCTTATCAAAATGAAAAACATCCAAAATGTCCACAGGTAGACCATGGAAATTAACAAAATCTGCCTCTTTCTCCACGCCCATTTTTGCCAACACATCGGCACATCGATTAGCTTGACGATAGCAGTGATTTATATGAATCTATTGGAAACGAGCCACAAGCTGTCTGCAATCATCCAGCAAAAGGGAGACAACAGTATTAACGTATCTTGTGTTTTGTAAGATATCCACCACCGCTTTAGCATCTGACTCAACAGTGACACATGGTATATTAAGAGAACAGCAAAGTAGCAGACCATCCCTCAATCCCCATAGCTCCGCAATAAAACTGTTAGTTACCCCAATATGTCTCACAAAACCTGCTACCCAATCTCCATTTTCATCTCTTATAATGCCTCCACAACCAGCCTGGCCCGTTCTTCCCACACATGATCCATCCGTATTTAATTTTTTCCACCCAGCTAATGGCTTCTCCCATCTGATACCTCTAACCACGTTACGGACTAGACTTCTTGGAGAAGCAACATAGCATATAAACTCCATAACTTGGTTATTTATCTCCACTGAAAGCTTCAGGTTCTGGTCTTTTCTGTTGAAAACAAAACTATTTTTGCTCTTCCATACGTTCCAAACAGCAAAAGGGAAGATGGTACTCCATGGCGGCTTCCCTTGGATATGACTTTTATTGTCTTTCCCATTCAATATCAGCCATTCCTGTAAGCTGCTCCCCCAAAAACCCCAATCTGTCACATTAACTCCTAGCTGTCTCCATAATTCCTTGACCCTCTGACAGTCCCTCAAAGCATGTAAGATTGATTCCGACTCCCTTTTACATATAGGGCACAGATTCTCCTCAACCACTCTTCTCTTCACAAGACATTCTTTCACCCCAATACTTCCGTGAATACACATCCACAAGAAAGTTTTAATACGAGGCAATGTCTTTAATTTCCAAATCCATCTAGTACTAATAGTAGTCACCTCAGCATCCTCATCCATAGCCATGCCATAGGCACTCTTTAAATCAAAGGTACCTTTCGGATTTCCCAACCAAGAAATCCTATCTCTTCCTCTGCTAGTGATTGAAATAGGAATGGCTTGCATCATTGCTCTAATATCTGAAGGCAGCTCGAAAGGAATTTCACTCCAATCCCACCCCACGTCCATTAACACATCCTTAATTTCCAAATGATTTGCCTCTTGAGTTAAGGGTCCTTGAATCAGCTGTCGTAAAGGTCCTTTACTCATCCAGTTGCCCCTCCAAAGACTGATATTGCTATCTCTACTTATCATCATCATGCTGCCTTTATGAAAAGTATCTCTTCCCTTTTTTATTGCAGCCCAAATCTGCCAGCATGGCAACCTGTCAGTATTAGTGGCTCTTACTCTTCTGCTGTTACAATATTTCCACCACAAGACTTGAGCCCATAGCGCTTCCTTTTCTGTGCGCAGACGCCAATTCAGCTTAGCGAGAAGGGTTGTATTTCTGCCTTTTGCAGTCTGCAAACCTAGCCCCCCATCTTCCTTAGGCTTTTTTACTTTTTGCCATCCAACCCAATGCATTTTCCTTGTAGTTTCCGATGAGCCCCATAGGAAATTCCGGTTAACCCGGTCAATCCCATCCAAGATTCTCCTAGGGATGTAATTACACTGCATAATATAAGATGGAATTGCCGTCGACGAAGCCTGAATAAGAACAGTCCGACCAGCCAAAGATGGCATGTTAGCTTTCCACCCCGCTAGCTTTTGTTTCACCCTCTCCAAAATGAAGTTAAAATCATGGGAAGATGAGCCCGGTTTTTTGATAGGGAACCCAAGATATTTTCCAAGCGAAGGGGTGGATGTAAAACCAAGGATATCACTTAGAGATTTCCTAGTATCCCTATCCACATTAGGCGAAAAATACACTCTCGATTTTGTCTCACTAATCGTTTGCCCCGAAATGCTACAAAAATCATCGAGAATGTCCTTAATGGTGGAACAATTAGTGCCATCAGCTTTGGCAAACAAAACCAAATCATCCACAAAAAACAAGTGAGAGAAGGCCGGTCCACTCCGAGAAGCCTTTACAGGCTGTCAAAGATGGGCATTGCATTTACCTTCAATGAGTTGACCCAAATACTCCATGCATAGGATAAATATATAAGGAGATAGTGGATCCCCTTGCCTTATCCCTCTTGAAGGGTAAATCAGCTCAAGAGCCTCTCCATTGAACAAGATGGAAGTGGACACTGAAGATATGCAACTCATAATAATGTCAATCAAATCAGCCGGCAAATTTTCTCTAATGAGTGTATCCCTTATGAAATTCCATTCCAACTTATCATAAGCCTTTTCTAGATTGATCTTTATCGCCATATATCCCACTTTCCCTTTTTTCTTGCTTAGAGTATGGATAATTTCCTGCACTATGATAGCGTTATCCACCCCCTTCCTACCCGGAACGAAGGCTGTTTGGAAAGGAAAGACAAGCTTATCCAAATAAGGCCTCAATCTAGCAGCAATAATCTTAGTTATAATCTTGTACACCGTGTTGCAAAGGCTAATCGGCCTATAATTGGCTAAAGTTTCCGGCCCTTGAATCTTAGGAATAAGGGCAATGTGGGTTCTATATAAATATTCAGGAACTTTCTTCTCAGTAAAAACCCTTTTCACTACACTCATCACAGAACTTCCCACAGTCAACTAGAATCTTTGAAAAAACCCCGCATGAAGCCCGTCCGGACCCAGAGCTTTAAAGGCCTTAAGTGCCCAAAGGGTTGCCTTTATCTCCTCCTCCGAAACAGCCCCACCAATACTCTATTCCTCCTCTTCATCTAGACTGATCTACCATGGCGACATGGAAGGGGCTGATCGGAGCACACTAGAGAATGAAAAAGTGTACACCCCGTTGAAACTGCTCCTAATGATCTCCTTTATTGCATTTTCCTCATAAATCCACTCTCCCACTGCATCCTTAATTGCCTAATCTGATTTCTTTTCCTCCGCACCAAGGTTGAAACATGGTAAAAATTGGTATTTCTATCTCCTTGCACCATCCAGTTAACCCGGGATTTCAAAGCCCAAATCTCTTCCTCTTGATTAAGCACAACATCTAGATCCCTAAGCAACTCCTTTTCAAGATTGATGAGAAAGGCAGAAGGCCTACTAGATAAGGCTCGTTGAACACCATTCAATCTAGCCATGATATTCTTTTTCCTACTGAACACATTCCCAAACTGCATTCTATTCCACCTTGTTGCTTCCTCTGTGAATTTGTATATAGCATCTGCCAACATCACAGGTTGTCTCCACGCCTGATTAACAATGTTGGGGAAAGATGGGTCTGAAAGCTAGCATGTTTGGAACTTAAAAGGCCTATTCCTCCCACCACCACTCCTTGGCTGCAATTCCATCAGAACCGGGCAGTGGTCTAAGTGGCACCTAGTGAGATGCACCACTCTTGCTTCCGGATACAGAAGGCACCAGCTGGGGTTAACAAAAAACCAGTTTATCCTTTCTTGGATAAGATCTTGGATATCTCTTTTGTTTGTCCAAGTGAATCTAGAACCAGAAAACCCAATATCTATCATACTACATTTATCCAAACACTCTTTAAAAAGCAAGGACCTATTAACACTCACCGCTCTTCCTCCAAACTTATCTTCCCCCATGAGGGGTTCATTAAAATCCCCAGCTAACACCCAAGGCATGTTATGCAATTCCGACACTTTAATTAAATTATTCCATAATATAATTCTCTTAGCAGTCCTAGGACTAGCTTAAACAACAGTAAACATCCAGCTAGCATTAGAATTACGTACCTTAACTATAATATGTATTTCCTACTCTATGTTGGCTAGTGGGGTTACCTCCACTCTCTCTGAGTTCCAAAGCATCTAGAGCCCACCAGCATAACCAATAGCCTCTGTATGAACAAACCCATCAAACGGCCTATCAGTAATCTCCTTAGCTCTTTCACCTCCAATACGTGTCTCCATCACGACTAGAATCGCTGGATTATGGTTGTGAACCAGCTCACGAACATGCTTTTGGAAAGAGGGCTTCAGAGCACCTCTGCAATTCCATACTATAATATTCATGGGGATTTACGGTTTGGGAAGGGGCACTCAGCAAAAAGCGCCAGTGGCTTCGCCTCCTCCCTCAAGTTCCATCCGATCCGCATCCATATATCCCTCGTCTGCCCCTCTCCCGGTGACAATGTCAGCATGTGTTGAAGCACACCCCTCCACATCCCCTGTAAAATCACTCGCTGCTTGAGAGCCATGGTTGGTTGCAACATTTGGATTATCCTCATACTCTTCATGCTGGATTGGCTTCATATAAGGTTCGGATTCACTCGGATTCCGGCAAGTATAGCTTCCAGTATCTCTACTACAGCTCCCTTTAAATTGGAAGCCCATCTCTGGTAACGGCATGGTTGTGAATTGAAGCTTAGCAGGCTCTCCCGGCTGTTGGTCTCCAAATTTCCTGCAATTCATCTCTTCACTGTGACCGGGTTGATCAGCTTGCCCGTGTGGATTGATAGGCATCGGCGCTGCTACTGATTCTCCAACAGTGCTCAATGGTGATTCCTGAGCTACCCTTAGACGTGCCAAAGCCTTTTTGCCCCTTATTGAATCTTTACGGTTTTGCTTGGGCTTATTTGCTTCCAAACCAACCCGTGTTCCTACAGAGCCTGAACCATGCAAGGAACCCTATATATTCATGAACCTTGAATAAATTGTGGAATGTCCTTTTGTTTTACTTTGTGTCACCTTCATGATATTACATATGCAATAGACAAATTAAAGAGGACTACATCAACAAAAGCACATTGTACGATGTGTGCAATGCGTACATCAAGCTACATAGCTTAAAATACATTATAAAAATAATTGTAGATAAATAATACTCATTTTTAAGTTTTTAAAAAAATTATGAAGATTTAATTAGACTAATATATTAAATTCCTTGAAATTTCAGTAACAAAACTTTACCAATAGTAACTTATCATCAAAATTTTAATGAACTTATATAAGTCACATATAGCAAAAGCACGTTGTATTACATGTGTCACTTACATTAAGCTCCATTGTATGACAACAACATGTAAAACCCAACTTTTAGTATGTAACATTAATTATATGGGTTTATCATCATATGTAAAGCTTTTAAAAATCCAAGAATAAAATTGGATTGAATGAGAAAATAAATAATAATAACAATAAATTACTTCAAGTTATACAATGAAATTTCCTCAAAAAAAAAAATTATACAATGAAAATAGCAAAAAAAAAAAATTTCTAATATATCATAAATAATCTAAATACATAATGAAACTTCAATTAATTAATTTTAATCCAAATAATATTTTAGAATCCTTGAAAATATAATTTTAATTAAAGTATTTTTCTTAAACTTCTTCAATTTCATTGAAAACAATCTATGTTAATACTTGTGATGTAGTTATATTCGTCACATGGCGAAAACATGTTAGACAATGTACAATACTTACTCTTTATTTTTATTTATTTTTTTTCATTTACATTAAGTGAGGCAAGTGGGATTCAAATCCAAGTTTTCCTCCATGTGAGAATAAGCGGAATTATCTTAGTTCTTGTTGAGAACAAGTAATACCACGGATCAACTACAATACTCTTGACATGTTAGACAATGTACAATACTTAACTCTTTTTTTGAGACGAGCTTTTGAGTCTTGTACAATACTTACGTTAGAACATAATAAATTCAATGTAAATGTATGCGTGGCCGATGAACAGGCTTACAAGCATATCAACTGCTGCACAGGGACGTAGCTAGCTTTGGACTAGGGGGCCAATGGCCCCCCCTAAATTTAAAAAAAAAAATAAAAATAAAAATAAAAATAAAAATAATAATAATAATAATAATAATAATAATAATATTATTATTATTATTATATGTTTCTATACTAATTTTAGCAATTTTGTTCTATAAAATTACATTTTTTCTCTTAAATAATATCATTAATTCTTTTAAGAGTAATTTTATACTCTCAAACTTTTTTACAAACTGTTTTGGTAACAAATTCTTAGTGGTTCGCACATAGACCCATTACTCACATCATTTTTTTACTTACTAATAACCACTTATTACATCAATAATTTATAAAAAAGTTTGCAACGTTAGTATTTTTCTCATTTTAGTGATTACAAAAAAATTTATAAATTTAAAATCTAAAATAAAATATACAAGCCCCAAAAAAATAGCTTAATAACAAAAATTACCAATAATAAAACTTTAAAAAAAATTAAACTCAATTAATCAATTTTATTTAAAATAAACAACCCTATCATTTAAAAAATTCAAAACAAAAATAGTTTTGTTTTTACCGACACAAATAAAAAAAAATTTCAACAACTAAGTAATCACAAAGTCAAAAGTTAAAATCGGTGCACACAGCTGACAGAAAACCTATCCTTTACTCAAAACTCTAGCCCTGTCCATGCAACTGCAATTAATGCTCAGAAGAGCCATTGCAATTTGGCTGTCATCATTACGTCCTTACCAACCCCGGAGAATTTTATGGCATAATCACTTATTAGATAACTCCATTGTCGCACCACTACAACGTTGTATATAGGCTTTAGCATTGTGTCCGTTTGTCGTAGATATGGTCGGATATGAGACTTATAACGATCTTCCTTTTTTGAAGTTAATGACTCTTACAACTCTAAGACGTTCATTTATTACTTTCTTTCTTTTTAGAAAAAAATAAAATAATATGTTCACAATATTTTTATAACAAATTTTAAGTAACATGTTGTTACTGGTTATTACTGTTGAGACAAAAAAAATAATTTTAGTGTTATATTCAAATTTAAACTAATAATAACTAACCACCTGTAATTTACTGTGAAAATATTATAAAAATATTAAGGACGTAGCATCTCTAAAAAAATAATCACTATTTTTTATTTATTTATAATTTGATAGTCTCAACTTGGGAGTCAGAGATTAAAACCCTAAAATCTAAGTCAGGAAAAACTCTTAACTACTTTTTTTTTCCTTCTAATCTTATAAAAAAAATAAAACAAAGGGCCGTGTTTATAGATGCTCTTAGGACAATTGTTAGTAAAATATTTTTAAAAAGTTTTGACACCATTTCCATTAAAAATATAAAAAGTTGTTGAAATAATTAATTTTTTTTATTTTTCCATAAAACATTTTAAAAAATACTTTTTATACCAATATTCTTGGAGCATCCATTAATTTAAAAACAAAAAACAAAATAAGGGAACAATATTCTTTGAGTAGTTGGAAATGTATCAATTCACTATATGTGGCAGTAACCAGTTTCCACAAAATTAATTAATAACAAGTGGACATTTATTATTTCATCTCCAGCTTATATTGCAAAATTGTTGAATAACCTAATTTATAGGGCATAAGAAACTGCAGAAGTGAAAACAAAAATGAACACTTCCACATTCATATGCTAACTATTGAGGCTAAATTCAAACAATTTCTTTACACGGCAACATAAAGGAACCATAATTTCTTAATATTTATGTGCGAGCCACAGAAAAAGTTTTACATAAAAACACAAAAGAACAGTTTAACTTTCAAGGTGTTGCAATGGAAAAAAACTCAAGAAGGTTATTTTAAACTTAATAACGATGCTGCTGTAAAAATTACTGAATTAGATGTGCTCTGTGTCAGGGTAGTCACTAATCAATACTCTTTGAGGCTCGGCTTATCAAATTCCTAAGTGCTCCCTCGAAGTAGCAGATAGGAATGAACAATGTTTTGGTCAATATTCCTGTTGGATCAAGAAGTGTGAATGATTATTTTCTTAGAGTGGGAATCACCAATACTAAGAGAAAGAGAGAATAAATATAATTGTACTGAATGAATGAGGAGTTCCAGTATTTATAGACTCATTCATGTCTCTTGGAAAGAGATACGCCTCTTCTCTAAAAGATTTGTTTTATCTAAGAAATATAACTCTTTAGTAAATAAGTAAGATTAAAGTTTAATTGATTTTCTACTGCAAATTGGTGAAGCAATACCATTCACCAAGTAGGAATTATTTTATAAGTGATGAAGTACTATATTATAATGTGATCACTCATCACTTTTTTACACTGACAAATCCTAGTGGTAAAGGATTTGAAACATCAAACTATATGTAATAGACATAAACTCCAAAGTTGATGTGTGTTGATGCTTTACTAAAAAATCCCGCATATTTTGGAAGCTGAATTACTAAGTAGAAGTCTAGTAATTATCTTAGTCAAAACGGATGAGTATTGTCAAAATCTTATACCTCAATTGGTTGACACCTTCAACTATCAAATTATCAAAATAATAATAATTAAAAAAAAAAAATGAGTAATATTCTTTTGATTGGACTAATAGGGAATCATCAAATTATGTAATGCAACACTAAAGTACATGAGCATCTTATACAGGTTTCTTTGGTTTGTGGAGACTTACTTCTTGCATCAAAGAGTTGTTGATGGCTTGATGCCCTAGATTGTATGATTGTAATGTTTAATACTTCTAATTCTAGGAAAACACAAAATCAAAAACCAGAACTAGAAGGGCCCAATAATATTTTACAGCTGAGAAATTGATCCTAAAAAATGAATAGCCTAATCTATTTACATTTTTTTTTCCTTTTTTCTCAGGGGAAAGAACTTTGTTTAGTTATTACAGTAAAAAATTACAGTTTCCCCATACCACCCTAAGCTTTTATGCCTTGAATTACCACAACTTGACTACTTTGAACCGAGACACGTGTGAATGCTAGCTTGACTAACTATATGTAGTGTAGGATATATTTTATCTTTGATCATCTGATATAGCAGGGCCATGAGCGAATTAATGTTGTTGTCAGAAAACTAATTCTTTAAGAGATCGAGTGGAGAAGAACAACTAAAACAAATAACTATATTTGAATTTTTGAGGCCAATGACACATTGGGTAGGTAAATTAATTTATTTGGGGAGTAAATGACTTAATGTTATATGGTCTATAGTAGGTTACGCAATCAATGACTTAGCACATAGGAAGCAAAAAACAACACGGTAGATTGGTAGACCCGTGACATAACTCCATAAGTGACGATCGAGTACACTGTCCTTCATCGATCACAACCCAAGAGTGTTTTTTGGTCTGAAAATCCAAACAGGGGATGCATTAAGACATTTGTCAGGCCAATATGTGAAGTTGTGCACACTTCTGGAGGATTGACAAAAGCAAGTGTGAACCCCACTGACGGTATAATTAATACCATATATGCCATCAGAACTTTGATAAAGTTATTATTATAAGGCAACACATTCGTTGAAGTGTTATTGTTCGAACTGTTCGACTCTAGTCAAGTATCATCAGGGCCGGCTCAATAAATTTGAGAGCCTAGGTAAAAATTTTAAACGGGGCTTTTTATTATATCTAATTTTATATCAATAGTTTTTCATTGACTTGGATCGAAAATATTTGTAGAAATATAATTAGGTTGATCATTAATATTTTCACTCTCCTCTAAATTATTTTGAGCTTCACTATCAAGAATTGTGACATTACATGTTTGAACATTATCGTGACCACCTTCGTTATTATCATTTTGTTGTATATTTTCATTATCTTCTAACTCTTTTTGATGAATTTCTTGTTCGTTTATGAAACCTTCACTCAAATTTTTTACAAGATTTTGTTATTTACTAGTAATAAATTTGTCCATTGCTCCTTTTTGAGATTCAATTAGTTCTTCTCTTTGTCTTTTTTTTTTTTTTTTTAGTTTTTCATACCCAGATAGATATTTTTTAGTAGACATTTGTAATTAAAAAATATTTATAAATAAATGAAACGCAATCTATAATAAAAAAGAAATCACAATTTAACTAGAATAATATAAATTTAATGTATAAAACAATAGAACCTGGTTTATCAAAATTACAGTTGCAACTTTACTTAATATGATCACTCTATACTTTAAACATGCACAAATAAATTAAAATTAATATTAATACAAAGCCAATAGAATAGTCTAAACCTCACTTATCAATACAGTACTTTAACTTCCATCCACATCCACTAAATCTGACTTCTTAAAAAAAAACAAAAAAACAAAATTAAGTGCCAAGTGGGTCCATTCGGTCCGGACCATTGACCATTCTATAACATTCTAGACAAATCTAAAGAAATAAAAATGTAAGAGAACAAACTAAATCGGATGTCTTAAAAAAAAAAAAAAAAAATTAAGTGCCAAGTAGGTCCATTCGGACCATTGACCATTCTATAAGACTATAACATTCTAGAGAAATCTAAAGAAATAAAAAGGTAAGAGAACAAACAAAAAAAGAGTGAAGTTCCCAGTTCCCACCTCACACCCAATCTTTGAATCCTCAGATTGACATAAAAATAAGAGAAAAAAAAAAAAAAAAAGAGTGAAGTGTAAAGCAGTGCCAGTAAAGAGAAAGAGTACAAGAACAACTAAACTCAAGTTAAGCAAAAAAGAAAGAACAAAAACCTAGCAGGCCAGCACTTCGGCAGCAAACAATGAAGAAGACGAAAGAGGCAAAGGAAGAGAAAACAAAAAACGAACCTGAAATGAAGCTCTGTGAACACACCAAGTCTATTGCCAACACCAATTGATGAGTAAGTTAACTAAAAAGAGTTTTTTTTTTTTTAGAATCAAGATGGAGAGAGTCAGAGAGTGAGTGTTTTTTTCTTCTTCTTTTTTTCTGCATTTTCTTACTTGTCTCTTCTTTCTGCCTTTTGTAATCTTTTTTTTTGCAAGATGAAGATTTCTGGCGTTTGTAATCTTTCTTTTTGCAAGCTAAAGATTTGGTGATGGCCTGATGGGATTAGCCTTCATATCTCATTGTCACTTTAGCTTTTTTCTTTGTGAGAAACGGCCTTTGTGTGTGAAACGGGCCTTCATGGCCTGATGGGATTTGGTATGGCCATTTGTAATTTTTTTTTTTTTTTTTTTTTTTCTGTGAGATGGGTGTTTGTAAAATTTTTTTTTTCTTCAGATGAGAAAGTAATATTATATAATATATTATTAGTATTTGGGGCCCTTTTATAAGTGGGGGCCTTAGGCGGTGGCCTAGCTGGCCTATAGCTTCAGCCGGCACCTAGTATCATATAAAGTGGTACGAGAATTTCTACCACCAAATCACACCTCTCAGTGATAAAATTGGCACATTATGTGAACCAAATTGCTTGATAGTTGATACAAGTACAACACAAAGTTTAGCTCCTTTGTAGGTCTGCTTTGGCATGTTAAGGAGGAAACAAGCTACTGCTTAGCTAAAGTTCCATGCTCGATTTCTATGAATAGCATTAGGACATTTATTGTGTTTTTTAAGGTTGAAATTGTATTAAAAAAATAAGGATTAAAAAAAAGGAAAATAATGTTGCAAAAGTTTTAAAGAGGACAAATACAAAAGAAAAATTGTTACTCTACAAAAGTGTTAAAAATTCAAATTGTTGATGTAGTAATTTTTTTTTTAAATAAAAATGAGCATATTGTAATGAAATTTGAAAATATATAATATAATATTCACAACTTGATATTGTTTTCATGTTAAACTTTAAGGTTTTAGATGATGGTTACTATAATATAACGTGTGATTTTAAATTGTTTTAAATACAACAATGCTTACTCATATAAAAAAATCTCAACTAATAAACACAAAATAATGGATATGCTATATTTTAATAGGGTTTTTAACATTAAAATATTCATATAACTAGCATTTTATTGTTTGGATTGGTCTTAAGTAATTATGTACTCTCCGTTTGTTTTGATAGAAAACCTTGTATGAAGATAGTTTTCTGTGTGTTCCAGTGTTTGGTAATATAAGAAAAAATGAGTCAAAATAAAACTATTTTTGGTCAAAAGAAAAAGTATCACTTATTTTAGAGATTGTTTTCAACCATTTTTTTTTTTTTTTTGGAAAACAACTCTACTCACAGCAAGCTAAATAAGGGAAATTAGGAAATTGTTTTTCAACTCATAAGGTTGGTACCAAACATAGGAAAATAAGTTAGTTTTATAAAATAAAATTAAAAATTAAAAAAAATTTTAGAAAAATTACTCATTTTCTAGAAAATATTATCTCTGAAACAAACAAAGTAGTAATGTAGTGTATAGGCGTTATGTGCATACACGATATATATTGCTACGTATGTCTAGGGTGTATGAAAATATATGTCTGTTAGTTATAAATTTTTCTTTCTTGAAGCCAAATCTTAATATTGCAACTATATCTAATCCTAGTAGAATGAGTTTGAGTTTAAATTTTAGAAATTCTATTGGGTTTGAGAAGGGTTGAATTTTATTCACTAGATAATTTGATTATGTATTTATTTAAACCATAAGAATACCTATAGGAAGGTGTCTATTCCAAAAGTATATTTGCATCTCTTTCATTCTCTTACAAAAATCTATGAAAAAATTGGGTAATATATTTTTATATACCATGCTCTCTCTCTCTCTCTAAAAAAACTCATAAATTCTATTGAGAAAATGAAGTTATTAATTACTTACTTCTAGTTAACTTGATTTTTTTTTTATCCCTCTTTATTCTTTGATCATGACTGTAAGGACCAAATTTGAACTCCTAGCCCAAAATGTATATGGACTTAAGATCAAAAAGCCCAAAACAATAAATTTGTAGAGAATGTGTTAGAAAATTGTGCTTTAAAGAGTTAAGCAACAAGTAAATGGATCTTGATAGCAAAGGAATGAAGATAACAAATTTGCAATAAGGAAAAATGTCCTCGACAATGTCCGAGGAGATTGGTTCTTATGTATTACTTTTGAAGCTGGATTACCAGTTTGATTCCTGATTGCTACAATATTTCTCTTCTAAATTTTTCGATCCCTTTTTCTCTAGGGGCCTCTTACATTATATATTTCCCTCTTAACGATCTTGGCCCTCCATTTGTTGATCATCCAAGTCATTACTCGAGTGCTTGTCCCATCGGACACCCTCTCTAGCCCTCTGTGAGTTGAGATAGCCAAGGCAGCATTGTTCAGGGGTCTTCTCCACATAAATACGGCCAGAAAATTAACTGCAGAGCATTTAATGCGGTGACAGTAGCTTTTCCTTAGATATTTCTGAGCTTTCATCCCTCTTGTACTTTCATAACACACGTCTCTGTCAGTAGATCGTCTTGGAAGGTTACCTTGAGTGATGAGATATGTATTTGATCCGTGCTTTGCTGATTAGAGGAGATAATCCTCCTCGAACCACCTTTCTCAATCTTTTTGCTTGTATTTTACTCATAGGGTTCTGAGCTTTACACCTCCACTATTGTTTATCCATCCTCGGACCACCCAACATCCTCGGCCAAGGCCCAAGACCCAATATACAATTTTGGGCCCTTATCCCTACAATGACCTTTTTTTTTTCTTTGCTTTCTAGGTGTATAGACTATAGACACTTAGACAATGACTAAACAAAGGTGTGAACATGAGAAGTGTAGCTTTGAAAACCCCTCACGAGCAATAACACTATGTTTGGTAACTTTGGTTAAATCATAAATGAATGGTGAAATAAGAGAAAGGAAGGGAGGTAGGGAAAAGAGAGGGAAGGGAAGAGAAATGTTTGGTTAAACTCACTATTCTTTCTCATTTTCCTCCCAATTAATAGTGGGCCTAGGACGTTCTATATCTTTCATTCAAAAAAATAAAAATAGTGGGCCTAGGAAAAAAACAACTCCCTCTTTTCTTTTCTTTTCTTTTTCTTCCACCATAATTCCCTTCAACCAAAGAATAATTCCTTACCCTCCCATCATTTTCCTTCCTCTTATTTCCTTTCCATCTTTCTCGGTTTCTCCACTCAATCCAAACATAAACACGGTGTAATATGTTCCAAATGGGCATGGACACTATTCTAACTCCTCAACCCAGGCCACCATCATCCCAGCCTTAGATTTTACTAGTACAAGACAATATTATAAAAAGCGTAAGTTCACTTGGCAATAATTGGAATGATTTTTGAAATATCTTATATATTTTATATTAATCTTGGAAATAAATAAATGAAAAAATTAGGAGGTTACAACTCCACTCAATATTTTTATATTGAATGTGAATTTTTACAAATTTACCATTAAATTACATTCTCTTCTTCCTTCATGCTTGTACAATTTTCAAAAAATCAAAGATCAATAACTATGTTATCAATCAAATATTTAAATTTCAAGTTTGTAACCAAACTTTGTCCATAAATTAAGATAGAGGAGCATGTCTTTGGGATGAGTTTGGGTTTCAAAGATATATTGGACATGTCTTAGATAGAGTTTTTAAAATTTAATGTTTTTCAACAGGTACAATATATAAACATTTAAATTGTTTAATATGGTTTTTCCCATCCCATACTCTTTTACCGGGTTGAGTTTTGGTTTAAGAAATATTTTTTTGGCCTAAAATTAACTCGTTACCATTTGCTATAAATTAGGTTTTGATATGTGCTTGTGTATAACAATAGTAATGATGAGGTAGTTTTATCACTGTTTTAAAAACCGAACCGGACCGGCCAGTTCAACTAGGAACCTAGCACCAAGCCGATCTAGTAAAACCAATAAAAACTAGTTAAAAAGGAATAAAACCAGGAATTGAGACCAAAAACCGATTCTTTGATCGTACCAGTTTTTAAGACCATGAGTTTTATCTAAGTGAGTGACGTGATCATCTTGATTTTCATTTTAAGAGTTTGTTTGACATCAGCTTCAACTTTTAGCTTTTAACTTTTATCTTTTATGTATATTTTTTTAAACCCTCATTTTTTCCCAATTTTCTCACTTTTTTTCAAGGTACAAATATATTTTAATACACTTTCAGTAAAAAAAATTTCAACAAAAATCTAGATAAACTATTCCCAAACAAACATTAAATATTACAAACGGTTCACTTGGCACCAAGAGTAAAAAAATTAAAATGTACACTAGGCACAAAAGTATTTTATTACTAAAATCTAACTTAGGTTCAACCTGAATTATGATTGTGCCTCAACTTTAATGTATTAATATAATATGATTTTATTCAACTAATGAGAGCTTACAACTTTCTCCAAAAAAAAAAAAAAAAAAAAGAAGAAGAAGAAGAAGAAGAAGAAAGAAGGAAAAAAAAAAAACCATTGGTAATGGCTATAAGCTCTCTTTTTTTTTTTCTTTTTTTTTTTTGTTGGTGAGAATCGAGCCAAAGCTGTATTTATTATTGAAATAAAACTAAGAAGCATCATGAATTACAAAAGGTAGAACCTTATGAGGAACATCTTCAAGCCAGACCTGAAAATAAGACCTATATCAATAAAATTAACCACTTAAAAAATAAATAAATAAACCTAAGGAGGAGCTTGTACCTTAAATGTATTAAATGGACCGTATGTATGTGTGTATTGTTCCACATTGTTAGGAAGAAGAGAAATTGGATGATAATTGTACAAACTTCTCAGAGCATTCACATCAATTTATTCAAAAATTATTATCTATTTTAAAATAAAAACCTATTTTTTATATTTTAACTAGTCATTTTTCAAAATACCCACATCTGATTATTGTGAAACACAAAAAAAATTTATAAAATGCTACAATGCCTCCTAAATTTGGACAAGCATAAAATGGTTTTGCATAACTAGTTTATGATTTGATGCAAGTGATTTTTAGGTTTCATTAGCTATATTTTGGGTTTTATGCTATTTAAGCATAATTGTTGTCCTCACTTTCCCTATTCTTCTCAATTTACTTGGCCCCAAAAAAAAAAAAAAAAAAAAAAAAAAAAAAAAAAAAAAACCCCAAGTTGCATACATGGATGATGGATGCGTCAGGTCCAATCAAACTCTTTTGAAAAATAATGACAGACTGCTCCAATCAAAAAACTATTCTGTGATCTACTTGGGCCCAATTGAGATTCATTTGGGCCCTATTGTGTCTGTTACTATATGTTAACTTTTCTTGTTAACATAATTAAATTATGATAATTTGGGCGTAGTCCAAAGCTGATCCAAAACCTCACGGCCTTCATCCAACGTATCATCCTCTTTTTCTTTTTTCTTTTTTCTTTTTTTCTTTTTTTATTTAGACAGGTAGAAATCCCTAGCTTTTGTTGAAGAAAATATCCTCCACTTTTGATCAAATGGGAAGTTAGAAGGAGAATTGAAGGGAATGGCTAGTTTACTAATTCTGTCCTAAACAGAGTTTTGTGTTGTGTTTTGGGGAATTTCTTTAGATGTTCTTAAATCCTCTTCTTCTTAATTCATTTCCCTTGCTGTGGCTTATTGATTGTTTTCCTTGTATGAGTTAGTTTTGGTGTTCCATGGTATTCCAGTTTTGCTATTAGGTGTTGTTAGTTGAACTTTCTTACTCTTTTCATTTTATGTAATACAATCTTTTCATTCATCCCAAAAAAATAAAAGACAATTAGAAATTTGTACATTAATATCGAACCCCTCCTCTTCAAACTCCTAAGTACTTAGTGCATGAAAAAGTACCATTTCACCTACAACATAACATTCATGAGTAACGTTAAAGGCCCAAACTTTTTCATATTATTAAAGTGGTAAGTTATAATTTGAATAAAATTGTTTTTATATGGGTCCATTATTGATTCAATTTTTGTTGACATTAATCACAACATGTCATAGGGAAGAAAAAAAAAGTATCACTAAACTTATTTGACTCTCCCACTAGAAACCCTGAACCCTCATTGTTTTCATATGCCTAAAATTATTTTCAGAATTACAGTCATGTTATTATTATGCACCTTATTTTGGACCAAATGTGAAAATTTCCATAACATATTTATTTATACTTTATAGTTTCCTTTATTATATTTAAACCAAATTCATAATTGGTAGTAATATAATGTATAATGTTGTCACATTGTTTTCATCTGTTCTATCCAAAAAATAAAAGCATTGTTTTCATCTGGTGTAGTTTAAACCATACAACCACTGTGACATGGTTTCCACAATTTCCACGATTTAAAGTTTTGATAACTATTTAGCTTAAGGGGCCCAGGAGAAGAGACTTTTAGCCCAAAAACACACACAGTCAACCAAACACGAATCCAAGTAGATATCGTATCATTGTTGTCAAGTGGAACTAGACGCAAACAGCAAACTGAGTGAGATAAGAACAAAAGGCAGAGAAAGAAAGAGAGAAAGAGGGACAGAGAGACACAGAGAAACATGGAGTGGTGTGTTTCATTGCCAAAGGTAGAACTACATGCTCATCTCAATGGATCCATTAGAGACTCCACACTGTTGTAAGCTTTCCATGTCTCTTTCTTGGGGCTAAAATGTTTAACTTTTTGCTTTGTTTATTGGTTAAAGAAGAACGTTTGCTTCATTAAATGTGTTTTATTTATACTGACTGAGGTGTTCTTTTCTTACAGAGAACTTGCTCGAGTACTGGGTGAAAAGGGTGTCATAGTTTTCTCAGATGTGGAACATGTTATCTTGAAAAGTATGCCCATTACCCTTGTTTTTGTTTGGTTGCTTAGAAAAATTAGGAAAAAAATGAAATTCAACTCTTTGCTCTCATATCATTATTTGGTACTTAAATAGTGGAAAGCCTCAACTTGATTGTGCTAAGTACAGCCTCTTGGCTTAGTTGAGGTGGGGTTTCGATGTTTGATAAAAAAAAGTTTGCTTCTTTTTTTGTTTTTTTCGTTGTCGGACTCCTATGCCCCCTTTGGAAGTGTAATTATAATACTATTGAATCTTCACATTGGAAACTTTATACATTCTTTGATTCAGATGACCGTTCTTTAACTGAAGTGTTCAAATTGTTTGACCTGATCCACATTCTTACTACCGACCACACAACTGTGAAAAGAATCACCCAAGAAGTATGAAACTTTCCCTATACATGAAAAAACTTTTACTCCAATTCTGTACATTGATGTAAATTTTTTTTTTTCGCCAAGGACAGGTTATTGAAGATTTTGCCTCTGAAAATGTGGTATACCTGGAGTTGAGAACTACTCCAAAGGTACTTCAATGAAGTCCTAAGAGTTTTTTTTTTTTTTTTTGGGGGGGGGGGGGGGGAGTAATTTACTCATATTAAGACAATATGCAGATTTCATTGATTAAGTTTTTTGCAGAGAAATGATTCTATAGGAATGACCAAACGTTCTTATATGGAAGCGGTAATGGAAGGTCTAAGGGCTGTCAGTACAGTTGATGTTGCTTTTGCACCTCATAATGTGGATGCTGGAAGTCTTAGGGGATCACTACCCATAAATGATGCATGTGACGGAAAAAGAAAAAAGATATATGTTCGGCTTCTTTTGAGTATTGACCGTCGGGAGTCCACTGCAGCTGCGATGGAAACTGTATGTACGAATATTGGTCTGTCACGAATTTTTTTTTAAGGTCATATGTTTGACAGGAGATGCGTTTAATCATCTTTCCTCCCTTATTGCAGGTTAAGCTTGCACTGGAAATGAGAGATTTAGGAGTACTTGGTATTGACCTTTCTGGAAATCCTGTTGTGGGTGAATGGTACATACTCACTAGTTATTACTCCAAGTTTTTTGTAGTTGACAAGCATTTCCTTTTTATTTATTACAAAGAGATTATAATCCCAAGTTCTCTTTGTATCTAAATCAGGATGACATATTTACCAGCATTAGAGTTTGCTAGAGAACATGGTCTTTATATAACTCTTCACTGTGGAGAGGTACGTTTGTTCTTTCAAATGCCGATAGCTGTTATCGTTGAACTCACCCTGACTAACTTATTTTCCTAACTTAGTGCTTGTAGGTTCCTAATCCGAAAGAGATACAAGCAATGTTAGACTTTACACCCCAGAGGGTTGGCCATGCTTGTTACTTTGAAGAGGATGATTGGAAGAAATTGAAACATTACAATATCCCGGTTAGATATTTGTGAAACTATTCCTTCTCTTGATGTGAACCTTCATTTCTCTAGGGTGATAAGGAATGCCTTCTTTTGACTTCCATAGAACAGATGTGAAGGAAAAGAGGCAAAATCCAGAATCTTTTCAATTAGTTTACCGATCCAATCTTAAAACTTTTAGTAGATGATTAATTGATGGAATTAAGTCTATCAAAGGTTGTGAAACTTATTATAGTTTGTTAAATGAGTTTGGAAGTTTCTTTTTTATACCATTTCTGGAATATTTTCATTGTGAGGAACCAAAGACATCTTTCATTTAGTCACCTGTTTATGATTGAATACCTCTCATCCATGATGTCTTTCTTTTAAGTTGATTAGCCTAGTATCATTATTTTCTGCAAAAGGCAAAACTTCGGTACAATTCCTTAGGTGTTGTACTTGTACCATAGGTTCCCCAATTAAATTCAACCATGTTGCTGCATTGACCAATGCAACCCAAAAGGTGTTAGTTTCCCTCAAGGTACAATTAGATTCTCTTATGTGGCTCCTTGGCCAATACAGCCTCATGATTAAATTTAAAGGGGAACCTAAGGTAGAACACCTAAGGAATTGTGCAACACCTAAACATTTTAAATGGCTGTAGACTAAAAATTTGTTAGTCTTTTTTTGATAGGCAAATAAAGCTCACACATCCACACGGGTTAAACCTGTGATCTCACCCTCTACCTTCTTAGGAGGGAGGAGATGCCACTTGATCCTAGAAACATTTGCAGTATTGTTGGTTTTAAATATTTGGCTGGATAACTATTTTAGCTTCTATGTCTATTCACATTTTTGCAGGTTGAAATTTGCCTGACTTCCAACATTGTGACTGCATCAGTTTCCTCACTAGATGTTCACCATTTTGGTTTGGTCTTCTGAACAAGCCTGTGAAATATATTGCCCTTAAGTGACATATCTCCTTCTTTGCTACTGATAAACTTCAAAATATCTCTAATATAACACTTTGTTTAATTATGCAGCTGATCTGTATAATGCAAAACATCCGATAGTCCTCTGCACTGATGATGCTGGCGTGTTCTCCACCAGTCTCTCCAATGAGTACAAAGTTGCTGCTTCTGCATTTGGTAGGTATTAATCTAGTGGTGCAGGTACTGGGAGTTGGATTAAAGAGCTTATCATCACTGACTGCTTGTTTCATTTGTGAACTTCCCAGGTCTTGGAAAGAGGGAAATGTTTCAGCTGGCAAAAAATGCAATTGAATTTACATTTGCAGATGATGGAGTTAAGCAGGATCTGAGAAAGATTTTCGATTTGGCCACTAAAAAGCTAGATTTATAATGACATTGCTCTTAGAGGGGCATGTTTGCAGCCTGGAGGTATGGGTAGCCATGTGTCACCTAATCAAGGAAAACTAGTCTTTAGACCACGGCCATGCATTTAGATGGTCAATTTTTCTATTTAATGATCTTAATTTTATTTAATCTATGTTGTGTTCTGTGTTTTGAGATGTGGGAAGTGTGAAGACAATTTAACTTTAGTTCTATTTAATTTTTGAAATCATTTTTCTTCCCTGTTGGTCCATTGGATTTTATGATAAGTGTTATTAGCTGATTAGGATATTAGTATTTCATATAAAAGAGTAGGCTTTAGCTATAGACTTATGGAGTCTATATAAGCACACGCTATTGTACTCCAGTGAGGACAATTTGGAATTTTTCCTTCAATAGCTTGGTGCTGACTCCTAGATTTTGTTTCCACGTGCTCGTTATTGTTCCAAACAAGTTTAGGTGCTGATTCCTAAGTTCTGTTTGCCAAATTCTTTGAACATTTTGGTTTTGGTTGTCTTTCTTCATTTTGACACTAAGGAAAAGAAAAAGGATAACCTCAGTGAGATGACGATGGAGCCGTTCTAGTGCCACTTATTTTGCTCTGCTAGAAAATGAAATTTTCATTCAGAAAATAAATGCAGGAAGTCTGAATGGTAAAATTTTACTAGTGCATATGGTATTATAGGAACCCCACCTCTGATCTGTTTACAACTTTACATCCCATGTCTGTCAAAATGGGAAAAAAAGACAATGCTGTCACATGTAATAGTCCGGACATTTCAACAAAATTTTTCCGTCTTATTTTGTTAGCTCTACATCAAGAACTATGATTGAGAGTTGTGAGCATATAACTCCAAATGACTAGATATTACCTTGCCAACCACATCAGTGTGAACTTTTTCAAGGTCAGTATCATTCAAATTGATAAAAATTCTAAGTTAACGGATTATTGTCTTTTAGTTAGTGGAGGGGAATGTGGTTATATTGAAGCAAACTTAATAGATTTATATTTTTCTCTCATTCTCTTTATTTTTTATTTTTTGTATTTAATAAATAGTAAATAATAACTTTTTCTTGTTCAACTTTTGATTCATTGCAAGTGAGGTAAGGTTCATTGACTAATAGAGAACTATGATCAGTTGCAATTCACAAAGATGAAAGTATTAGTCACTGTCCTGCCTTTTAAGTGGACCATTATACGGTTATTTCCCGGTCTTGCCTCAATATGACAGTTCATATTGACAGCAATTTTGTGCTATCAATCATTTCCATGTTTAACAAACAAAAAGGTGAGACAAGCCATTTGGTTGAGATGAATTTCCAGATCATGAGCAATTGTATGTCTCAGCATTGTAGCTTGTTATCTAGGAAAGCAAGGATGGCATTTAGATAATGGCTGTGCACTGTAAATGACCATGTCCTATTATACGAATGTTCTTAATAGTTTTCTTTCCTACAATTCTCATGCTTGATTCAATATGGCAGCTTTTGTTGAGCATTTGGAAATGAAATGTACAGGATGTAGATAGCTATTTTGTGCTATTATTCATGTTAAATGTTTGGGGACAAAAGTGATCCGAGCCAATATTATGAGTTAGGATGCCCTTGCCTAATGGTTCTCACTACTCAGTTCAACCCACCTAGGCTCTATCTTGCAATTAGAAGTTGATTTTCCACCCATTAGACTGAACCTCCTTTCATTGTGCATTACATTTTTATCTAGTGCTTTCGAGTGAATTTGAGGTACCCATTTGTACGAGGGAACGCAAGCATATTTAATGGTGATTAAAGCCTTCGTGATGGAATAAAAAAGATAAATTAGAAATGAATGGGGAGCTGTAATCTTTTTCCTGTATATGAGAGGGTTTTTTTCCTTTACAAGCGGGAAAGGAGATTTGAACTTAGGTTCTCCTCCAATATCAACGAGTCACAAGAATCTACCTCAAGTTTGTTTAGGAGTTAATAAAGAAAAGGAAATGAATAAAATAAAATGAAATGAAATATTGTACCCAGAAAAAAAAAAAAAGAAAAAAGAAAAAGAAATATGCCCGTAATTTTACTAATATGTCCATTATATTTTATTTGTGTTGAAGTTTTGAAGATAAAAATTTAAATTTTATGGGTAATTATACTCAACTCCCATCCCAAACTCAAAGGGAAAATACAATTTTTCCCTAACAACCAATTGACCAAAATTTGTTAAATTAATATAACAAAAATATTGTGTACTAACTGGCCAATTGCTTAAAGGAATGTTTCCAAAATTATCTTATTTCATAATTAAAATTCACTATTTAAAATTTTTTTTATTAAAGTGTATTTTAAAATACTTCATGTGAATTTTGCTTCTTTTTTTTAAAAAATCTTTTTCAATGGGTTATGGAGATATTTGTGATTACAACAAGTGTGGTGTCAATTTACCATTGGTCAAGATAAAACGATATAATTTTTTTTTTTTTTTAAATGATAATATACCCATCACAACTCAAAAATAAGGGTGTTTTGAAAATTTTACGAAATTTTGTTGTGTCCCTAAAATTTCTCCTACATGTATTGTAATTTTTTTTTTTTATAGAAGACATCATAAATTATGTTTAAAACATATTTTAAGTATAAATTATATATGTACATGTACATGTATATGTATATGTATATGTTTATGAAGTGGTGGAGCAAAAGGATTTCTTGACGGTGGAGCAAGTGTTTTGATACTTGATAAATTTTCCTTTTTTATTCCAAATTTATTAGTTATTTTTTTACTAATCATGGTTAAACTTTTATAAAAAGATTCTTATAAAAATTTAGTATATTTCATTACTAATATAAATAAAATGGGGAAGTGCTAATTTTTTTCAAACTTCAAGGAAAGAGAGTGTTTTTCCTTTAACATTGGGATGGAGTGTCATTCCCCCAAATCTTAAGTGAAGAGAGTGTAATTACCCCTTATATCTTTTTACTCTTTTATTATAACATCATTGCAACACTATTTAATTGAAGAAAATTCAAAAAATAAGAAGAAAAAAATGTCAATATATGTTAGGCCATGAAGGAAAAATCAATTTAAAAAGGGAAAAATATCCTCCACTTTAACAATAAAAAATTGATTTCAAATATTTTTAAAAAATATTATGATTAAAATAGTATCCAAAATAATTAAACATGACTTAATGAAAGACAATATTTGTCTTGAATTATATAAAGCTGATTTGAGTTAATCTGTTACAAACAACCAAAAATAAAATACAATTATATTATGAGTGTTCTATTTAACCATTATATATTGTAGAGCGTAGAGAGGGGTTACTACACTCTCTTTCAGGGTGAGGGAACCGTGTCCTTCCAAGCAGTGCCTAGCCCTCCCGAGGAAATGTGGCAAGCAAATGTCAAAGAAGAATCGATTTGCAGCAAAAATGCATGTATTGCCAAAAAAACAGTAATGCAAATTACAACAGAGAAGGGTATTTGTATGTTATGTCATTCTTCGGCATATGCTTCACCTCCACTTGCAATTATCTTCTTATTGATTAACAACCTTCCTCTTATTAGGCTTATCAATGAGCCTCCTCACATTATTGTTAGCGTATGCTGGTTGTCTTTACAATATTACACTTGAAGGAGTTTACCATACCACTTATGGACTAGTTTTATGGCCTCTGCATCTTCTAATAACCCTAATAATATCAATTTTGATCCACGATATAATACATGTCATGGTGTGGATGATATTTCACATCATCCAAAAAATCAAGGAAAAGGTTTTTATGTAAGCTAATTTTTACCGTAGAGCGTAGAGAGGGGTTATTATACTCTCTTTTAGGGTAAGGGGACAGTATCTATTTATGGTATAGTATATTTGGCTCCTCACTTTATTGAGCAGCCCTAACATCCATGACTTCCAACTACCAAGTAAGTATGACCATATGAATTTTTTTTTCTAGGGAACATGACAAAATGTCATAATGTTTTCACAATAAGTGAGGTGTCAATTTACCATGGGTCAAAATAAAATTATATAACATTAAAAAATTTATATTGTATCCATTACAACTAAAAAATAAGGGTGTCTTGAATATGTTACTAAATTCTATTATGTCCCTAAACTTTCTCCTTGCATGTATCATAAATTATTTATATATATATATATATATATATATAAAAGACATCATAAATTATGTTAAAGACATATTTTAAGTATAAATTGTATATGTACATGTATATGTATATGTATATGTTTATGCTGTGGTGGAGCCAAAAAATTTCGTGATGGTGGGCAAGCTAAATATATATAAACAAAATTAATAAAAAAAAAACATTATGGACTAGTTTAACCGTTTCATTTTGGTCGGCCATATGCCCTCCTAGGGAAATTTGGCAAGCAGATGCCACAGAGGGATCGATTTGTAGCAAAAATGCATGTGTCGTCAGAAAGGTGGTAATGGCAGATTATGATGGAGAAGGGTATTCGTATGTTATGTCTTCTTCTACATATGCTTAACCTCTTTTCTTGCAATTGCCTTCTTACTAATTAGCGGCCTTCCTCTGAAGAACAGGGTTTGCCTAACATTATTATTAGTAAGCCTCCTCACGTTATCGTTGGTGTACACCGGTTGTCTTTACCATATTACGCCATGGTTGGACAATGTTTCGCATCGTCCGAAAAATCAAAGAAAAGGTTTTTATGTAAGCTAATTTTTATCGTATTTGTAATATGTAACCTGCCCAAGGGAAGTGAAGTGGAGTTGAGTGGTGTTTCTTTTTCCAAATCTTGGGTGCATTAAGAAATTTTGCGTTTTATGAAGTACGTGAATCATGCTTTGGGAATCTTACTAATGCTACCTTCAGAAATTCTATTCTGTCGGCCCTTGTCATGCAGATAACGCCATATGCAGCTGGTATCAAGATGGTGGCGAGAGTGGGCCCCAAAAGCATTCCAATTTTTTCAATAATATCAGCTCTTGTTGCCCTGATAGGATCAGTTTTAAGCCTTTTCTTTTTTAGATTCTCTAATATAAAGAAAATTCTTGCATGTGCACTCTACCTACTCAGCATTGGACTTGGAACTGCACTAATCATTTCTTCCCCTAGTCTCAAGCTCAGGAAAATATTACTCCTTTCAATGTACATCTACACCTTCACAAGTTCCCTAGGAACCATCCCCACACTTTTTGCTATAAAATATTTCTCTCCTGGTTATTAGGGAACAAGTTTGGGGTTAGTATCAATTCTTAGCAGTTCTTTCATGCTGATTTGTAACCTTTTAGTCGACCTAAATGATGGTTTGGAAAACAATGAGAGTCTATCGTTCGGGTGCTATGCTCTTTTTACGCTACTTTGTTGAAGTCTCATCATAATTAATTTCAAAGGAAAGATGATGAATTAGAAATACTGAATTCCTTAGGGTGAGGAGGAGAGAGAAGGATGAGGGTGGAACTAGTCTTCTCTAATAGATGGACAAACAAGAAAGGGAGAAATGAGTTTTCACTTTTTTTTAGAAAATACACGTCTTATTTCTTAAACATGTCATAGGTTATTATTTTATAGTAATATATTATATGAGTTTTTTTGGGTTATTTATTTATTTTATTATTATCATATTTTATGTTCATTTAATTTGACATGTTACTTGGTAAATTAATTTTTATTAATGATATATATACTTGATGTAACTTTGTTAAATGTAAGAAAATAAAATATGTTTTTCTTATGAAAAAAATAACATATGTTAAACCATGTTACAAACATAGTTTATGTGTATATAAACATATATAGGTCATTCTTTGAATTTAATTTTATATATATATATATATATATAAATTTTCTGGCTCCACCACTACATACATATACATATATAATTTATACTTAAAATGTGACTTTAACATAGTTTATAATGTCTTCTAAAAAAACCGTGATCTACAATATATGTAAGGAGAAAGTTTAGGGACAAAAAAAAAAACATAAACTTTTAATGGCAAATCTCTCTATAACCCATTAAAAAAAGGGAAAAATAATAAGCAAAATTCACACTTAATATTTTAAAATACACTCTAATTAAAAAAAATTTTAAAATTTAATTATGAAATAGGATAATTTTGGAACTCCGCCCTTAAGCAAATGGTAGGTTAGTAAACAATATTTTTAATATTAATTTTATAAAGTTTGGTCAATTGGATGTTAGAAAAAAATGTGTTTTTTCTTTCTTTCTTTCTAAGTTTATGGTAGAGTGCCATTTTTTGGAACTTAAGGAAGAGGGTTGTAATTACCCTTAATTTTATTTATTTATTTTTAACGAGGACAATAAATTTTGCCTATTTTTAGTAACACAGAGAAATCAAATTAGCGTTCTCTCTTAGTCACATCCTATTTCTTGCAAAACTTCCAAACTAAGAGTATATAGAATATTCTTTTTTTTTTTTAATTAAAAAAATATATATTCTATTCTATTCAGACATTCATTTCCCCTACCCTTTCAAACAACCGAAAGGTATGACTTCACAAACCACGATGCCAAAAGATTCATATTTTATTGTCAAGCACTACATATTTTATTGTCAAAGTGAAGGAATGTGTCAATTTTTTTTTTCTTTTTGACGAACGAATTTGTTATATTTTATTACACACCCCTCTCCCTCAAGAGAGCAACATTATCAACACATGGAAAACAAAACCAAAATTTTGTGTCCATTCTAGATTTAGCTTAAGAAAATAAAACATACTAGTCTAGGGATAAGTTTGTATAAGTTATTAAAAAACTGTGGAGATTAAAATAAACATTTATAAAAAAAAAGTTATGAGGAGTTGTAGTTGCAAAATAAAGTTTTGGGTTTAAAAAAGGTTATTTTAATTTCTCAAAACACCTAACCAAACAAATCCTAGATTTTTTTTTTTTAATTGCATAATGAATACCATTGAAATAGGAAAGAATTAATTTTCTTAACTATAATCTAATTTATATGCTTATGATCTGAGAATCAATTATTTAATATGATTAGACGCGATTTTCATAGTGGTAGTAAAAGATCTCGATAAATCATCGTCTGTAATAGTCCATCCTTAGCTAATGCTGTAATAGTATTGCCTTAGAAATTCGCAAGAAAATAAATAAATCAAGAGTTTGAGTTGGATCACATTATTGGGATCATTCCTAGGAGTCAAATGAAAGCTCCAGCAGAAAGGTCAAGAGAATAACGCAACATTTTAGACAAAGCTGAAGCGAACAGAAAACAAAACAAAAGGCCGTAGAGATTTGTTTATGTAAGTATAGAGGAGTAGTTTAAAATAATGTAAATAATAACAATATATACTCCGCAATCAGAGGATGATTCCAAATTCTGGGTCAAATTTGTGGATAGAATGGTATTTTCACTCGCGGAGGAAGGGAAATCATGGTCAATTCTATAAACCCATAAATTTTCTAGATTATTTTAAATACGAGGATGCCTTGTAAGACTCAAATTGTTGTGGGTTTTAGTTAGTTCAACCGGTAAAATCTCTAATGATTAAATAAGAGATCTGACCATTTGGGATTCAATTCCCGCCTATACAAAAAATTGATTATTTTGTTCTGATGATAAATGGCTATCATCAAGAACGAATATCATAGGTTGAAACTCTCTAAAAAAAAAAAAAAAAAAACTCAAATTCTTATGCGAGTTTAAATAAAATATCAAAGGTTCAAATCTTGACTTAATTATAAAAATAAAGGAAATAAATATTCAAATTATTATGTCCTTTTCAATAAGAAAAATCGTGGTAATAAAGGTGGTGATTCTAACTCACATTCACATCATGTTCTTTTCAATATTTATTTCTGGGACCAATAGTATTTATTTCTTATAATTTAATATTTTGCTTTTCTAATACATTAGCCGTAGAATTTGGTGTTTTATGTAGTTATATATAAAATTTTATTTTGGCCAAAAAGTTTTACAACTTCCTTTTTATGTCTTTGTCATGAAAAAAAAAATGAAAATCATTTCGTCAAATAAATGTTAAAGTACATGTTTATATTTAGTTTCTCTTTTTAAGAATATAATTTTATCTTTCTTTGAGAGATTTATAACACTAAAAAAATTATAAATATATAAATATATTTACAGAAGAGCTACAGAGATATAAACCTCATTTTGTTTTAATAATTTAATAGTTAGGAGAGAGGAATTTGAGCCCAAGACGTTTTCATTAAAAATAACAGAAAATGTTAATTAAGTTACAAATCTCTTGGCAAACCTCATTTATTTTAATCCTTACATGATGTAACATAAAATCATGTCGAGGCATTTGTATATCTAAGTCCAATGACTACCAATACACGGTTTGGCTCATTTTAACCAAAAATCAAAAATAAAATCAGAACAATGGAGTGGTATATAATTTTTCATGTCTTTGTTAAGATTTCAAGTTGCGATACCTGTCACAACTTGTGCGTGTATTACTAATGAAAATCTAACTAAAAATAAAAAGTTGTGATGGGAACATCACTTTTACTAGTACAATTTTAATTTTATGGCAATCATAACAGAACATATCAGTTGTGTTACTAGATTTATTGATTAATTTAAGAGTAATGTTAATGAAATCAAACTCTCACAGCTTCCTCTCATTTAGGAGCAATATAATAATTTTTCTCTCATTCTCTCTCTTTTTTCTTTTTTTTTTCTTTTTTTGTATTTAATAAATAGTAAACAATAACTTTTTCTTATTCAACTTTTGATTCATTGCAAGTGAAGTACGGTTCATTAACTAATAGAGAACTATGATCAGTTGCAATTCACAAAGATGAAAGTATTAGTCACTGTCCTGCCTTTTAAGTGGACCATTATACGATTATTTCCCGGTCTTGCCTCAATATGACAGTTCATATTGACGGCAATTTAATTTGTGCTATCAATCATTTTCCATGTCTAACAAACTAAAAGATGAGACAAGCCATTTGGTTGAGATGAATTTCCAGATCATGAGCAGTTGTATGTCTCAGCATTGTAGCTTGTCATCTAGGAAAGCAAGGATGGCAATTAGATAATGGCTGTGCACTGTAAATGATCATGTCCTATTAGAGCATTCCTATGAAGTGTTCTATAAATATGCTACTTTGACACATCAAAAAACCTACTTTATTATTTTAATACACCATTTTAGAATTCACCATTCATCACATCTTCTATTTTTCAATTCTATACATTAAAATTTTATATATATAAAAATATTTTTTTAAAACATAAAAAAAAATACATAATAAAAACCCACCACCATACACAAACACAAGCACAAAACTGTAAAAAAACCCACAACCATACACAAGCACAGCCCGCCACCACCACCCATAGGTACAACCCGCCACCACCACCCAATACTACAAAAAAAATCCCCAAAATCAACACAAAACTCTAAAAAAAAAAAATAAAATAAAGAGATGAATCAACTCCATTTATACAACCCAAATCACATGGAATCAACCCAACTCCACAACCACCCACAATCACACGGAATCCACAACCCAAAAAAAAAAGCCCAAACCCACCACTATACACAAGCATAGCCCGCTACCACCACCACCCACAGCCATAGGTACAACCCGCCACCACCAACAACAATCCACCCACCACCACCCAATACTACTTTTAAAAAAAATCCCAAATATCAACACAAAACTCTCCAAAAAAAATGAAGAGATGAATCAACTCCATTTATGCAACCCAAATCACATCGAATCAACCCAACTCCATCACCACCCACAATCACATGGAATCCACAACCAAAAAAAAAGCCCAAACTTACATGCGATCTCCACCAGTCGACCTCATCGATGAGGCCAAACTCCACAGTGACGGCTGATCTCAATGGCAACGGTCTAGGTGGAGAAAAAAGAAGAAAGAGAGAGTGTGACAGGAAAAAAAAAAAGAGAGAGACAGAGGCACAAAGCAACAGACAAAAGGAAAAAAAGAAAAGAAAAGGGAGAGGTGAAGATTCTGGAGACGAAAGAAGAAGGAAAAAAGGAAGAGAGTGTGACAGAGAAAAAGGGAGTGGCAGAGAAAGAAAGAAGAAAAAGAAAGAGAGAGAAGAAAGAAAGTCATAAATCTAGAGAGAGAAAATGAATATATATATATATATATATATATTTTTAGCATTTTCATCTGTACCGTTCCAAAGATAGAACGATACTGTTCATGTGTGGCAAAAATTATAATATTTGGAACATCTCATGAGAGGGATTTTTTGGTGCTTGGTGTGCCAAATGCCAAATATTTGATATTTGGCACACTTGATGGGAATGCTCTTATCCTAATGTTCTTGAATAGTTTTCTTTCCTACAATTCTCATGCTTGATTCAATATGGAAGCTTTTGTTGAGCATTTGGAAATGAAATTTACAGGATGTAGATAGCTATTTTGTGCTATTATTCATGTTAAATGTTTGGGGACGAAAGTGATCTAAGCCAATATTATGAGTTAGGATGCCCTTGCCTAATGGTGCTCACTACCATGGTTGTCAAAATCACGATCTGGATCAAAGAATTGCATGATTTTACGATCCTACCTCATCAAAATGTTTAGGATTGCACTAGAATCATAAAAATGGTAGGATAGTATGTAAGATCGTATAGGATCACAGAATTGTATGGGATTATATCATTCCTACCAATCTTACCAAAAACATAATTTTTTGGTTTTTTTTTTAATGGGATAAAATTTTTGTTTTGATGAAGTTTTAATGTTTTTATTTTTTCATGTTGTGATGGTATGACTTTATATATATATATATATATATATATATATATAATTATGTTAACCTAAGCAAATGTTTTCTAGTTTCTAGTTCACTTGTAATCAAAATGAAGGAATGTTTCATCATTTCTAAATGAAGAATTTGATGTTGGCTTAGCTGCCTTTTAAACTATAATGTTGTTAAATTTGTTTGATCAATATACTAATTTGTGTTCTAATATTACTAAAATATTTTTTTATATATAATTTTATCAGTTATGCATGTATTTGTATTTTGATAGATTGATTTTTTTAAGCATGGCTCTTTAATTGTTGCTGAGGGTATAACTTGAATGGTTGGGTTTGAAATTGTATCTTGATGTCTTTTGCAACTCTAGTATACAAATATATATTGTCTACATAGATGATGAAATGGTTGATGATGATTAGGAATTTAGGACGGTGGTTATAAGAACCTTAGAATGGGAATAATTAAATGTTTACTTCACTTTAATATCCATATTGCTTTTGGATTTCATATTGTAGTTAGTTAGTTTCCATTTGCTAACTTATTTTGGCTTTCAAACTTGAAACTTAGAACTTGGAAAATATTTTCCATATGTTTTGATAAATATTTTGGTATTTGGTTTCTAATTAAACATTTATTGAACTTTTTGGATACATTGAGTCAAAACTTAAATATATTTGTTATGTTAGTATAGACTTAGCTAGGGCTGTAATCGATTTGGTTTGGTCGGTTTTTTTTTTTATCCGACCAACTGAAACTGACCAAAATAGTTGAAAAACCGTCGGTTTCAGTTTGTTTCTGTTTCGGTTGGTTTCGGTTTTTGGCCTTGGAGTTTAGGCCAGTTAAGCCTTTGGTTTTTTTCCAAAAATTTTCTATTTGGGCTTTTAAAAAAAAAAAAAAATGCAGTATTTAGTATGTTGTTACTACAAAATAGAGATTCAGCCAAGCACATGGGTTATCATTTTTTCAAATCCCTAACTTTATTTGCATATAAAACTTGAAAAAATAAACATCTTGATCTTGATTCACTATTTTCAAAGCCATAACTTTATTGATTCAGATTCAGTATTAAACAAAACCCAAAACACAAAACAGAGAGAGGGTATCAAGATTTTCAAAAGAGACTCACCGTGAGTCTTGACTCTTGAGATGAGAAGCCGATGATTAAGCAAATTTGGAGCTCCTCGTATGGCTTAGCAGAGATGGTCCTCGGCTTCCTGGAGGCGGCGCTTGGCGTCGATGTTTTCTTGGAGTGGCAGCAATGGTGGAGACCCTGCTACTGATGCCATTTTCGTCGCACAACCACAATCACAGCGAGAAGAGAGGGTGGCGTGGGGAGGGTGGCGTGTGGAGGCGGCGGCAGAGGGTGATTCGGCATGAGAGGTAGGGACTGTGGAGGCTGTCTGAACTGAAGTCTGAACGTGAGAGAGAGTGGAAAGTGTGAGAGTGAAAACTGAAAAATGTGGAGTATGTAGGGTAGGGTTTCCAACTTTTGATTTTATACTCTAATTAGTTTTAGTTTAATTAGTTTAATTAGATATTTACTTAGTTTAATTATAGGTGATTAATCTAATAGGTTTTAAAATGTTATGTTTAAAAAGATAAGCTACTGAGCTAGGCCGGATCATTTGTTTGAATTTTGAAAATTTTGAATCATTGAAAATTGAATTGTGAATCACTGAATAGTCTGAATTGTTTTAATATGAAGTGATGGAAGCCCACTGCCCAACGCAAAGTTGCCAAAGGCCCAATGCCCCAAAGTGTGTATCTTTTTTTTTTTTTTTTTTTGAGAATAGCCAAAGCGTATCTCAGAGGGTGGGTCAGTTAGAGTCATCAATCAAATATTAACAAAATATTATATATTATTATATTTAATATAAATTATAATATAATAATATATTTCGGTTCAGTTCGGTCGGCTCGGTTTATTAAAATTTGTAACCGAAAACCGAACCGAACTTTCCGGTTTTTTATTTAATAAAATCGAAACCGAACCAAAATTTTTGCATCGGTTCGGTCGGTTTGAATTGGTTTTTTCAGTTCTTCGGTTTTTTGCACACCCCTAGACTTAGCGATATATGACATGCAAATTACATCATATAATGCAAATCTTAGATTTTTTATGGATGAATTTATAATTTACGTGATTATTCAACATACAAAGTTATTATCAATGTATTTTTTGCTTTAAATCTGAAAATATGTAGGATCTTATAATTTAAGATCCGATCCTATGATCTACGATCCCACCTATCTTCAACGATCCTATGTAGGATCATGATTTTGACAATCTTGCTCTCTACTCAATTCAACCCACCTAGGCTCTATCTTGCAATTAGAAGTTGATTTTCCACCCATTAGACTGAAACTCCATTCATTGTGCATTACATTTTTATCTAGTTCTTTCAAGTGAATCTGAGGTACCCATTTGTACAAGGGAACGCAAGCATATTTAATGGTGATTAAAGACTTCATGATGGAATAAAAAAGATAAATTAGAAATGAAAGGGGAGCTATAATCTTTTTCCTGTATATGAGAGGATTTTTTTCCCTTACAAGCGGGAAAGGGGATTTGAACTTAGGTTCTCCTCCAATATCAACTAGTCACAAGAATCTACCTCAAGTTTGTTTAGGAGTTAAATAAAGAAAAGGAAATGAATAAAATGAAATGAAATGAAATATTCTACCCAAATATATATACACACACACACACACACATAGTTTTACTATTATGTCCATTATATTTTATTTGTGTTGAAATCTTGAAGATAAAAATATAATTTTTTGGGTAATTATACTCACCTCCCACTCCAAACTTGAAGGGAAAATACAATTTTCCCCCAACAACCAATTGACCAAAATTTGTTAAATTAATATTTAAAATGTTGTGTACTAAGTACTAACATGCCAATTGCTTAAGGGAATGTTTCCAAAATTATCTTATTTCATAATTAAAATTCATTATTTTAAATTTTTTTATTAAAGTATATTTTAAAATCTTTGGTGTGAATTTTGCTTCTTCATTTTTTAACTTTTTCAATGGGTTATGGAGAGATTTGTCATTACAATAAGTGTGGTGCCAATTTACCATTGGTCAAAATAAAATGGTATAAAATTTTTTTAAAAAAATTATAATGTACCCATCACAACTCAAAAATAAGGGTGTTTTGAAAATTTTACTAAATTTTTTTGTGTACCTAAAATTTCTCCTACATGTATTATAAATTATGTTTTTTTTTTGTTTTTTTTTAATAGAAGACATCATAAATTATATTAAAGACATATTTTAATTATAAATTATACATGTACATGTACATGTATATGTATATGTATATGTTTATGAAGTGGTGGAGCAAAAAGGATTTCTCAAGGGTGGAGCAAGTGTTTTGATACTTGATAAATTTTTCATTTTTATTCTAAATTTATCAGTTATTTTTTTACTAATCAAGGTTAAACTTTTGTAAAAATATTCTTATAAAAATTTAGAATATTTCATTACTAATATAAATAAAATGGGGAAGTGTTAATTTTTTCAAACCTCAAGGGAAGAGAGTATTTTTTTCCTTCAACTTTGGGGTGGAGTGTCATTCTCTCAAATCTTAAGTGAGAGGAGTGTAGTTACCCTTATATCTTTTTACTCTTTTATCATAACATCACTGCAACACTATATAATTGAAGAAAATTCAAAAAATAAGAAGAAAAAAAAAGTTAATATATGTTAGGCCATGAAGGAAAAATCAATTTAAAAAAGGGAATAATATCCTCCACTTTAACAATAAAAAATTGATTTCAAATATTTAAAAAATATTATGATTAAAATAGTATACAAAATAATTAAACATGACTTAATGAAAGACAATATTTGTCTTGAATTATATAAAACAGATTTGAGTTAATATGTTAAAAATAAAACGACAACAAAAATTGAAAACATGGTTATGGAGAGATTTTAGAGTTGATTAATAGGAATTTGTTAACAGACATCCAAAAATAAAATACAAGTATATTATGGGTGTTCTACTTAACCATTATTTACTGTAGAGCGTAGAAAGTGGTTACTATGCTCTCTTTCAGGGTGAGGGGACAATATCTATATATGGATTAGTTTAACCACTTCGTTTCAGTCGACCATAAGCCCTCCCAAGAGAATATTGCAAGCGAACACCATAAAGGGACCGATCTCCAACAAAAATGCATGTAACGCCGGAAAAGCGGTAATGGCTAATTACAGTGGAGAAGGATTCTCTTATGTTATGTCGTTCTTCTGCATATGCTTCACGTCCTCTATTGCGGTTGTCTTCTTACTGATTAGTGGCCTTCCTTTGAATAACAAGGTTTGCCTAACATTATTGTCCTTAGGCTTATTAGTGAGCCTCCTCGCATTATCGTTGGCGTATGCTAGTTTTCTTTACCATATTATGCCTAAAAGAGTTTACCATACCACTCATGGACTAGTTTTATGGCCTCTGTATCTTCTAATAACCCTAATAACAGCAATTTTGATCCACGATATAATACGTGCCACGATGTGGACGATGTTTCACATTGTCCAAAAAATTAAGGAAAAGGTTTTATGTAAGCTAATTTTTTCCGTAGAGCATAGAGAGGGGTTATTATACTCCCTTTCAGGGTGAGGGGACAATATCTATTTATGGTATAGTATATTTGGCTCCTCACTTTATGAGCAACCCTAACATCCATGACTTCCAGCTACCAAGTATGACCATATGAATTTGGTTTTTCTAGGGAACATGACAAAATGTCATAATATTTTCACAATAAATGAGGTGTCAATTTACCATGGGTCAAAATAAAATTATATAAAAAAAATTATATTGTATCCATTACAACTAAAAAATAAGGGTGTTTTGAATATTTTACTAAATTTTGTTGTCCCTAAACTTTCTCCTTGCATGTATCATAAATTATTTTTATATATATATATATAAGACATCATAATTTATGCTAAAAACATATTTTAAGTATAAATTGTATATGAATATGTATATGTATGTGTATGTGTATGTGTATATGTATATGTATATGTCTATGTATATATGTTTGTGCAGTGGTGGAGCCAAAAAATTTTCTTGAGAGTGAGCCAAGCTAAATATATATAAACAAAATTAATAAAAAGCATTATGGACTAGTTTAACCGTTTCGTTTCAGTCGGCCATAAACCCTCATAGGGGAATTTGGCAAGCGGACACCACAGAGGGATCGATTTGCAACAAAAACGCACGTGTCGTCAGAAAGGCGATAATGGCAGATTACGACGAAGAAGGGTATTTGTATGTTATGTCTTCTTCTGCGTATGCTTCACCTCTTCTCTTGGAGTTGTCTTTTTACTGATTAGCAGTCTTCCTCTAAACAACAAGGTTTGCCTAACATAATTGTCCTTAGGCTTATCAGTGAGCCTCCTCACGTTATTGTTGGCATATGTCGATTGTCTTTACCATATTACGCCTGAAGGAGTTAAACATACCACTTATGGACTAGTTTTATGGCCTCTGTATCTTCTAATAACCCTAATAATAGCAATTTTGATCCAAGATATAATACTTGCCATGGTTCACATCATCCAAAAAATCAAGGAAAAGGTTTTTATGTAAGCTAATTTTTATCGTATTCGTAATATGTAACCTGCCCAAAGGGTATTAAATAAGGGAAGTGGATCGGAGTTGAGTGGAGTATCTTTTTCCAAATCTTGGGTGCACTAAGAAGTTGGCTTTTCATGGAGTACAGGAATCATGTTTTGGGAGTCTTACCAAAGTTGCATTCAGAAAGTCAGTTTTGTTAGCCCTCATCGTGCAGATAACGTCATATGCAGCTGGTATCAAGATGGTGGTGAGAGTGGGCTCAAAAAGCATTCCAATTTTTTTCAATGATATCAACTCCTATTGCCTTGATAGGATCAATTTTAAGCTTTTTCTCTTTTAGATTCTTTAATATAAAGAAACTTCTTGCATGTCCACTCTGCCTACTCTGCATTGAACTTGGAATTGCACTAATAATTTCTTCTCCTAGTCTCAAGCTCTCAAAAATATTACTCTTTTAAATGCACATCTACACCTTCACGAGTTCCCTAGGAACCATCCTCACACTTTTTGTTGTAAAATCTTTCTCTCTTGGTTATCAAGGAACAGGTTTAGGGTTAGTATCAATTCTTAGTAGATCCTTCATGCAAATTTGCAACCTTATAGTCGAACTAATTGACGGGTTTGGAAAACAATGACAGTTTGTTGCTTAGGTGCTATGCTCTTTTTGCGCTACTTTTCTTCATCATCGTCATCTTCTTTGTTGAAAATGCTGAAACTAGAGAGGGAGGGCTAGAAGGAGACGTTGAAATTAATCCAGAAACACAAGCTGTTGAAGTGAATGAAATGAGTCAAACTCCAACTCCACCCATTTGATTTAATCATTTGTCTATAATGATTTCATTTTGTATGTTTTTTACTATTTTTCTCGATAATTATTACATAATGAATGTTCTTATGTATTTGTTATTTCCCACTAATATATTTGTTTTGAATTTATTTAGATAATTGTTTTGTCGCAGTTTGTATTGGAGAGTAGCTTGATGGATTGTGCAGTGACAATTTAACAAGTAATTCAAAAAAAAAAAAAAAAAACCTATAACATGTTTTTTTTTTAAATGTGTTTATTGTGTAGTTATTTATTTATTTTATTATTATCATATTATATGTTCATTTAATTTAACACATTACTTGGTAAATTAATTTTTATTAATGATATATATACTTGATGTAAATACTTTGTTAAATGTAAGAAAATAACATATGTTTATTTTTAGGAAAAAAAATAACATATGTTAAACCATGTTACAAACATAGTTTATGTGTATATAAACATATATAGGTCATTCTTTGAATTTCATTTTATATATATAGAAATTTTCTAACTCCACCACTGCATACATATACATATATAATTTATACTTAAAATGTGAATTTAACATAATTTATGATGCCTTCTAAAAAAACATAATTTACAATATATGCAAGGAGAAAGTTTAGGGACCAAAAAAAAAAAAAAACATAAACTTGTAATGGCAAATCTGTTCATAACCCATTAAAAAAATGGGAAAAATAATAAGCAAAATTCACATTTAATATTTTAAAATACACTTTAATTTAAAAAAATTTTTAATTATGAAATAAGATAGTTTTGGAAATCTACCCTTGAGCAAAAAATTTTTTTTGCTTGGTTGAGAATCTCCTTGAGCAAATGGTAGGTTAGTACACAATATTTTTAATATTAATTTAACAAAATTTGGTCAATTGGATGTCAGGAGAAAATGTGTGTGTTTTTTTTTATTTTTTTATTTTATTTTATTAAATTTAGGGTAGAGTGTCATTTCTTGGAACTTAAAGGAAGACGGGTATAATTACCCTTAATTTTATTTATTTATTTATTTTTGGCAATTAATGAGGACAATCAATTTTGCCTATTTTTAGTAGCACAGAGAAACCAAATTTAGCGTTCTCTCTTATGGCCTATTTGGAAGTTTATAGAGGGAGGAGAGTAGAGAGGAATCATTCCCCTCCATCTTGGAACTTAAAGGACGAGGGGTATAATTACCCTTAATTTTATTTATTTATTTATTTTTGGCAATTAATGAGGACAATCAATTTTGCCTATTTTTAGTAGCACAGAGAAACCAAATTTAGCGTTCTCTCTTATGGCCTGTTTGGAAGTTTATAGAGGGAGGAGAGTAGAGAGGAATCATTCCCCTCCATCTTGTCTGGATGTTTTTAAAATTAGTAAGAGGGAAAGGAGTAATTAGCCCTTTCTCCATGTTTGGATGTTTTAAAAATTAGGATGGGGAGGAGAGGAAATGATTGAAATAGACAAATTTACCCTTATTTGAAAATAGACTTGCAACATTGGTTTATAATTAATTTGTTAGAAATGGTAAATTAGGGAATTTTCTTGGATAATAATTTATCTACTCTACTCTCCCTTCAAATTTCTCCAATTTGAGAGAATTAAAAATGCCCTTCCAAATCCCTCCTCCCCATTCCTTAAAAAATTTTCAAACAAGGTAATTAGATTATTTTCCTCCCTATGCTCTACTCTCCCTCCTTTTTTAAATATCCAAACATGCCATTAGTCACATCCTATTTCTTGCAAAACTTCCAAACTAAAGAATATATAGAATATTCTTTTTTTAATTAAAAAAAAAAATATCTATTTTATTCTATTCAGACATTCAATTCCCCTCCCCTTTCAAACAACCGAAAGTATGACTTCACAAACCACGATGCCAAAAGATTCATATTTTATTGTCAAATTGAAGGAATGTGTCTTTTTTTTTTTTTTTTTTAGGAACGAATTTGTCATATTTTATTACACACCTCTCTCCCTCAAGAGAGCAACATTATCAACACATGGAAAGCAAAACCAAATTTTTGTGTCCATTCTAGATTTAGCTTAAGAAAATAAAACATACACATTTAGGGATGTGTTTGTATAAGTTATTAAAAAACACAGTTTTTTGAGATTAAAATAAACGTTTATAAAAAAATTTATGAGGATTGAGGAGTAAGGGTTGCAAAACAAAATTTTGGGTTTTAAAAATATTATTTTAATCTCCCAAAACGCTTAACCAAACGAACCCCAGATTTGCAAAAAAAAAAAAAAAAAAAAAGCATGATGAATAACATTGAAATAGGAAAGAATTAATTTTCTTAACTATAATCTAATTTATATGCTTATGGTCTGAAAATCAAAAAAAAAAAAATTTTTTTGAGAAAGGAAAATCAATTATTTAATATGATTAGACACGATTTTCATAGTAGTAGTAAAAGATCTCGATAAATCAATGTCTATAATAGTCCATCCTTAGCTAATACTGTAATAGTATTGCCTTGGAAATTCATAAGAAAATAAATAAATCAAGAGTTTGAGTTGGATCACATTATTGGGATCATTCCTTGGGTTGGGAGTCAAATGAAAGCTCCAGCAGAAAGGTCAAGAGAATTACGCAACAATTTAGACAAAGCTGAAGCGAACAGAAAACAAAAGGCCATAGAGATTTGTTTATGCAAGCATATATATAGGAGTAGTTTAAAATAATGTAAACAATAACAATATATACTCCACAATCAGAGGATGATTCCACATTCTGGGTCAAATTTGTCGATAGACTGTCATTTTCACTCGCAGAGGAAGGGAAATCATGGTCAATTCTATAAACCCCCATAGTTTTTTCAGATTATTTTAAATAGGGGTATGCCTTATAAAACTCAAATTCTTGTGGGTTCCAATTAGTTCAACTGGTAAAATCTCTAATGATTGAATAAGAGATCTGGGATTCAATTCCTGTCTATACAAAAAATTGATTGATATCTTGGTTTGATGATAAAGGGCTATCATCAAGAGCGGACGTTATAAGTTAAAACTCTAAAAAAAAAAAAAAAAAAACTCAAATTCTTATGTGAGTTTAAATAAAATATCAAAGGTTCAAATCTTGACATATTTATAAAAATAAAGGAAATAAATATTCAAATTATTAGGTCCTTTTCAATAAGAAAAATAGTGGTAATAGAGGTAGTGACTCTAACTCACATCTTGTTCTTTTCAATATTTATTTCTGGGACCAATGGTATTTATTTCTTAAAATTTAATATTTTGCTTTTCTAATACATTAGCAGTAGAATTTGGTGTTTTTTTTTTTTTTTTTTTTTTTTTTTTTTTTCGAAGGTTAGAATTTGGTGTTTTATGTAGTTATATTTAAAATTTTATTTTGGCCAAAAATTTTTACAACTTCCTTTTTATTTCTTTGTCATGAAAAAAAAAATGAAAATCATTTTGTCAACTTAATGTTAAAGTACATTTTATATTTAGTTTCTCTTTTTTAAGAATATAATTTTATCTTTATTTGAGAGATTTATAACACTAAAAAATTATAAATATATAAATATATTTACATGGGAGCTACAGAAATATCAACCTTATTTTTTTAATAATTCAATAGTTAGGAGAGAGAAATTTGAACTCTAAACGTTTTTGTTAAAAATAACAGAAAGTATTAATTAAATTCAAAACTCTTAGCAAACCTCATTTATTTTAATCCTTACATGATGTAACATAAAATCATGTCAGGGCATTTGTATATCTAAGTCCAATGACTACCAATACACGGCTTGGCTCATTTTAACCAAAAATTAAAAATAAAATCAGAACAATGGTAGTGGTATATAATTTTTCATGTCTGTTAAACATTGGTTAACAATTTTCGCGAAAATTGTTAACCAATGTTTAACGATAATTGTCAACTATGTCTTTGTTAAGATTTCAAGAGTAATTTAAGAGTAATGTTAATGAAAGCAACTCTCACAGCTTCCTCTCATATAGGAGCAATATGATAATTTATCAGAGCCTTGTACCTCTTAGTATAGTTTGGTCTTTTCTATTAGGAGAACCAAGATTTGAATATCTGTCCTTGTTATTATAACTATCAAATTATCAAGAAATAAATCATATCTAGAATTCTTTTTAGAAGAAATTATATCTAGAGTTAGATACACACAAAATTTCACAATTTTTTTCATAATGGTTGATGTGACTTTTGAACTCCTGTGAAAATAATGTTACTCCAATCACAACTTACTAAATTGTGAAAAAGATTATGAAAAGTTGTGTCACTAGCCTTGCTAGTTAGTAAAAGCATATTTCGTGGGTTTTAGTTAGTTTAACTGGTAAAGTTTCTAATAATTGAATAAGAGATCTGAGATTCAATTTCTGCCTACATCAAAAACCAATTGGTGTCTTGGTCTGATAATAAAGAGGTATCATCAAGAGCGGATGCTATAAATTAAAATTCTCTATTAAAAAAAAGGTAAAAGCATATTTGTTTTTTTATATAATTTGTTTTTAAATATTGATTGAAAATGATTAGATGATCTCATTGTTTGATGATCAAAAGCCTGATGTCGGAACCCAAAGAAAATAGTAGAAGCAAAAGTGAATGTGAGACGTCTCTTCCAACAATATCTGTCTTATGTGTAGAACTCTCAACCAAGACTATGCCGCTCCACAAACCCACTATTGTATTGATCAAGTTACGATATTGGTTATGAGTTATAACTTATTATAAGTTTAATTTACTCCGGACATAAGTATTTTTTTCTCTTCTTCTTCTACATCTTTCTTTTGGTGAATAAAAAATGGGTCTTCAATATTAATTTATTGACCTCAACGTGATGATTAGGTAATATCATGTGCATTACCAAGGTTTTGATGTAGTTATTGTTGTGGGCATAACAAATTTATAGAAGCACCACTACTTGAACCACTTAACTCATGCCAAATATCATGTGAAGTGATATGAGAACTCTTATCATCAAGCCACACTCACGTGTTGCTAGTCGATTTAGTTCTTATAAATTTGAAACATTTCAATGTTATTATTTTCTTCACTTCCTAGTATTATTGTTACTGTTTTTTGAAAAGCTCAACTTTATTTTTAAGAAATTATTTTAAAAATACAATGATTTTAGCTATAATTAATATTTTTTTAAATAATTTGATAATTGGGGAGGTGAGGGAAATTTCAACTATAATTATGATTATAAGTGATCACGAGTTGTTTAGTGTCAACCCACTAACTGACCTGATCATATTGGGATTTAAAGGAATAAAAAACGTTGTCAGCTGTGAATATGCATGTTGTCAATCGTGGTTTGATTTATTTTACCTATTGGTTGTCTTGTCGATGTTAACGATTTAGGTGACATCATTGTCTAAAAATCGGGAAATTGATGGATATTTACAAACCTCTATTGAAACTCGATATAAATTGAGTATGAGATGGGGAGGGCAAGGAGGGATGCCGACATGTGAAGTGGAGATGATGAGAGGATTAGCACCATGACAGTCGGTGACTAGGGAAGCAAGGAATTGCACAAAACTCTTTTAAACAAGTATGGTTCATTTGATTTTCATATGAGAAACCTCATAACTCGATCTAATCTCATCAAGTCTTACAAGTATTAACTCATTGCTAGAATTCTAGTCGATCTCGTTGGGCATGCCAAGCTCCGACCTTTAATTATATTAAATATATATCTTTTTTTTTATACGTATATTAAATTTATATCTAAGAAGATGAAAAAACAGGGTTTTTTTTTTTTTTTTTTTTTTAATTAAGGGATAGTTTAAGGGTAAAAGAGTAATATTATCAATAATAAACGTTATAAATTAGTACTAGCAAATAAAAAACTGTAGCAAAAAAGAAGAATGTAGAAAAAAAAAAAATAGTATAACAGCTATTTCAGTTTCACATTTCTCTCTCTTTTCTGTGAACTTCAACACCGGCGTTCTCTCTCAGTCTCTCCCGCCATTATCAACTTCATCTTCTCTGACTCTCTCTCTCTCTCTCAAATCCCTAACCTTAAAAACTCCACCATTCCTTTCTCTCCAAATTCCTCTTCTCTACAATGATCATCTTCGCATTCTAATCCCAAAAAAAAAAAAAATGCGACTCCACCGCCTCCTCAATTCCCCGCCTTCCGATCAGATCGCCGCGTCGAAACCCTAAATCTCCGATCCGGATTCGCACAATGTCTTGGGGATTAGGCTGGAAGCGACCTTCGGAGATCTTCCACCTCGCTCTGAGCTACGGCAATGAAGAACCCATGGAGAGTCCCGGCCGCGTGTCTTCGTCTTCCTCCGCTTCGTCGTCGTCGATGGGCTCGGCGTCGCGGTCGTCTTCGGCGTCGTCGATAGTGGCGCAAGATCAGGAGCTAGGGTTTCGGATCGAGTTGGAGTGGTCGGCTGGGGACGACGAGGAGCAGGTGGCTCTTAGGCTTCAGTCGCAGCTCATGGTGGCGCTGCCGATGCCACAGGACACGGTGGAGGTGGTGTTGAAGGCGGAGGATGAGAATGTGGCTGTGGAGATGACGGTGGTGAAGCGGAGGGAGCCTCTGCGGGCCGTGACGATGACCAAGGTGGCCGGGTCGGGTCAGCAGAGCGACGGTACCGGCGTGTTGACGAGACTTTTGAGGGCCAATCTCCCTCCGCCGATGCCCAACGAAGGCGGCGTCCCCGAATGCGGCGACCATTGGAGGACTGTCACTGTGCTCTCTCTTGGTGCCTGTGGTTTGTCTGTGAGTCTTCAAATTTTTCATTTCATTTCGTTTTCATTTGATAGTTCTTTTTTTTTTTTTTTTAATGGGACAAGACTTATAATTTGGTTCTTCAATTAAATTTAAACGCATAGCTAGATTGAATTTAATTCTGCTCGAAATAATGTTTATGCATGTATTGATCAATGCACATGTGTTTGAATTTTAGTGGGGAGCCTAATGTATTGCATCTAAATTACTGTATAAGTTTCACCCTTTTGATGTGTTTGGATATTGGGAAGTTCTTATAAGTTAAATCGAGTGCTTGTGGTGAAAAATGGATTAACTTGGTATGTCTACAATTTTCTAAGAATTGAAAATGAACCTCTCAAATTTTAGGGACTAAAATAGAACTTGATCCAGATTTAGGAGTTAAAACATATATATTTTCATAAAATTCTTTGCGAGGGAATATTTTCTAAGAATTGAAAATGAACCTCTCAAATTTTAGGGACTAAAATAGAACTTGATTCAGATTTAGGAGTTAAAACATATATATTTTCATAAAATTCTTTGCGAGGTGACAAAAGAATAGATTTTGTTATTTTCTCTTGAGGTGAATGGGCAATATTGACATGATTTAGTACTGAATTAGCAAAAAAGGGATTCTGTAGTTCTTTTAAATGCGTGACTAAGTTCGGTGTAATTGTAATAAGCTAGTGCTAGTAAGTAGAAACTGTCTGCTCCACAGTTTTGGGCAATGGTGTGGCACTAAAGCTATTGAAGTATATTTTCAAACTAGAGCTAGCAAAAGTTGCAGAGGTCAAATAGTGTGGTTTTGATCTGTGTTTGGTAGTTGGGAACAGGACTTGGTTGATTTAAGTTCAGCATTTTAGTACCAACTAGTTGTCTATTATTGACAGGCATTGCCGGTAGAGCTAACACAGTTGCCGCATCTTGAGAAACTGTATCTCGATAACAACAAGCTTACAGTTTTGCCACCGGAGCTTGGTGAGCTGAAAAGCTTAAAAGTGCTTAGGGTCGATTCCAACATGCTGGTTTCAGTACCTGGTAAGCATGGAGTTATTCTGTATTTCTAACCAGTTTGCTCTATTGAAGTTAAATTATGTCAAATTTGAATGGAACAAACAAACTTGAACTCAGGCTAGACATTTTTTTTCATGCAACATTTCCACTTGTCTGATTTTGGTTGGAATGTAAGCAGTAGAACTGAGACAGTGCGTTGAACTGGAGGAATTATCATTGGAGCACAACAAGCTTGTCCGGCCTCTCCTTGACTTCAGGTCATCTTAGTATGAAATCAGCATATTTTGGTCTATTCTTTGTTGTATTTCCTGTCTCCAAAAATCTTGTAAAGTCTAGTACTTTTTCTGGGTCTAATTGTTTTTAATTTTATGTTAGGGCTATGGCTGAGTTACGGGTTTTGAGGCTTTTTGGTAATCCTCTCGAATTCCTTCCCGAAATTTTGCCATTGCATAAACTTCGCCATTTGTCTCTTGCAAATATCAGGATTGTAGCAGATGAAAACTTAAGATCGGTGAATGTGCAAATAGAGGTATTAATGGATACAGAACTAGTAGGAGCCTTTGGGCTTTCTTTGTGTCTTTTTAAGTGTAGATAACATATCAAATTGAATATGTGTACTGTTTTTTTTGGTAATTGCAGATGGAAAACAATTCTTATTTTGTTGCATCTAGACATAAGTTAAGCGCCTTCTTCTCTCTTATATTCCGTTTTTCTTCTTGTCATCACCCTTTACTAGCGTCGGCACTAGCGAAGATAATGCAAGACCAAGGAAACCGTGTAGTTGTTGGTAAAGATGAGAATGCGGTACGGCAGCTAATTAGTATGATAAACAGTGACAACCGTCATGTGGTATGTTTTGATAATTCTTGCTAATATGAGTAAAATTTCATTTTTTTTATATAACTTAAATATTCCTCCGTTAGGCATGGTCTTAATAATTCTGTCTTCTGACAGGTTGAACAAGCATGCTCTGCTCTTTCATCTCTTTCTGCAGATGTTTCTGTTGCAATGCAGTTGATGAAAGCTGACATCATGCAACCCATTGAACTAGTGCTGAAATCTTCTGGTCAGGAAGAAGTAATATCTGTATTGCAAGTTGTGGTTAAGTTAGCCTTTGCATCGGACACTGTAGCTCAGAAGATGTTGACCAAGGATGTATTGAAATCGTTAAAGATGTTATGTGCACATAAAAATCATGAGGCAAGTTCTCCACTTCCTTTCTCATAATATATTTGATTTAAGTGTTTCCCTTATATTGCCTGGTCAACTTATACTTAAGGTTTGTCTTTCATTAGGTACAAAGGTTAGCTTTGTTAGCATTCGGAAATTTGGCCTTCTGTTTAGAGAACCGCCGTATTCTGGTTACTTCTGAAAGTTTGCGGGAACTTCTCTTGCGCTTGACAGTTGCACCTGAACCACGTGTGAATAAAGCAGCAGCTCGTGCCTTGGCAATTCTGGGTCTGTATTTTGGATCAAATTTATCTGTATTTTTGAGATTGTTTAACCTGATAGGGTCTGATTTTATTTTGTGCCTTCTTAGGGGAGAATGAAAATCTACGGCGTGCCATAAGAGGGAGACCAGTAGCAAAGCAAGGACTGCGTATACTCTCAATGGATGGAGGTGGCATGAAAGGTCTGGCAACTGTACAAATTCTTAAAGAAATAGAGAAGGGAACCGGAAAGCGGATACATGAAATGTTCGACCTTATATGTGGAACATCAACAGGTGGCATGCTTGCTGTTGCTCTTGGTATTAAGCTGATGACCTTGGAACAATGTGAAGAAATATACAAAAATCTTGGTGAGTATGTTGCAGTTGGAAATGGTATATATGAAGGTTTTTATTTAATTATCAAATTATTTATCCCATTCTGAAATAATGAAAACATAGGAAAACTTGTCTTTGCTGAATCTGTGCCAAAGGACAATGAAGCTGCAACTTGGAGAGAAAAGTTGGATCAGCTATATAAAAGTTCATCACAGAGTTTTAGAGTTGTTGTTCATGGATCTAAAGTATGGGTTATTCTTCTTTCATTTGTGCTTTATCTTGTTCTTCATAAGTTTCATGATATTTTTGTTATGTGGAGGTGTGACTTTTAGAAGAAAATTAGCATCTTTCACAAGATTTTTTTATCATTTTAACAAGATTCTTTTTCTTTTGGGGTGGATAGGAGAGTAAACCTTTTTCTTATAAATTTAATCGGCCAGTTGCCAACTCTTTAATTAATTGTCATCATGTATTTTCAGTATTATTTTTTGTGAATGACTTTGATTCTCAAAAGGTTGGAATTTTAGTAAATGAAGCAAAGTCATTAGTTAAAACTTTATTTCTACTTATTATATTTTAAAATATTTATCCATTGTGTTAAGTTTAATTATTCTTCCCTTTACTTGGAAAAAGATACTATAAGATGTTATCTTGCAGCATAGTGCAGATCAGTTTCAGAGGTTGTTACAGGAAATGTGTGCTGATGAGGATGGGGATCTTTTGATAGAGTCTGCAGTGAAAAGCATTCCTAAAGTTTTTGTTGTATCAACCTTGGTGAGCGTTATGCCAGCTCAGCCTTTCGTATTTCGCAATTATCAGGTTTGTTGCCAAGAGTTCCATTATTTCATTTGGACACATTATTACTTTTGGACACATTTAATACTAGCATTGTAGCTTCATATTCTGCTGCATAGGTTTATACAGTTTTGGTCCTTGTGAAAATTGTAGGTGGTTCTTTTTTTTGTAATTTCATCAAATCACCCTTTTCATCTTAAATTGCAGTACCCTGCTGGAACACCAGAAGTGCCTCTTCCAATGTCTGAAAGTTCTGGAATTTCTGTGCAAGGATCACCTACTATAGGTTCTGAAGTTGGTTATAAGCGCAGTGCTTTTATTGGAAGTTGTAAGCATGAAGTATGGCAAGCTATAAGAGCATCATCTGCTGCACCATATTATCTTGATGACTACTCAGATGGTATTCTTTTCTTTTCTTTGTTTAAATGATCCATTTCACCATTTTTTTTCCTTGATTAAGTTGAGTGTGTTAGGCTTTTTCCCTTTTTAATGTTTTATTTTCTCTTAATTATGTAATTTTCCTTACAAATTTTTGTAGATGTACACCGCTGGCAAGATGGTGCAATAGTGGCAAACAATCCTACAGTTTTTTCCATAAGAGAAGCACAACTTCTTTGGCCTGACACGAGAATTGACTGCTTAGTTTCCATTGGGTGTGGTTCTGTTCCAACAAAGGTTACTACTGACTGCTTCTATTTTGTTTTCAAAGGGTCAATTTTGAATTATAGCTTTATCAGTTAAATCTCAACTTTTTCAGAGTAGTCACAATAATTTTGTGAATTTGAAAAGGGGATAAAATTTTGTTCTGTGAACACCCTGTTCTTATCTAAACTATCTTTTTTTCACCTTACACACATAAAAACACCAGAACATTACAGCTTTTTTTAAAACTAAGTGCTTGATATCCCAAAAGCCTATGATTTTTTTTAATAAATAATTACAGAAAAATGGAAAAACTCTCTTTTCTTTTTGGTTTTCTGGTGTCTTTATTTTTTATGAGCCTTAAAGCTAATATTTAGTCAAATTTTATAAAAATATTGTTGAAGATTTTCTGTTGGCTAGATCTTGTGGAGAGGGCTTTTAAGGATTGGGTTTCAGATTGTATCTGGATTTTAATTCCTACTTTTTACCTTCCCTCTCTTCCTGAACAGAAATTTGGGGAGTTTTTATTAGTAGATCTAGATCTCCATGTTGCTTCTACTGTACCTGATATGAGAACATGAATTTAACCCCATGTTTCCCTGGCCATTCGTTATCAATTTTGTATATTACTTAGGGTGATGAAGGCTGTTCTACAATCTCAGATGTACAATGTTATTTTAAATATCTTCTATTGTATTAGGGGCATGACTTTTTGTTTTGGGCCTTTTGGCAAAAGACATTGAGAAAAAAATCCTATGGGCATATATTGAAAATGTACTTAAAAATAGCAGGGACTGTAAAATTGCTTCCATTTGCTGAGTTACCAATAATATTGTGAATACTAGAGTGATTCTAATCTTTCATTTTTTTTTTCTATTGCCACTGAACTTCATAAGAGTTGCTTTATTGTATGGATTCATATAAATCTCTGCTGTTCTTAGGTGCGAAAAGGTGGTTGGCGTTATCTGGATACGGGTCAAGTGTTGATTGAGAGTGCATGCTCTGTGGATCGAGTGGAGGAAGCTCTAAGTACATTGCTTCCTATGCTCCCAGAAATACAGTATTTTCGATTTAATCCTGGTAAGACTGGAGTTATATATTTTCAAATGCAGAAATCATGTCTGGAGCCTTAGTTGGCTTATTCATTGAGTTGTACAAGCTCAAGCCATATATGTTTTGGCTCATAGGCACGTGAATTTCCATGTTTGGTAATTTGAAAAATTCAAACATATGTGGTGTAGATGTTTGTTTTGAGAAGCTAATGATTCAGCCATGTTATTGCTCAAATATTACTCTATTGGATTTGAATCTGTGTGATTAAAAAAAAAAAAAAAAAAGACGCGCACACACACATGCCAGATATTTTACTATAAATATAACTTCATGGAAAATTTAAAGCCCAGCAGCTGAGAATTGACAATTGGGTTCACTGTTTTGAGCATCTTTAACTTGTTTATCGAGCACAACATAAAGGCTAATGAGTCTGGCGATTTGTAGTCTGAGCCAAACATGAATTGGGATTTTATGGCTTTAAGTCGAGTTAGAGGTGAGCTTGAGCTCCCGCAATTTTGACTGTGCTGAGCTTGAGCTGTGATATGCTCAGCTTGGCTCTTATACACCCTATGCATGGATGTAAACTACTTTCTCTGTTCTTCATCTGTTATCTTTAAATATCATTTTGACTGAAAGTTCTGATTCTCAATTGGTGTTCTACATGGCCTGCCATTGCAGTTGATGAGCGTTGTGATATGGAACTGGATGAGACTGATCCAGCTGTCTGGCTGAAGTTGGAAGCTTCTGTCCAGGAATACATCCAAAATAATTCTCATGCCTTCAAGAATGTCTGTGAGCGACTGCTTCTTCCTTACCAAAATGATGAGAAGTGGTCAGAGAATATAAGAATTCATCATTACCCCAAGTCAAAGGGGTCAAGTGCAGGTACAGGCACTGATTTTCTGTAATTGGTTTCAGGAGGATATTTTTTATGGCCAGTGGTTTCAGGAGCATATTATCTTTGTGTGTACTCTTTTTACCATAAAATCTTCCTTCTGCTGTGCTAGATGTGAATGGCCCTTCTCTTGGTTGGAGGCGAAATGTACTGCTTGTTGAAGCTTCACACAGTCCAGATTCAGGCAGAATGGTGCATCATGCTCGTGCACTTGAGTCATTTTGTTCCCGTAACGGAATACGGTTATCCCTTATTCAAGGGATTTCAGGGATTGTGAAGACAATGCCAGCAACAACATTCCCAACACCATTCACATCACCTCTGTTTACTGGAAGCTTCCCGTCAAGCCCACTGCTATACAGTCCTGATTTTGGCCCACAGAGGGTTGGTCGAATTGATATGGTCCCTCCTTTAAGCTTAGATGGCCAATCTGGAAAGGCAGCTGTATCACCACCAAAGTCTCCTTCAGGGCCTAGACAGCTTTCTTTACCTGTACGGTCATTACATGAGAAATTACAGAACTCACCGCAAGTGGGCATTATACACTTGTCCCTCCAAAATGATTCGATTGGCTCAATATTAAGGTAAACAGGGCCGCTGTTGTTTTAGTTGCAAAATATTCATGTTGACATTGCTTCAGTCTTATTCCTAACCTACCAGCTACATATATCTCTAGTTGGCAGAATGATGTATTTGTGGTTGCTGAACCTGGAGAGCTTGCAGAGAAATTTGTACAGAGTGTTAAATTGAGTTTGTTGCCGGTAATGCGAAGACATCGCAGAAAGGGGGCATCAGATCTTGCCAATATTTCAACTGTTTCTGATTTGGTTTCATTTAGACCATACTTCCAAATTGGAGGCATTGGCCATCGTTATATAGGGCGCCAAACCCAAGTATTCCTTTTTAATTCTCTTGCCTGATGATTTATTTTTTCATTAATATGAAGTTATCAAATTAATAAGTTCGTTATGTTTTTGAAGGTCATGGAAGATGACCAAGAAATTGGGGCATATATGTTCCGTAGAACAGTCCCTTCTATGCACTTAACTCCTGATGATGTTCGTTGGATGGTATGTTCTTGGCTTTCACTTACAGTTACATAGTTTTCCTTTTTCCTCTAAATTTTGTGGAGCTTTGGAAATGATTAGTACTTAGTAGTCTAATATTTATTCAACTTCTGTAACTATCTGTAGCTATCTTCCAACCCCCACCCCCTAAAAATTAAATTTCAGTTATAATCTGATTTCCATAGGGAGTGATGATTTAGAATTCTAGAAGGGGGAAAACAAGAGCTCTTGCCTTGATGTATTAGCCTATAGCCTAAGGTTTTGACGTGTGATGCATTCCTTGGGAAAGAAACATTATTCTCTTCAACAAAAGCTTTGCATTTATGTCAAAGTATTAATTTATTGCCATGTGTTAATGGGACAAATGCATTTATTTCCTTGTGTTAATTATCAATAGGTTGTGAACTAATTGTTTATGTAAAAAGAAGTTGTATAGTTATTTTTCCTAAATTTATATCAAAGACGAATTATTTAGAATACTTCTTATCGGGGGAAAAAAAATATTTGGATTATGGCATTCTTGCTCAAGTTTGGTTACTTTGGCAACGATAGAAATTGAATAAAAAACCATCATAAAGGACAAATCAAATCTAATTACACATGAAATGAAGAATAAAAAAAAAAAAAATTAATTACATCATAACTGCAAAAGCAAATTCACTCAAACAATAGGTTCATATTCTAAAATATATTAATCTTAATAATTTACATTTCTTCTCTTTCTAATTGCATGTCATATAATTGAAGTTGATACCCCAAATATTTTTTTACACGTAATGACTATTGTACTTGGGCCACGAAGATAAGAGCTCTTAGATTAATATAAGAGAATTGGTTCTAACTTTATTACAAATGTAGTAGAATGTCTTAACACCTGAGAGTTTTATTGCAATAAGCCCACGGTTTCCTATTGTTTTGTGTTGTGTTCTGTTGTGTCAATGACATTCATTCTTAAGGAATGCCCTCTGAGCTTTTCATCACCGGCCATTAGTAGGTACGGTTAGTCCCTCCAAAAGTGGGTCCTGGGTTTGGTCCCTAGGATCATTGCATTAGCATAATTATGTGTCATGTTGCAAGTCCCCAAATTTTATGTGTTTTTTCTCTATTACTCTATTGGAAACAAGGTTTAAAGAATGATAACCTTGAATTAAAGGGGAAGTAATAGCAAGTTCATAGTTTGCTAGTAAGAAAAAGGCTATTAACATCTTGTCAAATCTCATGGTTTTCTTTAAGAACATTGGAATGCAATACAAAGATGTGAATATTGGTGATTTTAGAATTTAGTGATCCATAAAAGGTATGAGGTTTGAGTTTCTCTTTCCGAGAGAGCATAGCTCTTTTAAGGCAGGGTTGCTTTATGTATTACTATTTCTCTTTTTCATTGATGTGGCTGATGCTTTATTTCTTGAATAATTGTAGGTTGGAGCTTGGAGGGATAGAATAATAATTTGCACTGGGACTTGTGGGCCTAACTCAGGTCTGATTAAGGCCCTTCTTGACTCTGGTGCCAAAGCTGTTATATGTTCTTCAACTGAGCCCCCTGAAACTCAGATAACAACCTTCCATGGATCAGGGGAGCTCAATATTTTTGAAAATGGGAAGTTTGAGATTGGAGATGAAGAGGCAGAAGATGAAGAAGCTGAACCTGCCAGTCCGGTGAGTGATTGGGAAGATAGTGACCTTGAGAAAAGTGGTGACCATACTGCTAGCTTTTGGGATGAAGATGAGGAGGAACTGTCTCAGTTTGTCTGTGAATTGTATGACTCATTGTTCCGAGATGGTGCAAGTCTAGATGTTGCTCTGCAACATGCTCTGGCTGCACATCGGAGGTTGAGGTATTCGTGCCATCTCCCCAGTAGACAATAGTTTGTTATATAGATATCATACATAAAATTAAAATCATAGTTTAACAAAATAAGGAAAAAAAAGGGGATGAAAGCAGGAGTGGGGAATATGTTTAGAGGTATATAAGAGAATAAGAGGAAACATCCAATTTTGAGGCTTACCAAAAAAAAAGAAAAAAAATTCTTTGTTTGTTATTCATTACATGAACATGAGCTTTAGCAGTCATGATGTTGTATGATACAGATATATGGGACATAATTGTCCCCTTCATTGATTCGTTCTTATCACTTGCTTTGAAGCAAGTCTTTGATCTATGAGTGTACTTGGACGATTACAGTGTAATTTATATTTTGAAGAAAAGAATATGACTACCATTGTAGTCTTTGACTTTTTCGCGTCCAAAAATATTAAAGTAGACATTACAGGGCTGTAATTACTAATTATCCAATTAGGAGACATTCTGCAAGTGCTTAGCTGGACCCATAGGCCATTGCTGATGCAAAGCTTTTGTAAGCCTTGTCTTCATACGTTTGCGATTTTAGGTTAGAAAGCAGTCAATGTCACAGAATCAGTGAGTACCTGACTGGTGATGGTGAAGAAATGAAGCGTCTATTTCAAGTACCCCCAATGGTATGTTTGGAAGGAAGGGTGGTTGGGGAAGGAGAGGAGAGTAGTAAGGGGAAGGGTGGCTGGAATATAGAGTAAAAAACATTCCCAATGGTCCAATAGAAATTTGACCTTTCATGAAGCCTTGAGCACAATGGAAATTATCATTATGGAGTGTTATAACACTGATCAACTCAGATGCCGACGCATAAGCTGTAATTGGAATTTTTAAAGGGGAGCTTCACACACATACATTTAGATTAAGTTAGAGTAGAATTTCTATTTGTAAAAAAAAAAAAAAAAAAAAAGATTTCTGTCACTTAACTTGTATCTTTTTTTTTTTTTTTTTGAGAAACGTTAATGGGTTTAATCAATTGTTATTTTGAACCATATAATAAGAAAAGTAAGTCTTCACTCAAACAACTGCATAATTGCACTTTTCAAATAGTATAAAAGCAGACACTGTTCAGAATTGAGACTAAACTAATCTTGACATTAATAATCAAAAAGCAAAAGAATGAAATAGAAATGTGAGCAACTCTTTGGCCCCACACCAAGAAAAAGCACTCAAAGCAAGAGGGTGAAAGCGTATGAGAAGAAGATTTTACCCAACGATGAAAATGAGGAAACAATCAAAAGCATGTGGAATTTTCTATTTTGTCCATATATTTTTTTGGCAAGAGCAAATATTGAGGAAAACAAATTTGTCTTATCCGTACCATGTTCAATCATAAACAGAGAAGTCTCAAATAACAACTGATTACAAATTTAATCCGGAAAACACGCTTGCTTTCATTGCAAACACAAGGACATGATTACCATGTCCTATTTAAAAGCGTCAATTATGCAAATTCTCATGCTGTCCACTTTAAGAAAAGTAGTTCAGTGAGTACATGATAAAGAGAATAAAGTAGAGATCCTTAAACCAAATTCAAAGCAATTCCCACCGAAGATAAAGACCCAGGAGCGAAGTTTCTTCATTCAGAAGCCTCCATATATCTTTAAAAATGCAGTATAAAGCCACCACCACTAGCACCAAGCTCCCTGAGAAAATGGCTGCAATTGCTCCTGTTGCAATAGGCACACGAGGCACCGTAGGATCGCTTGTCAGAAAGGAAATTGAGTATTTCAGCAAGGTTGAAATAGACCGATGTGGAAGCTCCCGAAAGCCTCAGGGACAACTTGTGGACATGGCTTCCACCAGTGGTCACTCCAAGCCTGGTTTTTGGTTCTTGATAATGACATGGAGAAGGAAGAAGAGGAGAAACAGTAGCGGGATCCTGCCAAGCATGTGTTCTGTTGTTGAAGTTTCGGAAAGCAATCGTCTAAACAGAATCCCCGGTTACAATTACAGAATCCTTAAGAATGACTTCAACATCTAGTTGGTGCTTTTTGAGCTCTCTGAGCCAGTTTGTTCTAAGTCTGCACAATGCCTTATGCCAGTGTTTCAAGTCCAGAACTTCTTTGATTGTTGATTTCTCTTGTCAAGTTCCTACATTAGGTGCAAGTATTTTTTGGAATAATGTTTTCAGAGTGAGCACAAGGATCTATTATGCAGCTTTTTGAAGGTCATGCTGTTTCTAAAGCTTCACAACTGATGGCTCAGCTGATATGTTAAAGATTTTGATGTCATAGAATCAAATTCTTGTCAAATTCTTGGAGTAGTGGTACAGAACCTTAGAAATCCTTTTTCTTGGAGATCATGGTGTACATTACCTGCTCTGAAGCTCATGAATTACATACAAAAATCATGGTTGGGAAAGCTTGCCACTCTCAATAGCCTCAAGTGTCCCTACTGTAAAAAGTTTCAATCAATGACCGACAGAATTTTCATAAGGAAGAAAGGATTGAGTCAGACGTATATACCCTTCAAAGGAAAGTTTGTGATCATCTTTTTTTTTTTTTTTTTTTTTTTTTTTTTTTTATATTTTATTTTATGAATAAGATTGTGATCATCTTATGCAGGAATGAGACTCAATTTGTATTTATTTGATTTGTAAAAGATTTACTTAGTATTAAAAAAAAAAAAAAAGTCAGAAATAGATTTATAGTTTTGTTTTTTATTCTATTTTAGTCGGGCAATGTGGTTTGTGAATTAAACATACTAGTGGCTAACCTGCTTCCCCACTAATCCAAGAGATTAGAAATCCAAAATTTTTTATGAATGAATACAAAAGAGATCTGTAAAAATCCATTTATAAGTTATAACATACACCCAATTTGTTTTAGAATGGACCGAAATTGACCGAATTGACAAAAGTGGATTGAAATAGTTCGAATGGACCTAAGTGGACCAAACTGGACCAAAATTTCAGAATTAGATATTAATAGATAGGTAAACAAGGAAATTTTCTGCCATACTGGGAATTAAAATGGACAGCTTATATTATAAAGAACAAAAAACAAAAGTCCCATGTAGACTTGTAGTGCATCAGGGTTGGCATTCAAACTTGAGTATTTTGGTAAATTCACAATTGCTGTTGAGACTAACAAAGGAATGCTGCACAGAGCATTTTGCATCACATCAAGGTTTTATTTTTTATTTTTTTTATTTTATAAAAAATTTAATAATTCACCAAAGATCACGGATAGTTTGGTGAATTCCAGCCGAAAACAAGGAAAGATAAACAAATCCAAAGTACGCAAACCGAACCATTTGTCAGAGTACTGTTCTTTTGTTTTATTCCCAAAAATATAGAGTAAGACATTGATTTCTCAATAAAATCAACCCTTTTGATTACATTGATTTCGGCATTTCAACCGGAGGAGATGGGATGTTCTTGAAGTGTATCTAAACAAGAATGCGGCAAAGCATACTGGACTGGACACGGACACAAAACTTTTAGACTTTCATATTTTTGGACTAATGTGCTTGTCAACATAAATGAATGTATAGTGTAGAATAGTTTTCATTTGCCATTGCAGAAGCTCCTAATAAAATTTAGAAGGAAGCATTTAATGTTTAACTGTATAAAAATTGAGAAATTAGGATATTAGAATTTTATTTTCTTTTTTATGGGGCTTGGAATTTTACAACTCTAGGCTCCATTTTTTTTTTCCTGAATTCTCAGAGAACAATGAAAATTCTGAAGTTTCATGAGGCATGAATTATTGTGATAGTGATCTCAGGTTACTAAACAATACACATTTTTAGATGCTTGCATTATATGAGGTACAAGGGATGCTGACAATATGACCCTTCCCAGGAAAATGGTCTACAATGTACTCACATGTTAAATATACACATTATGATAAAATATAGAAGCTACAATTTCAGTTGTCATTTTTTTTTTTTTTTTTAATAATAATGATAGGATTTATGATTTTTTTTTTTTTTTTATATGATAAGATTTGAACTTATGGCATCTAATTCATCAATTAAACTGCTAAATTAGATACAGCTATAGGGTGACATTCGTAGTAGCAGGCCTTACACTTTGAACAACTTGCATATTGTTGGACTGTGACAGAGGAGCTTATATCTTTATATATCAAATTTTAGGCCATGGGTTTGTTTTCCGCATTGCAGTTAGTTGCAAGAGCTTCAGTCCCTTTGATGCTACAGCTCTCTCCCTCCATTGCCATTTTCTTCTCTCACAGATCCAGCATGTGCACCACTGCTTTTTGATAAATCTGAAGCGACTTTCTCATCGTCTCTTGGTGTTGCCAGATGCTCAATAGCAGTTACAACATCACCCATCAAAGGTCGGGTGTCAGCTTCCTCTTGAAGACACATTGCAGCAACTGCAAGAGCTTGATAAAGACCCTTTACAGGGTAATTTCCTTTTAGCGAAGGGTCAGCCATTAATGTGAACTTCTTTCTGTCCCTAAAAAGCGGCTGTGCCTGCAGGATGAAAGTAGAAATTTTTTCCAAGCTCTTGATAGAAAATGAATTCCAACCTCATACTTCTAACAAATTGCAAAGATCATCATATTTAATTGAACATTAAAAAAATCTAAAGGATGAATACTCCTAGACTGTAAGTCCGTTGGAGGAATGTTTTGTCTTTTTATGATTTATATGCTGTAAAGGAATTAGGCAAAGGTGAAAACAAGTGTATCAAAGTTATTTCAAAGAACATGGCAACTTATTTTTTAATGGAACAATTTGTTCTAACCAACTAGTGGAGAAAGATTTTAGTCACCTACAAAAAGTAGTTAAATTAAAGATTTGCAGATTTAAGTGCTACTTATGAACATACCCAAGTAATTAGGTTCTGCTCCTCAGTCATTCTTGCTGTATCAATAGCTCTCCTACCTGTGATTAATTCCAGAAACACAACGCCAAAACTATACACATCAGACTTTGTTGTCAGTTGTCCTGTTGAAGCATACTCTGGCGCACAATATCCATAGGTCCCCATCACCCTTGTGGACACATGGTCCTTGCCTCCTGTTGGACCTATCTTAGCAAGTCCGAAATCAGAGAGCTTTGGACAGAGTTCCTCATCTAATAATATGTTAGATGCTTTAAAATCACGATAAATCACTGGCGGTTTGGCAAAGTCATGCAAGTATTCTAGTCCTTTAGCTGCTCCTGCAGCTATTTTCATCCTGGTATACCAATCCAGAGGCTTCCTACCTGGAGGTAATTCTGAAGAATTAAAGAAACTAATTAGTTTTATTATCAAGACCTTCATTACAATTGATTAGACAATACTAGTAAAGAGTCCATGAAATTAAGCTGTTAAGTTGAAAGAATTACTTTTTTTAGGCATACCTAGAAGATGATTTTCCAAAGATCCATTGGCCATGAATTCATAAACTAAAATTCTTTGATCACCATCTGCACAATAGCCAACCAAATCAACAAGATTTGGGTGTTCAACCAGACTTAACATCAGAACCTCTGCAAAGAATTCTCTACTTCCTTGCAATCCTTTCCTGTCAAGTTGCTTAACAGCCACAACCTGCATATAATAAACCCAAGCATGAAACTCCAAAGATCATTTAGGATGACACTCTTGTGTGTCTCAGGGAAAGAGAGAGAGAGAGAGAGAGAGGGAAGAGAGACCTGATCAATTTTCCCTATGTATCCTTTGTACACCCTCCCGAATCCACCTTCGCCGACCAGACAGTCAGGATTGAAGTTGTCAGTTGCAGCAGCCAAATCATAAAATGTGAAGACCTGAGCAGAAATTCTTGCATGTCCTATTTTCAGTATCTCTTGAGCAAGATTCCTATGCTTGCTGCTTCCTGCACATTAATAACAAAGTCTATGTAAGAGTCATTTGCCAAGTTTTCACAAGCAAAAATTCAGCTGAAACAATTCTGATCAACTGCATTAAGAATCATAAGAGATAGAATTGAAAGTTGCTTATGAATGTATACAACACTAATTATAAGGTCAAACCCTCACAACTTTAATGAAAAGATGCTTTAGTTTCAGATTTCAACTCAATCATTGTTCTAACTTCTAGGGCTTTTCAAATTGGCACCACATAATCTATACATGATCCTTTTTCAATTCACATCAATAAGCATTTCCGTCCATGAAAATTTCTGAGAACGTTTAATCAAATGCCAATAACAAAAGTAGTAGAACCTCACCAAAATTAAAACCAAATTCCATGAGGCATGAAAATGAAATAAAATACTTAACTTGAACTAACAAATAAATAATTTATATTTACTGCAATCTGCAAAGTTATCAACAAATGAATAGCTTTACTCCTTACTCATAGCACTGATAATTTTTTTTTTTTTTCATTTTTTAAAGACATTAAAAGAAGAAAAAGAAAAACATGCAGGTGTCTGCAAAGTTATCAACAAATGAATAGCTTTACTCCTTACTCATAGCACTGATAATTTTTTTTTCATTTTTTAAAGACATTAAAAGAAGAAAAAGAAAAACATGCAGGTGGCCGCCTTGATTCCATCTTTATCACCTTAATTTGAAGATGCAATGAAAGATATATGTTATAGCCTCATAGGGAGGAAAAGACCAATGATGGCAGCAACAAACACGTAGAAGCAACTTGTTTTGAGGGTTAAACACAGTGGGTTCCTTTGGAGAGTGGAGGGTTGGTAATGCAACCTTTGAAATAAAGTACACGTAGAAAAAGGAAATGAAGACGAAAGCAATGTCTTCAGGGCTTATGTGATTGCAAGTTGGCCCAACCCCGCCTGGCACCTGACATTTTCTCTCTGCATGTGTGTGTGTTTTGTTGGAGTGGTCAGTGTGTGTTAGAACTGTGTAGTTAAATAATTAAATTTACCCTGTCCTAATAGCTTAAGCTTTTAGGACAATGGATAATTTGACAGTGTGTGATCTGTTTTTCTTTGGAGAGTGAAGGGTTGGTAATGCAACCTTTGAAATAAAGTATACGTAGAAAAAGGAAATGAAGACGAAAGCAATGTCTTCAGGGCTTATGTCATTGCAAGTTTGGCCCAACCCCACCTGGCACCTGACATTTTCTCTCTGCATGTGTGTGTGTTTTGTTGGAGTGGTGAGTGTGTGTTAGAATTGTATGGTTAAATTATTAAATTTACCATATTCTAATAGTTTAAGCTTTTGGGACAATTGATAATTTAACAGTGTGTGATCTGTTTTTCTTGGTTATGGTATGGCTGAGAGACTTGGATTAGGATTCTCTTGTATGAAGGAGTAGAGGAAAATTCAATGGACAAAGAAGGCACTGGAACAAAAACAAATCAAAAGTTTATGGTTCAGTGTATAACGATAGGGAAATCTATAGCGGCCCTCTCACAACATGTTACAACATGTGAATCCCACGTCTAAAAAGATAGCATTAATTCTTTGTGATACAATAAAAAGCAAAATGAAATATAAATTTTCATCCAAAAACCCCCGATAAATTTCAAATGGGCTAAACACATTAGCACCAAATAGAAACAATAGTTCTACGGACACAATCAATTTCACATGTGATCCACGTCCGAGGAGACAACTTTACCTTTTGGCGATACAATAAAAAGTAATAGGAATATAAATCTTCACACAAAAAAAAAAAAAAAAAAAAAAAAAAAAAAAAAAACTCATAATAATCATTTCAAAGGTGCATTAAACACGGTACACTGCATAAGAAACTAATGAAGTCTTTTTTATATATGCTACCTGTTTTCATTGAGAAGGTTGAAACCATGGATGCATATGTTTGTCGAGCATCATATTCCCTTCTGCCTCTGCCTCTCCTGAAACAAACCAAAGGCCGCTTCGCTCTACACTTGAAGCAGTCCATCTCCTACCAACCGGCCTTTGCTACAAACTCTATCAAAACTCTTAATCACACCCTTTTCAGGAACGGAACTCAATATCAAACCCAAAATGAAATATTATACAAAGAGCAGAGAATAAGCTCTTTGTATAATGTTATGAAATTTTCTTAGAGAATAAGCTCTTTCTAAGATTTGAGAAACTGAAAAAACAACGTTACTATGGCAGAACCGGTTTTCCGGTTTGTCGGGAGGAACAATATTAGGAGTGTTAGAACTTAGAATGTCAGTTTTGCTATGGTTATTGATTTCTATAGTTAATCCATTCACATTTCTATACATGTATGGTGCTTTATTTAGTCGTGTATTTCTAGAGAGAGAGAGAGAGAGAGAAAGCTGTTGAGGCTGTTCTGTTGAATGAAACTGACGCGTACACTTTCCTGCCTCTCGAGAACCAACTTTTTCTTCTCCTCTAATGGCCAATGCCAATATTTCATGCATAAAAATCTCTTCCAAATCGGTTGGGATAAATATCCTCTAAACCATGCTACAGTGTGTTAATTTACTTCTATTTTATCACATAACCCATTCAATGATTTAAATAAATTATGTAACTTTCAAATAGGTCATGTAATCTAAAAGTAGATGTAAAATGTCATTTTTAATTATCACACGGTATTATATATATATATTTTTTGATAATTCGATAGTTGAGTGAAAGAAGATTTGAACCGCAATATCTCTACTGAAAACACTAAAAAATATCAACCATATTTGTTACTTTTTACGTTCCAAATTTTTGGCCTTGTTTCGAAAACACAAATTTTAAAGAGAAATTCATTTATTGTCTTATCTCTTATATAAATAGATATAAGTTTACCCTTAAATAAATGAGTCCAAATCTTCTATTTCGTCTTTCCTACTTCACCCCATGTTCTATTGATAAAAATTTGTCATATGTACACCTATCTAATTCAAATCTAATTTTTAGTCTTTTCTTGTTTCAGTTTCTTAATATAAATCAAAAAGCAAAAAAGTAATTAAAAAAAAAAAAAAAAAACTCAAATAATCCCCACTAGCCACCACCACCACCAACTTTGCTGGCGCTACTAAGAGGAGATCGCCAACAACATCAACGACCATCCACCTATGCCTCCTTGTCTTCAAAATCCATGTCTAATATTAGTTTTGTGACATCTTGTTGGAGGGTATCCATAACCACCATTCTTCTTCAAATTCATGGCTGGTACCTAGACATGGTGGTGGTGATGGTGTCACCGTCTCTTCCTGGAGGCGCTGAATAAGAGTGGTCGACCAGTGGTGATTGGTGGGGGATGTGTTGTTTTTTATTTAAAAAAATTAATTTTTGGCAACTGGCAACCGGTGGTGGTGGGTGGTTGGCCGGCAAGGGTGGGCGGCCGTTGATGATGTCGGCGAATGTTGGTGGTGGTGGTGGTGGAGGAACAGTGGTGGTAGTTAATGGGGATGGTTTTGGTTTTTCTATTTTTGATTTATTTTAGGAAACTAAATAATAAAATGCTGAAAATTATATTTGAATTAAATAGGTGTACATAGGGCAATTTTTTATTGGTGGAACATGGGGTAGAGTAGGAAAGATGAGATAAAAGAGTTAATGAATTGTTAGTCTTGTTTAGGAAACTCAAAAATTTTAAATGCTCATTAAATTAAAGTAGGACACAATAGGAATGTTAGTAAATTAGTGGTTTTTAATTTTAGAAATAGGACAATATTTTAGGACATCTTAAAACATAATACAGGACCAATTAATAATTTAGGACGAAGTTACTCTAGTTTTACAATGACTAGCGGACCTACACCTCTTCACTCAACCGATAATCCATATTCCAACCTAGTACCAAACAACTGCCATTTGAATCAACAAGCTAGTGTTGTCGAGTGCAATTGTGGTTGATAAGCCTTAATATTGACTTTCTTTTTCTATTTTTTGGCAATTATTGAGACAGAATGTTGTGATTTGTGTATAGTAAAAATGGTATCCAACTAAGCCCATATAAAATGGGTCATTATTAGATACTCCGAGAGTATACTCCCTCCCTCTCACATAGCAGTCGGTCCCACCCACAATGGGGCTCATCCTCATGTGAAAGGGAAGGAGTATACTCTCGGACTACCTAATAAATTTCACATATAAAAGTAGGAATAATAAATTGAGCCACTCATAGCTATTTTTAAACTTTGGTCCGACTTAGGAAAAAGTTTCTTTATATTTGTTTATATATCAAAAGGGCAGATTCAAGTATAATAACAATGTGTTTATGTTTTTGTACTTGTAAGTATGAGGCTCAATGTAAGTACATACAATTTTTTATATGTATATTGTTAAAATATACTATATAAAATATTTGGAATTAGATTATATACATTTGTAGTGAAGTTTATACAATATTAAATTATTATCTATAATATATTGATACTATAAATAGTACATTTCAAAATAAAAACTATATGCATTTTTTTTATTTGATAAAGAGTTTGATGAAAATTTTATATTTTATACAGAGTTTGAAAAATTATATATTTTTAACAAAATAAGGTTAGTGAATCTTATTATTATAAATTCACAACAAAAATAATTTATCAAATTAACTCAAATAATGGTTCTAAAAAAAAAAGAATTAACTTAAAATAATATAATTTTAACTATAATTTACGTATTGATTAATAGCATATATTTGAAATGATACAATATTTTAGTCAAGATATATACTGTAAATGAAGAAAAGATAATTTAATTAACTACCTCTAGAATCAATAAGAAAATAAGTTAAACTTTGTTGAGGTTCAAAATATCACAAGTATTAAAATCTAAAACTAAAAGGCCCTGAAGGAAAAGGAAGGCCCAATTCGCCAACCAAAGCCCATTTAAAATAAATAAAAGGAATCCCAAACCAATGGAAGGGCAAGCCTTGAGCCTTAGAAAAGGGAGAAAAGAAAAAAAGAAGAAGAAACTCGACCCAGTCTTTGTGGGAAAAATTCCCAAGGAGCTCGGAAAGGGACTGGACTAGGATATCTTGGAGTTACTAGAACCAGGGGGGGGATTCTCGGTAAATGCAGGAAAAGACCAGCTGGGACTTGGACATTTCAAGGAAGCATGCTTATGGACACAAGGAATGAAGATAGGCATGTCCTATCAGCCACCCATGACTCAGAAAAAAAACTGATGATTTAGGATCAGCACTTGATAAAAAGAAGCCCAGTATCTCGGGAAGCGTAGGAGGGTGAACCATGAAGGATGGTGGCTGAGGATCTTTCAGCTTAATAGGGAGGAATCTATCTATTTAGAGATAAGGAGAAAAGGTGACACAACCAATAGAAGGGGTTGAAAAGGTCCATCTAGAAGCATTAGGAAGGAAGATTAAAAGTTAGCTTTTAGTACACCTCAAAAGAGGAAGGTCAGATGGGGCCTTTTTGGGGGGAAACCTCAAAAGAAGAATGTAGTGAGAAAATAGGGAAATGACCAGCCACCAATGTTGCTGACACAACATTGGTTCTGGTACCTAAGGTAGCAAATTGAGAGAATCAATGACACATAAAAAACCCTAAGAGAGTGCTATAAAAGGGATATCAAGCCATTAGCAAAGGACATTTCAACAACAACTAATCAGAGCAAAAAGAGCCTTCAAAAGACTTATTTAAAACACAAAAAAGAGAGAATAAAGGGAAACACCGCAGGGAACCTGAGATAAGTGTTAAAGGATACACTTGGATTCAAGGGAGTTCAAACCTCACAAGTCTTAAAAGCCTACAAAGAGCTATCTAAATTTGTGACTTTTGAACTTATTTGAACATTGTGACATATCCCAACAAGAAAATAGGATCCAATGTATTAAAACTCCATATAATGACATATCCCCTAATTTTTTGAGGATCCCAGACGTCCTTGCATGCTTTTTTCCTTATTTCTTTATTTGTTCCTTAGCCATTTATTTTACGATATATATATATATTTGCATGTATGAATATGTGTGTGTTGTAGGGCCTATGCTTTGTGCACAACTTGGTTCGTAATTAGCCCAATATAGCTGCGGTGAACCAAGCTCAGTCCACCAAATAACAAGTATAAAAGTCTTTGGGGGCCCAATATCCTTGATTCTACTTGGGCCTGGGTATTGTCCAAAATAAGAACCCACAAATTTAAACATTAATCTAATTTGATGATAAACTCAAACTCAACTCACATTTGAGATATAATTAAATGAGCCAATCTTGAAAATTTAATTCGTCCCATGTGAATGTGATATTAGATCAATTATTATTTGCTTTCAAAGAAAAAAGGACAAAGTTTGGCTTCAAATCGGTATGCAAATATCTTTTTTGAATACATGAATTATAAGAACATAAAAGTATATCATTCAAACAGATCACATAACTTGTTAAAAAAGTTGTGAGAGTGCTTTTTTTCTCAGCACAAAGGCCCTAGGATCCTGGGCCGAATAATTGTGGTTTGGTAGACTGGGCTTGGTTCACCGCAGCTAAGGAGCTGTTTAAGAACCAAGTGATGCACAGGGCAAGTTTCCTACAACACAAATAAACTAACAAGCTAGAATATCTATATTGAATGACAACGAAAACAGCAAAGGAATGTAAAATAGTCAAGAAATACACAAAACAGTGGTTAGGGATCCTCGGATTAATGAGAGACACTTTATTAATTTTCTTTGATTATAATTACAGTGTGCTCACTAAGACATGATACAAGGTTCAAATAAGTTCAAAAATTACAGACTTTGATGGCTATCCAAGCCTCTAAGACTTGCAAAGTTTGAATCATTTTGAATCCGAGTATGTGCTATAGTGGCTATTTCTGGGATATCGAGAAATGATTTCTCTGTTTTCCTTGAATTTAATAGAGTACTCTCAATGATTCTGTTGTGATGTTCTCTGCTGCCCCCTTTCAACGTTGGTTGCTTCTTCCTTTTATAGTGTGACTTTAGGGCTCTTGGTAGCAGTGATTTCTCTCTTTTGCCCCTCCCTAAGTACTAGAGCTTGTGTTGTGTTAGTTACCCAAAGGGCTGGTTCTTTCCTTCTTTCTCATAACTTTCTTCTTTTTGTGCTGCTAAGCTGAAAGCCTCTTACTGACTTTCTATTCCGAAATCCAATCAGGTTGCTTAGCTATTGGCCCTTTTCATCTTTTCAGTTTAGCTGCCCTCTTTTCTTGTCATTTTTCCCAAGTGGTTGGAATCTTTTACTGCTGGGTTGAAAGTTTCCTTCCAGCCACTTCCACTTATAGTTTCTCATTTTGGGTTCCTTGAGGTTCCGCTCATTTGTTCATGAATGGTTGCTTTATACCTTTTGATTCTTTACTGCATTACTGGGCGCTTGAGAAGAACCTATCTGTCCTTTGTTCTTTGTGTCTGTTGGTACTTTCCTTTGATCTGTTTCAATCTTTCCTAGGCTGTGTGTGGATCCCGGGGATCTCGGGCCCTTGGCAGTCTTGGGGATCCCGGCCTAGTTCTTCTTATTAGGCTTCTTTCGCTTGCTGATCTTGGCCGGCTGGGCCTTTCCTTTTTGCTTCATGGGTTCTAAAGCTTGTTCCTTCATGAGTCTTTGGATCCCAACTCTTTGGGCCCCTCATCATTTTTTTTTCTTTTTTTTTTTCTCTCTCTCTCTCTTCATTTTGTGAGCCCAATTCTTTTATTTCTTTTGTTTTATTTCTCATGGGATTAGCCTAATGTGTTATTTCCTTGGGCCTTCGGTTGTGATTTTTTGAACCTCAACAAAAGTATCTTGACTAAACTACACATAAACGATTTCTTCAATAGCCACATCTAGAGCCTAACTCTTTAGCGGTGAAAAAGTGGGAAGCCAGAAAATAGGGAGAGAATAGAAAAATAAGGGGATAGAAAAGATTTTTTTTCCCCCTCATGTTGTTTCATTGGAGGGGTGGAAAAAAAATGGAATGGTGGAAAACTTTTTTATTTAGTTGAAATGAAAAAAGGTATGAAAAAAAAAATGTAAATTGTATAAATTTACTCTCATATCCCTAGTAAATAAATACTTATATATATATATATATATATATATCTTATTAGGATAAAAAAAAACTAAAGTTAAGGTAAAAAGAATAAAGTCAAAACTGTAACTTGAATGGAAAAAGAAAAAAAAAAAAATTATCAATGTAAAAAACATTGTTGGGAGAGGGGGGAGGACTATGGGTAAATGGTTAATTCCATCAGCCTTTCTCTTCTCCCTTATTTTCACTCAATTTTGAGGGGATTAAATTTTGATGGGTTCAAAGAGAAAATGGCCGTGTCCCACCATTTTCTCACCTCTTTTTCTCCAAACTAGATACACCCATGATCCATTTTTAGTTCTCTCTCATATTTTTTCTCCCTCATTTTTTTATTCACCTCAACTAAGCATACCAAATAAAGAAAATTCTAAGTACACAAGGCTCACAACTCGTCAAGTGATTGATTGTGATTAGTGGAAGTAAAATTTTGGGTCAATCCCTCAACCACTCACACTCACAGCTCATAATGTTGCGAGTTGTTGACTTTTTTTTAAAAATTTTTTATTTTTATTTCTAGCATTTCTCAAATGAATAATTATAAGGACAAAGTTTAGTTACAAAATTGGTTGTATCTTAATGCTATAACCTTACATAATAAAATAAAAATTACTACATATTTTAAAATTTTAAATATTGAATTGCATGTTCTTTACATTTTTAATACCTATGTCAAATTTTATGTCAATCGGATATTATTTGCCATATATTTTATACATAATTTTAAATTATAAAAATTTACAATTTAAACAATTTATTGATTACATACCTATTGATCTTTAATTTTCTTAAAATTTTAATATAAGAATAAGATGTAATCTAATAGTAGATTTGTCAAAATTCATATCCAATAAAAAAAATATTGAATAAAGTCGTACCCTACAAATTTGGTAGTTTTGAACTTTGTTCTAATTACAAAATGAAAACTTATGGATAAGGACCCAACCTTAAGCCATCCACGTGGGATACGACTTTCAAGCCACGTGTTCAACCATCACGTGGACCTTTTGCATACAACCCACATGTCACCCCAAAAGTCAGAGTCTCTGTCTCTTCCGGCACACCTCCCTAAAACCTTGCCAACCCTAATTCCCCCCACACAGACACAAACACAAACACAATAACACATGTAGAAAAGACAAACGAAACCCAGAAGAATTTCCCAAAACACAAACTATAATATGTTATTACAACAACAATAATGGTGTTGTTCAGGTCTCTCAAAACCCTTATCAAAAACCCACAAAGATCAAGGTCTTTCCTCACCTCTCTCACCGCCACAGCCACAAGCCACCCCTCGATCACACTCCAATACTTCCCTCTCTCTCACCCTCTCTTTCGTTTGCCTTCAACCCCGCTTTCCAAATGGGTCACAACCCCATTTCGTGGTCCGCTTTTTCTTTCTTTCCCTCCGTGGAAACTCTCTCAATCCGCCACTCCTCTTTACCTCCGCGGCAACGCCGTCGTTTTCCGTCGTAAGGTGCAGGCTTTTAATCTTAACCTGCTCAGAACTACCACTGCTTTTCCCACTAAGTTTGGCCAGGCATTGTTGGACTATAGGGTCGAGAAGAGAGAGTCAGTTGATGATGGGTTTTTGGAGAGCTTTGTCAATGTGCCCAATTTGATCTCTATGGGCCGATTGATTTCTGGTCCTGTGCTTGGTTGGTATGTTTTCTTTTGATAATTTGCGTTCTGTTTGGTTGATGGGAAATTTGAGTATTTGATTTGAGGGTTTGTTAGTGGAGTTAAAAACCTTGAGTTTTTTGTATTTATCAGTGAAAATGCTTGTGTGGGTAGATGAGGAAATGGGAAGATTTTTCTGATTTTAGATAGTTTAATGTTAGAAAGTTAAGGGTTATTTTGCTAAGAGCCTTGTAGCTCAATTGGCAACTTCCCATTGAATTGTAACTATAAAAAAAATTAAGGGATATTTTGCTTTGGTCAGTGTGTTGCTTAAAGTTGTGAATTCACTTTTTTACTTAGTAACAAGTATATTGTGTGAAATGAGCCAATGACCTTTGGAATTTCCTGCTAATTCGAACGGACACTTTCAGGGTTCAAATCCCCTTTCCTCCACTTAAAATGAATAAAAAAAAATGTATATTGAGTGAGACGAGATGAATACTAAAATGGGGGATTAAATTGCACGCTATTCTGTTGATTTTACTTCAAAGAACTACATAAGGGACCATTGTAATGGTAGCTATTCATGTATGTTTAAAGAGGGGGACTTTATCAAACATTTGGTCAGATGTTGTTTGGATTCTAGGGAGTTATAGTCAGCTTGTTCTTTGCTAGGAAAGACTTTCTTAAGGCCTAATTAATGGTTGGATTTTTAAGAACTTGAATGAGGTCAAGCCTTGTTGTAATTGCAAATGCCTTCCACCAAAAGTGCTAGGTCACGGGTTGAGTCTATGAATCAGACTCTCCAATAAAATTGGGGGTAAGGTTGACTACCATGACCTCTCCCAAACCCCACAAAAATGGGAGCTCATGCACTATGTACAACCTTTTTTTAAAAATTAAGATCTTGAATGGGAATTTGAGAAGAGCAAGGGCCATATAGGTGGTAATCTAAATTTTTTAATACTAATTGATATGGTTCATTTGGGAGAAAAAATAGTAGAATGTTGGAGGGTGTGGAACTGCGACAAATTGTTGTTGCTTTAATCTTTCTTCTCTTGAACGTAGGTTAACCCAGATTTTGATTCATCTTTTAACTTATTGCAACATTTGGATGTTCTTAACTTGGACAATTGATTGTACTCTCTAGCTAGGGTCTTCCCTTGTATACTTATTGAGAAAGTCTGTGCACACAGTTTTTGTGTCACAACTATTGCCACAACCCTAACATGTGCAATTGTGAGTGGTGGAGAAAAAATGATGGGTCTATGTGAATTTTGAAAGCAATAGTTCATCAATCACAGTCACACATGATTAAAGTGCGACAAAAGTTTTGCAAATGGTGTGGTCCTATAAGAACTGATAATTATTATCTAAATAATTTTAGGTTTTTAATTTCTTCTAGAGTTCATTTGATTTAAGCATGATTTATTTATTTATTTCTCCTCCCTGTTATTCTTTATTAGATTTTCTTGAGCATTGTAATTTGAAAGATTGATTGTACTGCTCCCTGTGTACACTGCCGGTGTACATGGGTGATTATATTTTGGTTCAATAATTTTTTGTTACTTATAAAATTTTTTTTTTTTGCCCTTATGTCCTCAGAGTTTTGCTTATGCTTTAAAATGAATGTTTAAACTTTTAATCGCTTTTTACTGGAAATGTGATTAACAATCGTTATGCAGGATGATCACAAATGAGTGGTATTCATTGGCACTGGTTGGATTGGCTATCTCTGGGGCATCTGACTGGGTGTGGACACGTATATTTTATTTTTATTGGAAATATTTTAGTTAGTATGCTTACTACTTTAATTGATGGAAACAAATCCTTGTTTTACCAAAATGAGATGTTAAATGCTTTTATTTTTCTTCATTCATCATGTAGCTAGATGGATACATGGCTAGGAAGATGAGAATTAATTCTGTAGTGGGTTCCTACCTTGATCCCCTTGCTGACAAGGTAAAATTCAAGCCTCTCTTCCTTCTGAGCTCAGTATAATTGGCCAGTTGCTCGTTGCAGGTTGTATTTGGCTCATTTAGTCTGCCCTGTAGCTGAATTATGTTTTGGTTCCCTCTTCTTGATATAGGTTCTTATTGGATCTGTTGCTTTGGCAATGGTGCATATGGATCTTCTGCACCGTAAGTGATCATAGTCCCTCCCCCTCAATTTTTTTGGTAATGAAATAGTGGTGGTGTAAGCACATAGTCTTGCTTTTGCATTTGAACATATAATATTAAGCTATGACAAGTTTCCTCTCCCCCCCTGGCTACACGCACACAAGATGCTAATATTATCAATCATAAGGAGGATAGTGAAAATATAGAAAAGGATGTACTTGAGTCCAATAAATAGGCTACATTCAACAACGCACAGACATACAACGCTGATATTATCCAATATAAGCATAGCAGAAACATAGAATGGTTGCTTGAGTCAAGTAAGAGGCTACATTAACTAACATTTTTGGGTGATTATCACTGGACTATTTTTATATATATATAAAATATCTGTAAGCAATTCCAAATCTAATTTTAGCAAGATAAGCACTCTATACTTTTGTTCCACATTCTTATTCTTAGCACCCAAAAATTTGTCTTTTTTAATGTAATGATGTCTGCCCGCTATGCTTATTCCAGTATTTAAAAAACTAGATGTCACTAATGTACATAGCCAATTTAAAAATTACTAAGTTTTCAAATTTGCTGCTTGAACCAGTGCCTATTTAATACAGATGAAGTTTAAAAATATGCCCTTTATGCCAATGAGTTTTAGCTTAAATGGCACTTCGTCCTCCCTTTATAATGGGATGGAAGGGTAAGGTCAAGGGTTGAAGAGCCATAGGGTGCATGTGTAACTTACCAATCAAAATGCAATATGTCCTTATCCTTCTGTTTCAAGATGCATGGCTTAACACTACAAATGAATGTAATTTGTTTAGTAGATGTCACATGGCAGTAGATATTTGCATCTATAATAAAATGCTGTGGAGCACATAAGTTTGATTTGTATGCATCATTTTGTGTATTTGTTTTGGGGGAAATGAATTTCTTATTTGGTTTTTGCGTTGTGAAGCTGGACTTGTTGGACTCGTTGTGGTGCGAGATGTCTTCCTTGTTGGTGGTGCAGTATATCAAAGAGCTAGTAGCTTGAGCTGGGAGGTAATATAGCGTAACATGAGATCGTGTATTATAGGACGACCTTTTTTTTTTTTTTTTTTTTTGGGACCTTTTTCTTCAATTGACAGTCTGTTAGTTATCAAGTTGAAATGTTGATTGGCATTGTCAAGTTTTTCCTTCTTTCAGTGGAAAAGTTGGTTTGATTTCATCAATCTTGACAGTACCCGTCCCCTAAAAGTTGAGCCTCTCTTTATTAGCAAGGTAAGCTTTGAGTTTTTTTTTTAACCTGATTATATAATGCATGCATTAGTATATTTGGTGTATCTATGTTGTGCAATGTGGTCTAGGATTTGGGATTTTATGGAATAGGTTATTTAGTAAAGCTTTATAAACTCCTCTTCCTATTTTCTGATGAATTTTTTTTGTGAAATATTTTGTTAGTTAGTTAAGCACAAAATTTCTAAAAAGCATTTTGATCAGCACAGTGTAACTGATATCATAGACTGTAGTAAAAGATAATTAGCACAGCAAGCCTGTTTGCTGATATCAGACTGTACTAAAAGATAATTAGCACGGCTAGCTTGCAATTAGGTTGATTGATTTTAAACTCTGTCAGTTTGATTAACAAGGAGTACTATTCTTGACAGGTTAATACAGTTTTCCAGTTGGTTTTAGTAGCTGCAGCTCTTCTTCAACCAGAGTTTGGAACCCAGGAAACTCAGCCATACACCACATATTTGGGGTAATGCAGCCACTACTCTGGTGGTCTGAATGTTGAATCTGATAATGTTGAATAACTCAAGTCCATTTAATTGCGTGCAGTTGGTTAGTGGCATCAACAACAGTGGGTTCTAGTGCAGCATATGGAGCACAATACTTGAGGAAGAGATCTGCCTTGATTAGTAGAAAATCTTAGTTTCAATCTTTTCCTTGCAGACAACTGAGATAACACCATCAGTTTTGAGATATGTACTGGGTCTCAGCATCAAAGGATTAGAGGAAGTAATGGTGGGTACCAAGGTTGTGTATCTGTATACCAATCCACGAGTTAAAACTTTTCAAGGTCATCTTTTACAAGTTCCAGATATCATAGATGAGTTTTGGCCTGTTGGAATTACACACAAATACGCAGAAAATTGCAAAACTTCGTTAACTGTGAAGGGTGATAGCAGTTCTTTTTTCTTTTTCCTTGTTTCCTTATTTTTGGGAGGGGGGTGGTTGTGAGCGAAATTGTTATTGTCAATGTGTTTGTAAATTTTAAACTTTGGCAATGCCAAATTTTGAAAATTTTGATAATAATAGATTGTAGAATTTTTTCTGTTGTAAAAGTTCTTGTCGATATAATTGATTTCTCATTTTGTTACCCGAGGCTTTACTATTGACAACACCTTGCAAGCCCTGCAATTCAGTATACGATTGAAACTTTAAAAAATATAAAACCAGATCGGCAGGAAGATCTGAGATTTTTGGTATGAGATGCTGGGTCTTGTGTGAGATTATGTTCTCTACCCAATCTGGTTGATGGACAGCGCTTTTGCACCCTTATATAATCAAATGAGAATACTGCCTCTGTTCATTTTCACCCTGTTTAAATATTGTACTCTTCAGCTTATCTTTATAGGTAGAGTAGGCATTATTTAATGCCCCAAATCTTGAATCTGGTATTTAATCTAACAATCTTGTGAATGAATGATTATCCAACTCTCTAATTTACAAATGGGATCTTCCACTAAGCCTGTCCAATAAGATTAAAGGGCCTCCAGTAAATCTGAAATTTGAATCACCTGACCAGATACAATAAGTTGTAACATGATCTCTTAGATCGGGACATAAGTTGTGACTAGAAGTTTGGAAGCATAATCAAGCTCACCACGCTTCCTCCTACATGGAAGAATGCCACCTAGCAACTCAAATTGGTTCTTGACAGGCTTTCAACATTACTGAAAATGCATAGATGAAAAATACATTCCAAGTAAAAGTTCTTGAGAAACACAAAAGATGAGGCTAAGGTTAGTTGCTAGCTTCTTTACCAATATGTCAAAAGTGCCAGTGAGCAATGGCTTAAATGACCTTTCTCCTTGTAAGGCCAAAATGGAAGGTAAAGTCAAGGGTTCAAAAGCCATCAGGCACTTGTGCAATTAATAAGTACCGATTGCAAAACTGTTTCAATCAAAAGTCTCTAGCAGTAGACAAAAGTGACTTAAGGACGTTCAGTTACATCCAAACCAGGTTTACATCAACCGTAGAGGTTCAGAAGCAATATCAAGAGGAACTCTTGATGCTCATCCCCTAACACATCAACCTTAGATGTCTTCGTCCATGCCAAATTCCCAGAGCTCATTGGAACCTGCTAGAGGGCAATAAGCTTCTTCCAAAAGACAAGTAGCTACTACACATGTCGTCAAGGAAACAACCTCCTTCAATAACCTTATTCCAGGGGTACTAAGGAGTTCAAGATGAATCTTAATACAGCCGGTGTTTCTCTAAGCACATAAAGCATCTTGCAGATAGATAGTGGCTGCAAACTCCTGCTTTTTATCAGTTATCCAATGCAAACAGTACCCAAGACTTGCTGAATCAGAATCTATAAACCTCATAACAGCAGCTCTGTTTCAAACAAAAAATCTTTACATAGCATAAAAACTTATCTCACTAAGAGTACACAAAGCACAAAAGCTCAGATGATCACTTTATTTTTCAGATCAGGGCCACTTAACTCATATCCCCACGCAGGAAATTTTCACTAGATTTTGCTCCAACGAGTTTTACTTCAGTGGATACATTGGCTCAACTGTATTCCACATTCATTATACAATGGGTAACGCCAATGACCCAGTCGGCACACCTGTGTCCACAACAGGGACATCCAGGGTAACAATCCAAAAATTTTGATATCAAACAACTGAGTCCATGAGCATCAACATGTTTCATTAATATCAACACTCAAGTTTGCATATGGCAACCCAAATGTCTAACTGGCAGCTCCCTATTCAATCACCAGGAACCCAATATTTATATAATGTAGGGACTAATGTTCTGGAGTTCAATATATTCAAGGCCATTTGGCCAGTTATATTACAGGAAGCTTCCTGCAATTTATCATATCCCTAGCCTAGAGATAATATTATCTTAGCTGATGCATGAAATGTTTACCCCTTTTTCTTCTTTTCAATTCTAATCTGATCTGAAGTGCACATTATTGTCGACATGTTAGCCTTGCACACATATCACAGTGACTAGTAAAAAGTGTGAATGCACAAATGCATATTTCAGGAATGTTACAGAGAATTGTCTGATGTCAAGCCCCTTGCTCTTTAAGTACATGATCAAGATGACATGCAAACAGAAACCAATTACTCCAAGATAAAAGAACACTGATCAAGTTACAGGAGCAATGATGAGCATAAGGTATTCCCTATTAATTGGCTGTGTGTGTGAGAGGGGGAGAGAGAGAGGTGGATTTTTTTTTATTCAACATTCAGATAGATCTAGAGGGGGGAAATTTTTCACTCAACATTCTGAATTTCCAGAACCATTGAGACGTGTTTCATCTGTTTCTACATATGTTGGGTCAACACCAAAGAAAAGTACCTGTTTATTACATTCCGAATATATAAATGTCATGTTTACAATATTTGGCAGCTTCCAATTTCCTAACCAGCCCATTAGTGCTGTAGTGCTCATTTTAAATGCATACAGGCTCAAAATAATCCTAGTCTGTACCTATTAAGGTTAATTTTCATAACCCGGTTCATAAAGCATGGACATAATACCATTCATGACACACCGAGGTAATCTGGAAGTCATTGACAGACAAGCTCCTGACTCAACAATATTATATACATCAACTTCTCACTAATGCAATGCTATCTTATCATCAGTGATCCAATGCCCCTTAACAGCAGTTGTTTAACAGTTTCAGTGTAAGAAAATAACAAATAGAAGTAAAACTGCAAAGATGCATTTTACCAAAAATGAAGTAGTTCTCTGCGTAACAAACCACCATAGCAGGATGAATAAAAAAATTTGATGAAAAGATTGAGACACTGGAAGACTATTTACATTGTTTAGACCTGAAATTGTCTGAATCAAGAAGTTTCACTATGAGTTTCTCTAGCCTCTTAGAATTTACAGTTGGTTTAACTGAATTTGGATTCCCATAAACAGCACAAGGGTCTTTACCTAAAACAGAATTCCCCACGCACCAGCCACCAGGAGTAACCTGGCCATCTGATTTCCGTAACAGCTCTTTGTCAATTTTGTTGAGGACTGGATCATCTTTGGCAAACCTACGTGCAAAAGGAGCACCGCTTTGCACCAAGTCATTGAAATGTTCCAGGGTAAGAGAAATTGGGTGTTGCTTTGGAGGGTTATCCCACTTTATATAATGTAAATCATGATTTACAGTTGTGTTCTGGTAGTCCTTGTGGTTACAAACAACAGTGTGGAAGTAGCCCTCAGGGGATGAAAGGAAATTTGTATAGTACATGAGCAAAGTACGAGGGAGATTATCCCATCCCCAAACACAAAATTCAACAAACGATTTTGTCAGCACCACCCATTCAGACCCTGATCAATAAGATCATTTAAAGTTATTGATAAAGAAATAAAATGAATCTAAAGCATCAACCATTTACTAACATACAAATCACACACACAGAACATCTTTGTCAATTCCCAATAAATACAACCTCATCCATTTCCATCATCTCAAAATGGAATTTCCAGTTCAAAATCATGTTTGACGTATTGAAAGTTGAAGAACTGCATAATATATTAAGGACAACGTCGCTTCCTCTTTTAATGGACGAGTTACAATTGATGAAAATCAACACCATGATACAAGGATTAATCAAACTGGAAGAGGATTGCCAGAGCAATCTTCTACAAGACAATACTGCAACAACATTCAGGCAAGAATTCTGTGGAAACAGTCATGAATGATGATTGGTGATATTTCATTCCTTCAAGGAATGATATAAGAATTCTGTGGAAACAATCTTAAGGATCAACTTGATCTTATAATTTCCAGGCTACACAATATTCAAGACTGCCATAAATTAAGTTAAACACAGTCTTAAAAAAGTAACTTTTCATGCTTTTGTGGTTCAAAGGAATGATTAAGACAGAAGGGTAAGAGGGGCTGTATACAAAGCCCAGAATCCAAAAAGTAACTCCAAGGATAACCAGATGTTGTGTAAATTTTAGATAACTACAGATAATTGTTTTAAATTTTGTTTTCTGGTTCAAGAACTTCACTAATATATTAATAGAACTTTACCATCTCCATTTTCTAACTTACTTGACTAATACAAGCTTACAACCCCAGCAATTTTCCTAGTCTGTTGTGTATCATCTGATTAATTAATACCTTGCAACTCTGTTAATATCTAATAGGAATGACTTGGTAAGGGATTATATAAATTCAGCTGAAAATATTTGCAAAGAGCACTGTTTTGCATTTTTTACACTAGCATATTGATATAGACCTGAAACAAAGGATACTCAAATAGCCGAATAATTAATTTGGTAAAAAGCTAATGTAAAGCAGTACCTGTGAATAACTTGAAAGAAGCAGGCATGGACCTTTTCTCTTTAGCCCAAAAAACACCAGATTTCTTTGATTGATACAAGGCCGGATCTATTATAAGAGGTCTCGCTCTTTGATACCTGCAAGCAAGCATACAATAAGTGTCACACACCATAAGCATAGAAAGAAATTATAATCCCCATATCTATAGAGACAAGATCAAGCAAGAATGGCATGCTCACTCTTTCCATCCAAAATTACTTGTGTGCTCAAGGAAGTTCAGATCCCTAGGCAAGTATGAGAAAATATGCAAGAGATCTAGAACAACAAAATATATAGAAATGTTAGCAAACCCAATAAGATTGCAAACTAGAACAACATATATGCCTAGAATATGATCTTCATACCACTCCAAACTCATTTTTCTTGTATAATTAAACATAACCCACATCACTAAATTACAAAAATCACTCTATTACAATCTATCATGAAAGCAAGATATCTCCATCAGCAACAAGTGCTCATAAAATTCAGTACAAACTATTTGATATCAACAACTACATAACAAGCAAAATCAAATCTGAACAACATATATGCCTAGAATGTGAATCTCATACCACTCTAAACTTCTTCTTTTTTTCTTGCACAATTAAACTTAACCCACATCACAAAACTACGATAATTCGTCTCCACATCAATCAACAACAACAAATTCATTACAAATCATATACATACACGAAAACATCAACAACTACAAAACATAACTATCAAAATGAAATGCAAATCAAATCAAGCAATAAGCCCAAAATTACCGTCTTGCGAAACGAGAGGATAATCCGATGCACTGAGATTAATAAACCAGTCCCAATCCTTAGCCTTTTTCAACAAAATGGCAATGGCGTGAAGCGTAGAAGCCATCATAGTGGGACCCTTGTAGGTAACCAAATTGGCCTTGCCAACCACCATCACATTCCCAAACTCCCTAAAAACCAAATTCTCCGACTTCACATACTTCGCAAGCTCCAACCTTTCGGCATCCGAAGCTTCCAGATCAAGATGCAACACGTAGTAATTCCTAGGGTGATACACTGCCTCAAGCAGCCTCTTCACGCTCGAAACGTCCCCTTTCGAACCCGATATCGAGTACGCGAAACTCGGCAGCTTCGGTAGAAGCCCTAACCGGTCGAAGTTCCGGTCCAGTGCTGCGAATTTCGGCGGTGGGTCGTCGATTCCCGAAGAGAACTTCGCGTGGCCTAGGCTTAGCGTAAGAACGAGGATGAGAGAGAGTACAAAAATGGTGAGCAAAGGCATGAACCATTTTCGATCTAGGTATGAAGGACTGTGATTTTTTTTCATTTGCTAAAAAAATTTGGGGGTTAGGGTTTGGGGATTTAACTGAAATTGTAACTGTAATTGTAACTGTAACTGTAGGCTGTGTTGGATTTTGATTTAGGTGAGAGAGAGAGAGAGAGTTGTTGATAGAGAATTGTTTATAGTAGTTGGAAGTTGGAACTAGGTTGTCTGAGTGAAGTGGTTGGAGAGGGAAACTATAACTGTTACTACTTTATTTGAATTGTCGGTTACTTTACTCTTTTTAATTATAAGTATAAATTAATTAATTATGTTATATAAATTAATTAAGTATTAATTAACTGTTACAAAATTTATAAGTTTGTTTCTCCAAAAAAAAAAAAACCTATATATAGGCTACATAACATAAAAAATATTTACCCTCTTAAGTCTTTTTTTTTTTTTTTTTCTTGGTTCTTGTTGAACTTTTTTCTATAGTCTATACATACTAGATTAAAAAATAAAAAATAAAAATTGTATCTCAAATTTGGTTCCAACCCAAAAAGTAAAAAAGAAAAGAAAAAGAGTTTACATATGGAATAAACATAAAAGATTATTTAATATTTATTTTTAAAACACAAGTTAATGTTTAGGCATATGTTTATGTTTACGTTTTTTTATAAATCATTTCTCAAAAAAAGAAGTTATTTTGTTAAATCATTACAGATATCATTTATTGTCACTTAACAAGTAGCATCAAACATTTAATTGCTCTAAACTTAAAGTTGGACTTTGTGGCTATCTTCATGTTGTCAAAACCAACAAAGATTGAGAATTTATAATTCAAAATTATAATCAAGAATCTAAGTTGTCAATAGACTAACAACTGCACCTTTAGTGAGTTGATACTTCCCTAAGGACTAAGTTCTTAAAGGTTGAAGGGGTCTTGAGTCTGTTTGGACAACATATTAGTAAAAGTATTTCTAACCATCTTTAAAAAAAATGTTTATAGACTACTAAATTATATATTATTATTTTTTTAATTAGTATTTCATATATTAAACTAGTAGACTATAACTTGATAGTTTTGACAAGTTCAAGCCCTAAGCAACCATCATTATTTGCATTGGTAAGAGCATTCCCATCAACAATTCTAAAAAATTTAGCATTTACCCTCTCAAAACCCAATTTTATAACATATAACACACCACTTTACAATCTTCTTTACATCAAAACTTCTAATTTTTTTAACACTTCATTTAAATATTCTTCCTTTATCATTTTTTATTCATCCTCTCTCTTTCTTTGTCTCTCTCTCCTCTGTGTTTCTCTTTCACAACCCAGTGCCGCCGGCCATCATATCCACCCACCCATAACACAACCGCCACATACACCCACCATCGCCGCAACCACAAATAACAGCAGGAAAAAAAAGAACCTCCATATCCAAGGCCACAAAATCAAAGAATCATCCAAATTAAAGAATCACAACATCAAAACAAAGACCCAAAACCACCCCGATCAACTCACCACCCATACCACAACCACCACCAACAAAAAAAGAAAAAAAAAATAACAGCACCTCCACATCCACATCCACATCCACCCACAACCACCACATCCACTCACCACCACCAACCACAGCAGAAAGACAAAAAAAAAAAAAAAAAAAAAAAAAAAAAAAAAAAAAAAAAACCTCCACCGGTAAGGGTGAATCGAAATCCACAACTTGCAAATCGGAACCCAAGGCGTGAGAGAGAGATAATCATAGATCTAAACCGGTGAGGGCAAGTGGGAGGGCGAATCGGAGGCAGTGGCGACCTGGCGACTTTGCGGCCAAAGAGTAGAGAAATAGGCAACGTTGCAGATGAAGAGTAGAGAGAGATCGAGTGACTAAGAGTAGAGAGATAGGCGACGAACAGATACCGGCGATCAGCAAAGATCGGCGACGAGCACGACAAACATGAACCACAGAGAGAGAAGAGAGAACAGAGCAGAGAGAATAGAGATGAAAGAAGTGAGAGAGAGGAAAGAGAATGAGAAATCAGAAAGTGACGTTGGGGAATAAAAAACTATTTTTTATTTTACAATACAGCTACAGTGCCGTCTCAAAAATGAGATGGCACTGTAGCAAGATTGTAAATTTTATAACATATACCAGTTTTGATGGAGATGGTTTTTTGGGATTTAGATGCTAAAAAATAGCATTTATAGCATATGAGAGGCTTAATGAGAATGCTCTAACTCCTTCAACGCTTTGGAAAGGTATTGTAGTTGACTTTGATACTTGTACATTCTTTTTCCAAGCTTTATCAAATTTAAATCATTTGTCTCATTTAACCCTCTTTTGATGGTGGAAGAAATATAAAGCTCGTTTAATAAATAACCTCTGTTTTATTATATTGTCTTTTTTTTTTGGTAGATAGTATAGTAACATAGATCTAAATAAAAGGTACAACGTTAACAGAAGAGCGCTTGTTTAAGTACAAACCACTCAGATAAATATATAATGATGAAGCCTAGGAAAGCTTATATTTTATATTTAAACGCCTGTGTAAGCACAAAACATAAGCTTAGATGTTTTTTGTTATTTATATATATATATATATATATATATATATTTCAAATATGGATGCCTGTATTAATCAAATAGTACATTGTGGAGTCAAGATTTGAAGATCAGGGGAAGAAAATGATAAAAAGGGATGAAGATAATTTTATTTTTTCAGTTATGTAATTTTCATATATTAAATATTTATTTTGTTTTTTAAAGTCTTTTAAGGCCATTTACTTGGTATGAAATAATTAAATTGACATGCATTATATAATTGAACCAACTTACATGTATGGACCTTCTCAAAAAAAAAAAAAAAAACCTTACACATATATATGGAGTAATACAAAATGGTGTACATATGGAATGAACATAACAAAACTTTAATTTATTTCTAATGTGTAACATACATGTTTATGTTTAAGTATATACTTATGTTTTGATTTTTTAAAATTAATTATTGAAAATTTACATATATTAATTACAATTTCATACTTGTATGGTTTGATGTCACCCAAAAAGATTTAAATTCTTTAGGGTATAAGTTGAATATCATTTTCTGTAATATTTGATTTAATAATAATAATAATAATAATGATAATTTTTCTTTTAATTGAGTCTTAAGGGCTCTAAATCATGTGTAAAGTATTAAATACAAAGAAAATAAGATCATAAACAAAGTTGACCATAAACAAAGTTATTTTTTCTTAAACAAAGTTTAGTTACAAATTTGACTACAACTCTACTCAATATCATTTTAATGTATATGATTTTGACAAATCTACTATTAGATAATATTTTCTTCTTATATCCTCCATTCTTGCGAATTTTCCAAAAGATCAATAGGTAATAGTTATGTCATCAATCAAATGTTTAAATTTCAAGTTTTTGTAGTCTAAAATTATGCATAAAAAATAAGTTTATGGATTGAAAAGTAAATAACATCCGATTGATATAAAATTTGACATATATATTAAGAACATAAATAATATGCAATCCAATAATAAATTTCAAAATATGTGGCTAAATTAATTTTATTAGTGAGAGATATAGCCAAACTTTGTCATTTTTTCTTATTTTAAATTGGACTTCACTTTCCCTTAAAAACAATGGAAATCACTATAATTCTCTACATTACTGATTTTTTTATTTTTTATTATAGAAATACTGAATAATGTTTTTATGCAACGGTAAATTATCTTCAGCAATCGATGACTCACCATTGAATTCTCCAATATTACTGAATAAAAGATGTGGAATTTGCTATGTTATAAACGTTCTTATTGATATAATTAATTTCTCATTTTATCACACAAAACTTTGCCATTAAGATCACCTTGCAAGCTCTGCAATTCACCATTCAGACAGTCTTCCTCCAAGCACATGAAGCATCATGCGGAGTAGATAATGGCCAAAAATCCCTGCTTCTTATCAGTTATCAAGATCAAACATAACCCAAAAGACACCTTTGCTGAATCAGAATCCACAAGAATCTCATAACAGCAGCTCTTTTTCAATCAACAAGTCTTTGCATTGCATAAATACTTGTATCTGAATCAAACGACTTCTTGCTGAATCAGAGTCTTTGCTCAGGGCCGGTATAGAATTAAGACTCTACCAGAGAATTGTTGGCTTGCTCTTGAAGTACATGATTAGAATGACATGCACACAGAAACAAATTACTCCATGATCAGGCGGTCAAAAGAGCTTTCTAAACAATGGAGTTTATGTCAGCATGGGAAGCTCTATCCAGTCCAAGATAAACCAGTCCCAATCCTTAGCCTTTTTCAACAAAACGGCAATGGCGTGGAGAGTAAAAGACAGCACAGTGGGACCTTCGTAAGTAACCAAATTGGCATTACCAACCACTATCACATTCCCAAACTCCCTAAAACCCAAATTCTCCGATTTCACATACTTCGCAAGCTCTCTCTCTCTCTCTCTCTCTCTATAGATCTGTGTTTGTTTATGAGTAGGTGAGAGATGTGAGGAGTGAGGATTAATATTGGGAGAGAGTTGTTGATGGATTTGGTAAATAGAACTGTTTGTTTATAGTGGTTGGTAGCTATTCTTTGTGGAGTGGTTGGAGAGTGAAATTATAACAGTTAAAACTTTATTTGAATTTTTTTTTTTTTTTGATACGCTTTATTTGAATTGTAGGTTACTTTAAGGCATTTTATTTTTTATGTATACGCCCTTTAATTAATAAGTAGCATTATAAATTTATAAGTATTATTAACTATTAACTATATTATATAGATTTATTGAGAAGATGTTATATAGATTAATTAAGTATTAATTAACTGTTACAAATTTATAAGTTTGTATCTATTAAAAAAAAAAAAAAACTATGTTATGTGTTATTTATTGCAAGAGTTATCGAGTGGACATAAACCTTTTTTCGAAAAGAAGGGGACATAAATCCACACCCCCCCCCCCCCCCCCCCCAATAGAGAATCAAGTGGACATAAACTTGATTATAGACTAAATAACATATAAAATATTCCCCATAAAAAAAAAATATTTATCCTCTTATCCCTCATATTCCTCTAGTAGAATTTTTTTTTTTAACAAGATTTCATTCCAAATTAATTTAGAGAAAAATCATTCAAAGTCCTTATATATCTTTATGTTTTTAATATACATGTCAACTTTCATTCACTATTCAATCAATAAATTTATTTTTATGTATAATTTTAGATTACGAAAACTTAAAATTTAAACATTTGACTGATGACAATGTTATTTTTCTGGAAAATTTGCAAGGAGGATATAATAAGAACATAAAACCCAACGATTAAATTTAAAAAATTAACATCCAATAAAAAGATATAAGAGAAGTTTGAAGAGTTTGACTCCAATCTAGTTTGGAGAGAAACATTTTCCAACTAGTTTCTACATATAGTAGAGGGTTTTTTTTTTAAACAATTGTAACTCAAATTTGGTTCCAAAATAAAAAGTTTTCAATATCTTTCTCTTTTATATGTATAGGCAAGTAAAAGAAAAATGTACATAGGAATGAACATAGAAAATTATTTAATTTATTTATATTTTAAAAATACATGCTAATGTTTAAGTATATTTTTATGTTTAAATAATTTTTTTTTTAAAATCATTACATATATCAATTTTTGTCACTTAACAAGTAATACCAAACATTTAATTGCTCTAAACTTAAGATTGAACCTTTGTGGCTATATTCATGTCATTAAAACTAACAAAGATTGAGCACTTATAATTAAAAATTATAATCAAGAATCTCGGTTGTCAACAGACTAACCACTGCATCTTTAGTGAGTTCGTACCCCTAAGGACTAAGTTCTTGAAGGTTTAAAGGGTCTTGGGTTCAAGCTGCTGGGAGAACATATTAATAAATAATATTTTTGATCATCTTAAAAAAAATGTATACAAACTACTATATTACATATTTACATATTATTATTTTTTTAAATTAGTATTTCTTATATTAAACTAGTAGGCTATACTTTCTCAACAAAAAAAAAAAAAAAAACTAGTGGGCTATAACTTGAAGCAAACATCATTATTTGTGTTGGAAACTCATTCATTGGTTAATTTTTGGTTAGAAGACTCATACCTATTAAATTGGCAGTTGTACTTCGATAACGTTACTGATGAATTGATTTCCCAAATAAAAACTTAGATCATTGTGCTTCATATATTTTTTTCAAATATGTATGCCCGTATTAATTACTTAATAAATGGATAAGATTTGAAGATAAGGGGAAAATGTTAAAAACAAAAGAAAATAATTTTATTTTTTCGGTTTATGTAATTTTAATACTAAATGATATATATATATATATATATATATATATATATATATATATAGTTTTACCATAGTTGGTATTTCATTAATTTATATAAACTATGAATATTGAAATGCTAAGACCACAACCTTGCTTCTTTGATTCTTTTTTTATTTACAAGGATTTAGAATAATATGTATACACTTCTCCTCATTCATTTTTTTTTTTCACTTTGTAGAACATTTTTTTTACATGTTTGATTTCAAAAAGTATTTTACAACTCAAAATTTGACTCCAATATAAAAGATTTCAATATTTTCTCTTTTTCATATATATATGTAAGGTAACACAAAAAGGTGTACATATGAAATGAACATTAAAAAAATAATTTAATTTATTTCTTTTGTGTTATATATAGGTTTATGTTTAAGTATATGTTTATGTTTTAATTTATTAAATTAATTATTGAAAATTAATTTGATACTTGTATGGTTTGATGTTACCCAAAAAGGTTTAGATTCTTTGGAGTAATAATTGAACATCTTTTGCATTTAATATATATATATATATATATATATATATATATATATATGTATGTACACACACACACAAACACTGGCGGCTCCACGTTAGAGTTAGGGTGGTCTTACGGCCACCTTGGCTTGGAAAAAAATCATTATTATATATAAAATTTAAAAATTTTATGATTTTCTTACCTTAAAAAAAATGTGTGACCACCCTAAATTTTGTTTTAGGTCCAATATAATTAAACTTTTAACAAAGTTTAGCAACAAACTTGGTTGTAGATTAAGGCTACAACTCTACTCAATATTTTTTTTATTGGATATGAATTTTAACAATTCCACAATTAGATTATATTTTTTTTCTTATATCCTTCATACTTGCAAAACTTCAAGAAGATTAAAGATAAATAGCTTATGTTATCAATCAAATGTTTAATTTTCGAGTTTTTGTAGTCTAAAATTATATGCAAAAAATAAGTTTATAGATTAAATAGTAAATAATATCTGATTGACATGAAACTTGACATGTGTTTTAAGAACAAAAAAAAAAAACATATAATTCAACAGTTAGATTTTCAAAATATATAGTCATGTTAATTTGTTTAGTAAAAGTTGTAGTCTTAGGCTACATTAAGTTTGTAGTCAAACTTTGATCCTTTTAACAATATATTGAGCATTTACAAACAAAAAGAAAAATCCAAAAAAAAAAATTATTTAACTAAAATTTTGAAAGAGATATAACTTGCAGCATTGATAATGAAATATAACTATCTTTTTTATTAAATATTGTATAATTTAAGTTTCTCAATGACCACCTTAGAAAAAATTTCTAGAGCCGCCACTATATATATGTATATATATATTTTCTAGTTTTGGTCGCATGTGTAAGACACGTGCTTTTATTGAACAATTATATATATAAGATCGAATATAGAACCTATCATAACTTGCACGATAATATAAATCCCAATTTAAATCAATCTCACTTCTACCATCAAATCCCAATTAAAGAATAGATATTATATGTCATCAAACCATGAAAATAATTTGGAAAGTACCTTTAGTGCCATTAAAATAAAGAACATCATAAAAATTCTAAATATCATAAAGAGTTTATAAACATTGATCGTTTTTTTTTATTTCTTATACTCATTTGCTAGTCCAGCCGTAGCATCTATTCATGGCACAGACACCTTAGCAGTGCTGACACCACCAGAACCCGGCGGTTCTTCTCTTTCAGCCATGGGTCACAGAACCAGAGGTATTGTTTCTTAGAGAAAAGAGAAGAAATAGCAGAAAAACACCCACGGCCACCACGGGAAGCAAGAAAAATTGTGGGTCTTGCTCTCACTTGGCTGAAATCAACAAGGAAAGGGAGGAATAATGCAATCCCTCACTAAACCCTAGCCGCCGCCCTCTTCCTCTCTCACTCTTGGTTGAAGACAATGGAAAAGAATAAGAAAATACTCTATTTCTCTCTCTGTTTGGCCGAAAATCTCAGTCACTCTCTCTCTGCCATGGCTAAAATTGGTGTTTCTCTCTCACCCTTGGCCGAAAATAGAAAAGTGAATAAGAAAAAAAATGATCTCTTTGCGTTTCTCACTTTGTTTTTCGATCCAAGCAAAAAAATAAAAGAAGAAATAGCCAAGGCCACCCCTTTACTAGTAAATGTGAAGGGTACAGATGACAAGACATAGAGAAGAGACCAACATTTAATGCCATAAACCTGAGGAGTAATTGAAGACCCACCAAGTGCTGAACGTGGGAGAGTACTGGATGTGGGAAAGTTGCAGAAGCCCACTATTCATAATTGCCACCAAATTTCAAACTCGCACGTGTGAACAAGCAAAAATTGCTCACATGTGACTCGGGGGGCTAAATGTTGAAGTACAAATTTTCGGACTTTGATTTTATTAGCCCACTCACAAAAATACCCACATGAGGCCACACATTATTTTAAGCCCACATAAATATTGCCCACATATTACTCAAATATTTTCCATGATATTGGGCTCTTACAAATATTACCCATTATGCCCCACATATCATCCAACTTAAATTCTCCACAAATAATGCTCACCATATTACTACCAAAATTGGGCCGCAAAATTGCATTATCCTCACACAAAGCCCAACATCATTTAGCTTGTGGACAAAACCCAAAGAAAGCCCAAACTCCCTAAAGTCCCACTATGATGTGGCTAATTCAAAGTCCCACGACGATGTGGCTAATTCAAAGTCCCACTACAATGTGGCAAATTCAATGTCCCATTACGACATGGCAAATACAAAGCCCGCTATGATGCGGCACCATTTACAAAGCCCGTTACGATACGGCACCATTTATAAAGCCCGTTACGATACGGCACTTCTACTAAGTCCGTTGCTACACAACAATATTTTACAAAATCCTAAATCATCTTACAAATCCCAAATATTTATTTGGCACTATTTTACAAAACCCAAATATTTATTTGACACTATCTTACAAAGCCCAAATAATTATTTGGCATTATTTCATAAAACCCAAATATTATTTTGGCAACTATTCCTAAAAGCCCAATATTATTTTAGCACAATCAAGTATTATTTCAACACTTGCTTTACATATACTAAGTCCCTAACTTATGGGAAATATAAATCACTCATCTCTCAAAAAATATTGCTTTCACAAAATTTATGGGATCTATGCATATTCTTACCATAATCAACTAACTACAAAGCCCATGAATATCACCCATGGAAAAACTACTCATTTTGTAGAGATAACTAAGCCCAAGGAAGCTTATCTACAAAGCCCAGCTGGGTTAGGCCAGCCTACACACAAATCCCAGCAATTGGAAAACACATGAACTGATTAGCCAAATTTCAGCAACAATTGAACAGTTGGAGCCCCTTCCCATCAGGTCCCAACTTGTCCAATCAGATCAGAAAACGGACACGTGTTCACCAGAGGATGAATCCTTCCTCCACAAGCTAAAATCCCATTATTTCTCATGTGACATAAAGCTAAAACTGATGTGACAGAAAGCTGGGAAAGCTTCAGCCAGCTGTCACTTCTTTCTTCTCCAACTTATTTCAGTCAAGAACCCAAAGCTGCCATGACAAGGCCTTCAAAGCTCTTGAAACAAGATGAAACCAGCTCATTTTCATACTAAAAATGTGTATTCTCTGGTTCATGAACCAAGCAAATGAACCTCAAATGGAGAAACTTAGGGAAATGTAGTTTGGAGGGCACCAAGGGGATCCCAGCAGAGTTTCTAGCAAGGGCTCCAAGGTTGACACCTGGCTTGGGGTGGTCCAATTTGCCCTAGGGAACTCTGATTCTAGCAACAGCATATCCAAGATCATTAGCCTAAAGCATGCTCTAATCCAATCAACTAAGGCTAATCAGCATTCAATGCTAAGCCAGAATCCTAGTTATTACTATCCAAAACAGCAAGAGCCTTTTAAAAGTTGAGATTACTACTCTTAGCTAAAAATCCTAAGAACGATTCTCTAAGGATTTTCTAAAGATTGAGAAAGATTTAGCAAAGATTATTTGCAAATCACCCCCTAAAACCTAGGTATAAATGGAACTCTCCATTAATGCTTCAACAACTCACTTAGACCAACACATTAAGCTACACACCAAGAACGGACTTTTCCTCAACCTCTCTGTAAAAAGCCTTCTCTAAGCTCTAAAAAATCACTGAGTTCTTAGTTTCAAGCTTAAAAATCTAAGTTCCTCCAGCTCCTAGCTCACAAACACTCATCATACTTCCACTAAAAAACGTTCAGCTTTCCACAGTAGAAAGTTTCAGCAGTCTTCCTATACACTCCCACTCATTACTCATACTACTCACTATACTCTCTCACTCATTACTCATACTACTCACAAATGATTATCTCTACTCACTACATATACTATATTCATGAGCATGCCATGTCACCATAATGATCTTGCTGCGCTAGCTGGGATCTCTCTCTCTCCCTTCATCTCACACTAAGTTTTCACCATTATACATTATTATGGAACCCATGATATTTACTTATTCATTTACTATTAATGGCTATGATGTAATTGTTACTATAGAATTTTTCCATCATTTTGCTGTATTAGAAGACTCTTTTCCAGAACTAACGGATAATGAGTCTGAAAATATAGACATTTCCCTTAATCTGTGAAATACCTAACAGCTAAGAGTTTATTCTGTTTTGTATTATTTTACTGCTGGGTCGTTTCTTGCAGAAACATTTTACCACTGGGTCCTCTTCTACAGAAACGTTTCACTGCTGGGCTATTTTTTGCAGAAACGTTTTACTGCTAGGTTATTTCATACAGAATGCTTTTTAACCGTGCTAACGTGTCCGCTGTAGGGATTGTTCATGGGCCACTCTTGTCAGTTCCAATTTAAGCCCAAAGCATAAAATATAGTGGACTCCTTGGATTTTCACCAATAGCCTTTGGGCTGTACCTCGAGCCCATCGTCGAGTTTCGGTTTAGACCCCCAACCTAAGGAAAATTTTTTGCCCCCGACACAATCTACTACACCATACAAAATATAAATAGAGTCGGGTTTCCGATTACTCACAATGGAGGAGTCACCCCCACCAGGCAAGCGGCCACACAAATTTTGATAGGCAGGAGGATTAGTACTATAAGTAGGGAAAATGCCGGCCAAAATGAGTATTTGCCCCTTTTGCCTAGAATAAGTAGCAAAATGTCCATGTTCTGAAACTGTCTAGTAAAATGCCCCTGTTTTGAAACTCAATTTTTAAAAAATCGAGCAGCCACACAAATTTCGATAGGCAAGAGGATTAGTACTATAAGTAGGGAAAATGCGGGCCAAAATGAGTTTTTGCCCCTTTTGCCTAGACCAAGTAGCAAAATGTCCATATTCTGAAATTATCTAGTAAAATGTCCCTGTTTTGAAACTCGATTTTTAAAAAATCGAGTTTCAATGAAAAACTTGATTTAATGAAAATCGATTTACTTGCAAAATGTTACATGGAACTCGAGTTCCATGTAATTTTTTTTAATAGTTTTTTGCCTATAACTCAATTTTCTAAAAATCAAGTTTTTCATTAAAACAAGGGCATATGGCTAAATAGTTTCAAAACAGGGATATTTTGCTACTTGTTTTGGGTGAAATGGGCATATGCCCATTTTGGCCAAAAAATGTATGTATGTATGTATGTATATATATAAAATTTTCTTTCTCCTTACATATATGGGGGAAAATGCCTAATGTAAGTTGTCACAAAGATAAACTAAAGTAATATTCAACCAACCATTTCTTAAACATAACTCTCTCTCTCTCTCTCTCTCTCTCTCTCTCTCTCTCTCTCTAGAGAAACTAGCATATAACTCGTGCATATGCACAGTACAATTAAAAACAATTAAAATTAAATTAAACACATGCATGAGTTCAAATATATATATAATTAAAGCTAAAACTTAGAGAAAATTCAATTAAATTTTAAATTGAATTTAAATTGTTGTTTAATTTTGTGCTACGTGTCTAATCTAATTTTTTTAAAATTTATTTTATGTGAGTTAATGTTGTGCAAAAGACGAATAATCTAATATAAATAAACCATAGAAAACCCAATAAACAAAAAAAAGTAAACTCTTTTTTTTTATATAGTTTTTTTATATACATGTGAGTTTACTTTATATATTTTTTGTTTATTGGGTTTTTGATGATCTATTTATATTTGAGTTTTCGTCTTTTGTACAACATTAACTCATCTAAAACAAAAATTTTATAATAATAAAAAATAAAACTTGAATAAGACTTGTATTATCCTGGTTTCCAGGTCACATAAATTTCTTTGATTCCAAGCCACATATCATTGGGTAAGAAAACAAATACTTAGGTTGAAAATAACGTGTTCTGAAAACTTCACAATTGCCCTTGTCCTCTATTAGAAGGCTTACGGCAGTAAAATAATGAGATGAATTATAAATTAGTAAATGAGATATCCATCTGTCTAATTTAAAGCGACCAAAAGGTCTAACACGAATTGTACAACAATTGTACAATTTCTTCATCACACCAAGCTGAGCCTTGGCCTTCTCTAAGAACTATACTCAATTCAAAACACATATTGCAAGAAACAAAAAAAAATATGTAGTTTTCTTCCATAAAATACTCTTTATTTATAATTTTGTTTCGATAATCAAACGAAATCTTGTTTTTCTCTCCAAAGTTTCTCACCAAGCAAACAGAGTGCGAAGTGAAACCTTAAATGCAGAGAGAGCTAGAATTGGGAACCCATAGTTGAGGGAGACTGGTCGACCAAGAGGAGACTGGCGTGGATGAGCCTAGTGGTGGACTGATCTTCATCGACACAGCTTGAGTGTGCTTGTTCATGGCTTAATATGAAAAAAAAGGAGAAAAAAAAAAGAAAGAGCTTCTAACTTTCATTAAACAGAGAGAGAGATCTATGAAGTCATAATATAAAAGGTCCAATAAAGAAAAATAAATCATACATACCAAGAAAATGAGAAAGAAAGAGAGAGGAAATTAGAATACCGCAACGCCGGTGAGGGTTTCCCAGCAAGCTTCACAAATAATTAATAGCTCAAAGGTGGCCTTCCCCCATTCTTTTACAAATATTAGTCATTGGAGTGACAATAGAGAGAGAGATTCACTTAAATAAAGTAACTAACATAGGCATAAATACTTCAAAGCTTAGATGCAATTGAAAAATGAAAATCCAAAGTTTGAACTCCGCGGGATTGAAGAGTTAATGACTCACAGGAGAGAAAAGCTCAGCTCCAGCAGTAGATGCATTGTGGCGATTATCTCTAAAAATCAGACCTTGGCTATCAAAAGATGCCTGCTTTTCTATACATACTAGAGTTTAAAAAAAAAGAATAATAAAAAAATTTGTAACATAAAAAGTTTTCATTATATTTCTCTTTTATATATATAGGCAAGTAAAAAAAAAGTGCACATATGGAATGAACATAGAAGATTATTTATTTTATTTTATATTTTAAAAATACATGTTAATGTATAAGTATATGTTTATGTTTAATTTTTTTTTTAAATCATTACATATATCAATTGTTGTCATTTAACAAGTAGAATCAAATATGTAATTGCTTTGCACGGTTTTGAAACTTGATTCAACTGAGGTCGAACCAAGATTTAACTGAGGTCAAACCGTGACGTGTCATTTAATTTTTTTAATAAATTTAATTCATAAATTACATTTATATATAATAATTTAGATATAACCAACACAACCCTTGTGGCTCAATGGTTGCCACACAAGACATGCATATCTACCATGAGAAAGCTAATTTGAATTTTCTTGATTATTTACATCATTTTATTGCACTGATCTTTAGCTTCCATAGTATTTTACTTCAACTTGTGAAATTGTAGTCTCACTGGTATTTACCTTCCATCATTTTATTGCTCTCATCTTTAGCTATAAGGTGAATTAATTTTGCACTGATCTTTAGCTATTAGGTGAATTGATTTTGTATAAAATTATTCTTCTACCGTTCCATAATTCATAGTACTATTCTTAGTATTATTCTTATTAGCGAGGAAGGGAAAGAATTTTTTTTTTTTCTTTTGGTGTGTTTGGATAAAGGAAGGAAATGATTTTTTTTTAATTAATAATTTTTTTTTATATCAAGAAATCAACACTTAACTACACATACAGTGATTGGTATTTCATTGATTTAAACAGTCTATAAATATTGAAATGCTAGCATCCTAGGATCACAACACTGCTTTTTTTAGATAAAAAAAAATTTATTTTCATGCATTTAGAACAATATGTAGACACTTATCCTCTTTCATTTTGTCCACTTTGTAGAACTTATTTTCCACATGTTGGATTTTAAAAAGTATTTTGCAATTCCAATATAAAAGTTCTCATTATTATTATTATTATTATTATTATTACGATAATGGAGTGATGCAAAGAGGCGCACATATGGATTGAACCCAAAAAAAAAAAAAATTATTTCTTATGTTCTAACATACAAATATATGTTTATATTTTTATTTTAGAAATTGATTATTAAATATTAACATATATTAATTACAAGTTGATACTTTTATAGTTTGATTTTACCCAAAAAAATTTAAATTCATTGGTGTATGTAATATTTGATATATATATATATATATATATATATATATTACACTACTAAATATTTTTTTAGTTGATTCTCCAAAAAAAAAAAAAATTAGTTGAATGCGAATTTTGACAAATCTACCATTATATTACATTATCTTCATATATTCTCTATGCTTGCAAAATTCCAAGTTGATCAAAGATTAATAACCATGTGATTAATCAATTGTTTAAATTCAAGTTTTTGTAGTTTAAAATAATGCATAAAAGATGAGTTTTTGGATCAAATGGTAAATAACATCCAATTGGCATGAAAATGGGCATTAATGTTAAAAACGTATAGAACATGTGATTTAACGATAAGATTTTCAAAATACAAATTCTACATCAAGTTATTGGATGGTGTAACATTACTTAGAGTTACATCAAGTGTAATTTGAACCCAACCCAATATGAGATAAGTTTAAGTTATACTTGGTATAACTTCACAAGAGTTACACATTTTTTTAACTATCAATTGTAAAAAGATCTAATGGTGAGATAGAAACCACTTGACTATGTAATTAATGTTCTAATATTTAATGTCCACCACATTTATTCTTTACTTTCCAAAATTCCATATATTCTCACCTCTCGCCTCTTCTCTCTCTGCCGTCCCTGGCTCTGCTGGTTAAGTGGGCCATAGAATTACTAACTATTTGGATTTGTGGCAAGGCAAAGATTTGTTGTCATGTTTGCTAGTTAATTTGTCGTAAATAGTTTGTGGCTGTGGAAGAAAATAGCAACTTTGTAGTCAAAAGATTAGCCAGAGAGGGTGGAGCTCTGGCACTGGAGGTGAGCTTAGAGAAAGAAAGGGAAGGACTTTTGGGTGAGAAAAGAGAGAATGTATGTAATTTTGGAAAGTTAAAAATAAATTAATGTGGTGACCATTAAATTTTAAAACATTAATTACATAGTCAGATGGTTTCTTTCTTACTATTAGATCTTTTTATAATCCATGGTTAAAAAAATGTGTAACTCTTATAAAATTAAATCATGTATAACTTGAACCTATCTTTTATATATATACAAACAATGATTTTTCTTTTAGTTGAATCTTAAGGTCTCCAAATCATGTGCAAAATATTAAATATAAAGAAAATAAGATCATAAAAAAAGTTATTTTTATGACTTTAAATTGACCATAACCAAAGTTACTTTTTCTTATTCTAAATTGGACGTCAATATAATTCTCTATATTATTGATTTTTTTTTTTTTTTAAGAAATACCTAATGTGTGGGGACGAGGATCCCAAAGCAAGTAAACAGGCAGTTTAGATTACATCCAAGGAATTAAAGTCCGAAAAGGTAATTTAGGGCGATGATTTCGTGGTTTGAAGGGATATTGGGGTAACTTACTTGATAAAAACTCCGAGGACATACCTCGGACCTTAGAGGGACGAGCACTAGTTATGTAAAGGGGATAGAGCTAAACTGCTAGACAAGCAAGAAAGCCAACTTGGCACGGGATAAGAGAAGGATGACGAAAGAATGGTATAAAAGCCATCCCCTCCACATTAAATACAAGACAATCACTCTTCTGATCGCATTAATGAGGAAGTGACCATGAACAGTGGCGGCACAGCTAAGATCTTAGTGTAAAACTTGCTGGTATGTTCCAGATGAGACAAGATTTCTAGGACTGCGATCCTATCCCTCCAAATGGAGGGTTTAGATACCGTGAAGCTTGATACATAAAGTAAGAAGAAGATCTAGAGAAAAAAAAAAAAAAAAAAGAGTGCAAAAAATAAGAAAGAGAGAGTTCATCCATTTTGTAACCTTATCCTTAGACTAGACCCTAGGACCAACACTTGTATTTTTTCTCAATCAATTTTCAAGCTGTGAATTAATGGGATAAATATCGTCTCTTATTCAATTCTATGACATAAGCCTTCTTAATCTTTGCATGAGATATTACAAAACAGACTTGACTTCCCATCTTTGAAGAAATTTATTGTGATAGCAAATAGTAAAATCATCATTTAACCTAACAACGTTGATTAATTGCTTTTTGGCCGTTACAATTGGCATCGTCTGTGAGAATCTCTTTGAATATCCTTGTGTGACTTCTTGGCTATGTTTGGTCAAAGGCGAAGCGGATCATTAAAGTCTGTTGACTCCCAACACAGGGATCACTTTGTCAATTTGGAACGGAGAAGGGATCGCCACGAGACTCATACGCGTAGTCAGGGAGCATCTTTTTCTTCAGGATGAGCAGTGCAGCATAAGGCTAGCCATCAATCATTTGATGACAAAGTGCATGACTTGGAAAGAAAATTGGAGCGATTACGTAGATGTCTTCGACACAGGACTCACGGGAGAAGTGACAGGACCCCTCCTTCAAACTAGTACTCGAGTTCTGACAGTGAGGAAAGTTATCAGCCCCAGAGTAGGACTCCACCAAGTGAGTCATTTACATCATCATCCTGGCATACCTCAAGACGGAGACAATATCGTAAGAAATCTGTTACCCCCACCTAGGAGGGGCCAAAGGCATAATGCCATGGGTAAAGTTCTCCTTCAAATATCTCGTTCTCCTTTTTCTCAACATATTAAGCAAGCTGAGCTCCCTCACTATTTCAATCAGCCTACTTTTACCATCTATAATGGTAGGATTGACCCTGTTAAACATGTGAGCCATTTCAACCAAAGGATGGCTATTCACTCCAAGAATAGGGCATTGATGTGTAAGGTCTTCCTTTCAAGCCTTAAACCAGTGACAATGAGGTGGTTTGACAGTTTGGTGGAGGGGTCGATACATTCTTTTAAGGAGTTGACTAGGGCTTTTGGGGCAAGGTTCTAATGTGCAGCTAAGTTCCTAGACCTTTGGATTCTTTGCTCTCAATGTCAATGAGTGAGGGAGAAACATTGAAGACTTATTCTAATCGTTATTAGGAAGTTTACAATGAAATTGATGGAGATTTTGAGGATGTCGCTGTACGGACTTTTAAAGTGGGTCTTCCTACGAATTTTGATTTGTGGAAATCACTTACCATGAAACCCCCTTGGAATATGCACCAATTGATGGACTGGATTGATGAGCACAAAAATGTCGAGGACAATCAAAGCTCTGCTAGAGGCAAAAATAAGGTTTCTACCAATGATCGAAGGGATAACTTAGGAGCTCAGTTCTCGTCTTTTCGGTCGAGGAGGGAGTATTATAATCAAGCATCCCATGATGTTGCAGCTCTTCAGATGGTGAATTCGGTGTTTAAGGAGCCAATATATCATGTTCTGGATAAGATTAAGCATGAACCTTATTTTAGATGGCCAAACAAGATGGGGGGCAACCCTACTAAAAGAAATCAAAACTTATATTGTCAATACCACTAGGACTGGGGTCGTACAACCGAGGATTGCAGGACCTTGTAGGCCTTTTTGGATCAGTCGGTTAAAGCTAGCAAATTGAAACAATTTATGCAACAATCAAATAATCAGGTAGGCCGATCTGGGAATGGATTACATAATGATGGTGCACATCAGGCATCTCTGGGGACAATAAATGTTATTTTTGCAACCCCGAGGGAGGTGTCTTACCTAGCTAACAGGGTAATTATGGTGTCAACCTAGGTGGAAGGCCCTGAGGGGGAAGCCTCGAGTAAAACTTGTAAAGTTATGGATCAACAATTTTCTGAGGATGACAAGTTAGGAACCATTCAGCCACACGATGATGCTTTAGTGGTGACCTTGCAAATAGTGGGGTATGATGTCAAGAGGGTGATGATTGACCAAAGTAGTAGGGCTGAGATAATGTATCCGGACTTATTTAGAGGTCTGGGGCTCAAATCTGAAGATTTGGACCAGTATGATGCTTTGCTAATTGGATTCAATGGGAACATCACTATCCCAAGGGGTAGGATTTGATTGCCTGTTTTAACTAGGGATAGGATGGTAAGCGTGGATTTTATAGTTGTGGATGCTTTTTCGTCGTACACTACCATTTTGGCTAGGCCATGGTTGCATGCAATGGGGGCAATTGCATTTCATTGCATGTAAAGGTGAAATATCTCACTAACGGAAAGGTGGTTGAATTGGTGGGATGTCAGTCAACAGCTAGACAATGCATGGTGGCAGCAGTCAATCACCACGTCACTGAGTTAAGTTATTCTGAAGTTGCCTTGACGTTGTAGCAATCACAGCTCAGGTCGCCAATGTTCTCAAACAGTTTAGTATCATGTGAGGAGTTGGAAAGGTCATTATTAGGGAAGATGTAGACAAATATTTTCAAGTTGGGTCTCTACTCTCAACAAAGGACAAAACACAGTTGGTTGTGTTTTTGAAAGATAATCTTGACATTTTTGCGTGGAGTGCATATGAAGCACCTAGGATTGATCCTGAGTTCATCTGTCATCATTTGAACGTTAACCCCAGTGTAACACCAAAGAAACAATTACCTCGGCGGTCATCTAAAGAACACACTGAAGCAGTAAAGGACAAGGTCCGTAAGCTTAAACAGTCTGGAGCAATCGAAGAGGTTTCTACCCTGAGTAGTTGGCCAATACGGTGGTGGTGAAGAAGAAATTAGGAAAATGGCGAGTTTGTGTAGATTTCACGGATCTCAATAAGGCCTGTCCAAAAGACCCATTTCTGATTCCCAAGATAGATCAATTGGTGGATGCAACATTTCAACATTCGAGGATGAGCTTCCTGGATGCATTCCAAGGTTACCGCCAAAGCTTTGGCTTCATCAGATTAAGAGAAAACTGCCTTCCTCACTCCAATGGGAAACTACCATTATAGAGTGATGCCATTCGGACTAAAAAATGCTGGGTTGACGTATCAGAGAATGGTGACAAGAATGTTCGAGAGTCGATTGGGAAAAAATGTGGAAGCCTATATTGATGATATGGTAGTGAAGAGAAAAGAGGAGACCGACCATTTGTCAAACGTTGGTGACATTTTTGCAATCTTAAAGAAGCACAAGCTACGTTTGAATGCTTCAAAATGTTCTTTTGGAGTTAGGTCAGGGAAATTTCTAGGCTACATAATAACCCATCATGGGATTGAGGTTAACCCTAACTAGATTAAGGCCATTCATGATTTGCACCCTCCTTGGAATCCGAAGGAAGTTTAGCGCCTGATTGGCATGATGGTAGCTTTGAACAAGTTTATATCAAGATCCGCAGAGTAGTGTAGACCATTTTTCCAACTATTGCATAAATGACAGGATTTTACATGGTCTAAAGAATGTGATAAGGCTTTTATGGAGTTGAAGGCGTATCTGGCCCATCCATCAGTCCTGTCCAAACCAAAGAAAGAGGAAGTTCTATATGCCTATGTGGCAGTGGCTCAGCATGCAATGAGTTTGGTCTTGGTACATGTGGATGAAAAAGTACAGAAACCATTATATTATGTCAGCAAATCCCTGCAAAAGGCCGAGGTCAGGTATCTTCACCTGAAAAAGGCAATTCTTGCTATCATTCATGCCACCAAGAAGTTGTCTCGTTATTTTCAGGCGCACACTATGGTTATTTTGACTCAGTTGCCCTTATAGGCATTGCTCCAAAAATCATATTATTCGGGAAGAGTGGCTAAGTGGGGAGCCATGCTCAGAGCATTTGATGTCAAGTATATGCCTCGAACAGCCCAAGTTCTAGTGGATCTAGTGGCAAAGTTTACCGAAGAGCTGGGAAACTCGGAGGAGGGGGTAATACCTGAAGAGCTCGTGCATGTGGAGACTATAATAGTTTAGCATACCTGGCAGTTATTTGTGAATGGTGCAGCCAATAAGAAGGGATTAAGAATAGGGATTGTGGTGATTTCACTAGATGGAATTACTTTGGAGAAGTCACTTAGGCTTGGGTTTTCGGCAACAAATAATGAAGTGAAGTATGAAGCTTTGCTACCAGGGTTGATTGTTGTGCAAAAGCTCAGGGGTAAGACTTTAAGAGCATATTGTGATTCAAGGATTGTAGTTGGACAAGTCCAGGGAGAATATGAGGCGAAGGATCCGAGGATGCTCTAGTACTTAGGCTGAGTTAAGTGATTGTCAAGGGATTTGCATTCCTTTACACTTGAGCAAGTCCCTCAAGGCAAGAATTCCCATGCTAATTCACTTGCAACTCTGGCTATTATTAGTAGGGAAGATCTACCTCAGATCGTACTCGTTCAAAATTATGTGTCGCCTACTTATGATGAGCTACCTCCAGTAGGAATTAGTTTTACGAGGATAGGCCCTAACTGGCAAGATCCATTGGTTCCATTCTTGAAGGATGAGATTTTACCTAAGGACAAGGTTGAGGCACAGAAGGTTCGTAGAAAAGCGCCAAGATTTTGGCTTTCTAAAGACCAAAAATTATACAAATGCTCATACTCGAGACCATACTTGTCATGTGTTTATCCTGAGGCAGTTGAAATGTTGTTAGAAGAATTACATGAAGGAATTTATGGTAGCCATACAGGGGGCAAGTCACTTGCTCACAGAACTTTGACACAAGGATATTGGTGGCCGAGCATGCAGAAATGCTCGCAGGAATATGTTAAGAAATGTGACCAGTGTAAAGGTATACTCCTAACATTCATCAGCTGGGAGGATTGCTAAACCCACTGAGTAGCCCTTAGCCTTTTGCCTAATGAGGTTTGGATATCATAGGATCTTTCCCTAGAGCCACAGGGTATCGCAGGTATCTCCTTATTGCTATTGACTATTTCACTAAATGGGTGGAAGCTAAACCGTTAGCAAACATCCGAGATCAAGATGAGAAAAGATTTGTATGGCGGAATATCATCACAATATTTGGGGTCCCAAACATTCTTGTTTCAAATAAGGGACTTTAATTTGACAGCAAGGCCTTTCAGAAATACTGTTGTAAGTTAGGAATAAATAACAGATACTCTACTCCATCATATCCTCAAGGTAATGGGTAGGCAAAGGCCACAAATAAGGTTATCGTGGACGGTTTGAAGAAGAGACTGGAAGATGCAAAGGGAAAGTAGGTGGATGAGCTACCTTATGTTCTGTGGACCTACTGCACAACAACCAAAAGATCCATGGGTGAGACCCCTTTTTCCATGACTTATGGATTCGAGGCAGTTATTCCTACAGAAACAGGATTCCCAATTCTGAGGACTAACAAGCCCGTTGGTGATGATAATAGAGCCACAGGGTATCGCAGGTATCTCCTTATTGCTATTGACTATTTCACTAAATGGGTGGAAGCTAAACCGTTAGCAAACATCCGAGATCAAGATGAGAAAAGATTTGTATGGTGGAATATCATCACAATATTTGGGGTCCCAAACATTCTTGTTTCAAATAAGGGACTTCAATTTGACAGCAAGGCCTTTCAGAAATACTGTTGTAAGTTAGGAATAAATAACAGATACTCTACTCCATCCTATCCTCAAGGTAATGGGTAGGCAGAGGCCACAAATAAGGTTATCGTGGACGGTTTGAAGAAGAGACTGGAAGATGCAAAGGGAAAGTAGGTGGATGAGCTACCTTATGTTCTGTGGACCTACTGCACAACAACCAAAAGATCCATGGGTGAGACCCCTTTTTCCATGACTTATGGATTCGAGGCAGTTATTCCTACAGAAACAGGATTCCCAATTCTGAGGACTAACAAGCCCGTTGGTGATGATAATAGGCAGTTCCTCACCCATAATTTTGATTTGGCTAAAGAACTAAGGGAAATGGCCATAGTTAGATTGGCCCAATACCAACAAAAGCTTAGGCAAGGGTTTGAGAAAAAGGGTAAAAGTCAGAGCTTTCATTCCAAGAGATTTGGTCTTGCAAAAGGTTGTTGGAAGTGCAAGGAATTCTTCTTGGGGAAAATTAGGCCCTAATTGGGAGAGGCCTTATTGAGTAACTTCAGTAGCAGTAGTGGGGGGTTATAGGCTAAAAGATTTGGATGGACTTATTGTACCTTGTCCATGGAATGTGAACAATTTATGAAGGTATTATTTCTAGCCCAACAGTATTGTAAGGAATCATATATTATATGCAATCAGATGTATTTTTACGATTCTTGTTGTATCGTTTGGATTATTTTTTGTGTTAAACAGAACCTCGGCCAGGTTTGATTCCTCGAATCACCTGCTTTGGGTAAATTAATGCTTAGATTATTTTTTATGTTAAACAAAACCTCAGCCAGGTTCGATTCCTCAGATCACCTGCCTTGGGTAAATTAACATTTAGATTATTTTTTATGTTAAACAGAACCTCCGCTAGTTTTGATTCCTCGGATCACCTACCTTGCGTAAAATAACGTTTAGATTATGTTTTATGTTAAGCAGAACCTCGACTAGGTTTGATTCCTTGGATCACCTGCCTTGGGTAAATTAACATTTAGATTATGTCTTATGTTAAGCAGAACCTCGGCCAGGTTTGATTCCTCCGATCACTTGCCTTGGATAAATTAATATTAAGACTATGTTTTTTGCATTCAGTATGACCTTGGTAAGGTTCGATTTCTCATGTCATCTACCTCGGGAAATTAACACTTCGGTATTGTTCGAACATTTAACTATGTTTGAGTTGGTATTAAGTTCATTATTTGTATATAGGCTTGGCAAACAAGTAGGAAATCATAAAAATATAAGTATATGTGAATAAAACAAGGTTCTAACGAAAGTTTTCCATTAAGTACAATTTAAATGGGTACATATGAAAGAGGAAATAAACAAAGACAAAATGCTCTCTAAAGAAAAAAGTATATAATAAGAGTAGCAGGATAGTCCAACTGTTACACTCCTTAGGCCTCGGGAGTCTTCTGTGCCCCTACTCCTTTAAAGGGTTGCGTCTCAACATTTGGAGTTGGAGCAGGAGGAACCACTTTAGTTGTGGAGATAGTTGTGGAGGAACCTTCTTCTACTTGAGACACCTTGGTCACCACTTCAGTGCTTTGGGGAGCAGTTGCACTGGGCTTAGAGGCTGGTGGCTTAATTGGTTTGGTTTTGGCTAGGAAAGCAGCATTGGGCTACTATTCAACTGCTTTGGATTAGGCAAAGATGGTTGTTCGAGAAATTACAAGTTGAGTCTCTGCCTCCCTCATGTGTAAAAGCTACTCTCGGGCTTGTCTCTCCAAGCTTTCTATTGAAGCCTCAGTGCTCTTCCTAGCTTTGTCACATTCTAATAACTTAAGGAGAATCTCCTTTAAATTCTTGTCAATTAGGGCAAGAGACTTCTACGCAGCATAGCACTTGGATTCTTCTTCCTTCTGATCACGGAGGGCTTGATCAACCCATTCTTTCACTACATGCACTGCTTGGGTGGCCTGTGCGTAAATAATTAAGAAAGGAGTTAGTAAGTAGGTATGCAAGGAATTGATGAGGTTATGATGATAAAGTTACAAAAATAAAAGAGCAATGATAATGATGTCTTACCAGAGTGAAGTCCCTTTTTACGGACATGAATAATTCATGCTTCTTCAAGTGCCGAAGTTCATCCATGTATCTGGGAAGAAGAAGTGCTTGCTTCACTGCATTGGCCTTGTAGCCCGCTCTCCCATTGTCAAAATTACGGATTGAGGAATCTTCATGGAGAGGTGAATCGTCCAGCACAAAGGAAGGGTTCCAATTGGGAACCAAAGATCGTCGCTCGGAGATAGCTTCCAAGCATTCTCCTCCTCTCCTTTGTTAGGCTCGGCTCGTCTTTGCCACTTTGGTTGGCTCGAGAAGAACTTCCTCTTGGACCTCGCCCTCCTCAATAAACCCTTTACCTCATTTTTTGTCCCTTTTTCTATCTTTTATCAGCTCGTTCGGTTTATGCTGGAGGATGAGGAATTGGTGTGGGAGGTTTGGGAACTATAGGGATTTCAGGAGTAGTGGTCCCAGCATGGGATTCTAATAGGGAAAGCAAGTCTAGTAATCTTTTTTCTATCACCATTGCTTCAAGAACCTTGATGGCTTCTTGGTCTTCATTAACGTGGGCTGCAGCTAGGTGTGGGCTGGGTGCTTCCTCCTCAATCTCATCTGTAAGGTAGAAGATCTCAAAATCCTCGTCTCGGATAGGGCTCTCAGTAATTTCTTTTGAAGAACTATCCTCGGATTTTGTCTCAGCCTCTTTGTTTGAAGATGTAATTTCTTCAACAATTGGTTGGGGGTCCTTAAAGGTAGGAATCTCGACTAATTGCATTCCCGCTGGAGGAGGTTTACTTATGATTCCTTCAACAGCCACGTCAACTAGAGCAAGATGAGAGTCTCGGGTCTTGATTACGTTCTTGGACACTTGGAAGCGATTGGAGATGGGTTTAAAGCCCAGAATCACATGAGCTGAACGGAGCTGACCATCCCAGTGTAAGAAGATCTCGGACCTCAAAATTTAGTTTAGTAAGTCGAAGTTCACCAGGCTTCATCTCTTGGTAGTGGCTTTTTTCTCTGAGGAAGATGAATTAAGAATTTTTGTTAGTTTGTAGGTCGAATAAACTCAAGTCTTGGTAAAATATAATAATAATAATAATAATAATAATAATAATAATAATAATAAAATGGTGGGCATGTAAATAAACTGTGTGTATTATTTCCTAAGCTAACATAGAATTTTTTGAGTGTCCCTAAACTATCCCACCTGGAGTTCCATCCTTGGTAGGGCAATGGAGTCCATCATGCCATTCCTGAAACGATGAGAAAGTCCTTGTCTATGCCTTTGTTCGTCTCCGGGAGGTAAGAGATTAGCCTAACAGTGGGAACCCTAGTTTTTAGGTAATACCCTGCATCGCTACCCTTTTGACAATTATACACCCAGTTTACATTGTGATGGGTGAGGTATATACCTAACTTTTCATTCAATGCATCTACACTACCTAATATCCTAAACATGTTTGGAGCACATTGGGTAGGGCACAGTCTAAAAGATTTAAAAAAACCCTAGTAACTCTACCCATGGGAATACTCTTACCCCCTTTAATGAAGGCAATCATGGGAATTGCAACGGCTTCGGTAGGCCTTTTCTTGTGCCATTCACCTAAGTTGCAATGTTTTATTGACACATTGCTAGGAATCCTATATTATCTATTAAATTCCTCTTGGTGCTTGGGAGTATCAACCAAACTAAAAAATCTACCCATTTGGGAAAATTTTTATTTTTATTTTATTTTTTATTTTTCATTTTAGTATGAAAGAATAAGGGAAGAACTCTTTTAACAAAGATACACACTTACAAATTCAGGGAAGAAAGGCTCCTCGGACGAAGTTATCAGGAGTAAGGATCATGTTTTGTTTTCATTTTTGCTTCTAGGGAGGCGAAATGGAGATAAGAACCTTCCATTTCCGTATATATATATAGTACGTAAGAAAGGAGCGGTAACTTTCCCGCCCCTTCTAATGGAAAACTGAGAACCTTTCGATTGTGATCTCACCGTGGAATGTGGGGGACAACGAGCCACTCGTTGCATTTATTACGGAGTTGCAGATTTCGAAGCATCAAGAGCGTGTCGTATTCAGTTGAAAGGACGCACTCACGTGGGAACCCTTTGCACTCATGTAACAACAAAAGGTCTTCATTAACCAAAACCTCACTTTTTCTAAATTAGAAATGAGAAATGAGGTTTTAGGGGGGCTATTATGGGGAGACAAGGATCCCAAAACAGGTAAACAGGTTGTTTAGGTTATTTCCGCGGAGTTAGAGTCTGAAAAGGTGATTTAGGGTGATGATTTCGTGGTTTGAAGGGAGATTAGGGTAACTTACTTGATAAAGACCCTGAGGACATACCTTGGACCTTGGAGGGACGAGCACTAGTTATATAAAGGGGATCGAGCTAAATTGCCAGACAAGCAAGAAAGCCGACTTGGCACGGGATACGAGAAGGATGAAGAAAGAAGGGTATGGAAGTCATCCCCTCTGCATTAAATACAAGACAACCACTCCTCTGGCTGCATTAATGAGGAAGTGACCATAAGCAGTGGTGGCACAACTAAGATCTTAGTGTAAAACTTGCTAGTATGTTCCATATGAGACAAGATTTCTAGGAGTGCGATCCTAGCCCTCCAAGTTTGGGTCCGAATACCTTGAAGCTGATACATAAAGTAAGAAGAAGATCTAGAAAAAAAAAGAAAGAAAGAGAGAGTTCATCCATTTTGTAACCTTATCCTCGGACTAGACCCGAGGACCAACACTTGTGTTTTTTCTCATTTAGTTTTCAAGTTGTGAATTAATGGGATAAATGCGTCTCTTATTCAATTCTATGACATAAGACTTCTTAATCTTTGCATGAGATATTACAAAACAGACTTGACTTCCCATCTCTAAAGAAATTTATTGTGATAGCAAACAGTAAAATCATCATTTAACCCAACAACGCTGATTAATTGCTTTTTTGCCGTTACACCCAATAATCTTTTTATGTAATGCATAAATTCTCTTCTGAAATCGGTGACCCACCATTGAATTCTCTAATATTACTAAATATAAAATATAAAATTTTTATGTTGTTAATGTTCTTTGCCATACTACCGATCTATTATGGGATTGATATCAGGTGTAATTATTGTAAATGATTGTAATTTAAAATTGAAAACAACAACTTTAAATCTCAATCAGTGAATAAAAAAAAGTAGAAAAAAGTAAAAACTTAAACTTAAAAAGTGAAAATGGTAAATTAATAAAAAACAATTGTGAGGGGGATGGGGTAATTGAATCCGATCCATTTGGACAGGATATTACACCCAATCCAAATCCATATCATATGGAGATCTACCGAAAGACTGCCAGTGCATTACATCATTTTTGCCACCCGTTATTGCTTTTTAGTTTTTATATATAAGTAATAATTTTATATTTTGATGGAGTAGCATTATTTAGAGCCCAAGTCATGAATATGGTATTTAATCAAATGATTATGTGAATGCATTATTATCTCTCTCCCATTGATTCAAAAATGGGATCTTCCACTAAGCTTGTCAAATAAGGTGAAAGGGTCTGAAAGAAGTCTGATATCTAAATCAAAATATAGGAATAGGATGTGATTAAAAAGCTCATCAAGCTTCCTCCTCGAAGAAAGAATGTCACCCTAGCAACACAATATGGTTCTTGGCAGGCTTCCAAACATTTCTGAAAATGCGTATACAGAAAATAAGTGAAATGCATGACAAGCAGTAGTTTTGAAAAACACAAAGATGAAACTAAGTGTAAGGGACATTTTTTTTATATAATTGGCATATCCTTTAACAAAACGCACTTTACTTGTATTTGGGTATATCTAAGTAGGTTCAAGATGATCATTACAAGTGGTTATATTGAAGATATGAAAATTACTCAAGAATTGCTCAAGAAAATTGCAATCTGCAAGTCTTGATACTTCCTTGACAGAAGCTCGATCTATCAGGATTCATTAAAGCTCGACACATGTCTAGATCTATTGAGCTTACGGGATTTAGACTATAGCCAGCACCATTTTTATTCTAAAAGGCTATTTGTTTATGAGTTTGTATAATCCTTATAGGATTAGGAAAACCCAAAGTTTGTGGATTTGTATAATTCTTATTGGACTAGGAAAGCCCAAGGTTTGTGTAAACTTATTTGGAATAGGAGAGCCCATTAAGCTCCTATTCAAAGGAGGGGGAAAAAGAAAAACCTAACCCTAGAGAGCTTCATAAGGTTTTCTTTTTGAAACCCTAGCCTCCCTCTATTGAAGAAAGAGTTCTTGTTGTGTTTCTTGTACGCTTTTGAGTTTTGTAACCAAGCAAAGTCTTTCACACCATCATTGAAAATCTTATTGGTGTTTCTATGTGAAGCTATTGCAAATCAACTACATCAATCAAAGGGTTGTTGTGGAGTTAGTCACATACTGAGATCCGTGCATCATTAGTTAGTCATGTACTATGATTCGTGCATTGAACGGAAAGATTTTCGCTACAATACAAGTCCAATTAAGTATTGGGGTAAGGGTTCAACTGTAGTCTGGTAATTCGAGATAGGCCAAAGGGTTACGTAAAATTCCTTACCTTGTAACCGCTTGTGATTGATAATAATGGATTCTTGAAAGTGGTGACCTTAAAATCACTCGGTGAGGTTTTGCCTTGGTGGTTTTCCCCATTTGTAAACAAATCACTTATGTCAAATTTATTTTTCGCTGCATTTAGTTTAGTTGATGATTTGTTTGTGCTACCACGCCATTGCATGTAATTTGACTAATTAATTAACTTGGATAATTAATTAATTTGCAAGGGGTCAATTCATTTTAACCCAACACTAAGGTTAATTGCTAGCTTCTTCATCAATATGTTTCGATTCAAAGTGCAGCTCCATCTCAAATGACGTATCTCCTTTGGAACAAAGTGGAGGGTAAAGTCGCGAGTTCAAAACTCAACAAGTGCACCTGCAACTACTAATTACCAATTACAAAACTGTCGTGAATCAAAAGACTCTCTAGAAGGGGATAATAATGACTTAAAATGTTCAATTGCAAACAAACTAGCTTTACATCAACAGTAGAGGTTCAGAACCAATATCAAGAGGAACTCCTGATGCATATCTACAAACATATCAAACTTGAGATGTCTCAACCTATGCCAAATATCCAGAGCTCATTGGAACCTGCTAGAGGGCAATAAGCTTCTTCCAAGAGACAAGTAGCTACTTATACATCATCAAGGAAATGACCTTCAAAAACCTTATTTCAGGAGTACTAAGGAATTCAAAATGAATCTTCATACAAACAATCTTCTTCCAAGTACATGAAGCATCTTTCAGATAGACAATGGCCAGAAACTCCTGCTTCTTATCAGTTATCCAGATCAAACAAACCCAAAAGTCACCTTTGCCGAATCAGAATCCATAAGAATCTCATAACAGCAGCTCTTTTTCAATCAACAAGTCTTTACATAGCATAAACACTTAACTTAATCCAACGACTTCTTGTGAATCAGAGTTTTTGCTCAGGGCCAGTATAGAATTAAGGAGGAGGTATACCATGCATCCGATGCATGGTGTATTTTCTCAGATTAAGACTCTACCAGGTCCCCATATACACTAGAAGTTTTTTACCAAATTTTGTTCCACATTCATGATACAATGCGTAATGGCAATGACCTTGGGCCAGTTAGCATCTCCTGAGCAGCTTGAAGTGCATGATTAGAATGACATGCACACAGAAACAAATTACTCTATGATCAGGTGGTCAAAAGAACTTTCTAAACAATGGAGTTTATGACAGCATGGGAACCTCTATCCAGTCCAAGATAAACTAGTCCCAATCCTTAGCCTTTTTCAACAAAACGACAATGGCGTGGAGAGTACAAGCCATCATAGTGGGACCTTTGTAAGAAACAAAATTGGCATTAACAACGACTATCACATTCCCAAACTCCCCAAAAACCATCATAGTGGGACCTTTTTTATTTGCATGAATTTAAAATAATATACCTCACAAGCCCTAACCTTTCGGCATCTGAAGAATCCAGATCATATATATATATGGACTGTGTTTGATTTTGATTAAGTGAGAGATGTGAGTACTAAGCAGTGAGGATTGGAAGCAAGGACGGAGCCATTCATAGACCCGGGGGCCATTCTCCCCCCCCCCCCCCCCCCCCCCTTTTAAAATAATATAATTATATATATAGGTAATAGCAACTTCGTTCAATAAAATTACATTTTGTCCCCCTTATTGATCATTATAAGAGAAATTACAAACTTTTTTACAATATTTGTTAGGATATATGTGATTCACTTGTTAGGAACATATGTCACTATTTTATGTAATTGGTCAATCCTTTGACAAAACGCACTTTACTTGTATTTGGGTAAATTTAGGATGTGTTTAATACTTCAAGAAATCTTGTTTCAAGATCAAGTGTTAAAGCCATGCAAATCTGTCCAAGATTCAAGCTAAAAAGTGCAAGTTCATTTAAGCTCGACAACTAGTATCTATCGAGCTTGAAGAGCTGTTCCAGCCCCATGGCTCGACAGCTTCTCGACAGATGGCTATCTGTCGAGGTTTATGAAATTTAGATTTTCTATTCTATTTTTTATTCAATTCATGATTATGTATTTGTGTAGGGTTTCTTTTCTCACAACCCTAGATATATATAAGGCTTATTTTAGAGGTCGTTACATAAGAGAATACAAAGAGAACATATGAAAAAGGTGACCCATACCTTATTCTCTCTAAAAGAAGCTACTGCGTCTTTTGCGCCTTAGGATTTTGTAACCAAATGCTACTTGATCTTCATTGTTGATGAAATGAAAAACTTTGCAGCCAACATCTTCTTCAAGTTGGTGAGTTAGTCACGCACTGGGATCCGTGTATCAAAAATGGTGGCGTTCATATATTGAAGAGTTCAGAGGTTCTGAAGCAAAGGAAGGTTTCTACTGCAAGTTCATCTACGGGGATTGTAAAGTCTAAGGACAAAAGTTTTGTACTAGATCTAAAACTTCTCTTTACTATAGTGAATTGCTTTTCAGGAAGGTTTCACCCCAGGTTTTTTTACTGTGAAACTAGTTTGTTTCATTGGTTTTCCTTGGTCATCATATCTTGTCTTATTTATTTTTCCGCTGCATGATTTTGAAATGATATTAATGTTTGTTTTTATTAACAAGTTTTATTCATAATAAATTTAATTAACAACTTGGATTTAAAACTTATTAATTCTATCAACCGGGGTCTAAATTTCCCAACAATATTTTTAGAGACTATTGAGATAGCAAATTCTTACTGGTTGGCATCTGGATTCACCACTTACATCACTTTTTTACTTATTAATAACCACTAATCACAAAAACAATTTGTAAAAAAAAAAATTGTAAATCTAGTATTTTCCTCCTTTTAAAGTTCATAAAAAAATTTATAGATCTAAAATCTAAAATATACACACACACACACACACAAGCCCAAAATATTAGCCCAACAACAAAAATAACCAATAGGCGATTGCAAAACTTAAAAAAAAAAAAAAAAAAATTTGAGACTAACCAACCAATTTTACCAAAAACAAACAAACTAGCCCTTTAAAAAACTTTAAACAAAATAATTTTGTCTTTACCAACAAAAGAGACACTTTACACACACATAAAAATAATAATAATAAAAGAAAACCTTTGCTAGCTAAGTAGTAAAGCCAAAAGCCAAAACCACTGCATGCAACTAACAATAAAATCATCCCTTAACTCCAAGTCCTGGCTCTAACCCTAATTGGAAGACAGTTGTTGATAAATTTGGTTAATACTATTGATTGTAGTGGTTGGTAGCTAGTATTAGTGAAGTGGTTGGAAAAGGAAATTATAATAGTTACAACTTTATTTGAATTGCTGATTGCTTTAAGCCTTTTTTTTTTTTTAAGGCAAAAATTCAAAACTAGCCCTCTAACTTTCATCCTGTGTCATTTCAGTCCTCTAATTTTCATTTTTGTCATTTCAGTCATCTAATTTCCATTTTTTGTCAATTTAGTATTTCGTTAAAATTCAGTTAACGGGTGCCATTTAGTGAGTCAAAATGATGCCGTTTTGGCTTTTTTTTTTTTTTTTTAATTAAACAAATTGGAAAAATAAAAAATAAAAAACTGTTATTTAAAAAAAAAAAAAAAAAACACACTGAAAATTGAGGGATTGAGAGAGAGACCCAGATTGACAAAATTGACTAAATCAAAGCAGTTCATGACTTTCAGACTAAATCCCCAGACTTCACATACAAATCAATCAAAGCAATCTATATAACTAAATTTTGCTCAAACCCAGTTCTCAAAAGTCAAAACAACCCAATGAACCTCCTTTCCTATCCATAATGCATTTGGAGTCGAACACGCCCTGATGATAAATGGAAAAGTATAATCATCAGAAGGGAAATCTAAAACCCAACAACTCAGATAAAGAAATAAGACTTCTTTATATTGACAATTATTGCATAAACTCCTGATCATCAAATTCTGCAAGACCAAGCTCAGCTTTTCAATTCATCAGAATAAAGAGAGAGCTATATCTGGAGCACCTAGATAAAAGCAAGAATTAAGGAATTCTCATATGATAAACTCGTGCTAAAATAGATCCTTCACAATTAGAATTGACATCATAGGCTTCAAGTCTTCTATGTTTCGGCTAAGCCATGCCAAACGAAGACATTCGGCTCCTAAGGGATTGCTTGCATTTGCATAATGTAAAGGAAAGTTTGTTCACAGCAAGGGATTCAGAGATTGACCTAGACTTAACAGCACCAATTAAGTGACATCTAACAGAATACTAAATTGACAAGAATTGAAATTTAGACGAATGAAATGACAAAAATGAAAGTTAAAAGACTGAAATGACAAAAGATGAAAGTTAGAAGGTTAGTTTTAGATTTTTGCCTTTTTTTTATGTATACGACTTTTAATTAATAAGCAGTATTATAAATTTATAAGTATTATTAACTATTAACTATGTTATATAAATTAATTAAGTAGTATTTTTTTTCCTATGACACCTGCTCTTGGTGATACCTCTTTATTATTAGACTAAGATACCAATAAGTTTTTTATGTAGACAGGGATAGATTAGATGCCAAATCTCTCTCTCTCTTTTAGAGAGTTTCAATCTATGACATTTGCTCCTAAGAAGTGCCCTTTATCATTAGAACAAGACATCAATCAGTTTTTGGTGTAAGTGGGGATTGAACCCCAGATCTTTTATTCAACCATCAAAGATTTTACTAGTTGAATTAACTAGAACCCAAAATTAAGTAGTAATTAACTAGTACAACTTTATAGGTTTGCATTTATTTAAAAAAAAAAAAAAAAAACTATGTTTTATGTTATGTATTGCAAGGAGTAATTATTGAGTGGACATAAACCTGTTTCCTTCTTTGAGAAGAAGTGGACATAAACTTGATTGTAGGCTACATAACATATAAAATATTTTCCATTTAAAAAGGAAAATAATATATCCACAATATTTTCACAACATTTTCACAATAAACTCTAAGTAGTAGGTTGTTATTGGTTGTTATGAGTGGACAAAAATGTAATTTTAAGTTGTGGATTCAAATTTAGAATCAATAACTACTTTTCACATAAAATATTGTAAAAATGTTATGGACATAGCACCTCTCTTTAAAAAACATATAAAATATTTATCCTCTTACCCCTTTTTTCCTAGTAAAATTTATTTCTATACATACTAGAGTTTAAAAAAAATTGTAACTCAAATTTGGTTCCAACATTAAAAAAAAAAAAAAAAAAAATTAAAAAAAAATCAATATCTTTCTCTTTTATATGTATAGGCAAGTAAAAAAAATTTGCACATATGAAATGAACATAGAAGATTGTTTAATTTATTTCATATTTAAAAATACATGTTAATGTTGAAGTATATGTTTATGTTTACGAGTTTTTTTTAATCATTATATATATCGACTGTTGTCACTTAACGAGTTGAAGCAAGCATGTAATTGCTCTGAATTTAAATTCGGACCTTTGTGGCTATATTCATGTCATTAAAACTAACAAAGATTGAGCATTTATAATTCAAAATGATAATCAAGAATCTCCGTTATCAATAGACAAGATTTAAAGAGTCTTGGGTTCAAGCTACTAGGACAACATATTAGTAAATAATAATTTTGACCATCTTAAAAAAAAAAAAATGTCTTTAGACTTTTATATATATATATATATATATATATATATATATTATTCCTTATATTAAACTAGTAGACTACAACTTGATATTTTTGACAACTTCAAGCTCAAGCAACACATTATTATTTGCGTTCGAAGTTCCCTTAATGCTTGGGCTCGGGAGATTTTTGAAAAAATATTTATTCAAGCATTCACTGATTTTTCCTGACAGCCTTGGCTCAAGAAGCCCTTCAAAAAAATAGCTAAATTGCTGTGAAAAGTTAGATCTCCTTTCAAGACTCTAATTATGATTGGTAAAGTAGTAACTTAAATCCTTTTGGTTTATATATTTTTCAAATATTGATGCTCATATTAATCACATAGTAAATGGTTAAGACGAGATTTGAAAATAAGAGGAAAAAAAAATGTAAAAAACAAAAGAAAATAACTTTATTTTTTTCAGTTTATGTAATTTTCACATATTATATATTATATATTTGTTTTATTTTTTAAAGTCTTTTAAGGCCATCTAATTGGTATAGAATAACTAAATTGACATGACATGATGTACTTGAACCAACTAGTACATATGACATGCTTAGTGGCATTAATTGGCATGATTATCAAAGCTTTTTTTTTTTTTTTTATACCAAAAAAACAAATATTCAACTACACATGTAGTAATGGATATTTCAATAATTTAAATAAACTATAAAATATTGAAATGCTAGGACCGCAACATTGCTTCTTTGAATTTTTTTTTTTATTCAACATTGTAGAATTTTTTTTTACATGTTAGATTTCAAAAAGTATTTGCAACTCAAAATTTGGCGCCAATATAAAAGTTTCAATATTTCTCTTTTACATATATGGAGTAATACAAAAATGTGTGCATATAGAATGAACACAAAAAATTTTAATTTATTTCTTCTATGTAACTTACAAGTTTATGTTTAACTATATGTTTATGTTTTAATTTTTTAAATTAATTATTGAAGATTAACGTATATTGATTACAATTTGATATTTGTATGGTTTGATGTTATTAAAAAGGTTTAGGGTATGTTTGGTAACTATTTTTTCTCCTTATTTATGTTTAAAAAAAAAATTCTATTTTTGAGACTAAAAAACTTGTTCGGCAACCCAAAATTGACAAAAAACAAAAATTGTTCTCAAAATTTAATTTGTGAAGGAAACTGAAAACATGCAAAATGTTGTTTTTAGTTTCTAGTTTTTAAAAGTTAATGAAAACACGCATTTGTGTTAATGAATATGTCTCATTTAATGAGTTAGTATTAGAGTTCAAATCCTAGCAACAATATATTTTAGTATTTTCTATTTTTTTCTTCAAAAAACTTTTTTTTTTTTTTTAAATTTCAACTAACCAAACATGTTTTTGATTTCAAAAATACAAGAAAATTGTTTTTTTTTTTTAATTCCCAAAAGCAAGTTTTTGAAAATAAAAAATAAAAACTGTTACCAAACATAATCTTAAATTCTTTGGAATAAAAGTTGAACATCATTTACATTTGATATATATATATATATATATCAACTAGTCGCAAACCTATGCGATGCACGGGGTAGTTAAATAAAAGGACAATTAACTAACATCACGTTAAGGTAAAAGAATTAGTGAGAAACTGATTTACCCACCAAGAATTAAAAAAAAAAAAATTGATATAATAAAATCTAAGAAATGTAGAAATAGAAAATTGGGTTAATAATATGCATATTATAAACATTTTGCTAGTTAGCGTTTAAAAAAAAAAAGGATCTGTCATAATTAAATAAAATACAATGGGAATAAATATTTAACTTCTATGCTTTTTATTAGTTTAGAAGTGTTGTCTAACGTAGAATGTTATTGGGTTGTAAGAAAGATTTTTATAAAATGTTAATACCATATAGATATGCTTATATTGTCAATGTCTTACTGCAAGTACATAGTTACTGAAACCTACAAATTAATTTACAATTCTTAAATTAATAAAGCAAAATTCCCAAAAGTTATATATATACACACACTCAAAACTTATATAAACTACAAAGATAAAAACAAATCTTATTTAGTCGTATTAATAACAATATAAACAATTCAAAACATGGAACATTATCAAATTTATAACACATAATTCAATTATCTTTTACGTTGAATCTAAACAAATAATTAATTGAAATTAATCTAAACAAATAATTAATCAATCAAAAATCAAAGCTTTAATTAAGAAAACAAAAAATCACATGAACCCAAAATAAAAATTTTCAATAAAGAAAAAACATATAAGGTAAAGAATTAAGATCAACCTACTAAGACGGAAATACCAAAAACCCCAAAACTTAAACCTTCCAAATTTTATAGAATCCCCAAATTCTACTTCAAAACCAAACAAAACCCTTCAAATTCAAAAAATTCATATATAATATACCAAATAAAAATTTACCATACCTTGGGTTAGAAGACATAGGTTGCAACTTTGATTTTTCTCCAAAAAATAGAGATGCTTCATCTGTTGTATACAATATAAAATAATTATTAAAAATTTCAACCCAAAAACCAAACCCACAAAAACACTATCAAAATATAGAGATTAACCCAAATACTTAGAAGAAAATAAATTCTAAACATAACAAAACAATAAGATAGAATGAAAATTTCAGGCACATATGAAAGCAAATAAAAAAAACAAAACCTACGGTTTTTTTTTTTTTTTTTTAGTTGAGTCTCTCTCCTTCTTATTTTTTTAATTTTAAATTGAAGTTAAGTTTAGAGTTTTGAGATGGTAATTGTTAGGGTTTTAAGGAGAGAAAAGAGAGTCCTACCAGGAGTCTAAATAATATAAACAATTCAAAACATGGAACATTATCAAATTTATAACACCTAATTCCATTATCTTTTACGTTGAATCCAAACAAATAATTAATTGAAATTAATCCAAACAAATAATTAATCAACCAAAAATCAAAGCTTTAATAAAAATACAAAAAATCACATGAACCCAAATAAAAATTCTCAATAAAGTAAGAATATATAAAAATTTACCACACTTTGGGCTGAAAAACATAGGTTGCAGCTTTGATTTTTCTCCAAAAAATAGAGATGTTTCATCTGCCATATGCAATATAAAATAATTATTAGAATTTCAACCCAAAAACCAAACCCATAAAAACATTATCAAAATATAGAGATTAACCCAAATACTTATAAGAATATCAATTCTAAACATAATAAAACAATAAGATAGAATGAAAATTTCAGGCACATATGAAAGCAAATAAAAAAAGACAAAACCTACGTTTTTTTTTTTTTTTTTTTTTTACGTGAGTCTCTCTCCTTCTTATTTTTTTAATCTTAAAGTGAAGTTGAGTTTAGGGTTTTGAGATGATAATTGCTAGGGTTTTAAGGAGAGAAGATATTTTGGTATTTTTATGCAAAAAACGTTATTTTAGGTCTAGGTGATTTATTTCCTTATTTTTAGGCTCTTTTAATGTTTTTTTAGGTCAAATTTGGTTCTTATTATGGTTAGGTATTAATTAGGGCTTATTTTAGAATATATTTTCTTGTCCATCAAGTTTTATGGAGCCCTTAAATAGGCCTCCAAGTTTGTATACGTTTTTCAATATTATTGTTATAAGATATAAAACTTAAAATAAAAAGAATCAAAAAGAAAAAGAAAAAGAAAATAGTGATGATGTGGAAAATTGTGAGAGATTCAAAAGTTTCGGTTTTATATATATATATATAGATATATAGATGATTTTTCTTTTAATTGAGTTCTTAGGGCTCTAAATCTTGTGTAAAGCATTAATTATAAAGAAAAAAAATCATAAACAAAGATGTAGAATTTGTTTTGTTGTAAACGTTCTTATTGATATAATTAACTTTTCATTTTGTCACATGGAACTTTGCTATCCACAACACCTTGCAAGCTCTACAAATCACCTTTCAGAATGCAATTAAATCTTCAAAAATATAAAAACAGATAGGAAGATTGGTTTTTTTTTTTTTTCCTCTTTATTTTCTCGGATGGTGCCTTTTGATCCTCAAGATGAAATGAGCACATTGCCGAGCTACCCATCTGATCAGGGGATCAACTAAAATTTGCTTGGTGCATTACATTATTCTTTTCACCCGTTTTTACTTTTCAGCTTCTGCTTATGATGAGGGTTCAAGTTTACAAGATTCGTCCATAGTGATCGTCTAGACAATCAAACCATGTCCATAGCCTGATTGCATCCAGAAAACCTTAAGAGCAGAAAAGCCCAACAATGGCATCATGTATATGACCGATACTCGTCCATTAATAACAAGACCATTCAATCTCATGATGGTCATCCAGAATTGACACAAGGGCAAGGACGACCAGAAGATACTTGATGAATCCTACAAGAAAACTTCTCATAAGTCTCCATGTAATCAAACCATGATGCACTCCTCCTAAAAAGTGAAGAGAATTCCCAAAAATCCGCCCCACGTTTCCCATTTCCTCCATTAACCACCCACATCACCCATGATTGTGGTGGATCCGAACAAGCAGACCCACTTCTAAGTCACTGTAAAAGGAACAAGTCCTATTGACCCAAGGTAAGCTCAACTATTCATTGTTTTCTCATCCTTATGTTCTACAGAGAAAACTGAATTAACTGTCGGAAGGTCCTTGGCCGGGTTATACCAGTCACTTGTGACAGTTCTTTCTTTCTTTTTAGGGCCTACAACCATTACCATAGCCCGAAATATTTCAACCTACTGATTTTTGTGCATTATCAGTTTATATGTAACATCTTGATAAAGTACGATTATTCAGAGCCTCGAGTCATAAATGTGCATTTAATCAAATTATTATGTGAATGCATTATTATCTCTCCCTTTGATTCACAAATGGGATCTTCCACTAAGCCTATCAATTAAGGTGAAACGGTCTGTAAGAAGTTTGAAATCTTAATCAAAATATAGGATGTGATTAAAAGCTCATCAAGCTTCCTTATCCTTGAAAGAATGCCACCCTAGCAACTCAAAATGGTTCTTACCAAGCTTCCAAACTTTTCTGAAAATATACAAAAAAATAAGTGAAATGCATTACAAGCATAAGTTTTGAAAAACACAACAGATAAAACTAAGGTTAGTTGCTAGCTTCTTCATCAAAATATTTCAATTCAAAGTGCATCTCCATCTCAACTAACACTTCGCCTTTAGAGCAAAGTGGAGTGTAAAGTAGTGAGTTCAAATGACTCTCTAGAAGGGGATAATAATGACTTAAAATGTTCAATTGCAACCAAACCAAATTTACATCAACAGTCAAGGTTCAAAAGCTATATCAAGAGGAACTCTTGATGCACATCTACTAACATATCAAACCTGAGATGTATTAATCTATGCCAATTTTCCAGAGATCATTGGATCCTGCTAGAGAGTGTTGTATATATAGGTATATACAAGGATAGGTTGTAATAATGATGTTTGAGTTTGGAGAATATGATTTCATAAAGTGAAAATTCAAGTTCTGTAATTTTCTAAGTGAAAATTCGAAAATCAATATTTTCTATCAATCGAAGCTTGGGTTTGATAGATCAAAAATGGTAAAGAAAAAATCCTGGAGTCTCTAGATGTCTCGATTACTGTTCGACTGATTAAAAGGAGCACTCAATCAATCGAAAGTAATTTTCGACCGATCGAAAATCGTGAAATGGGATTTTCTGTAGAATTTTCTGGTGACTGTTCAGAAAGGTCGTTTCAAGCCTTGTTAACAGTTTTATGAAATGTTTTAGCTCTTCATACATGTCTTTTGATGAAATATAACCCTATGGGTATAAATAGAGGCTTATGTTCACTTGAGAATATAACTGTGGTCATTCTCTAGAATTGCTATTAGTAGAACCCAACATCTTGGTTGTATCCTGGTGACAAATTTGCGATAATCCTTTAGCAACAATAGTGTGGGGGGAAAATATTGTCTAAGGAAAACGATATAGTGCCTCCAAGTTATCTATTTTCTGTTTGTCTTTTGTGTTAACCTCGTTCTTTCATTATTACTTTATGTAATATCCCCAACAGAGGGAAATAAGCTTCTTCCAAGAGACAAGTAGCTACTATTTACATCATCAAGGAAACGGTGTCCTTCAAAAACCTCATTCCAAGAGTACTATGGGGTTCAAAATGAATCTTCATACACATAGTCTTCCTCCAAGCAAATGAAGCACCTTGCAGATAGTTAACGGCCACAAACTCCCGCTTCTTATCAATTATCCAGATCAAGCGTAACGCAAAAGACACCTTGCTAAATTAGAATCCACAAAAATCTCATAACAGCAACTCCTTTTCAATCAACAAGTCTTTCTATAACATAAACACTGATCTCAATCAAACAACTTTTTATTGAATTAGAGTTTTTGCTCAGTGCCAGTATAAAATTCCAGATTGACAAATACATTAGAAGTTTATTTTTCCCACCAAATTTTGCTCCACATTCATAATACAATGCGCAATGCCAATGACCTTGGGTCAATTAGAATCTCCTGAGTAGCTCCTTATTCAAGAAGATTACAGAAAATTGTTCCCTTGTTATAGAAACAAATTACTCCATGATCAGGTGGTCGAAAGAAGTTTCTAAACAATGGAATTGATGATAGCATGAGAACCTCTATCTAGTCAAAGATAAACTAGTCCCAATCCTTAGCCTTTTCCAACAAAATGGCAATGCTGTGGAGAGTACAAGCCAGAATAGTGGGACCTTTGTAAGTACCAAATTGGCATTACCAACCACTATCACATTCGCAAACTCCCTAAAAACTATTTTCTCTGACTTCACATAGTGAAAGCTCTAACCTTTCGGCATCTGAAGAATCCAGATAAAGATTCAACACGTAGTAATTCCTAGGGTGATACACTGCCTCAAGAAGCCGCTTCACTCTTGGAACGTCCCCTTTCATGCCCAATATCAAGTATGCGAATCTCGGCAGCTTCAGTAGACGCCCTAATTGGTCAAAATTCCGGTCCAAAGCTGGGAATTTAGGTGGTGGGTCATCAATTGCAGAAGGGAATTTAGCATGGCCTAGGCTTAGTGTAAGAACAAGGATGAAAGAGAATACAATATATATACACACACACACACACATAACCAAAACTCATAAAAAATCCAATTTGATTTCAAATTGAAATTCAATTAGAGTCTAATTTTGCGTTATGTGTTTCATCTAATCTAAGTTTTAAAATTTTTGTGTCAAATGAGTTAATTTAATATAAAAATTGGATTTCAATATATATATATATATATATTTGATACAAGATAGAAATTATTCAAGTTATACATGATGCAACTTTTTTTTTTTTTTTTTTTTTTTTTTTATACCTAAGAAAGGAGTACAAAACAACATTCAGGGCAAAAATGGCCAAATACCACAATTTTTAGAAATTTGTAACAAAAAAACATTGTTTCGGAACTATATAGGGAAATACCACTTTTCTGGAACTCGAGTTTATGAAACTCGAGTTCCTCATTAGTTTTCCCATCGTGGCACTGCTTAGCTGGAAATTGGGCGATTAAAAAAAATAATGTGGTACTCGAGCTTGGTAAACTTGAATACCATGCAACACAATACTCGAGAATACCAAGCTCAAGTACCTTTTATAAATAAAATGCAAATTATTTTGTTTCTACGGTACTCGAGCTTACCAAGCTCGAGTACCTTGTAAAATTTTTTTTTTTTTGGGATAATCGACAAATAAACATAAACATAAAAATAAGTAGCTTTTTTATGTTTTTATTTATTTAAATAGAAGTATTGTAAAATATAGAGATTTTAATTTCAAAATATGAATTTAATTTCTACATTAATTAAAATTGTTCATTGTTTTCTCATAAAAATTGTTCACTTTTTTCTAGATAAACTATTTCTACGATTTTGTCTTTTCTGCATAAATTATTTTCTGCTCACTATTTAAGAAAATAGGCAAGCCATCTGGTTCTAGGGCTTTGTGGGAGACCAATTGAAAAATAGTGTTCTCAATCTCAGATGGGGTGATTGGTCTATTGTGGAGAGTCATATTATGATCAGATAAGGTAGGAATAGGAAGGGAGTGGATTTCCTGGACTATGCTGTCAAAACTTGAGGTATTGGTACCCTCAAAACAAGACTTGAAGTGATCAGCAAAAATTCTTTCAATTTCACATAAATTTTCTACAAGATTCCCTTGACTGTCCTTAATATGAAGAATCCTTCTTCTAACTCTTCTCTGTCTCACAATAGTCTGGAAATATTTGGTATTTCAATCCCCTTGGAGAATCCAACTAGTCTTAGCCTTTTGAGCCCACATCAATTCCTCCCTCGTCAAAAGGTCCTCCAACTCATTTCTAAAAGCTCTCTCCTTCTAAACATCTTCAACAGTATTAATGGAATCTTGAAGTAATTATAATTGGATTTGCTTCTGTTTGATTTCTCTCTCAACCTTCCTAAAAACTGTTTTGTTCTAGGCCACAACTACCCTTTGAACACTTAAGAGTTTCCTCCTTAATTGCTCAGCCCTTGAACCCTGGGAACTATGTACATGATAAAGCCAGGCTTGTTTGACCATGTCATTACAAGAAGGGTGTGTGATCCATATATGTTCAAATCTAAAAGGTCTTTTCCTAAAGGGTGTTTGGAGGTTAAAATCTAGAAGAATGGGGCCATGATCTGATCTGATGATGGGCAGGTTCCTAAGAGAATAAAAGGGATAATGATTGATCCATTCAATACTGGCAAAAGCCCTATCCAATCTTTCCATAACCAGGCTATTCTCCTCCCTATTATTCATCCAGGTATACCTCTGGCCAGATGCATGAAGATTACATAATTGAAGATTTGAGATAACCTGTTGGAAACTAGCAGCACCAAGAATACTACCCTGGGTGAAAGAAAATTTCTCCTTCTTAGATAAGATTTGGTTGAAATCCCCAATGCACAACCAATTGGGATGAGCAAAGGTTTAAAGAGCAGAAAGTTGTTTCCAAACCTCCTCTCTCCTAGCTTGATCAAGATGGCCATACACAAAAGTAATTGTCAATGGTTGACCCTTATTATCAAGGAGATCAATATGGATGAAGTGTACAGGATAGAAAAGAATTTGTAGACTAGGTCTAGGCAGCCATGCAAGAAGTAAACCCCCACTTAGACCTATTCTAGGAACTTCCCACCCATCCGAGAAACCAAATTTCTCACATACTTCCTTGCCCTTTCCCTAAATTAATTTGTTCTCCATAAGAAACATAAGATCAGGTTTATACTCATGGGCTTTTTGTTGACACTGGCAAACTGCAGAGAGCTTGCCCAAACCTGTATAGTTCCAACTCAGGATCCTCATGGCTGCTGGGGAAGCTGTTTAGGGTTAGCTTCCCAACACCCATTTGGATTAAAAGGAGTATCCTTAGCAAGTAACACATCACAGCTAGCATTAAGGGAGCAAAAATATTCAAGAGATGCATGATTGTTACCTTCATTAGCAAAGAATCCACATAGAAGCCTTTGCCTGAGATTTCTACCCAGCCTTCCCAATTCTGCTTGAAATCTTTTCTTTGAAGTTGCAAGTTTCCCATCCAACCACTCCTCATACTGTAGATTAGGTAGTGTTCCTGGTTCTGAAGCCATAGATGTAGGGGAGGGTGGGCCTGGGCTTAAGTTTTCAGAGTTCGAGGTTAAGTAGTTGTTAAGCCCAGTATCTAAACTCACAGTATGGCTATCAAAACTCACTTGTGTGTCAGGGTCAATCAAGAACTGAGTCCAGAAGTGCTCTTGGCCCATAGCTTGAGATCTTCTAATTTGTGGCCCATCACTAGGCCCTCCCATTTCCAACCTAAACCTGTCCCTATCAACCCTATGTACCAAGGTTCTAATAAAAGGGTTAGGGTCTTCAGGGATCTGACCCCTATCCCATGCATCCTTACATACCCATTCTGGTCTCTCCTCATTAAGCTTGTCCAGATTGAATAACAACACAGTCTCATCACTTTCTGTTTCAGAACTACTTCCTGAATTCCTTCTCAGCACACCATTAGTCATAAATGGCCCATTCTCTGCAACCCTGGTCCACCTAAGGAAAGAATTTGAGGGTAAAGCCTAGGGTGGTTGTTGAGTAAATGTGGCAGTGTTTTCAGGGATGAAGGACTGGTGAGAAGGACTGTCTAGGCTAAGGTTGGGATGTGAGTCTGTGATGTGGTTAAGGTCAGGGGAATAAATAGGGGAATTGTGGGGGGTGGGTGGGATTGATGGGTTGCCTAAAGAGAGTAAGAAGATGGTAGAATTAGGGTTGCATGTTCATTTTCAGGGTTCAAAGGAGGGGGAACAGGTATGGGAGGACGGGTAATGTTAGGGTTAGGGATGTTAGGTGTTTTAGGGTCTGGGAAATCTTGGTGACTGTCAGATTGAGGATGGGAGGGGGGAGTGGGTTGCTGATGCACTTGGTTAGTATGAGTGGGTGGGTGTGAGTGATGAGATGTATAGAGATTCCCATTCCTAACCTGTGTTGTCCAACAACGTCTTTTATTGTAGAATGCGTGGAGATCATTGTGAAAATGGGCATTCAGAGAATTAAATCCAAATTGTACTTGGTGCATGCGTTGGATTCTATGATGTTGTTTGATGAGCATCCTCTCAATCTCGTCCATACTTTCACTACATTAGCTCCTTGTGTGTCCGATCAGTCCATACCGGACGCACAACTTATGAATCCCACAGTGAGTGGCATCCAGGTCTGAGACCCATCGTCAAGGCAAAGCATGAAGCCCGCAGTGAGTGGCATCCATGGATCAATTTAGACCTTGACTCGCATAAAACGTATATTTCTGAGTATTTGATCCTCCCAATCCATTTTCTCAAAAATACCCATAATTTGGCCCTTTCATTCCGCCAGTTCCAAATACTGATACTCCACAGGTCGTCTGTGTAGTTGAACCCATATAGAAACAAAATTAAGTTGCAAAATACTCAAGACTAATTTGGGTCTCCATTTTTCCAAGACTAAACAAGCACCATCCACAACCCAAGGCCCTTCTGAGTAGAAATGGTCTAGATCCTCTAGAAGGTCAAAATGGATCAGATAAAAGAGCAAATCGCGACCTATGACAGATACCGTACCTCTGATCCGCCATGCAGAGTCGATAACCATTTGTAAATGATGCACCGAGAACTTCCTATAATCCAGAATGAACCCGATGGCACAATGACTCCAGAAATCCCTCTGAATGTTGAAATTTTCTACATCAGCTTCAAGGATAGGCCCATGCCGCGCAAATGGGGCTTCGCTTCCTTCACTAGCTTGGGAGGAAGCATCATATTCTTTAACGAAGGGTCCACCACTGACTTCAGACCCACTACTCTCAGTCCAACCAAGTTCTCCTGCTGGAAATAGGTCCCCCATAGTCAGCAAAAAAGGAAGGAACCTTCCAAACAGAGAAAGACTTAGAACAAGACATGACAAAAGATAGAACACACGCAGTCAAAGAAATGTCAAGCAAAAGGAGTATTGGTAGAAGAAGAAGAAAAGTCAAGAGGAGGGGCAAAAGGGGATTCAAATCCTCTAGATTTCTTAGGGTACTCTACCAGTAATTTTTTTTTAATTCTAACAACTCTTTATTGATTTAATGGTCAAGATTCTGTCATGTCAGTATTCCACTAACAATATTCTTAAAATAATAAAATAATGTTGCAAACAAAACAATTAAGATTATTGTTAGTGGAATGCTGACATGGCAAAATCTAGACCATTAAATCATAAAAGAATAGTTAAGATTTAAGAAAATCTATTTGGTAAAGTACCCTAGAAAATCTAAAGGATCTGAATCCAGGCAAAAGGTATAAAGCAAAAAGGTGGAAGAAAGTTATGGGAAAACCCACTGACGAGGTTTGAAGATAGTGCTTGGAACAGTGCAAGAAATAGATAGGTAAGAATTAAAGGCGGAGATACTGATTGGGAAGTTGAGGGAAACAAAGAAGGGACATTTTTTGGGAAAGGGTATAGAAAGGTTTAGAGTATCGCGCCAAAGTAAAGGGGCGCCGTCGGAAACTTGAGAAGAAAAACGCTCTCTTTGAATATGAGAGAAAAACCTCAACTACGTAGAATACAATTAACCTAACTTTATTTAACGTAACTTTAAGTAATATTACATTATTTAATATTTTTTAATTAGATGTAAATTTTGACAAATTTACGACTAGATTACATTATATTTATATATTTTTTATGCTTGTAAAATTTTAAAATGATCAAAGATTAATAGCCATGTCATCAATCAATTATTTAAATTCAAGTTTTTGTAATTTAAAATAATGTATAAAAAATGAGATTATGGTTCGAATGATAAATAATAACCAATTGAAATGAAAATTGGTATGAATATTAAAAACATATAGAACATGTAATTCAATGGTAGAATTTTCAAAATATGAATTCTATAAAAAATAATTGGTTGGTGTAGTGTTGTATAAAGTTACACTTGGTGTAACTTTAACGGAATTAAATCTCAAATCTCTTATTCAAGGTGATCAAGGATTTTACCAATTGAGCTACCCAAAACCCACAAGTAAGTATTAATTAATTTGTACAAATTTATAAGTTTGTATCTATTAAAAAAAAAAAACTACGTTTTTTATGTTATGTATTGCAAGGAGTAATTTTTGAGTGGACATAAACTTTTTTTTTTTTTAGAAGAAGTGGACATAAACTTTTTTTTTTTTTTTTTTTTGAGAAGGGAGTGGAGATAAACTTGATTGTAGGCTACATAACATATAAAATATTCCCCATTAAAAAAATGCTATGGCCACAAGATTTTCACAACAAATTCTGAGTAGTAGGTTGTTATTGGTTGTTATGGGTGGACAAAAAAATATTTTTAAACTGTGGATTCAAATTAAAATCAATAACTACTTGTCACATACGATTTATTGTAAAAGTAATGTGAAAATGTTGTGGACATAACACCTCTCTTTAAAAAAACATATAAAATATTTATCCTCTTACCCCTTTTTTTCCCTAGTAGAATTTTTTTTCTATACATACTAGAGTTTAAAAAAAAAAAAAAATTGTAACTCAAATTTGGTCCCAACATTGAAAATAATAATAATAATAATAAAATCAATATCTTTCTCTTTTATATGCATAGGCAAGTAAAGAAGAAAATATGCAAATTTGAAATGAACATAGATGATTATTTAATTTATTTCATATTATAAAAATACATGTTAATGTTGAAGTATATGTTTATGTTTACATGTTTTTTTAATCATTACATATATCAAATTTTGTCACTTAACGAGTTGAATCAAACATGTAATTGCTCTGAACTTAAGGTTGGACCTTTGTGGATATATTCATGGCGGTAAAACCAACGAAGATTGAACATTTATAAGTCAAAATTATAATCAAGAATCTCAGTTTTCAATAGACTAACCACTGCACCTTTAGTGAGTTGGTACCTTCATAAAGATTAAGTGCTTGAAGATTTAAAGAGTCTTGGGTTCAAGCTGCTTGGACAACATATTAGTAAATAATATTTTTGACCATCTTAAAATAAAATGTCTATAGACTACTATATTATATATATATATATATATATATGATTAGTATTCCTTATATTAAACTAGTAGACTATAACTTGATGTTTTTGGCAAGTTCAAGCGCCAAGAAAACATCATTATTTGCGTTGGAAGCTCCTACGATGCTTTGGCTTGAGAGACCCTTCAAAAGACTCTTTGGTCCAACATTTGATATTGGTACCTATAATCAAATAGTATTAGTCCCATAAAAAAAAAATAAAAATAGTATTAGTTATGCGCTCCTAAGACGCTTTGACTCAAGAGGCCCTTCTTAACATGCATTAATTTGCAACTTTGCATAGGCAAGTGGCAAATCCTTCCAAGACTCTAATAATGATTGGCAAAGTAGAAACTTAAATCCTTTTGGTTTATATTTTTTTCAAATATAGATGCTCTTATTAATCACATAGTAAATGGTAAAGACAAAACTTGAAGATTAGAGGAAAAAATGTAAAAAACAGAAGAAAATGATTTTATTTTTTCAATTTATGTAATTTTCATATATTACATATTAGATATTTGTTTATTTTTTTAAAGCCTTTTAAGGCCATGTAATTGATATTGAATAATTAAATTGACATTACATGATGTACTTGAACCAACTAGTACATATGACATGCTTAATTGCTTTAATTGGCATAATTATTAATGCTTCTTTTTACCAAGAAACCAATGTTCAACTACATATATAATAATTGGTATTTCATTAATTTAAATAAACTTTGAATATTGAAATGCTAGGACCACAACCTTGTTCCTTTGATTTTTCTATTTTTATTTACATGGATTTAGAATAATATGAATATACTTCTCCTCATTCATTTTTTTTTTTCACTTTGTAGAATATCTTCTTCTTTTTTTACATGTTAGATTTCAAAACTAATTTGTAACTCAAAATTTGACTCTGAAAGTTCAAAATGTGTATAAAATACCTTTGAACGTTTGGACCCTCAAATACAAAATTACCAATTCAAGCTTTATACCAAACAATATATGTGCGGAACATGATAACAAGCTTATAACAGAATTGATAACTAATCTAAGCCAAATATAAACACATCCACAACAGCAAATATAAGGCAAAGATAAAGGGAAGGAAGATGCAAACACACGGACAACACATGATGTGTTATCGAAGAGGAAACCGAAGCCCTCGGCGTAAAACCTCTCCGCCGCCCTCCAAGCGGTCAATAATCCACTAGAAAATGTAGTAGGGATACATGAACAGCAATAGACCCTCCAAGCCTAATCTACCCGATGTACCTAAGCCCTCCAAGTTTCTTGCTCCAACGAGATTGCGCCGAACCTTTTCTTCTCTAGCTTACCGAATTCCGCTATAGCCTATAGCATCAACCAATATAGATTGGTTCCTTCCTAACTGCTTCTCAACAACACCAAATAAACCTTCTCACGGATATGGGTATGGTGAGAAAAGGATTTGGTCAAAAGCCTCTCAAGGATTGAACAATAGAGAGGGAGAGAGTAGAGGAATTTGTAGAGTCTCTAAGGTAAAGATTGGGGATGAAGCAATCTTGTTTTTCTCTAGGGTTTCTCTCACAAAATTCTCTCTAGAAACTCTCTCAATATGGTGGGTATAAGGGAGTATATATAGTAGGGTGAGAAGGGAATGCAAAACGTCAGTTTTTGCCAAACAGGGCATTTTGGCGACTTGACCTCGCGACTCGTCCAAGTGGCGAGTTCAAGCCGCGACATAACGACCTGGCCAGCCTGGGACTTTTGTCCTGTAGTGTGACAGCTAACGCGACCTTTTAGCTTCCCTGTGTGCAGCTCACGTGACTGCCTTTGGCGGCTTGCCAGTCGCGATCCACCCGCGAGTCCTAGCCACGAAGCTCTGTTTTTCTTGCACACTCTTGAGCTTTTCTTCACATCTTCTCACACACTACCCTTACAATTTTCCCACCTAAATACAGGGTTACTAAGTGCTAAATTACAAGCAAATTGGTCACGGAATAAAGCCAATTAGATGGTTGATTAAATTCAACCTTACAATCTCCCCCTTTGGCTATTCCGTGACAAAACCCTAAAATAGACTCTAGACTTAAAACGTGAGTTGGAAATAGTTGAACAAAACTCACTCACACCTAACTCTAGATTCTGTAAAGCTCTTGAACATATGAATAAGTACCTCCTGAAACACAATAACATAGCAATATCATTGTATGCAGAAAACTTAATATGCATATAGAGCAAAATAAGCATGATCAAACAAAAGGAACTTAAACATTAAGCAATAATCCATGGCAAGATCAAAACATGCAATCACTATAACCAAGTGATCACAATGCTCATTCACACTTGGAATGAACATTCGGACATTCAAGATGACAAGCACAAGTCAAATCACTTGAATGACCAACACTCAACCAATGCACAGTACAGAAAGTATGTGCATCTAGGAAAAATCCTACTAGGGCACAAGAGTGTTGTACTTAAAGATAATGTAAAGCATTAACAAGTACAAAAGCACAATGCATAAAGGCTGCATAAGCAAAGAATTGCAAATACATGGCACAAACCATTAAAGCCTACAAAAATATGCATAAGTGCAAGAAAACAACCCTTAAAGCTTACATAAGCAACATGGGTACACAATATAAAATACTTCCCTTATCATATCACTTCCCCTATCATGAATCATAGGAGCTATGATGAACTTGGAACATATATACTTGTAACCTGAAACACTTGCACAAAACACATTAGACCCTCAAGGTAAAGTAAGTAATAAATGGACAAGTATAATGTAACAAGTAAATTGCGATCAAATAAACATGATGTGAAACATGTGAGCAACTTGATCATACACCATACACCAAAACACAGTTTTCTTATTAACACAATGTCTTCTCCCCCTTGGTATATGCATCTCCCCTATGGAATATCTCTCCCCCTAAAAGTGTGCACGAGAAATAGAATTTCTCCCCCTAAGAATGTGCACACGGGTCATATGGAAATGACAAAAACTCTCCGGTATACTCCCTACAGTATACTTTCCCCCTTTTTGTCAGGAATAGACAAAGGGTCAAGAAGAAACGAGGGCAAGAGATGAAGGCATGAACAATGACAATGATGCATGGGGGGTGCAATGATGCATGAGAAAATGAAGCTCAAACCTAAGACGAACAAAATGCTACAAAGTATAAGGTAAACATGACATGCTAGGATGAAGAAACAATGTATGAACCAATACATGACAAAGGTAGCAAGGTGTGTGCAAGAGGTGGCAAAGTGCAATGCAAGACCAATGCATGAAAAATGCACATGTGGGACAAGTTGTGTTAAATACACAACCAATGAACTAAACATGTTTCTAATGAGGAAACATGAGAAACTTGAAATTTTGATACTCATTGGAGTCCAAACAAGTGAGAAAATGCCTAAGAGGCATTTTATCAAACACCTAGCATGCACACTATGAACAACAATGTGAAACAATGCATGATCATCATGAAATCCACCCTTAATACATGCTCTTTTTGCCACAAGGGGCCAACATCCAAAGCAAATCATCAAAAGAAACCAATCCCAAACAAGAATTTGACAAAAATTAAGTTTTCCCAACCCCTATAATGAAAATCCCAACCAAGAGCACAAAACTCTCCAAAACATAATCTAAGGATAAAAAATAATGAAAAGAGTATATAATTACCTTAGAGATGTTAATGGAATGAAAAACCATTCAAATTGATTGGGTTTTGATATAAAAATATTAAAATAGGGGTTTAAGAGAGGATGGTAGAGGTTTAAAACAGTTTTCTCATGAAAAACACTTTAAAAAGCTGTTTCTGGGCGTTTGGCGATTGGGCGAGTCGCAAACGAGTCGCCAGTGAGCTGCGAAACCAATCTGTGTGAACTTCGCGACTAGGCTCGCGACTGGTCAAGTCACCAAAACGAGTCACCAAAACTCGCAGCTTGGTTTAGCTGGTTGCAAGTCACCAAATTAAGTGGCCAAAAATTCTGACACTTGTTTTTTTTTTTTTCAACCTAGAACATATTTAAACACTGAAAAACAATATATGCACTAAACATGAACACAAAGAGTGATAAAAATCACTTCCAAAAACATATAAAATGATCAAAAATCTTTTTGGATAGATCCATATAGAGATGAGCACACACACATCACATTTAAACAAAGTACAATCGAACAAATGAATAAGGCATTCATTGAACATTAGACATGTGTGTTGTGTGTGCGTATCAAGTGTGGAATAGTCCATAATCTAGAGTGAAGCTTCAATGATCAATTCAACCAAGTCATACACAACTAGTGCTAAGACAAATGGTTTATCTCAATTATAGAAATGAACATATATGACTTCCCACAAGAAAATGATTACATATCTTTGAAACTTTTCATTTGGCTTCTTTACAAATCATAACATTTGATCATTTTGAATCAATACATCTCATTTTGAGATCGATGCCTGAAATTTTCGATATTTCAATTTAATGAACAAGCCTTTAGCTTTTTGGACATCATACAATTTTATAAAAGTCGCTTTCCCTTTTTCCTAGTCAAATACTAGTATGTGCGACAGGCTTTTGCAGCTCAATATCTCTTTTCATTTGGAGATTTACATTTGGTGAGCTCTTTTAAGCAAAAACAAAAATCATACAATTTTATAAAAGTCGCTTTCCCTTTTTTCTAGTCAAATACTAGTATGTGTGACAGGCTTTTGCAGCTCAATATCTCTTTTCATTTGGAGATTTACATTTGGTGAGCTCTTTTAAGCAAAAACAAAAATAAATGGTAGGAAGATATATAGGCACAAGTCTATGCATGTATCAAAACCAACATGACTATTGACTAATCATTCATGATAAGCTTGAAGATCGATTTACAACAATCACACAAAGATGTCAAGATTTTTCCTACAAAGATATAAGTGCATAAAGAATAAGCTACGCTCGTAAATGCACAAAGCCATTAGTACAAAGGTACAAGGCAAAACTCACATGTGACATGTGCTCAAACATATACGATCAAACTTTTTGAATTTTTCACTTTTTATGTGATTTTGGATTTTTGACTCACACAAAATTAAAACAAAAAATAAGATCAAAACAAAAACAATGCATATGAATAAATGCAAGATGCACAAATGCATAATGCACAAATGCATGACAATGACGCATCTAATGCATGAAGGGTCCTACAAAAATCGAACAAATTAGATCAAGGACCAAAAGAGTAAAAGCTCAACCATAGGAACCTTTCCTCATCCAAATGGAATGATTGTTTGGAATGAGTGCCTCATTAGAAGTGAGACGAGGGTTGGAAGAATGAGAACCGGAGATGCACATAGTTAAGGAGTTAAGAGCATTGAACAATTTCTTTAACAACATGCTATCTTCACTCAAAACCGGTTTACAATTTTTAGCATAACTTTCAAGAAGCTCAAATTTCTCTTTTCTTTTAACTCTTTTAAGAGCATGAAATTTAGAGCAATGGGGTCTTAGATGACCAAAAGCACCACAGTGGTGACAAACAATGTGTTTAGGTCCACTAGGCTTTTTGGGAAGGGATCTAGCAACAAGGTTTTGTTCTCTCTTCAACTTATGACATTGAGGTCTTATGTGACCGATCACACCGCAATGGTGGCAAGTTGGAACAAACTTAGATCCCTTCAAAGCCTTAGATTGAGACCTAAACGGAGGCTTTGACTTAATAGCCTTTCTCTCCACCTTTTGGTTTCTTTTATGTGGAGGAATGTACACCGATTTTTCCTTAAAGGTAGAGCACATATTAGGCACAATATCGGGTACCACAACATGATTGCAGCAAATATTTTCATCCCTTTTATCAATAGGTTCAGCAATCAAACACTTGGCATGCATCTTAAGAGATTCATTTTCACATTTAAGATCATCAACAAGTTTGTTAGACAAAACAAGTGTAGCATCCAAGTCCATATTCAAACACTCAAACTCTTTCAGCTTTTCAAGAGAATTTTCAGCAAGTTTCTTATATTTTTCAACCAATTTGATGGATTCATTAAGCTTAGCAATCAAATCATCCTTTTCACAAAATAACTTGCTTAAATTCTTTTGAAATTTGAAACTTCTTAGCATTTTTCTTTAAGAGTTTGATGTTAGGAATATTAACAACATCCAAAGATTCATGTAACACAGCATCACAATCATGAGGATTATCACTCATAGAGGCATTTTCACAAACACGTGGCATGTTACATTTATCACCAACCAAATCATACAAGGAGGCATACATAGCACAATCCATGGCAAATAAACACAAGGGGTCAAGGATCACACTTAGGTATTTAAACCACAACAAGTGTACCCGCTCTGAAACCAAATGAAAGTTCAAAATGTGTATAAAATACCTTTGAACGTTTGGACCCCCAAATACAAAATTACCAATTCAAGCTTTATATCAAACAATATATGTGCAGAACATGATAACAAGCTTATAACAGAATTGATAACTAATCTAAACCAAATATAAACACATTCACAACAGTAAATATAAGGCAAAGATAAAGAGAAGGAAGATGCAAACACACGGACAACACACGATGTGTTATCGAAGAGGAAACCGAAGCCTTCGGCATAAAACCTCTCTGCCGCCCTCCAAGCGGTCAATAATCCACTAAAAAATGTAGTAGGGATACATGAACAGCAATAGACCCTCCAAGCCTAATCTACCCGATGTACCTAAGCCCTCCAAGCTTCTTGCTCCAATGAGGTTGCGCCGAACCTTTTTCTTCTCTAACTTACCGGATTCTGCTATAGCCCATAGCATCAACCAATATAGATTGGTTCCTTCCTAACTGCTTCCCAACAGCACCAAATAAACCTTCTCACGGATGTGGGTATGGTGAAAAAAAGATTTGGTCAAAAGCCTCTCAAGGATTGAACAATAGAGAGAGAGAGAGTAGAGGAATTTGTAGAGTCTCTAAGGTAAAGATTGAGGATGAGGCAATCTTGTTTTTCTCTAGGGTTTCTCTCACAAAATTCTCTTTGGAAGCTCTCTCAATATGGTGGGTATAAGGGAGTATATATAGTAGGGTGAGAAGGGAATGCAAAACATCAGTTTTTGCCAAACAGGGCATTTTGGCGACTTGACCTCGCGGCTTGTCCAAGTCGCGAGTTCAAGCCGCGACGTAACGGCCTGGCCAGCCTGGGACTTTTGTCCAGTAGTGTGACAGCTGGCGCGACCCTTCAGCTTCCCTGTGTGCAGCTCACGTGCCTGCCTTTGGCAGTTTGCCAGTCGCGATCCACCCGTGAGTGCTAGCCACGAAACTCTGTTTTTCTTGCACACTCTTAAGCTTTTCTTCACATTTTCTCACACACTACTCTTACAATTTTTTCACCTAAATACAGGGTTACTAAGTGCTAAATTACAAGCAAATTGGTCACGGAATAAAGCCAATTAGATGGTTGATTAAATTCAACCTTACAGACTCCAATATAAAAGTTTCAATATTTTCTCTTTTACATGTATGGAGTAATATAAAATGCATGGAGTGATTCAAAAAGGTGTACACATGGAATGAACATAACAAAATTTTAATTTATTTCTTATATGTAACTTACAAGTTTATGTTTAACTATATGTTTATGTTTTAATTGATTAAATTAATTATTAAAGATTAACATATATTAATTACAATCTGATATTTGTATGGTTTGATGTTAGCCGAAAAGTTTTAAATTCTTTGGAGTATAAGTTGAACAACATTTGCATTTTAATATATATATATATATATATATATCAATGATTTTTTTAAATTGAGTCTTAAGGGCTCTAAATCTTGAGTAAAGCATTAAATATAAAGAAAATAAGATGACTAATAAAAATGTAGAATTTGCTATGTTGTAAACGTTAACGTTCTTATTAATATAATTAATTTCTTGTCACACGAGATTTTGTTGTCCATAACACCCTGCAAGCTCTGCAATTCACCATTCAGAATGCCATTAAATCTTTAAAAATATATAAAAACAGATAGGAAGATTGGTTTTTTTTTTTTTTTTTTTTTTTTTTTTTTTCTGGATGGTGCATTTTCATCCTCACAATGAAATGAGTTCGTTGCCAAGCTACCCATCTGATCAGGGGCTTACGGAAAGGTTGCCTGGTGCATTACATCATTTTTGTCACCCGTTTTTAATTTTCAGCTTCTGTTTATAAGTAATATTTTGATTAATTAGGCATTATTTAGAGCCCCGAGCACAAAGATGGGGAGCTTCGGATACCTGGGATTTTCGCTCACAGGTAACGTTCGGGAATTTTGGGGAACTCACGGCTTGGATTTTCAGGAATGATAAATGCACAGAATTGTTTTCAATGCTTGCTTGGAGTATATGGACCCAGAGGAACCAGATTAGAACTCAACAAGCCTACTGCCCAACAGGTCAGTTACCTCAGTTAGCAAAGGACAGATTTGACGAGTACAATGCAATCCAGCCCGCTGCACAACCTAATCCTCTACCTCAGCGTGTTGTATGGAAGCAACCCCCGAGGAATGTCTACGAAGTAAACTATGATGGAGCTGTGTTTTCGGGTTCCAATAGTTCAGGTGTTGGTGTTATTATTCGAAATAATGAGGGTCTAGTAATCGCCTCCCTAACCCAAAGGCTAAACCAAGCATATCAGGCAGCTGAAATCGAAGCTTTGGCTGCTGTCTGAGCGCTAGAATTTGCTGCAGAAATTGGTTTGGACAGAATTGTAGTGGAGGGGGACTCGAAAGTAATTACTGATGCTTTGAGGACCACAGAACCGGTCCTAGCTGGGTTTGGCTTGCTCGTTGAGGACACGCGAGTTTTGAAAGTAATTTTATAGAATTATCCTATTCTCATGTAAGGAGAGATGGTATCAAAGTGGAATTTTTTTTCCATTTAACAATAAATATAAAAAAATTTAGTTAGTTGTCATTTTTGAGAAGAATGTTGAAAACTAGCATCTCGAGTGTCTAAAACTCGAGTTTCAAGATAAAATTCAAGTTTCTAAGTCTCGATTTGTACGCGGATGGGTCCGATTTGGAAAAAATCCATGTGAAAATCGAGTTTTAAAAACTCGAGTTCCAGAAAACGCCGCTATAGGGCTTAAAAACGTCGCTATAGGGCTCTTGTATGACACTTATGAAAAAATTTTGCAGGAAACGCCGCTATAGAGCTTCAAAACGTCACTGTAGAGCTTAAAAACGTCACTATAGGACTCCCTAAACCTGGTATGGGCACTTATAAAAAAAATTTTGCAGGAAAACGCCGCTATAGGGCTTTAAAACGTCACTATAGAACTTAAAAACGCCACTATAGGAGCGATCACGCAAAAATTTTTTTGCATAGAACTCGAGTTTCTAAAACTCGAGATTTGTGTGGCATTTTCAGTAGTTAAATTCTTGCAAAGCGAGTCTTTGGGACTCGATTTTTAATATGGATCTCGAGTTTCTAAAACTCGAGATGTTATTTTTCTTAATTCTTACCAACGTTGTCTAACTTACTACTTTCTTCCCCCACCCACCGCTACTCTGCCCATTCCCCCTATCAAAGTGGCACATTGTTTCAAGTTAGCGGCTAATTTTCCTGATTGTGTTGTACGGATGGAGGATGTTCCACCATTAGTTTTTCTTTTTATTTGGGTTGATGAAGCCTCCTTTTCATATTAATAATAGCTGTCTTCTTTCTAATAAAAAAAAAAAAAAAAAAAAAGGGTCATAAAGATGCATTTAATCAAACGATTATATGAATGCATTACTATCTCTCCCTTTGATTCACAAATGGGATCTTCCACTAAGCCTGTCAATTAAGGTGAAAGGGTCTGCAAGAAGTCTGAAATCTTAATCGAAATATAGGATGCGATTAAAAGCTCTCTTTTTTTTTTTGAGAAAAAAAAAAAAGCTCATCAAGCTTCCTCATCCTCGAAAGAAGGCCACCCTAGCAACTCAAAAAGGTTCTGCCAGGCTTCCAAACTTTTCCGAAAATATACGAAAAAAAATAAGTGAAATGCATTCCAAGCATAAGTTTTGAAAAACACAACAGATGAAAGTTTGCTAGCTTCTTCATCAAAATGTTTCGATTCAAAGGGCAGCTCCTTCTCAAATGACACTTCTCTTTTAGAGCAAAGTGGAGTATAAAGTCGTGAATTTTTTCCCCTCTCGATAAGTAGAAACAAAGAAGGTAAAGTCGTGAGTTCAAAACTCAACAACTGCACCTGCAACTGCTAATTACCAATTACGAAACTGTCATGAATCAATAGTCTCTCTAGAAGGGGATAATAATGACTTAAAATGTTCAATTGCAACCAAACAAGATTTACATCAACAGTAGAGCTTCAAAACCAATATCAAGAGGAACTCTTGATGCACATCTACTAACATATCAAACTTGAGATGTCTTAATCTATGCCAATTTTCCAGAGACCACTGGAACCTGCTAGAGGGCAATAAGCTTCTTCCAAGAAACAAGTAGCTACTATATACATCATCAAGGAAACAACCTCCTTCAAAAACCTCATTCCAGGAGTACTAAGGGGTTCAAAATGAATCTCCATACAGTCTTCCTCCAAGTACACGAAGCACCTTGCAGATAGATAACGGCCACAAACTCCCGCTTCTTATCAGTTATCCAGATCAAGCATAACACAAAAAGACAACTTGCTGAATCAGAATCCACAAGAATCTCATAACAGCAGCTCTTCTTCAATCAACAAGTCTTTCTATAGCATAAACACTGATCGCAATCAAACGACTCCTTGCTGAATCAGAGTTTTTGCTCAGTACCGGTATAGAATTCCAGGTTGCCAAATACATAAGAAGTTTTTTTTTCCCAAAATTTTGTTCCACATTCATAATACAGTGCGTAATGCTAATGACCTTGGGTCAGTTAGCATCTCCTGAGCAGCTCCCTACTTAATTGCCAGGAATCCAAATATTTAAAATATAACATCAGGACCTACTGCCATTAAAGTTCTGGACTTTAATAAATTCAAGGCCACCATGCTGATACATGAAATATTTACCCCTTTTTCGTCTTTTCAATTCTAATATGATCTAAAGTGCACATTAGTGTCGTCATGTAAGGGCTTGCCCACATTACAATGAGAAGTAAAAAGTTTAAAAGTGTGAATGCATTAATGTATCTTTACAAGAATATTACAGAGAATTGTTCCCTTGCTCTTGAAGTACATGACTAGGATAACATGCACACACAAACAAATTACTCCATGAGGTGGTCAAAAGAACTTTCTAAACAATGGAGTTGATGACATCATGGGAACCTCTATCCTGTCCAAGATATAAAAGATTGATCATGTCACAGGAGCAATGATAAAAATAGTAAATAAAACACAGTGAAAAAAAGTCACATACAATCATTCCAACTTTCGTGAAAGAGGAGTGGGCTCGCCAATGAAAAAAGTTTGAGAAGTAAAAGGTTAAATACCATGACTACACATAAAAGGAGCTTAGTAATCGAAGACAAGATTAGGTGTGTATACAGAATACTACTGTACCAATGGCAAAAGACTACTAAAAGTCCATATACTCTCAAAGAACCAAATAGAGGTACCCCAATGAAAACCTTCCCCAATTAAAAAATGAGTTTTCCTACGTAGGAAAAACATCTCAAAAACCTGGTCCTATGGCTATTCATATCGACTGTAGTTCCACTAGGATAAACATCAAAGACAAAAAGGCAGAGAGTTTTTAATCATAAGAAAAACCTGATTTTCTACAAAAGATAAAACTAAACCTTTCCCACAATGGAATAACCAATGAGACAAAGTTTCCTCAACCAGGACCATCCGAACAAAACAACATCTTCACCTGATTATAACAGATGTGGATCATAATTCAACAAACGAAATGAAAGGGAAAACAAAATAGAAACTCTATGGACTAGGGAGAGTACCGTTTCCCATTAATACATTTCGTGATTGTCAAATAAATTTCCATAATCTCATTTAGCTTGCACCACCAAGCAATTCTTTTTACTGAGGCAAGCCAGCTTCAATTTCATCCCACATTTCGACATTCTTCGTGACTTTCTCCTTCACTTGTTTAATAACCTCTCGAGCCTCATCGACCTTCGAAACTCCCACAAGTCCCTCCACTAGCGACTTCATTGTCCCAAAATTCGGGACCCAACCCTTCTCCATACTCTCCTTAGCAATGGATAAAGCAGCATCGAAATCCTTTCCTTGGCACAGGAAATACACCAATGAATAATAACAATCGCTACTCGGTTGAATACCCCTACTCTTCATACTCTTCAAGAGCTTCTTACCTTCCTCCAAATCCCCTTCCTTACAAAACCCATGAATCAAATGGGAATAAGTATCCGAATTCGGCTTCATCCCCCTCGACAACATTCCATCCATCAAAGCCTTAGCCTCGAAAGACTTCTTCAACTTACACAAACTCTGAATCCTAATGTTATAAGTACCAATACCTCTATTCACTCCATGGTTCTCCATCAATTTCAAAACTTTCCCAACATCCTCAAACTTCTCCTCCTTATAAAACCCAGCAAGCAAGTTCCCAAAAGTCGTGGCATTCGGCTTCACAGACTTCCTCTCCATCTCAGCCAAAACAGAGTACCCAGAACTCGTCGAACCCGATTCCGAAAACCCTTTAATCACCGTATTAAACGTATCCAAATTCGGCTTAATCTCATATAACTTCGGAAACTCAATATAAACCCGGTTCAGCTCCTTGTAATCCTTAGCCAAAAGACAAGCAAAGAGCAAGGCATTGAGAGATTTAACGGTTCGAGGAATACCCAGATCGGGAATTCGCTTGAAAGTGTCAATGGCTTGTGGGATCATCTTGGCTTGACCGTACAGAACGATAGAGTGAGAAGCGAAACGCTCCGTTTTGAGGTCGGGCCGAGAGGTTAGGAGGTCGTTGAGGAACTGGCGGATTGTGTCGAAGTGGTTGGATTCAGAGAGCTTGGAAATGGCGACGGAGAAAGCGATGCGGTCGAGGTGGGACTCGGGGGTGAGAGAAGCGGCGTGGCAGATTTCGAGGATTTTGTGTGGGTTCTGCTCGGATTTGAGGAGGGAGAGTGCCGATCGGGTCTTGGACTTGGAGGAGAGTGGGGTGGAGGAGTTTTGGGAGAGGATGGATGAGGTGGAGTAGAAGTGGTGGAGGTGGGTGGTGACGCGGTGGGAGTATGTGAGGGAGTGGCGGAGACGAGTGGTGAGGGACATGGTTGGTTTAAGAGAAATCAAGAGAGAGTAAATCAGAAATTGATTTTGATTGTGAGGGAATGATTGAGGTTTTTCTGAAGAGTTTAGCAAATAGCTAGTGAGTTTTTTCTAGGGTTCTAGTGTTTATGAAGAGAGAAGAAGAAAAGTAAAAAACAAAAAAAAAAAATAAAAACAAAGAAAACAAAAAGAAGGATCGGACAGGGGAACTGAACCCGACGTGAATCGAACACGCAACCTTCTGATCTGGAGTCAGACGCGCTACCATTGCGCCACGGATCCTTCTGTTGTTTTAAATGCTGCTATAATTATAATTAAATAATGATTCTTTGTTTTAATCTTTTAATTTGTGTGGAAAATTATTATTCATAGGCCATATAAGCCATTTAAAAATAATTTAATTTAATTTAATTTTTTTAGTGATTTAGGCCTTTTTTGGTATGTGTTGGGTGTGTATTCATTTTCTATAGTCAAATTTTGTACTCATTTTTTTGTTTGACACCAATTTTCTATTCTAGTTTTTTGTATTGTCTTCTCCTAACTTTTTTCTGACAACCCCAACGGATAAAAAAAAAGAAGAAACAACACACCACATCAATTTTTCATCCCTTACAACACAACCCACAAATACAAACAAATTTCAGCAAATTTGCTCCCTAAACACCTCAAATCCACCATTGTATACACCTTTAAACAAACAATCACCATAACCATTTCAACAAATCAACTCCAAAACAAACACCAACCCTAGAAGGAATCCGCTAGCAATGAGTATTGGCCACAAACTGATCAAATTTCGTTCAAGAAAGAGTGTCATCCTTTGATCAAGAGAAAGAGGTAAACACCGACATTGAAGTTGAGTGCTTTGTGGCGGAGCCACCACCGCCACACACCTTCACTAATCTCCCCTTTCACAAGTTGATCTGAGAGAGAGAGAGAGAGAGAGAGAGAGAGAGAGTTTTATTAATGAGATAACTCACTATTAGTGGACCCACAAAATTCTTTTTTTACAAAAATGCCACTGTATTCATTTTCACAAGAAGGAAAATGACCAAATGATGTATTCAATTTTTGTATTCAAATCAGATTTTTTTTTTTTTATACTAAAAATGAAAACTTAATTCAAATAACATAACCAAACCAAATTTTTAGTGGTGGGTCCTGTCAAAAACTGAAAATGAATATGAAATATAACACATTTTCCCTCAAACTAAACACCCTCTTAATGTGTGAAGTGGTAGGACAATTTGGAAATGTTATGAATTATAATAATTTTTTGTTTGTATCAACTTTATTGTTATGTGCTGAAACTAATCAATTTGGTTGCAGTATTTTTAAATGTTAGGAGGATTTTTTTTTTTTTGAGATAGTTACAATATATTGCTAAATCCACAACTCGAACATTTTCTCCTCTAAACCCCCAAGCTAAGCATTTTCTATATGTGGAGGTGCCAATTAAGTTACAAGTCTCTTGATAGGGAGAAAAAAAATGAATACATGCGTGACTATTAGACACATTGTTTACTATCTTTTGTTAAATTACGTTTTGAAATTTATACAAAATAGGTTGTATATCATGTTCACACACAAAAACATTCAATAATGATGATAATAAGGTGATCATCTTTTCTTTTCTTTTTTTTCTTTTTGTAATGATGAGTATTATGAATGAATTACTTGACACCAAACTTAAAAAAAAAAATCATTTGAACATTTGACTCAAAATTATATAAAAATTAGAAACAAATTTAGATTCAATTTACATTGTTATTTTACTTTTTATATATATGATAAGATAAGTTCTAACCGTGATTTGGTCAACATCATAGCAAAAGGTGAAATTTCTTACCATTCTAAATAATTCGCTCATTCGGAGTTATCATCAGGAGCAAATATCATAAGTTGAAACTATATTTTTAAAAAAATCGTTCAACAATAATTCAGTCAAATCCCCTCATGAAATTTTTTTTTTTAACTTTAAAATTAAACCAAAAAAAAATCTTTTAAAAAAATTACTTTCAATAAGGAAATGCTTTTTTTTTTTTCTTTTTTCTTTTCTTTTTTGGTATTTTGGGTCAGATATTATGTAACCATAAGCTTTAAATGGCCATTGTGTGTGTGTGTGTGTATGTATATATATAATTTGAGAAAGTTTCAACCTATAGCGTCTGCTCTTGATGATAGCTTTTTATTATCAAACCAAGACACCAATTAGTTTTTAGTATAAGCGGAGATTGAACTCTAGATTTCTTATTCAACTATCAGAGACTTTACCAATTGAGCTAACTGAAACTCCCCCCTCCCCCCTCCCCCAACACACACACACACACACACACATATATAGTCCTCTCTCTTTTTTGTGCATAAAAATGGTCCAGTTCATACGGAATTGTTTGTCAACTGTTTACAAGATTTTTTTAAGTTTAGCCTTTTATTTATCTTTTTTAGAATCACCCACACAAGGTAAACTTGAATCCACATTATAAATTGATTTGCAGTTACTTTATTTGTCATTAATCATTAGGAAATGATAAAAATTTGCTAAAATTCAACAGCACTAATAAATTATGGACACCTAACCATGGTTAAAGACCATTTAAAATCTGTCTATCAATGATCAAATGGAATTTAAATTTAGAGCTCTTCTTCCCATGTTTTTAACATGTGGAATTTAGAGTATAAATATTTTGTACAGCATTATAGGGCTTGCCGAAAATTATGTTCATGCTTCTACCAGCTCTTCAACTTTGTATCTGGGTTCAAAATATTAAAATAATAGTGGGTTGAATGGATGGTCCAACTCCAAATTTTGGTCAAAAATAAAGGATAAAAAGAGAACCACCCTGACCCTGAGGCATGAGTTTCTACATTTGGCCTAACCTAAGTGGCATGATATAGGCAGTGTAACCAACTTTAAATGATAGATTGACATAAACAAAACAAAAATCTTGACTACGTACTCTACAAAATGTCAACACAGGCTTCACAATGTTCACAGGAAGAAAGGAAATAAAGAAAACAAACATAACAGATAAAACAGTAATTAGCATGTGTAGAACTATTAATTAAGAAACACACTGAAACCAAATGAGATTGAAGAAACAATTTGTAGTTACATCCTAATTTGAATTGACTGAGCAGCCTCCTAATTTTTTGTATTTTTTTTTTTTTTTTGGGGGTGATATTCGCCTCTTAATTTGTTGTATTGCTTTGCCAGACTCACCAACATATAATTATTATACTTAATTGGATTTGCTGGTTGCGATAGACCCCGTATCTCTATTAGGCCAGATATAAATAATAGGCCATTATGAACCAAACTGTTTCTCCATTGGTCCTGATATAAACATCCTGAATTTGTGAGAAAAAGTACCTTGCATTTTATTAGAAACAATTAGCTAAAATCCGCCAAGAGAAACAGAGTTTAAGTGCAGAGAAACATCCTCTATCCACACATTAAGACCGCTAACATGTCTAATAAGATTATGAGCAACAGAATTCCTTTGTCTACAAATTTGAGAAAAACTAAGAAAACAAGAAGATCCTAAAAGAGTTTTGCCTCGGCTATAAGATGTCCGTAAGAGGAGAGAAATTCATCTTCACTATCAAGAGCTTTGATGATAATCTCAAAGTCACCTTCAACAGGTAAAGTTGAGTTCTTGGGCAAAGCTTAGAGCCCTCACTACAGCTATGGCTTCAACAGCAGCAACCAAGTGTGGGATAAGAACTTTCTCTGCCAAATATGCTAAAACTCAAACTATTCCCTCAGTGACGAACTAGCATACGGCTGAGGGGGACCATGCCCCCCAGCCTTTGAAAAAAAAATCAACTAGTATATATATATCAACATAAAAAAATTTACTTTTGGCTCTAAAATTTATTACTTGGCCCCCTTTCTCAAAAAATTTACAAACTAACCCATGAAATTCCAAAAATGGATAACAAAAAAATCTTTAAAAAAAAAAATATCCGGATTAAAAAAAAAATCTTTGGACTAATCATAAATTTGGTCTAAGCAAAAACAATAACCACAAATCAATTACAAATCCTAGCAAAAAAAATCACAAAAACCCAATAACATTTACCCAATTTCTCATTCTCATTTGAAAGCTCTATGCTTCTCTCAAATGATTCCACCCCCATAGCCACATAGACAACTCTTATGCCACTGATCACTCCATCCACACACCAGTTAGTATCACCAACAGTTTGGATCAATTGGTGTCTTTAACTCAAACCGTGAAAAAAAAATATTTATTTTTTGAATGATAGAATTTGTTGATTTTAATTTTTTATTAACTTTGAGACACACTTGACATGCATGCATAAATGGTAATACATGTGTGAAACAACAACAATTTATTGTTTTGCGCCTTACCTAAATGCCACCAAAGCATGTGTGTGATTTGTCTATTGGTAATAAAATTTGTGCCTTAGCCAAATTAATGTAATGATTGGCTTAGTTAAAGACTCAAAGTTACCACTCGTTATCATGTAATTGTTTAATAGATTTTTTTTTTTTTAAATACTATATTTTCAAACTTGCAATTTTTTTAAAGGAAAAATCTCAACCTTACCAAGACACCAATAATTCTCTCACCCTTTTTTTTTCACTGAATATTAATTATTAATCATTATTTTAGTTGTTATATATATAGCATTACGAAGTTATTAGTTATTGAATTATGTGAAAAGAATAATTTTTTTTTTTTAATTTATAATGTGGATAGAATAAAAGTATCGGACTAACCTTCATCAAATCTTGAAAATATTAAGACTTGCTAATTGACTTACAAAACTCTTGTTTATAAATTTTTATTATTGATTTTTCTTCAAAAGAAAAAATACAAATAATTAAAAAATTAATACTAATAATGCATTGTTGTCTGATATTCCAATTTTTTAAAATCTTTAAACAGAAAAATTTGGTTCTCCTAAGTTTGAATCTTGATTCCATCCTTGTAAATCAAGGATAGTTACCCCACGTCTTGCTTCACCAATCTCTTTAAAAACTGCACCACCAAAATTAATTTTGACGATGGGAGGGGAAGGTGGACGAGACCATGTATAGATACCCAAGCTCCTCCGCATTTGGAGGAGTATGCGATGTCTATGGGTTGGCCTTGACAAAATCCAAGAGGAGCTGATTGGCCATTGGGATAACATCCGAGATGAGGAAAGGTTTGTCCTTGGAAAACAAGTCTGCACCGCCCATGTGCAGGTTTGTCTTGTTGGGGAAAGGTATGCGATATCAAAATTAATGTTGCTATTCCTATAATATTTCGTACTCCTATTCCTCATAGAATTCGACTTAAAAAAAAAAAAAAAAAAAAAAAAAAAAAAAAAAAAAAAAAAAAAAACGCTACTAATTGCTTAGCACCGACCTACAAAGTTTAATTTAATTATTATTTCATATTTCCTAGTCCTATTTCTATTAGACTTAAGTTTATTATTTCATTGTCCTATTTCTATTACAGTTCAACTATGTCAGGATAATTTACTTTCAACTAAAACTCTTCTAATTGTTCAGCACCGACCACACACTCCTATAAATAAGCACCAAACCCTACTCAGTCATTGGTGTCATCTTTCTATTCCGTAAAATCTCAAATAGGAGCAACTAAGCCATACTGAAACCTGTTCTTCTCTTTCTCGTTCTTGTTAATACCAAACGGCTGAACTTTCTCACAGAAGTGTAACCTGCTTAACCTTATTCATTGGTGTTCGCTGCTGCTTCTTCTTCTGCCTAAATAACTTTTCATACGTATTTGTCACAACCTAAACATGTCAAAGCCTTCTTTTTTCTCAGTCTGCCTCTTGGTTTTTGCTTGGCTTAGGAAACTATGCTCCATGGTTATGCGCAAGACAAAGAAAAAGGAGGAGGAGTCTACTACTCTTCCTACGGATATGATCTTTGAGATTTTGAGCCGGATAACATTAGGAGATACTGGGCGGTGCAGACTTGTTTCAAAGGATTGGAACTTGATCACGTATGACTCAAGTTTCATACAGGCACATTGTGAAAGAACCAAAACAATTGATGGTTTTTTCATTCGAAGTTTAGAATGGAGCAAACCCGTCAACAAGTTTGTATCCATCAATGAATCGGATCCTAAATCTAAACTCTCGCTTGACTTCATACCTGGTCCGGTCTCCATTATAGCTGCCACTAAACAAGGTCTTCTTCTGTGCGTGGATTATAGTTCTAGACATCATAAATATTATGTTTGCAAGCCCAGTACTAAACAGTGGAAGAAGATACCAAATCCTAGAACTCGGTATTTCACCGAAAGATGTGCAATGGTTGTGCTCAAGTCAAATCCTTTGCACTATAAGATCGTCAGATTTTCAACACACTCCCGGCATACAATTATGACCTATAAGTCTATGAAGTATTCTTTTCGTTTTTGTGAGATTTTTGATTCAAAAGCGTGGGCATGGAAAAAGTTGAAAGATGTAGTAATGTTGCCCAAAGATGAGTGGTTGGGATTTGACCCAGTTGTATCTGTTTCTGGTTCTCTTTATTGGCTAACAAACAACAATATGGTGTTCGTTTTTCATGTCGATTCCAACAAATACAGCACATTTGATCTACCTTTTCCATTATGCAAGGAAAACTATTTCGATCCTATGAAACTTGTTGAGTACCAAGGGCGTGTTGGGATGCTTTGCAAGAAAGGATGTGATATACAAGTATGGATGATGGAAAATCATGAAGTATGGAGTAAGAAACAAACTATGAGTATTGAACCTGCAAAACTTAGTTCTTGTTGTTATCCAGTTGCTTTCCAAAGTTCTGATATTATGCTGATGAAAGACGATACCAACATGATACACTACGACTTTCGAAGCGGAAATTCGAAAATGAGCAATGTGTGGACCAGGCCGATGGAAATTTTCCCCTTTCATTCAGATTTTGAACTTGTTGATTTGAAGAATAGGTGTTACAAGAAAAAATATGTAAAGGTTTTAGCTAGATTAGGTCGACGGTTTGGTAGATATTTATCTAAGCTTTTTCGATGCAGAAAATTTTCCTACATTTAAAGAATAGAGTTCTTTTTTTTCTTTTTTCTTTTTTTTTTTTTTGTGAAGTTTATTTTAGTATTATTGTTTTATATTTGACACCAGCAAGATGTATTAGTCAAATTAATTCAACAGATTAGTAGAGATCTATTTGAGTTTTTTGGATGAAGAAAATTTTCCAACATTTAAAGTTGCAATAGGGAATTTTTTATTTTTGTGAAGTTTTTTTTAGTATTATTGTTTTACATTTAGACACTGGCAGTATGTATTACAAAATTTTTTTTTTACTTCCTTTTTTTTTTTTTTTTTTTTTGGTTTTGGTTTTGTTTTATTTTGTTCCTTAGCCACTTAAACACACGATAAATTGTGATTGGTAGAGGATAAAAGTAAAACACAAAATATGTAACAGATGATTTCTATTCCTATTTCCTTAGTTTTTTTTTTTTTTAATAAGTGAGTTTTGAGTTGATAGTCTTCTATAATTGGTAGCAAGTCTTTGAGATGATCACAAATTAAACGTATGGCTATATGACCGACCTTTTGCGCTTACTAGGTTGCCTAATATGGGAACCAAGATTGATGGCTCTTGGCGGTTTGAGAAACAAAAAGGGAAAAAAATCTACTCATTGCTCAAAAAAATGGAAAATTTTTGAAGTTGTCATCATATGTCACAATGTTAAACAAAATGTATTCTTATTTGATTCTAATGCATATCAAAGTTGACAACAAGAATTACCACAAACTAAATTTTATCCCATAAAAGTTTTTCTCAATCAAATGCAGATTTTAGGGATTTTGTGAAAGTTTCCAGTTCCTTCAAACCTTTTTTGGAGGATTTTGCCAATCAACAGCTTCACCTTAGCACGCCACCAACAATTACACCCTCAGCTCCCCATCTAGCTACCATAATTTACACTTTAGAAATACATGCCAACATGGATGGAACAACCTGCACAAGCATTTAATGGTATACGTTTTAAAACTAACTTATATCATATGGAGTCCAAATCTTCTGTCCCACTCTTCCTACTTTACTATATACTCCACAAATAAAAACATGTCACATGTCAATTTATTTTATCAAATGCTAAATTTATGTCTTCTATTATTTCAATTTCCTAAAATAAATAAATAAATAACCTATCATATTTAGGCAATTAAAATAATAGAAGGCATAAATTTAGCATTTAATAAAATAGATGGACATGTAGCATGTTTTTATTTGTGGAGTAGAGTGGGACAAAAGATTTGGACTCTATTACATGCTCAGGATTTGTTATGCCAAAGCCAACTCCTACAAGTTTGATAGTTGCATGTCATAAAAATTGAAGCATCAGCTTATGTATAGAATTAGAAATCACTCATATCATCAACCTAAAGTCTTTTGTTACATGACCACTTCTCATGCGAATTGTAGATAATTATCCATCAGTCTTTTGTTACATGACCACTTCTCATGCGAATTGTAGATAATTATCCATCACCATTCCTGAAAAGAGCAATTTAAACATGTTTCATATCATGCTAGGCAAGGGTATTTTCTACATTTCAAGCATCTTAACAGATGACAGAGTTATACTTCAACGATACTAAGATAATGAACCCATAGGTATTTAAAATTAAATTATTGAAATGGCATACTATCTACACACCCAGCACCACAACTAGATTTCTGATACATTTACTTCCTAAACATAAATACCATTTGGGGGCATATAACTGAGCTTACCTAGTATTTAGAAGAATCAACATTTAACTCCTCAGCATAAATGAGGTTGCAAGATAATTTTATTTCTCTTTTTCTAAAAAAAATTTCACCAATGTTATAAAAACAGTTGCTTGCAAGAGCTAAGATGGGTACAGAGTCCTTTCATGAAAGATCAAGAAATTAAGTTCTTGGGTTGGATACTTTTCTATTCTGAAAAATAATTGTTAATACTTACAAATTTCATTGCACTCACAAAATAAAAAGATAAAACTACAAGTCCTCATTAGAACATGAATTCTCTAATGAAGTACATCCACTTTCTTAAATCACATAGATGAATTGCACTAGTATTGTTAAGTACTTAAGAACCATAAAATCAGTCGTTAAAACTTTAAAAAACATTTAGAATGGATGAAATTTTAGTTTTTTTTGTGTCTTGAAGTTCGACGGAGACCAAAATCAAGAAAATGAGTGTCCAATACATTATACCTGTATCAGTAATAAGTCTTTTTATACCTGTATCAGTAATAAGTCTTTTTAGGTATGTGGTTCACTATAAGTCAGCAGACTATTCTTGTATGTGCAAAATTAGGGAAGTACACCAAGCTAGTTAAAGCAACATCACACCAAGAATACAGGTGTGAACTTCCATTTTTTTAAGAACCACGAATTCGTTGTCAACAAATTGACAATCTCCTGAGCCATATGCAGATATTTCTGAGAGAAATTTCTAGAACTGTTACTTGAATCTACTTTCTCATATGACAAGAGTAGAAAAACCTTCAGTGTCATACAGGGTACATTAGAAAGATAATTCCAACAGAACAGAAGATATAAAAACAAGCATGGAATTTTGTAACAACAACAACAACACACACACACACACACACACATATATTTAATGATAATACGAATGGACCAATAAGAAAATACCATAAACATATAACTAATGTAGAATCCTGATGTTTTGGCTGGCACAATCAAAATGATTGATGATAACAACAGCAACCATTATTCTTGTTGACTTGTTGCTATTATTGTAAAAATATTTACTACACTACATTATATCAAGAATACTACATCAACAACTTATCAATTTTTTTGGTGCAACAAGCATAACGCTACTATAGCAGGAAGAGTTTTTTCAAATCCACTTCAGCAAATGAGTTTTCACTAATAACAAAGGTGTTATGGCGTAAGTCAAATTACTATGCTTCACGAACATCTGAAAAAGACTTGATATTTTTCCTAACACAAAAAATATGAAAAGGCACAAGAAAGTAATAGAGCATATCATTGTATCTTGATCTGATGATGACAAAAAATGGCATGGTATACTGGTCCTACCTCCTTCAGCATGGAAATAAGTGCATTGTGATTGGTCCATCTTGCCAAAGAAAATGTAGGTGCAGCATGAACAAAAAGACACATCATTAAGAGAAGTCCACACATTAAATTTAACAAACATAAAAGACAACTATAATACATGGATAGCCGGAGCATCAACCAAAGGATCAGAATGTGGCATACCCAGCTTAATTATGTCTGATTCATAGGAATCAAGAACCTTCAATGCTTCTGTTGTGGTTGAAAGGTTAGGATCATCAGCTGTGATTTATGGATTCACAAATAAGCTTGCTCATTAAAGAAACACTATCTGATGGAGATTCTTGCATATTTAGCAACTACTTATAACTGATCCCAAATGATATGTAAATGAAATTATTAGTGTTCATGATTCAATGAAATGAATACATCTGATTTCACAATTTGAGAAGATGCCAAAATCTGCAGTACAGGATCTTTGCTATTACAAGAGACATTAGAAAGCTATGCTTTAGATGATGGCAAGGGAATTGAACAAAGTTTTTTTTTGGAATTGAACAAAGTTCAATTTTGGGGTGTAAGCCTCGAGAAGTTGGCAAAGCATTGGCCAAGTTCACATCAATACTTAAAAATGAAATACAGTTGATTTGCAACCTCTTCCTCTCTCTTTTTTTCATTGATTATTTAGTAAATGATCTTGTATGCATGAACTCACCCTCCCATTTCATTTTATGAGTGGAGGAGGTACTATTTGAGTTAGAGGTCATTGGCCAATAGCAAGACCACAACTTAAGACCTAAAACAACAAATTACCACCAAAAACTGCCAGGAGAACCAAACAAGATCCCAGTTTGTGGAATATGGTTAATAATTGAATTTAAAGTTGATAACTAATCCAGACATATGCGTGTGCACTGTGTTCTATGCCTAGTCTTAGACAAATTACAAACTTATAGTACAATTGAAGGCTCTACAATAATACCCAGATATTCATAAGAGAAACCTGGAAATTTTGCTAAAGACCTTTACATTAAGTGGGTAACATCACCCTAAAAATTTGATTGTTCAGACTTCAGCTTCCCAAAACACAAAGTAATTCAACAGGTTGTTCTATGATCCATCTTCTCTTACCACATTCAAACACACACCATGAACAAAAATCAGCAGGGTCCTCAACCATTTGAATAAATTAAACCCCTCACAACACAACCTTTTATCTCCAAGACTTGAACTCACTCAACAGCAACAATTACATAAAATAGTAAACCTGCCAAGAAATACCCCGCAACACAAATCACCCCAAGTTCCCAAATTTAAAATCAATAACTCATGCTCCATTACCAAAACTATCAAGATCATAATGGCATATATAATAACTGGGAAACCATAATGAAAAGGCGCACAGCAGCAAATATACCAGTAGTCCAACATCAAAGCACCCAAAACAGAAAGTGAAAGGTACGGATTTGAAATCAAAATGAAAGATGCTTGCTTGCTTGCTTACTTTGGCTTGGTTTTAACAGGGACATTTGCTTTGGTCAGTTGGTGCCTCTACTGCTTCAAATTCCTTAGTTAATCTCAATTGTTACTCGTTCTTGAACTCCACTCAGAGTGTCTTCAACTGTTAGTCTGTTCTTAATTACCACCACCACGGCACCACCCATTGATACTGCCTCAGCCTTGGCTAATTTAATTATTCACTTTTTGAGCCAATGATCGCCCTTTACATTCCCAAATGGGCTTTGCAACTATAGGATGCCTTTTATTTTATTTGTTTATTTATTTTTATGTTTTTTCTATATCTAGGCAAAAATTTATAATAAGTAGCCAACATCAGTTTGGCTCAACCGGTAAGGTTTAAAAATTTTGTCTAATCCACTTAAATTTGAGTTCCGTTGCTAACAAAAGTTTGTTAGCGGGCATCCACACTGGTTGGCCCATGAGTTTTAACCTTAGGCCCCTACCTGAGAGTTGACGCAAGTCACGCAACCTAGCTAACCCATATTTTCTTTAACCAAAAAAAAAAAAATTTATAATAAGTAACTTATATGCTTATATGTTTATCTTTTACCCAAAAAAAAAACTTATATGTTTACATTATACTTTTAATGTAAATTTAGGTTATAAACACACAAAAAAGTATCTATTGTACATATTTGTAAAAGGTGAAAAATATTGTATACTTTTTATATATTTACAATATGTATAATATTTGTCACTTTTTATATGTTTACAATGTTTTTAGTCTTTTAAATTGCGTAGTACAACGTAAAAGAATAATTTCTCTTCTAATAATTTCACAATGTTCTAACTTAGTAAATCACTTCACATATGGAGCATTAAAAAAATAAATTAATTGCAAATTTTAGTTAGCCCATATATTAGGTGGTGGGCCAATTTGAAAATGTGGTGAAATTCTTATGTACTTTTACTGTGTTCATAATTTGTTGTTACGTATGGAAACTAATCAATTTGGTTGCATTATTTTTAAATATCAGAGGTAAAGGAAAATGGATACGTGCGATAATTATGCATATTGTTTACTCTCTTTTATTAAATTAAGTTTTGAAATTTTTACAAATTAGGTTGTATCTCGTGTTATGGACAAAAATATTCAACAATAATTGTGAGGGTAAGGGCCCAAATTTGTATATAGGGCCTTGGACCTTAGCCGAGAGCGTGAGTAGTTCGAGGACGAATGAATGGTAATGAATGGTTCAGATTCAGGACTTAATGAGCAAGATATAAATAGGAAAGTGATTCGAGGAGAAATATCTCATCGGATAAGCTAAATATAGATCAGATGTAGATCTTAATGATCAAAGTAACCTTATAGGAAGCTCTAATGATATGAATGTGCACCATAAACGTACAAGAAAGATGGGAACCCAAAAATATCTAAGGGAAAGCTGCTACCACCGCATTGAATACACTGCAACTACTTTTTTGACCGCATTTATGTGGAGAAGACCTCTGAACAGTGTTGCCTTGATTACCACAACTCACAGAAAGCCAAAGAGGGTGTCTGATGGGACAGGTAATCAAATAAGAGTTCAGATGATCAATAAGTGTAGGATCAAGATGGTACAAAAAGAGCTACATAATGTAAAAAACCCTCCATGAGGAGGGAGACCGGAAAAATAGAGAAGAGCACTGTAACAATCTAAATTGCACTTGCACTCTATTTAATCAATTTATATGGAAACTTACCTCCTTGGACAGTAAGTTCATCTCCTCGGATAGTGAATTCATTCAAATCGGTGCTTCTTGTCTTTGTTTGACCATTCTTCAAATCCATACTAGCCGTTGTCCATTTTATTATGGTCTAGTTCTTCGACCCACTCTCTACAAATTTATTGTATTAAGCATACTAGGCCAAGATCTCATACATCTTGGACTTGAGCTGCAAAACGTGTTCCTACAATAATAATGATAATGTTATTATCTCGTTTTTTGCACTATATATTATGAATGGATCACTTAATACCAAATTTAAGAAAAATAATATGGATTTATTCTCTTTTTCTTCTCAAAAAAATAATAATAATATGAACAGGTGACCCAAAATTAGACTATAATTATAAACTAATTTAAATTCAATTTAAAAAGTGAGTTTATTTGATATATATAATTAAGATAAGTTCTGAGTTCTAACTATTGATTTTGTCAACCTCATATATAGCAAAAGGCAAAAGTTGTCATCATTTTAAAAAGTACGCTCAACAATAAAATGGTCAAACCCTCACATGAAAAAGCTTTTTGAAATCTTAAAATTTTAATTAAAAAAAAAAACTTTCAGTAAGGGAGTGCTTCTTTTCTTCTTCTTTTTTGTCACATATTATGTAACCATAAGTTTAGGTATACCTGAACGGCTGAACCCACATGATAAATTGATTTACAGATACTTCTTTTTCTTGAGAAAGTGATTTATATATAGATACTTTATTAGTCACTATGAAAATGAAATAATGTTTAAAAATTTGCTAAAAATTCTACTGCACCAATAAAATATGGACATCTAATCATGGTTAAAAACCATTTTAAAATCTGTCTGTCAATGATCATATAGAATTTTCAATTTAGTGCTATTTTCCTCCATGTTTTTAACATGTAAAAGCAATTAGTTGGCTGGTGTGGAATAATAAATGTGGGTAGAGAGAATATGATATTTTGTATTTATATATATATATATATATGGCTTGCAAAAAATTGTGTACATGCTTCTACCTGCACTTCAACTTCAACTTTGTAGTTTCCCATAGAGGTTCAAAATATTAAAATAATAGTTGGTTGAATGGATGGTCCAAACTCCATATTTTGGGCAAAAATCAAGGTTGAAGAAGGGACAAACGTGGTATTAGTAGTGCTTCATAAGTAGTAATCTTTAAAGTTTGCAAAATGAACCAATTTTTTTTTTTTTTTTTTGGTTTACTTTTTCCTGTTTATTAGGTGGATTTCGGGTTTTGCTAGAAATTTTGGTCATCTTAAATGGCGGAGCCAGGAAATTTTTTGAGAAGAGGTTGGTGAATACATTTTTGTGTAATTTTTAGATTTATTACTAAATGTAAAAGAAAATTAATGGAAAATTTCAAAAGTTAGGGGTGGTCATAGCCCCCTTGGCACCCCCTAACTCCGCCTATAAAACTAACTAGTTTGAAGGCAGAGCTCTACGCACTTTGTGATGGCCTCCTTTTTTAGCAAAAAAAAATTCAAAAATTTCTAATCCTCACGTGGAACTTGATGCACTAATTGTAGTTTAGTTTATGAATAACTCTATTAGCAACCAAACATTGGAAGCTTTTTCTTTTTTTATATTTATATTTTTAAATTATTGAAGGAATATCTTTTAAGGACCATTCCCGACAAACAGATTGAGCATATCTTCCGTAAAACTAACTGCTTTGCGGATGCATTTGCAAGATTTGGATAGTTTATGCCTAGTACTTATACTTTGTTTAACAATCCACCGTTTATGATGGAAGACTTATTAATTTATGAGAGATACTATGTCCACAACAATTTTACAAAATTTTCACAACAAATCATAGATGGTTAATTGTTATTGGTTCAAATTTGAACCAAACACCAAGATTACTTTTTTGTCTCAACAATAACAACCAATAACAACTTGCCACTTAAGATTTGTTGTGAAAATGTTGTAAAAATATTGTGGACATATCATTTCTCTTAATTTATTAGCCCTTGATAAGGAGGGTATTTCTTGTAACAAAATCATATCTTTCTAGTTTAATGTATACGCCTTTTCTACCCAATTAAATAAATAAATAATGTCTGTGTGATTTAAAAGTTGCGTGGCAACAACAACCATAGATATATTGAAAGTGTCACGTGACCATCATAATAGTCACTATCACCACATAACATTGACATTAAATTTAAAAACTAAAATAAGAATAAGATTTTTTTCGCTTAGGTGAGAAAAATGTTGGGAAAATAAAAGTGTATATATAAGGGAGGGGGGGGGGGGGGGGGGGGGGTTGAGAGGAAGACAATAATTTTACATACTTTGAAACTCTAAGGAACAAATTGAAAAAATTTTTAAGGATAATAAATTATCTCTAATTTCTGTTTTTTCCTAAGCATCAGTATTGGTGGTGGTTAAACACCAAAAAGAGCCCAACATCAATGGTGTCAAAGCCAAAAAAATTGGGCAACTTGCTAAAGTGAACTGCTAGAAAAAAAATTAATAAAAAAATAAATAGTGTTTGGTTGATAGAAAAAATAAAAGAATTGATGCAAGATGTGTTGTAAAATTGTGTGTTAAAATAGATAAAATAGTTTTTTAAGGTGTTAAATGCTAAAATTTTTAGTTTCACCGATGTGAATGCTCTATAGGCTATTCTAACATTCTAATTTATAAGAGAAGTGAGAAAAAAGAAAAAAAAAAAAAAAAAAAAAAGAGTAAGCAATTATAGAGATTTTTATTTTTTGGGGATGAATTAGCAATTATAGTGCTTCACAGACCTAACAGTGTACTTTGCACATAAGATAGAGAGCACATCACATTGGGATGTTTGAGAGGGAAATTCAAAGAGTCTGCACTCTATATATGTTGTTCCCACTTTTGTTTACGAACCAATCCAAGACCTGCCTTTCTTCTTTTCTTTTCTTTTTTGGGTTTAATATAGACCTGCCCTTCCTGCGCTGGGTAAGTATTATAATTAGTTAATTACAAGACAAACCAAATCAGGATGATTAAATCGATTAGGTAGGAATGAATTAGTTAATTATTTATTTATCTACTTCTCTTATTTCTTACTGTTAGACTCATCGGGAAGTCACGCTAATAAAATCGATTAGGTAGGAATGAATTGCTGCCGACTTTGAAATATTCTTATGCAATTTACAAATTAAGCTTACGTAACATTTCTTGTAACAGTGATTGATATGAAGATTTGGTAAGGATAATGTCTAATGTATATAGCCAACTGCCAATTAGCCACCCATGTTTCTTTATGTGTGCGATAGGGACCTCTCTCTCTCTCTCTCTAAAGTTTATACTTTATAGTATTATAATAGTGCACCTCCCAATCCTACACGCATTTTCATCTTCTACCATCAATTCATCACTATCATATTTTAATTGGCTTGTTTGATTTTAATAAATAATTATTAGGCAAAAATATAGTTTAACTGTATTTAAAAGCTTCTCAAAAAAAAACTGTATTTAAAAAAAGGGACTTAGACTGTATTAGTGCATCAGTTTCTCAAAAAAAAAAAAAAAAAGTTGCACTAAACACATTAAGATGTAGACGTGTGTCTATATCCAGTGCATTAATGCACTAGGCACAAGCCATGTCATTTAAAAAGAAATTTAAAAATTATACACAAGTGAAAGTACAAACGCAATAAACTGTAGTAAAATGCATGTAAAATATGTATATAGAAACATGGGATTATATTTAGTGATAAAAACAAAAAGAAACATTAAATATTAGGTTGTTCTAATTGTTGAAGAAAACGTATGAAATAACTTTACAGATATAGATAATTTAAAAAATACGAGTAAATAAAATAAAAAAATTAGTGTGACCTCACACAGTCACACACATGAGCCCACAAAAATGTGAACTCAAACTCAAATTATAGATTCGTGTGTATAAATTGATAAGGCATATATATATATATATATATATATTGTTAAGATTGTGAAATTGTTTGAGTAAAGAAGAAGATTCGTTGTGTGTGTGTGTGTTTCTCAAAAAAAAAAAAAAAAAAAAAAAAAAAGAAGAAGAAGATTCGTTGAAAGCTTAAGATGGAATTCAATTTAAGTGAGGATTATTTTCAGAAAAGGGAGATGACTACTCTTTATTTTTTAGATTATTAGAAAATAAATAAAATAAAAAAAGTGCACAATTAATGTTTTGTGGATGAATTGATGGCGAGCACGGCTGCACTGCTGGTCACGTTAGAAACGAGACATCGAATTTGACTTGTGCATACATAATTAAAAACTATATATATATATATATAAATATATAACTTACAAAGGAGGAAAAACCAATGATAAACCCATCATGGATTCATGAAGTGTAGGCTCGATTGGTTGTAGTTGTTTGAACTTTGAATTAATATCAGAGAGAGAAAGAGAGAGAGAGAGAGAGAGGCTCAGTTATGTCTTTTTCTTCTTTAATTTTTTGTTGTTGTTGTTTTTTATTTTGTTTTATTTTGTTTTATTTTTAAAGAAACAACCGCACACAAGAGAGAAAGAAAAAGGTTCTAATACAAAAGTACACCACAACTCTACTTAAAAGTCATGATAACTTTTAATGGAGGGGTTAGCAAAAAAAAAAAAAAAAAAAAAAAAACTTTTAAAGGAGGGTGGGGCAAGTTATACTACACACAACATACTCTCTTATGCAATATGAGAGAATTACCTTCTTTTTTTCTTTTGAGAAACAAACACACACATACAAGGGAGAGAGAAAAGGGTTCTAACACATAAAGGCACACCACAACCAGGGGCAGGTTGATGCATTTGGAAGCCTAAGGCAAAAATTGATTATCCTATTTTAAATGCAAAATTATTACTAATTAACATGAATTACGTAGAATTTTTTCTTTTTTAGAAATTTTATAGACACAAAAAATTTGACAAAACTTTTTACACTTGTTGATATGATAGATTGATAATGGTAAATAAAAATGTGGTGTTAGTGGTAGACCTAAATGAAAACTAGTAAAAGTTTGCTAACTCAACTCTTATTATTATTCTTTTTTTTTTTAGAAGTGCAACATTTACAATATTTTTCACAACAAATCTTAGGTTTTAAGTTGCTTCTTGTTTTCTATTTGAAAACACCACTATTATTATTTTTTTGCTATCAATAACAAGTTATAACAACTTGTTACTTAGCATTTATTGTAAAAGTGTTATGAAAAATGTTATAGATGTAGCATTTTTTTTTTTTTGTTTATTTTTCATTTGGTAAAAAAATATTATTTTATTTTTTGATTATAAATAATCCTATTAGTTAAAATTTGAAAACCTTCTTTTTAGTTGGAGCCTTAAATAATCACATCTATTACATTTACCATTCTGCCGGCACTGACTACGTCTCCTCTCTTTTTTTTTTTTTTTTTGGTGCGCGCTAAAATTGCTTTAAATGTCTTACTCTTCACAAAACTTAGCTTCAAGGCTTAAGAAAATTCTAAAAGGATTCTACCGACGTTCAAATTAATGCTTGGTACTATTAATAAGGCCCACCACTCCTAAAATGGTTTTTTTTTTTTTTTTTTTTCAAAAAAAAGTTATTATTCAGTTTTTGTTATCTAATGACCTAATAGTTCATAAGAAAAACACTACTTTGGTTACAATACTTTTGTGTACACTTAATAGATCTTTTTCCATCCTCCTCTTATTGATGGAGCTCCCCCTCCTTTTTATAGTAGCTGGGGCTTCATCTCAGCCCTCCACTTGGGTTGCTCTGGATCCTTGTCTAAATACTTGTCTAATCAGCTCTTGCTAGTAGTGATAGTGTAGCTTGCAAGTTGTAAAGACACTATTCAAGAGACATTCTGTCATTAATGCAACAGGTTAAGTTTGTATGGTGCATTCAATGCAGAGGTGATGTGTATTTTATCAAAAAGCTTCCTCCTTCTCCTCCCTGCACATCTCTATTTTTTTCCTCAACCCTTCATATTTTTGGGTTGGAACCTGGGTCCCCCCGAGGTAAGCCTTCTCCTCGGGCTTCTTAGTTTCCACCATCTTCTTGGCTTTGGTGTTTGGTTATCTCATCCAGACTAAACCAATTTGATGATGAGTATGGTACAATTGATTTCTTGAAATGTACTCTAATGCCTAGTGCTTTTGCTCCTTGGATTTCTCCCTCTCACAGGAACATATTGAAAATATATAAATAAAATTTTCCAAAAAAAACTATAGATACAATAAACTTTCAATTTATAGCATTCGTTCTATGATGATTAGAAAAATAACCCCCTATATTTTTTTGGAAGTGAAAGGAAGATTACATTTTAAACCAAAAAAAAAAAAAAAGTTTCAAATTAAACTCTAAAAATTGATGAGTTTTAGAGGTTATAAATAAGAACTCTATAGTCACAAATTAAACCTTTGAGCTTTTAATACGTTTACATCGTTGGGTGAGAGATGCATGACATAAGATCCTCACTCAAAATATATATATTAAAAATAAGCTTATGATCTAACAAGTGGACGCAAATGGTTCAATTCCTACTTACAAAAAAAAAAAAAATAGCATATTAACCTAATAATAAATAAGAATCATCATGGAGCAAGCTTGATAGCTTTGAAATACTATCATATTTGTAAATAATAATAAAAAGAAAAAATAATAATGAACATATCCAGCAACAATTCTGCAAGCACATCTAAATTTTATAACTTGCTGAGTTGTTAACTTATGATGAGTCAATATTACTTTCACATAAGTTTACTATTTACACTCATCTTATAGTTTATCAAAAAACACTTCCGCTTATCTTATATGCATCAATTATAAGGCTTATTACTTGACAAATTAGTTAAGTATGGAATTGAGTATATTCCTAAATAATTTTATGTTCTACTTTTTTTTTTTTTTCACTTTATATTCTTTCATCATAAGTTACTATGTATTTTTTTCTTTAGAAGACCCTATTTACTTTCTTTATATATAATAATAACAAAATTTTAATTTAAAAATAAATAAATAAATAAATACATGACATACAAGTATAACATAAAAAAAAAAGGTTACTGTGTATTTTTTTCTTTAGAAGACTCTATTTACTTTCTTTATATAATTACAGCAAACTCACCTGAGGTTTGGCCCGTTTGCGTTTTGCCTACCCGTAGTTCAAAACTTTACACTTTGCCCACCTGAACTTCAATCTGTGACCCATCCGTTACCCACCTTTCCCTTTGCCGTTAGAAAAACATATTTTTAGGGAAAAAAAAACATAATAAAGATAAAAAAGTTAGATTTTTTTATTGCTTAAGAACTTCTGTGAGAATAGGATAGGATTGAGAAACAAATTCATTTTGTACAAGTAATCCATGGATTTTAGGACCCATGTCGAGAAATCCAATCCTTACACAAGCGGTGAGAACATTGATTAGACATGGCAAAACGGGTGGGTCGGGTCGAGTTTGGGTTCGGGTTGGGTCAATCGGGTTGCGGGTCAATCGGGTCACGGGTCAAAAACGGGTCATTTTAAGCGGGTCAAAATCGGGTTCGGGTCAATCGGGTTGCGGGTCGGGTCGGGTCGAGTCGAGTTGACCCGTATTTTTCACATGAAATTTTTTATTTTTATTTTTTTATAAATAAAACAACATGTATCTATCATTTGGAAAGTTATGCAACAAATTACTTGATGTAAAATGCATTATTTTGAATTCACCACTTATATCAAGCACGAACTCAATTAAACTTATTAATACTTATTCAATAATTTTAAAATTATACAAATTATAACATTACTATTTAAAACAAAATAACACAAAGATAAGTAAAACAAATACACAAGTTATTATCAGTTGTAGTTGACACTTTATTTCAATTTGAGATATACTTTAAAATTTGATTGCTTACTTATTTATACATGGTCTCTTTTATGAATATCATATTATTGTTAAGCAACACACACTCTAGGAAATATCATAATTTATTTTGAAAAACCGTTTATTTTGGACATAAATTATTAAAAAATAGGTCTAAGTATTCATAATTTATACTAATTTGATATTTTAGCTTCACTATTTTCACACTTGTGAATGTTTCTCACATGTCTATAATTTTAAATCTATGTTTTTAACTCTATTGTAACTAGATTATCTTGGCATGTATTTTGCTATTTGATATTTAAAAATATTTACTCATTACAAAATGTTCAACCATTTATCTTTCAATTAATTTGCATGTAGTTATGTAAATGTATCAATTGTTTCCTTAAAGTTCACAATAAACAATTAAACCAATATTGTCTTAGTTTTACTATTTTTTTTACCAAAAAAAAAAGTTTTAAAAAAATGGTTCGGGTTCGGGTTGGGTCGCGGGTCGGGTCGGGTTGATCCGCAAAAAACACGGGTCGGATCACGGGTCAACCCGTTTTTTGCTTCGGGTAAAAAAAAATCGGGTTCGGGTCGGGTCAGAAAATTCTGACCCATTTTGCCATGTCTAGCATTGATAAGAGTAACCTCGTCCGGCCTTGCATTAACATCACACTTGAGCATTTCATTAAACATCTTCAAGGCATCCCAATAACAACGTCCTAGTATACACCCAGAAACCATATTGTTCCAAGACACCACATCGCGAACAGAGAGTGGTATTTCATCGAAGACTTGGCTAGCATTGTGAAGCAAGCCGCAGAAGGAGTACATGGAAAGCAAAGCATTTTGGACGAAGACATTGTGTTGGAGACCGAGTTTGAATGTGAGGGAGTGAAGCTCTTGACCTTTGTGGGAAAGTGAGAGATGGGCACAAGCTTTGAAGAGGAAAGGGAAAGAATGGCGGTCCGGGAAAAGCCCGAAGCCCGAAACGACGACACATGAGATTGTAAAAAGAGATGCATTGTTGTGGTGAAGCAGTAGTGTTATTGTTATTGTTACTGTGTGAGTAAGCTTTGACCATGAAATTCCAGGCGAAGATATTGGGGTTCTGAATTTGAGAGAAAAGGGTATGAGGGAAGTGGAGATTGTTGGCATTGGAGTGTGGAGGAGAGGCCGATTGCGCAATTGAGGGTGTGGGTTGTTGGATAGGATTGGAAGGAAGTGGGGTTTGGGGAAAGTGGTGCGGATTTGAATTTGAATTTGAATTCAAGTTTGACTTCTGGTTTTGGGAGTGATGGTGAAGATTATGGGATTGAGAAATCAGGTGGGGGAAGAAACCAGGGAAGGCCAGTTTTGACAACGTTGTCCTTGTCCTTGTTGTTTTTGTTGTTATTTGCTTCAATATATCTTTTGTTTAACATGGGGATTGGTTAAAATTCATTTTGCATTGAGAAAATTTGTTCTCATAGAAGTTCTTAAGCAATAAAAAATCATAACTTTTTGATCTTTGTTATGTTTGTTTTTCTTTAAAAATATGTTTTTCTAACGGCAAAAAGAGAGGTGAGTAACGGATTGAAATTCAAGTGGGTAAAGTGTAAAGTTTTAAACCATGAGTAGGCAAAACGCAAACAAGCCAAACCTCAGGTGAGTTTACTGTAATTATCCCTAAAAAAAAACTGTGACTAACTCTATTTGTCCTGAACTTATTGACATAACAAACATATTACAGAACAACACCGCCAAAACCGTCCAAGCCAATTCATACCGTGAAGAAACTTCGAGTCACCTTCATGTGAAAGTAGTACATCTCTGGCCGCTCTATATATATTGTCTGTGCCTCTGTGGGACCAAGTGGAGGAATCTCCTACGGCATCTTCTTCTCTCCCCCCTGTAGCACGTGGCTGTCACATGTCCATATTGTAGAGCCCTCATGTTTTAATTTCATTGACGCCAATAGCCCATGCCTATCTATTAAGCCAAAAAAGAAAAAAAGAAAAAAAGGGCCTATCAATACCGCCTTTATGTTTCATCAAAAACAAAAAAGATTTTAACCTTTATGTTTGTTTGGAAAGGCATATACATAGGTAATCAAATTACTTTGATTATTATTATTTTTATTTTTATCTTCGACAATAACAAATTCAACTCCAAATTTAATATTTATCTTTAACTTTTTTTTAATGTAAAATAATAATATTTTTCACTAAAAAGTGTATACTAGTTAGGCTTTGTTTGGGTAAGGCTTTTTGCGTCTATGTTTAGAGTAATCTGCGTTTTTGCCTTTTTTTTTTTTATTTTTTTTTCATGAACTGTGCAAATAGGCAAATGAACCATGCAAATAGGAAAATAAACAGTGCTAAACAGTAGTGAACAGTAATAAATAGTAACCGAAAAATATTTTTTTATTGTTTTCAGTTTTAAGCAAAATAAGCGGTATCCAAATGCACATTTAGTCTTTTCCATGTGCCATGTGTGCAGGATTTTTTTTTTTTTTTTTTTTTTTTGCGTCAAGTCATCAAATGCAGAATTCAAGGTGATTACGTTGAAATTGCCACATCATTAAATTGGTTTATTAAAAAAAAAATCCCTAAATTGGACAATAATATTTTATTAAAAATATATTATTTTTTTCAATTAATAAAAAAAAAATTTTTTGACAAAAGCTTTCAACTACTATTGGGGTTCTACCCCCACCATTTTTCTTTCTTGTTTTCTAGTTTTATTATTATGTTTTGTATTTTTAGTTTTCTGATCTTCCTTTTCAAAACATGTCTAATTTTTTAGAATTAGTGATAGTTTAAAATCATATAACAAGGAAAGGTGTAACCGATTTAGACATTTGTATGAAAGTTTTTTGGTTTACATTGTAGTTCAAAAGAGAAGACCATTTATTTGAGTTTTTTAATATACAACTCATTAAATCATTCAACTAAGTTAGATAAATCATATGATTAAGAATAAATGAGAATACTCATTTGAGTTACTACAAAATGAGTTGGAGAAACTTCTTTTCCAACGGTTTATAAAGGAAAGTTTGTTCTTTTAATTTGAATTCACCACTAAAATTTCTTTTTGACTTACTAAAAATTACTTTTGTTGACGATATTGCCCTTGACCCTTGTCTTCAGGTACGAACTTTTTTCTTTTGAAGAGGTCTTAAGTCTTAAAGTAGTACAAACTTCCGATGGAGATAATATCAGTTTTTTTTTTTTTTTTTGGCTGAAAAAAAAAATAAAAAAACAGATAGTAACGTCAAATATGGTGAGCACGTCTATATCACAATATCTATACTATATATTTTGTCTATGAATAAGGAGGGCACGAACAATTTGCAATTTTCTTCTTGAAAGATTCACACCATTTGGTTATAGATGTGTTTCTATATTATTTGTAATTAAAGTGTTTTAGTTAAGAGTTTTATAGTTTAACTAACATTTTTTTAATATTTTTACTTTTCACTAGAGACCTTTATGGTTTAAATTTTCTCTCTTAATTATCATTATTGCATTTATTGAAGAAAAAAAAAGTGAAACATGATACTTATTGCTTATAAATGTAATCAAATTAAGATGCTACCTAATTAAGGTAAGATTATGAATCATATATTTAGTAAGATGATTTTTTTTTTAATTTGCTTTGAATTATTAAATGAAAAAAATACGTAACAACCCTTCACGTAGGATTTTTTAGAAAAAAATTATAAAAATATTATAAACGTAACATAATAACATTTTTCTTCTAGGAAAATTTTGACATCACTTTAATAAAAAATATAAAAATCGTCAAAAAAATTATTTTTTTTCTTATAAAAAATTTGTAAAAATATTTCTTAATCCAATTCCCGTATTCATTAACTTTTCCTAATGCTATATATACAAAAAAATTTGACAAATTTTTTCATATTTATTGAGTTGGCATATTTTTATTAGTTTTTACTTTGGTTTACCGTTAACATAAATTTTTTTTAATCTTCCACCGGTGTTTCTAAATTGAGGAGTGTTGCGTGACTGAGTTTATAACATTTTCAGTAGGTGACAGGTTGTTACTGGGCTAAGGTTGAAATTTTTTTTCTTTATCTAACAACCTATTATCTAAGATTTATTAACCGTAAAAGTGTTATGGAAATCTTGTCGGAAAACATTAGTTCTCTAAATTCTCTAAAACGACAAACCCAATTAGCCAAGTGTTAGGACTTAGGAACATACAGTTAGAGAGTGAGTTAGAAGTTAAAAGGTACAAGTACAACAACTGACTCCGCACATGAGCCTCCTATCCCATCCCGTAGAAGCTTAGGTGAGACTCAGAGAGCAACCAAACCAAGCAGACTCAATCTCTCTCTCTCTCTCTGTCTGACTGTCTGGTAGACCCTCCCGCTCAGCGGTTGTGTTTTTCACACTCGGTTTTGCAATTTTTTTAATTTTTTTTTGGCTCACTCACTTTCTCTCTCTCTCTCTCTGAACTAAGCTTCGCTGGGGTAATCAAAGAGGTATTTGACTTTTAATTAATTTTTGTGAGAGCGAGAGAGGTTGTCGGAGGAGCTAGCTAGCTAGCTGTGGAGCAATCAAGAATGACGAGAATGCCACTGAGCTTCACGTCCATGGCGGACATGGAAGCTCTGGTGGCTGGTTGGTGGGACGATGTCAATGGGTCCTCTCAGTGGCAAGACGGGATCTTCTACACTCTCTGTGCTGCTTATGCCCTTGTCTCCTCCATTGCTCTGGTCCCAACTCTCTCTTTCTCTTGTTTGTGATTCAATTTTGTGTTCTGTTTCTTTGTGTATTTTGGGAATGATGATGATGGATTGGGAAACTGTTATAATGATTATGAATGTCTGTCTTGCTTGTTGCATTTTCATTGTTATGAATCGTTGCGATTTGGGTGTGTGTGATTGTGACATTTTGATAGGGCTTATTAGATTTATAAATAAGTAGTTGCAGTAATTTTTTGCTGGGTTTACTTTAAGTTGGGTTCTGATATATTCTGAATGTGTGTTATGGTTTTGGATTTTTTCATTGCCTAATGATTGATTAAATTGAAGAGAATATATATACTCTTGATTATGTATTGAAATGATATGGAAACTTGTTTGGAGTGAGTGTTTGATGGATAATCTGGGTTTTGTGATGTACAGATTCAATTAATAAGGATTGAGTTGAGAGTTCCCGAATATGGTTGGACGACGCAGAAAGTTTTCCATCTTATGAACTTCATTGTTAATGGAGGTGATATTTTAAGTCTTGGTGATATTTGGGGTATTGGGTATACTTTGTCATTTGGTTATAATTTGACCTTTTTTTTTGGGGGTTTTGCCTTTCTTATGTTGCAGTACGTGCTGTTGTGTTTGGATTTCACACGCAAGTATTTCTGTTGCATCCAAGGGTTAGTTCGTTGAAGTTTCTTACAATGTCATTTCAAAATTTTAAATCTTTAACTTAGCCATGTTATGTAATGTTGCATCTGCATTGGTTTTCAAGTTTTGTGTGGTAAGAGTTCTGGCCTATGAGTGCAATCTGCAAATTTTTCCTTTTTTTTTTTTTTTTCTTCACTGTACATTTTGCTTAGGCATTATCAAGCACACTAGAGCTCCATATATTTTCTGAGAAGTATGAGGCAAAAGTAATGGAAATAACTAAAAATCACCTTGCCTCATAAGCAGTTTTTGAACAAATACAAGTATTCTCTTTTGCACTTTGATTTTGAGAAATACAAAGGTTTAGGAAAATGTTCCTAAAAGGCTCCTGTTCTTCATTATCTAAAATTGCTAGATTTTTAACTTAAATGTTCTTTTGTTTATATGATTAACATTCACAAAGATGGAGCATCACATCGATTTTTTTTTTTTTTTCCCTCAAAATATACATGTATGGAGCATGATTGTACTCAAATAACTGCAACAAAATAAAAATGAAAAAGAGGAAGAAGGCTGAGCAAGCCTTCCACGCACTTTAGAATGTAGGCTGTACTATTCTGTTGATCCTTCTGGATGGGAGTTCATATTTTCTTTTTCTTTTTTTTTTAAGTCAGACTAGCTAGAATGAATGATGTTCTTTCCTAGTCTCCATTCTACTATACTGACATAGAGCTTCTGCATCTTGAACTAGGTTCTAGTTTTGGTGTTATTGGATCTTCCGGGCCTTCTATTTTTCTCTACATACACACTCCTTGTCCTTTTTTGGGCAGAGATATATCACCAGGCAAGTAAATGTTCTTCTATTTTCTTTTGCGCAATAGGATCTTTTGTTATCAGGATGTAAGGCCAGTTCTGCTCTCCAATGAGATGTAAAACTTGTGGATGTGGAAAAATATTAAGTTATTAACCTTCTCGTTACTATTAATGGACAGGCAAGAAGTTTACCGACCGATAAGCTTAGAATTGTTTATATTTCAGTTAATGCTGGAATATATTTAGTACAGGTATAACCCATCTCACGATATGGCTATTTATTCTTCTTCTTCTTCTTCTTCTACTTTTTATTTTATTTTATTTTATTTTTTATTTTTTTATTTTTTTTGCATAATAAAAGACATATCTTTCCTTTTGTCACTAAGCACATGTCATCCACTCATCCTAGCATAAACAGTACTAAGCAGCCTTTGAGAGCCACTATAGAAATGTAATATTACTTTCATGATCTTAAGAATTTAACCAAAGTGAGGTTCTTACTTCAGGTTTGCATCTGGGTATACCTTTGGATTGATGAAAACAGCATTGTAGAATTCGTTGGGAAAATATTTATTGCAGGTTAGACTTCAGGTTTCCAAAGAAAAATGTTTACTTCAGATTTCCTGGAGATTGAAAATTCGTTTTTCATCTCAAAATATATGTTGTACATTCTGAGCATTGCTTCTTTCATTAATCATCATACTTATTTTCCACCTTTCTTTTTACTCCAGTTGTGTCAATCATAGCTGCATTAGGGTTCTTGCTGTATGGTGGAAGGTGAGTTTTTTGCATCATATTTGGTACTTGTTGGTGTTCCTTGTCTTTCTTTGGAGTTTTATTTGTGCACTTTCTCCTGGTGGATTGACATAGCCAATGCTTACAGATTATTTTTCATGCTGAGACGCTTTCCTATTGAATCAAAAGGAAGAAGGAAGAAGCTTCATGAGGTATGTGCCTTCCCATTAAAGTTTGTCTAGTGGATCATGATCGCTAGCTTTGTTACAGTGAATTTTTCCCTTTTTATGGATAGATATTGGGTAAATTGAATGTAAATAAATTAGGGCTGTCAATGGATCTGCACATGACTTAATTTCCGTATACATTGATTAAATTAGATGAACTTGATCTATATAGACTTGATATTGTCATTTTGGAATATGTTTTTGTGCTTGTGCATTTGCATGTCTAGGCAGCAGAAGCAACAATAACTTGTATTCTATAGGAATCAATAAATTTACTTGCAGTATGTAGAAGATATGCACTAAAATACAAATTATACACAAACATATATATAGTTTTACCTAAGGTGAGTCGTAGACTCTCCTGTCATAAAGTATACCCTCATATTGTAGGTCATAGGAATAGATTCCTTTTGAATCTGCGAGTGCTGGATCTCAGACATAACCAATGCTCCGGGGAAGCTCATACAGTTATGGAATGAGTAGGGCTCTTAAGGAGGGGAGATAGGTTTGAAACCAGCCATCCCTAGCTGGAAGTCTCATTGAGTTCCCAGCTCAGCCTACGCTACAATTGTTCGGACTTAACCTTGTTCAGATCCTCAAGCCCAAAACCATTCTCCTTTTACAACAGATACCACCCTGCTTTGTACCTGGGGCAGCGTCATGGAGAATGTCGTGACACCATCAGTTTGGAGCATGAGGCTGGCAGAGCTTGCTGCAAAGGAGATAAGAAAAGGCTCAGCAGAGGAGAGCTGGTTACTGTGATGAATGTGAGGGAGTGGGGCCTTTTCCTTGTTTTTTTCCCATTGTTCAGATGCACAAATGCTGCTGGAAGAGTGCAAAATAGACCAGCTGAAGATGGAAGAGCGAACATTGTGTCCCCCCTGCTCTTTTTAGCAATGTATTTTGCTTTTGTGCTTAGAAGTTAAGCTGTCAGCATATTTTGATTTATATATATATATACATAGAGAGAGAGAGAGAGAGAGAGAGAGAGAGAGAGAGAGAGAGTTTTTCTACTATGCTTATATTTTGATACCATCACAAGTTTGGTACTGACCAAGCTAGGGAAAAGTATACATTTTTTTTTTTTTTTTTTTTTAGTTTTTAATTTTTTGCTGTAATGGACTTTATGAGGGACCTGTTAGATGATCATCTTCATGCTAAATTCTTGTTCATGTATTCAAATAAATGATTTCTTGGAAGATTAAGCTCTTCTTATGATAGCGAGCATTTAGTAAGCATATCTTTTGAAGAACCCCTGCCCCTATATAATTGGTCATCTAGAAAAAATCAGATACATCAGGTGGTTGCAAGTTTGCGATGACCCAATTGGACCAGTTTTTGACTTTTTATGCTGGAAAGTGTTAAATTTCTCCCTTGTATATTTAATGCTTTTTTTTGTTCTAGCTATGCATAATATGTGTGGCAGGCATGTCTACTTTTAGAAGGATAATGGTGCCACAGTTAGGAATCATGGCTATTAGATCTATGTATCAGACGCATAAAATGAAATGTGATTAACAGCAATTCTTTGTTACAATTTAACTTTCTCATTTATGTATTCGCATCAGATTAACTTCCTTGTCATAAGTAAAATAATTTGGTAAAATCTTTGGATGATTGCCATTGGCAGTATTCCTTCTTGTCATGTTCTAGATTTTTTAGACTCTTTGAACTTTAGTTTGAACTCTTTCAGGTGTAGTTTGGACACATTTTGTGTATTCAAACTGCTTCCTCTTTCTTAATAAAATTATTTTACTTATATAAAGATAAAAATAGAATAAAACAAGTGCATAATGTTGCTGCTTTACCAAAATTTGTATGAGAAATTATTGAATTATATTGTGTGACAATTAATCTGACAAGAAAGGATAAATTTGCCTTATTTTTTATGCATAAAAATAACTAAAGCAGATTTCATTATTTCATCAAATGAAATGAGCGAGACTCATGCTGGGCTTCTAGTAAGAATAATTAAAACTTTTGGTTGGCGAATGAATTAACTTTCTTGTTGTTACAGCCAACCAGCTTCCTTGTATTTTTGTTTGTAAAATATTTGTCATAATAACTAAAATAGAATAAGAACTTTCCAAGTACAAAATGTTGCTGCTTTGTCAAAGTTTGTATGAGAAATGATTGAATTATATGGTTATGGCTGTGTTATCTGGTTGTCATTCTCACCAAAATAAATTGTTTTTCTACGACATGACTCTCTTCAAATCCAAGTAAATATAAACTGCAGATCATATATTATATATTTGTGAATGTTTCTATGGATAAAGCCTCAGGGATCTAGAGTGAAATTTCTTTTATTGATGTAAATTGTGCTTTGTGTTTCAGGTTGGATCTGTTACAGCCATATGTTTCACCTGTTTTCTAATAAGATGCTTTGTGGTAAGTTCCAGACTATGTTGCAAACTAGTTTTTTCATGGGCTTGTAGATGTATATCTGAATTTGTAGTCCTTAGAAAGATTACACTATTTCTGCCTCTCTCATGCATATTATACCATACTGTAGGCTGTGCGTTATTAAAAGCTGTTGTTATTTGGATTTTCTCTCTCTAGGAAATTTAACAATTTAATATCTTGAAACAAGATAATTTTTTCAGCAAACTGGAAATCTTAATGATGGTGCATCCAACGCATTTGTTCCATATTATGATTCTACAGGCCAAATGACTTCTCTATGTTGACATGACAACAATAAGACTGGATTTGGTTTTTTTGTTCTTAATGATTGGTCATTAATAAATATGTTTATAAATTGATGGGGCAGTTAATATGAGGACATTGAGATGTATTAGGTGCAAAATGTGAAATGGATGTCTAAGAGAAGCAAATGGTAGTAGGTGGTTTAAAATTGAGAGTTAACTTGTTAAAAAGATAAAAAAGGCGATTCACTTTTGTAACTTAAGACATGGGTATTACGTAATTAAATCTGCGTGGCCAATTTAAATTTTAGATAGGAAGGTACAGGGATCTTCAATGGATCTGATCAGAATATAATTAATAGAGAGAGAGAGAGAGAGAGAGAGAGAGAGAGAGAGGGATTATAACATCTGTCTGTGATTAAGTCTGTAGGATGAGGTGAGGCTACACTTCAGCTGTCAAGTTCCGAGGTCTAGTGTGAAGAAATTGTCTAATAAAAATGAGGATATGAGTACACAACAGATTTTGGCTGATCCAAACTATCAATCCTATCAGCTCCCAAACTTAGATCTAATCAAATAAGAACTTGAGACATTTACATTATAATTCTTTATTTTAGTGAAAAGAAGACAATCATACAATATGACACTGTTTATATATGTTTAGAAAGTGCTGCTGCTTTCTTAAGCCTACATTGGATTTGTGGATGTGCTTCTAACTTAATTGTAAAATGCAGGTTCTTTTATCTGCTTTTGATACGGATGCATCACTTGATGTTTTGTATCATCCTGTTTTGAACTTAATCTACTACATGGTACTCTACTAAGATTGTTATTTTCTAAACCTTAATTTTGTCTCTTTCTTTTACTTGTTATTATTTTAATTTTTGGAATTTTTGTTGCTCAAATAACAGCTGGTTGAGATACTGCCTTCAGCTCTAGTCCTCTACATACTGCGTAAGTTGCCTCCCAAGAGAATATCAGCGCAATATCACCCCATCCGTTAACCATGGAGCATCTTGGACCTCAGTTTTCTTTTTTCTCCATCGAAAATGATTTTCTTAGTCTGGGAGTTAGATCCTACAGGAGTTGAGCAGGAGAGCCAAGAACAAGAAAATCCAGATGTAGTATTCTGGTATGGCTCATTAAGCCGGCAATTCTTTTTTGTCATGTATATTACACAGCTATTTGCAGCTTGCTAAAGGGAAGAATTTGAATTCATTTCTTCAATTCTTCTTGGGTTATGACCACTGGTTGTGATCTTGGTCAGCATATGGGAAAAGGAAAGAGTTTTTTTTTTGGTTGTAATTTAATGTTGTAGGTGTCACTTTAGACTGTTGTTAGTGTTTAAAAATCATGGTGTGTCGAACAGTTATTGAAACTATATATTTATTTTCCCCCATAAATTAACATGCCAAATGATGTTTCTAGTTTGCTTTTATAGGTGTTTAGTGGTATTCATTGTAAAGGTTAAGAATGAATGTACTTTATATTTTGTTTAAATTATTGATGATTTGCTCTGAGCTTATGCTCTATTTTGTGAGTTTATGAACATACTGCTTTGAAGGGTGCCCCATGTTCTAATGTTTCATGTTTGTTTAATTTTAATTCATCTACTTTCTGTGTCCTTGCTTCTTACCTTCCGCCGCTAAGCGTGTTCAAGCTCATTGGGAATCACTCACAGTTAATTTCAAATCAAATCTGATTCTGAGATTGAAACAAAGAAACCATCCTCGAGTAAGAAATTGTTTGCTAGATCTCATCTTCTTGATAAATGAGGTATAACAGGATATTTGAAGGGTCCAAAAGAATTGGAATATCCAAACCACTGTAACTGGCAAAAGCTCCACCTTGTGCCCTAAAGAAGGAAAAACTAAAAATAAAAATCCTATGGTGACAGCTAAAATGTAGTCAAATAGCTATGGCTGACTAGAAAACGTTGGAAGGGCATGCCCAAAGTCTCTACCCCCAACCGTCGTTCAAAGATATTTTAGGTCAAATGGAAGTTTATATTAGAAAAGAAGATTAAGCACAAAATATTCTACGGCTAATTAATACCCATGTTTTGGCGACCACTAAAATTTGCCACAAATTGGCTCTTCCACGTTGACTAATTCTTGGGTGACTAAACTGGTCTAAGGGCTGAACTGTCTTTGAGTGTTTTATTTTATAGTACATCCCATCATGTACATTATAATGCATTCTGTCTTTGTACATTCCATCATGCAATGTGGTGTATCATTCTACTATGCAATATTCTACCAGTTAGACATTTTACCAAGCAAAAACACGAAAGACAAGACATCATACTATCCAAGTAAAAGGACAAAGTTCCACTATTAGCAAATGTAAAACATCCGAGGCTCTCCAAGTATTATAAATACTGAGTTATGCCTTGAAGATAATATATTGTCCTGTTTTGCCATGTAGCATTTTACTTTTGTCGACTTTACCTTTTATCTTTTTTTGTTAGTTATATAATATTTTCTTGGACTTTTATTCTTTTTGTAGAATTCGTTGGGTTCAAAATTTTTATTTTTTCTATAGTATTTTTTATGTTTCTTAAAATGTTGTTCTTTACTCTTTTTGTTTTTCGATGGTGCTATAGGTTTAAACTTCGATTATTTTATAAGGATAGACAAATGGTTTGTAATATTTTCTTGACTTTTTATTCTTTTTGTAGAATTCACAGGGTTCAAAATTTTTATTTTTTTCTATAGTAATATTTATGTTTCTTAAAATGTTGTCTTTTTTAGACGGTGCTATAGGTTTAAACTTCGATTATTTTATTAGGAATGAAAAATGGACAAATGAGATTGCAATTTGAAGAGTATAAACACTCAGATAGGAACAAAGGATGTTTAATTACAGGGAAGAAAAGAAATTAATACAAAACAGAAGGTTTTTGTTTCATAATGCTAACTACACAATAATGTTGCCACTCAAATTATGTTTTTATTGTCTCATCTTGTTATGTGCCAAATTGAGGGTGGGAGACTAAACAGTAATGCTTGTTTAACCATTTAGGGCATGTTTGGTACATGATTTTAAACACATGTTTTTTATTTTTAAACAATTTTACATGTATTTCCACACTTTTTCACCCACACTTATTTTCAAAAAAATTAAAAACTGTTATTTAAACACATGTACCACACGGGCCCTACTTTGAAAGTACAGATCATTCAAATCCTTCAGCAACCCAAATTGATGCAAAAATATTTAAAAAGAAAAAAAGAAAAAGAAAAAAGAGAGAATAAAGCATGAAATCCCACAAGCTATTATAGTGCAACTTTTTGCTCTTACTTTTATTCCCCTGTGATCATTCTTACAGACCAACAACCAGAAGCAAATTTGCTGAGATGACTACCTCTATCACACATAATTGAACAAAAATGAAGATGCTGTGACATATCAAGGCAAATAAAAAAGATAAATCTTCGGCAATTTCAGTAAAACCTTTGATCATTCGTTTGCTAAACCTTAAATTAAACACAAATGCACAAAATAAGCAATTAGCAAATCAGAGTATACTTCAATATAATACACAGACAGCCGTATTTTTGTTGATGCTAGCTATATTTAATGCCAGATCAATACCCCAAGGGCTAACACACAGGTCAGGGTTTTCCAGTGATACTAACTCCTGATTAACCTTGGAGAACATCATCAGCAGCTGGAGCAGCAAATCTCACATTCCCAGGCCGTGCCACTACAACAGGCTCATCCGCAAATAGCGCTTTAATAAACGAGGGAGTTCTCAAAGGCCGGCGACCTGTCATTCGCGGATACACATCTTCAAGAAAATAGTAGGCATGACCAGCAATCATTCCCTGAAAAAAAAGAACCAAAAAAATAAAGGTTCCGAAAGGAAAAGTGAAAAGCAATGGTACAGGTGATAAAGATGCAGATAAAGAGGTGAACAGGTCCACAAATGAGAGAGAAATTATGTGAGCCAACTCATGGGTCCACATCGTAATCTTCCAGGTGGTCCAACCTGTCCGATATAACATTGACTTCTGTTCCACCTAAGAATTTCTAGTAAAGTGAATTTAGACTAGGATCCCACCAGATCTCAAATTCTTCAATAAGGTCTAGGTTTCTCTCATTATGATGCAGATTCATTTAGGAGAAAAGAAAATAAAGGAACTAGCCATGTTATAGGAAAAGCAGGGTTCACAGAATTTTTTTTAGTGCCAGCAGACTAGAGGGCAGAGGCAAACTATAAATATGATAGTGTGGAATCTCACCAATAGATCCACCCATGCACTAGCTCCAACAAGTACAGAGAATCCCAAAAGAACCTGCAGGGAGAACAAGGAAATAAGGATCACAAATTTCATTAGGTGGGGCAAAGATTAACTATAATAATAGAGGTTTTGATCAGGATAGCTTATGTCTCAGATTAATTTTGATCGAGTTGAAGGACAATAAAAATTAAAAAGTAAATAACTTTCAGTGTGATACTGATTTATCAAGATAAAATGAGAAGTCATCAAAGCTTACTCACCCATGGTAGGTAAGCGGCTGTGAAAGTAAAAAGGCCCAAAAAACTCATATGGATGAAAGGATTTTGCTTGCTCCACACATAGACCTGTAAAAAATATAAAAGGATATCAATTTTCATAGAAGAATTCTACCAGACTTTATATCTTTTACTCAAAATTATTCTACCAGACTGACTTGAGATGGGAATTGCTTGACTTATTGAAACAGGAAGAAAGCTAATGAAAAGCATGAGTCAAGAATAACTTGGTATAACCATAACTTCATCATTAATTCATTATATTGCCTTTTGCTAATCATACTATAGTGGCTAGATGGCATTCCAATCTCCATAATATTATTCCCATCAAACAGGAGTTATTAATAGTTCTAATGATGGTAGGAACAAAACAAATTTTATATTCAAACAAAAAGGAAAGGAACTAACCATCATGAATGTCAGGGAATTGCTAAGGAATATAATTTTTGCAAATGACTCCGACAAGTACGGTATCATTCCCCCAACAAGAACAATTCCAGTTAAAACAGTGGCACCAAATAAGAGCATGTAAAAGAAATCGGCTGTCCTTCCCCTGAATGAGTTCTCTTCAAGGAGTTTGCAGTATCGAGCTAGAAAGAACATGTGAAACATAAAGTCCAAGTCTGCATTGTCAAGGTAAAAAAATATGTTAAGAATGACAAACTTGATGATTACTCAGGCTCAATCAGACTTCCAAACAATCAACATAATTAACTGTTGGAAAACATAAATGCAGAAAACGGTATAAATTCATTACATCATTGTCTATGTTTATGTTGAGGATCCATAGCTAACCCCAACAAATTTAGGACTAAGACTTTGTTGTTGTTGAAGACATGATATAAATGCATCAAGACAATGTATAATCGGATTGCAATACATTCAACAACAAGCAGACAATGGAACATAATTTGTGATTCATTAAAACATTGTGTTTAGGGACATCACTGGGGAAAGTGAAGAGAGTTCCAGAAAGGAAAAAAACCATCAAATCAAAAGGTGCAGAAGAAGACTTGATTTCAACAAGTTAGGTGGAGGAATAAAATCTCTGCTGCCAATCTATTGCTAATCCACTATTAGATATTTAGATAATAAAAATAACAATACTGGAACACTCCCACTCCTAGTGAAGGTTATACATAATGTTCTTAAGGAACCCTACAAAATAAACAGATATTAAGCATGGATTGGACACAGCACAACCAACATAAACCTCTTAATTAACACAAAAATGTACTGCAGTACAAATCTAAAGGGACCGCAATCGTCCAGATAGATGACAATGACCATTCGCCAACTACATTCCACAAGACAATGCACCACAAAGGAGGAATGAATTATCACATTCTTCCTACGCCATGAAACTTGTTTGATGATATAACCCATTGTGGTTATCAAATTGCAAATCGCGTCTCTGCATGTAAGTTCACATGGAAAAAAAATGACAACAGTAGATGAATAGCCAATGCAGACTTCTTACTTTATCTAACTACCATAATAAGTTTGTCCCATTTGAGTCACATCGTAAAAAACTAACATATCGTACAAAGCAACAGACGTTCAACTAACAAATATTCTTTCAACTACTTTCATAGAAGAAAGCCTTGTGTGCCCCAAAAGATTTCTTCTCAACAACTTCATCACAGTGAAGATGATTACTAAACTAACAAAAATTTTCCCTACATTAAAATTAAAAAAACAGATTCCTACTGAATTTAAAAATATGAGGCTGAAAACCATTACCCATTTTCCGGAAATACAAGAAATTGGTGACGAGACGCCATAACTGATATTGCTTGATCACTAGATTAGGGTTCAAGTACAAATTATAAGGTGATATTATCTGCAAAAATAAACAAAAAACCACTAATTATGTTAACTAAGAATCAGTAAATTATTTAACCTTCCAAGGTTGCAGCTATTCTTCCTAACATGTTAACATAAGAAAAGAAAAGAAAAAAAAGAAAAATGATAAACACCCAATTCAATTTTGAAAATTTCCCAAAATATTTATTAAAAAAAAAACCCAATTAATTCAACCTAAGTCATTCAAGCCCAGTTGCCAAAACATTAAAAACCATAATAAAATCCAATTTACACTACTTTCAGCTAATCATTGAGAGAGAGGCCACCAAGTTTCTCCCAAATTTAAAGCAAACCCAATTGAAATTTAACCAAACCAAACAGCTTCAATGCTCCATTAACCCCCAAAACACAAAACCCCACAAAACTCTATACCGCCAGGAAGGAAAAAAAAAAGCCCCCTTTTGAGTTTTGACCCAAAAGACATTACATTCCGAAATTCGAAGCAAACCCAATTGAAATCTAACCAAACCAAACAACCCCATTAACCCAAATACACAAAACCCCCAAAATCCAACACCAAAACCCCATTAAAAAAAACCCCCTTTTGACCGAAACCTCGAAGCTTAAAGATACGTACATCAAGGGAGCAACCGATGGTGGTGACAATAGCGGCCGTGAGATACGAACGGGTGATGATAGGCATTTGCTTGTACCATTCTTCCACTGCCTGAGCCATTCCCTGCCAATTTTTCTTCTTTCTTTTTTCTCAAACAACTCAGCTTCTGAGATTACGAGGAACACAAACACACATTCAAAATTGAATCTTTGATTATTGGTTGGAGAATTTTTGGGTCTTTGACAAGGATAGAAGATTAAATTGCTATAGAGAGAGAGAGAGAGAGAGAGAAGGAGAAGAAGAAGTGAGGAAAGGTAAAAAAATCAAAAAGGCCCAGGAAATTTGATACGAATATGGACTCTTTATCTTTATCTCTGCGCTGTTCTAGTAATTGACAGGTTTAATGGAAGTGACATGCTTTGGCGAATCAGAGAGAGAGTGTATTACACGAACCAATTGCTTGCTTTGTAAAAATAGGCCTGGTAATTTTTCTTATAGTTTTGGGTTTTGGTCCAAGGCTTTGCTAGGCCTGAAATTCCTTTCACACTAATTTTTTTTTCTTTTTTTGGGATCAGAAGGCCCAGTGAAGAGGGCCCAGTGAAAGCTCTGATATGTAGATGTATCGTGCCTGTATCTTTCATCTTTGTCCCAGTCATGAGTTTGGACTTTGGAGGGGAAGTGTGAGATTTTAGTCCTTAAAAATTTTTTAGGAGATGAATTTTCCTTTTTCAGCTTTGGAAGATAACGAATGAGTGGGTGAGTGGCAGACAATGGGTTTGGAAGTAAAGATGAAAGGAAAATATTGTTACTTACCCTTTATTTGGAAGTTCATAAAAGAATGAAAGCAGGGACGGAGCTATGCTTTGGCCCCCCCAACTTTTTGGAAATTTGATTTATGCATATATATAGACACAAGTTTAATATTTGACTCCAAAATATATACACTTAGCCCCCTCCAAAATATTTACAAATTACCCCATGAAACATCCAAAAAAAAAAAAAAAATCAACTGACCTTCCTTTTTGCCCAATTGCCCCAAGAATAATTGAAAAAGCTTTAGACAAAACCTTCAAACCAGAAAAAATAAACCACAGTCCTCTCTCTGCGATGTGTTGTGTGAGGAAGAGACTCTAGCTGCTCTGCCCCTTTTTGTAATTTTATGAAACCCAGTCTCCGTCTCCCAGCTCTTGCTTGTCTCTCTGCTTGTATGCAGTGACAAAGTATAGAACTAGTAGTGATACGGGTAGTAACTGATATTTCTCAATATTCAAGTATAAAAGTGTGGCCTCTAATATTTAGACCAAAAAAGAAAAGAAAAGGTTTTTAATAAAAACAAACTTGTGGCTATCGTTAGAGGACTAGAGTACTGGGTAGTGCTGTAGAGACTAATAAGGAGGAAAAAAAGAAAGAAAAGAAATTGGTTGTTTGTTTGATTTTTGTGGTCTTAGGACAATAGAAAAGTTGTTTATTTAATGTTTTGTAATGAATTCTTTTTTTTTTAGAAATTTTGTAATGAATTGTTAATATTAATATTGTTGTGACTTTATTATCAATAAATAATTAACATTAAATTTGTTATGTTCTGTGGGCATGTTTATTTGGGTTTTTGTTTGGGATTAATTTCATGGGGAATGTTGGGAATTTGGGTGTCCCTAGCATTATTCAAAGAAAAGTTATAAATAATTCATAAACTAATAATGATGATTTAGTGTTGCTAACCTCTAGTGTTGATGTCCTAATATTTGAAAATCCTAAAATAAAATCTTGAAAAATCACCAACAATGAAATTGGTATTAGTTTATATATTGTAGTGTGATTTTGGATTGCATTTGCAAATATGAGATTATGATGTTAATGAACTTGATAAAATTCGATAAGCTTACATTAATCTTGCCCCCCCTAGGTTCGAAGTCTGGCTCTGTCCCTGAATGAAAGGAAAATAAATCTTTTTAAGTAATGAAAATAAATGAAAAAGCATGGAAGGTAAGTAATACTATTTGAGATTAACCTAAAGGGAAAAGAATGAAATCATTTTATAATAATAATATTATTAGAATTTTATTTTAAAATAAATAGCTGAATATATATGAATATTTTAGGAGTTTCAATGAAAATTTCACTAAACTTAATTTCATTCTCTCGGATTCCTAGATGGTAAAAAATTAGTTTTTGAGAGAATAAAAATGAATGAGTGTTTTCTCATAGCTAGAAGTGTCCAAATAACCTGTGAAACTGACCTACCCACCTAAACTATCCAATCCAACCCAAAAACTGGCCAATGAGACACCTATGACGATTGATGGCTTGTCTTCACACTCCATAAACCAATATTGGTAGGTTGATTGGTGGGTCATTGCTTGAAAACCCGATTCCAACCTATTTGACTAATCTCAACCCATTAAAGTCGTCGCTCTCCACTAGCATGAGGTATTCTCCAATCAAATCTTGCCAGATCTAGCAAGAATTTTGCCAGATTTGCTCTTCCCCAACCCTGACCAACAATCGCCCAATACCTGAGGAGACGTGACTCACCCAAACTGACTCTTCTTCCTCGTTGTCGGTGGGTTCATTTCTTGGGGATCTGAAGTGATCAGATCAAGTTTGGGTTAAGCACAAACCTAACTCGTGGACAACCCTACTCCTACCCATTATATTCCCTCCCATTTAAACTTCCAAACAAGGGAATGAAAAATTCATTCCCTTTATTAAAACTCTCAAATAAGGGAATAGATTGAATATTCTAAAAATATTTTTTTTCATTCCATTCCATTCCCTCCTCCCAAATGGAGTGTTAGGAGAGAGAAAAAAAAAAAAACCTTCTTCTTCTTTTTCCCCTATTAGAAGGGGTGGTGTCAAGGATTAAACATGAGAATTTTTTTTTGATACTTTTAAAGTACAACGATGTGATGCTCCATTCTCTCATATAAATGATGAGTTTTATCATGAATTTAATTATTGAAACCTACCATTCATATTAAAAGAGGGAGTACAATCTTTCTGTATTTTGAGGTTATTGAATAATTAGTTAATTACTTGTTATACATATGACGAAAGAGAGATAGAGGGATAAGGTTTTATTGAGGTGAAAACTCAGCTAAAGAAAATAAATTCATTCATTTTTATCAAAATTAGTTACAAATCTAGAAGACAATCCACTTTATCTTAGTTTGTCACTTTCTTGTTCATATGTCTATTAATCGTGGTTTAGAATTCGTTATCAATAATGTACTTTACATGATTCTTTTTCGAAACACAAGTAAAACTTTACCCTAGTGTGTGTGAATGTTTTACTTCACAGTAATTAATGATTTCAGTCTTTAAACAGTTCAAAGAATACTTATGAGAGCTTTTGTTTAAAAATATGTCGGAGATCCTACAAAACATGCTTCGACTGTTACAGATATTTATGAAACCATAATCAATGAAATTACTAATAAGAGAAATGTCACACAAAAATAAGGTCAGATTATCTTTAGATACTAGAAGAACTTGTTTAAAGCTTAGAAAATATGACTTTAAGCTTCTCTCGCATAACTAGTTGAAACTTGATTTGTACGTTAAAAACAAAGGATAGATGGATATGAATAGCCTAAAACATTCAAATGTTGACATTAATATTTCCATATTTTCCTATATTTATATTTGAATGAAGAATAACATATGTTTGTAGGTTCAAATTAAAAAAAAAATATTTATTTTTATGTCTATGTTTACTTTTTTTTTTTTTTTTATTCAATAACAATTATATTCAAGGCATGACCGTAAACATACAAAGAAAAATAAATATAATAAAATATAATTATTTTATTGGAATTAAATTACATAATGAAATGTAATAATATATATATTTTTTAGATTACAATATAATGGAATCATGCCTAGCGTATACATTATTGAGGTGTTTTCTATTGTTATTACATTTGTGTGGCATGAACTCATTCCACCACTTCTTTGTTCAATTATATTCATTGCCATTTTTTGGGTTTCAAGAATCCAATAAAACCAACGCTTCATCCGCAAGCCCATCTATCGTAGCAAGGAAAATACATATAAAATAAATCCACATTACATCTATTAAATATTATTCCATACAAGTACATTGTTGTGAATCATTCACACACTCTAATGGGGCAGTACAAATTTTAAAGAACTGGTATAGTAGAAAGTATGCTTTTCTTCTTCTTGTTACTTTCTGGTACAACATACCAAATGGCTAAGGCTCCCAATAGGGTGAGTATCCAAAAAAAAAAAAAAAAAAAGCTTCTACGTATATGTATCATCATCAATTGAAAACAGGTAAAGTGTGACAATAGGGCTATTGATGTCAATAATGAGTACAACGATTGGCTCTCCTCTGTTCAGGTAAACTTCTAGGTACATCTCAGCATTCAAGATGAAAAGAGTATTTGAAACTCCTAGAATAACAGATGATAAACACTTCAAAAAGAATAATATCAATCACTTCCGCTAACCCAACTAAGTAATGTACATAAATCAAACTCAACAGGTCTATTGCAATCAATATCAGCGACGATTGCATCATAGTTTTTTTGTCAACATTGTTGATCAAACTTAACTCCAAAATGTATCCAACAAAACAAGTCAAAACTGATGATCCAAACTCATAAACATATACAGAAAAATAAAATAAAATAATTTTATTGAAATTAAATTACATAATGAAATGTATTAATATATATATTTTTAGATTACAATATAATGGAACCATGCCTAGCATATACACTATCGAGATGTTTCCTGTTGTTATTGCATCTATGTGGCATGAACTAATTCCACCACTTCTTTGTTCAATTACATTTATTATCATTTTTTGGGTTTTGAGAATCCAATAAAACCAATGCTTCATCTGCAAGCCCATAGTAGTGGGGACAACTTCTATTGCATAATCCAATCCAACACTTCATCCGCAAGCCCATAGTTGCAAGGAGAAATTCTATTGAAAAAAACACCCATTTTATATCCAAAATTAGGGGATATTAAAGCTAACGTCCGTAAATCTACGATCATTAATAATATTGATATGATTTTTTTTTTTTTTTTTTAACACCTGTGCATTATAGACATTTTTATAACAGAACTCGTAAGTTTGCATGATTCCCTATAAATATTGCGAAGTAGGCCACTAACTTAGTAGTCACATATGATATAAGCTTGTAACTCACAAGATTTTGACTAATTTTTTTTTTTTTTTTTTTTTATGCAGATTTTGACTAATTTGGACTATAGTTGCTACTAGAAGCCCATTTCTCAAAGCCAAATTCTTTTTTAAAAAATGAATTTAAATATTTCAAATGTTATAATTAAATATTGAAACTTGTTGGAGTTTAGAAACCTTGAAACTTGTGCTTATATCGCATAAATATTTAGAAATTGATTTGTATATAAAATAAAAAAATAAAAAAATAAAAAAAGAGAAAGGGGCATGAAAAGCCTTAAAAATTTAAACAATAACATTGAAAGTTTCATACTTTCTATGCTTTAATTTGAATAAAGAATAACATATGTTTTTGGACTCAAACTAACAAAAATATTTATTTCTATGTTTATGTTTATTTTATAATTTTTAAAAGTATTATATTTAAAAAAAGTCTTAATTAATATATTCATAGCCCTTTTTAGATTTTTTAAATTGCGTATGAAAAATAAACAAGCAATTGACATTTATTAGGCTATTTATAAAAATAAAATCAATATTAAGCGAACCCTTAGTAGATGTATAGATTTATTTTAAGGCATAGTCTTTGGTGTCTTATAGGTTTAAACTATTTTCCAAGTTTGAAGATTAACCCTTCATCCTAGTGTGCCTCTTTCTTAATTGTACTTTTGTTGATCATGATTTAGAGTTAGTTTTTGTTGTTGTTGTTGTTGTTGTTGTTGTTGAGAAAAATGATTTAGAGTTAGTTAAAAGAGAAATTTGTGTTCTTCATGATGCCTTAAACACCGTAATTTTAGTTATGATATAACTCTTATAAAGTTTTAATTTAATTTCATATTAATTTAAGTATTGATAGGTTTTGTTAAATTCTTTATTAGTTGGTAAAACATTCATGTTAGTTTGTTAATTTAAAAAAGTAAAACTATAATCTTAAAAGTGTTGAAATTAATTGATTATTATTATTTAATCAATTATGGATTTATTTTTACAAAGAGAGTCAATATATATATATATATATATATATATATATATATATATATATATATATATATATATATATATATATCTATATATAAAACAAAAAGTCAATATTTGAGCAAACATCACTTGTCCAGGAAACATTCATTGTTAGAGTTTGCATTCATTGGGGAAAAAAATTTAGCCTTTCCAATAATATTAATTAGGAAGTGGCAAAATTGTAGATTACACTATTAAACTTTATGTAATTTTTATTTGGCACCTTAAAGTAAAATTTTGATTTGTACCTCTAACGTTACAAAATGTTTGGGAAAAAGAAGAAGAAGAAGATAGAAATAGTCAAAATACATTGTTAGTTCCTAAAGTTTACGTAATGAACAATTTTATTACCCAAAGTTTCAAATGAGTACCAGTTTGTTTGTTGTATTTGGATTTTTATTTAAACCCTAGGAGTATTGTTTTCGTGAGGGCTTCATATAACATAATTAAACACATAAAAGCTTAAGCCCATAAGTTTGGTTTGGGGTGCAATTGGTTTGAGATGTTTTACCATGTTGAAGTCAAGTTTCTAGTTTTTTTTTTTTTTTTTTAATCATCAAAAGTTACGAATATATATTATATAGTTAGTTAAATACATGTGTGTATTACGTAGTTTTTTTTTTTTTTTTTTAATAACTTAATAGTTACAATGCGAGTTGGGAGATTTGAACTGTAGACCTCTCCATTGAGGTGCAAATTAGGGTGTAGCCACCTTATGTATTGGGAGGGCCATGGCCCCTCCAAAATTTTTTAAAACCTCTCTAATTGTAGGTAAAACTAGGCCACACTCATTTTGAGTTAAGAGCTAGCACTGTAACACCCCAAACTCATACTAAGGATTTAGATGCCTAACCTATCTTATAAATAATCAACATTTGCTATAATGGAACTGAATGTAATTAAATATCCACAAATAAGAATCAAACCATCAAATCTTTCTTATAAAATCATCAAACCAACACTTTAACAATAAAGTCTCCAAATACAATCTCAAATAGTTTCATGAATACTAAACAAAACCTGATGCAGCGCACTATCATCACAAACCCCCTGTGTGATCGGTGTAAACAGTTCCCTGAGACAATGTTACATGCAGTGTGGGCGTGTCCCAAGTTGGATGAGGTCTGGACAGATTCGATTCAATGGGGTTTTCGCCATAACAGGAGGTTTTTGGATTTCAAAGAACTGCTCTTTTGGGTGATACAAGAACAGAGGAATGCCGAGCTATTCGCAATGACAATGTGGTCGGTCTGGACTCAAAGGAACCAAGCTCGACTCAACAAGCCACATAGCACGCTGTCTCAGATTGCTCCCTCGGCAAAAGCAAGACTGGGCGAGTTCAGTGCAGCCCAGCCCGTTGCAAGTCCTTCTCAGCGCAGCCCATCTTAGTGCAGCCCACGTGTCTCCTGGTAGCCCCCTCCCAGTGATTTGTACAAAATCAACTATGACGCAGCCACTTTCGAGCACGAAGGAAAATCTGGGATAGGTGTTATTATCCAAGACTCACACGGTGCAGCCATTGCTTCTCTGTCGCAGTTGATCCCTTGTGCCTATCAAGTAGCTGACATGGAGGCTATTGTTGCTAACAGAGCGCTGGAGTTTGCAAGGGAAATTGGAATTAATGAAGCTATTTTGGAAGGAGACTCTAGCCTTGTCCATCTCGCTCTAAAAAGGGGTGAACATTCTTTATCTCCGTTTGGGTTGTTGGTGGAGAATATTAAACTTTCTTCAGCTAGTTTTAGTACATTACTTTACTCTCATACAAAGAGAGAAGGTAACAAGGTTGCTCATGTATTAGCTAGACACGCTATTCATGTTTTAGATTATGTAGCGTGGATGGAATCTGTTCCTCCACTTTCTTATGCTGTATTTCAGGCTGATTTAGCCAATATTGTTCAATAAAAGTCCTACCAAGCCGAATTCTCAAAAAAAAAAAATAATAATAATAATACTAAACTCACTATCCTAAGGAAATATAATAAAAAGTCCATCAACTAATATGATAGTTTTACCTAGGCATTCCTAGCAAAAATTTCTAGCTATGCTTCTGGTGCCAATTATGTTATGAGGCTATTAAGTATTAACCATGTGTTTGTATGCACAAGCTTTTCTGTTTAAGGGGCTTTTAATGTTTATCAGACATGTTTATATACTTGTTAGGATTGAAGTTTGATCATGAAGAATGGACATCATGTGCCACATACTGTGGTGGTCCTGCTGTTCAAAAATTCTTAACCGTCTGTTGGTCGACATCACCAATATTGAAGATGGTGAGTCGGAACTCGGAAGTAGTTCAAAGTAGGATTTTTTTTTTTTTTTTTTTGGTGATCTTGATTTGCAGATTTCATTTCTAGGTATTATACCACTTTTAACTAATTGTGCTTAGTTCTTAGTTCAATATATGGCTCTCAGATGGGCATTTGTATTTGGTTTGCTTCAAATTGATGATTAGTTTTTGGCTCTTGAAAAATAAAAGAATTTTCATTCCTAGGTATTATGATTAATTTTTTTTTTTTATTATTTTTTTCCAATTCCCCAAGGCAAAAGTGTTATTATATATATTCGATATGTTGCAGGTGAAAATGGGTGTACTCATCTTCAAAGTTTCTTTGACCATTATGGTTTGGACTTTGGAGGACTCGAATAAGATAGCTACAAATCTTCTCAAAAATCAATTTTTAAGTCACGTGTACTTTCTTCAAGATGATGTTGTAAAATAGTGGAAGCTCAAATTATCAAGACTGATTATGAAAATATTTTAGGCTTATGAAAAATCTTCAAACTAACAATAGGAACGAAAAATTAATCCAAAAGAAAATAGACACAAAACACTAAGATTTACGTGGTTCGGCAATAGCCTACATCCACGGGCAACGACAAACAAATTTCACTATAACAAATTTGGGATAATACAAATTGTTGTAGAGGCACTCTCACAAACCCAAATCCCAAATACAACCAAATAACTCTCTCTCACAAATACAAAACCAAAGAACCAAAGGTTCATAAATACCAAGTGCGAATTGCACACAAACCAAAGAGAGAACCACAAAGCAAATCCAAAAGTTGCAACGCACCAAGAGAGAGCAAATCACCAAACCGCAAAACCAAAATCAAGCGGTAACAAACCCCTCTCACTATTCCAAATTGCAACTCACAAATATCAAATAACCAAACAAAGAGAGAGCCTTTTTCTCACACACTCTCATCACTTTCTCTCTAATTTTCTGTAGTAGCACTATGCTTATATAGGAGACTTGAGTTGACTAGTATATTCAAAACCAAGAAGGACTAGAATTCTTTTCCATACACAAAAGGAGAATCACTCCTATTCTAAATAGAATTCAAAATCAAGTGGTAGACAAGACTTCTAATAAAGCTTGATAACTTCAAACAACAGTAACCCAAAAGGAATAAAATTCCTTCCTTATCCAAATCCAACAAGGAGTCGAACTCCTAATTCAAGCCATATTCTACAAATCTCCACCTTGGCTTGAATTCCATCAAGCCTCACAAACGACATTTGTAGACTACCAAATACAAATCCTTAACAAGTCTCCACCTTGACAAGACATCTCCCAAACCAAAAATGCAAAGCGCTCAATCAAATTAGAGCCTAACCAAAAGAACAAGTGCAAATTATCAAAAACCACTTCCAAATACGCCAATGGACGCCAAATGCACCCAAAGATGGTGCCAAATCCAAATAAGAGTCCAAAACAAAGTGCATATCACCACAAACGAAACTTCTTCGTCACCACCACCAAAGCCCCTACAGGCTAATTCAAATTGCAAATACCAAACAAGTCCAAGCAACACTTGAACTTGTGCAAAGGCTTAATCACCATGTCACCACCAAAAATAATAACATCCTTGGCCAAACATAAACGAATAGTGCCACAAGCTTGTCTATTAATCTTTTCCCAATCCTTGTTTGACATCCCTTCAAGTTTGTCTTCCAAAGTAATATCCAACTCTTGTTGGACCAAGACATCCATAACTTCGCATTGCCACATGCCAAAGTTATTCGTTCCATCAAATTTCTCTACTTCAAATTTGGCATTAAAAACCATCGTCCTAACCGCCAAAGGTTTTACAAAAGACTTCGACAAAGCTTTTTCAGAAGAATTCGTCGAAGATTTTGTAGAGGAATCACCTGACATCATTCTCCCCAATAATCAGATCCACGAACCAATCACCAAAATCTCCAAAGAGAACAAATCCAAACGCCTAGGTAGCAAACCTGGGCTCTGATACCAGTTTGTTGTAAAATAGCGAAAGCTCAAATAATCAAGATTGATTGTGAAAATATTTTAGGCTTATGAAAAATCTTCAAACTAACAATAGGAACGAAGAAAATTAATCCAAAAGAAAATAGAAACAAAACACCAAGATTTACGTGATTCGGCAATAGCCTACATCCACGGGCGACGACGAACAAATTTCGATATAACAAATTTGGGATAATACAAATTGTTGTAGAGGCATTCTCACAAACCCAAATCCCAAATACAACCAAATAACTCTCTCTCACAAATACAAAACCAAAGAGAGAGCCACAAAGCAAATCCAAAAGTTGCAACGCACCAAGAAAGAGCAAATCACCAAACCGCAAAACCAAAATCAAGCAGTAACAAACCCCTCTCACTATTCCAAATTGCAACTCACAAATATCAAATAACCAAACAAAGAGAGAGCCTTTTTCTCACACACTCTCATCTCTTTCTCTCTAATTTTCTGTAGTAGCACTATGCTTATATAGGAGACTTGAGTTGGCTAGTATATCCAAAACCAAGAAGGACTAGAATTCTTTTCCACACACAAAAGGAGAATCACTCCTATTCCAAATAGAATTCAAAATCAAGTGGTAGACAAGACTTCTAATAAAGCTTGATAACTTCAAACAACAGTAACCCAAAAGGAATAAAATTCCTTCCTTATCCAAATCCAACAAGGAGTCGAACTCCTGATTCAAGCCATATTCTACAAATGAGATGTATGTATTTGACAGATTGATGGGACTGTTTATCTCACACAAAGACTATGATATGGTATTTCCAGAGCTGAACCAATTAAGTTGATGAAGTAGTTATTGCGGAAAAATTGTAAAGTAACTGTTCTTTTCCTAGGTAATTAATTGTAATTGAGAAGAGCTCAATTCTATATTATGAAATTGAGCATCTATAGATAATTGGAGAATGATATTCTTGTGAAATAACCACAATATATGACCCTGTTGTTTTATTTGTTATATATTTATGCATTTTTATGTTATGACAAATTTTCTTGTTTTTTTTCTCACACAACTCAGTTTCTGAGATTACGAGGAAGACAAACACACATTCAAAATTGAATCTTTATTATTGGTTAGAGAATTTAGGTCTTTGACAGAGATATAGAAGATTAATTTGAGAAAGGAGGGAAGAAGACAAAGAAGTGAAAAAAAAAAAAAAGAAGAAGAAGAAGAAGGAAATTTGATACAGATATGGACTCTATCTCTGCGTTGTCTATTTATACTACTATTTAAAGGGCTTCTCTGTTTGGATTCCTCATTTTTTAGTTCAAAAATGCCCCTACACTTTTATATTTAAATAGAGACAAAACTAAAGGACATTCCGGTCAAAATTTATTTTCCTTTATTTTTTTTATGCCTAAAATACCCTCATCATACCCACTTACAAGTTTTCAATTAACGGGAATAGATATATAAATTAAAACTCTTACACTTTAAGACCCACAAACTCACGTATGCTTTGTAGTTTCTATCTCACTTTCTATCTCTCATTCTTCTTCAAATTGAAAACATTTAGTTGAGCTCTACATCTTCCTTTCTTTTTCCTCAAATTAAAGATATTTACTGTCAGACGCTCCAACAAATTTTCAGGTTCTATCTTTTGCAAGTTCCTCTTTCTTTTCTTTTCTTTTTTGTTTATTTATGATTGACTTTCTTTGAGTTCTACTTTTTTTTTTTCCTTATATGTATCACGTTAACTCTTTTGTTTTTTTTTTTAAATGTAATTTTGAAATAAATGGTTCCTTCATATGCTCTACCATTGTACTTCTTAATGAATTGTCATTTCATTACCTCCTTTAGTAGCCTTTGTTTACATTTTATTTAAAAAATTTGAATTGAAATTGATGCTGAACAGAATCAATAGGCTGGACAATTCGGTTTTGATGGGCTGAAGGTGGTAGCGAAGGCCTGAAAAAGAAACAATATCAAAGGAGACCGGGGTGGACCGGCCTAAGACCCTCCGATGGCTAAGTTAGTATCTTCCCCACAAATGGAATTCTAATTGTATTGGAGTAATGCCAGAATGCTCTCATACCTTTGCCTGATTTAAACCGGTCCTTATATAGGGAACCTTGGGGCAGTTATTTGGTTTTGGCGGGTTAACTCCGCCATTGCGGCCGCCATAGATTGTACATGTTGGACAGAGGAAGCCGGCATGTCTAGCACCGTCTGTGGGAAATAAGTTTCACTAAATTGTTTTACGATTTATATTTCCGTGACAAAAGGTTGAATGGTTCGGACTAGATCGAGGGCTACCAGCCCAGGCCATCAGGGAAGCAGAGACGCTTCAAGCAACCCCTATCGCGATCGCCAATCTGCACCAGTCATGCCGGCTTCCTCTGTCCAACATGTACAATCTATGGCGGCTACAATGGCGGAGTTAACCCGCCAAAACCAAATAACTGCCCCAAGATTCCCTATATAAGGATCGGTCTGAATCAGGCAAAGGTATGAGAGCATTCTGGCATTACTCCAATACAGTTAGAATTCCATTTGTGGGGAAGATACTAACTTAGCCATCGGAGGGTCTTAGGCAGGTCCACCCCGGTCTCCTTTGATATTGTTTCTTTTTCAGGCCTTCGCTACCACCTTCAGCCCATCGAAACCGAATTGTCCAGCCTACTGATTCTGTTCAGCATCAGAAATAAAAATAGTTACCACAATACTCCCTGATTAATGATCAAAATATAAATGATCAATTACTATTCCCTTCTCCTTCCTCACTTCACTTTTTTTTTTCTTTTTCTTTTTTCCTTCTTCATATTTTTTTTTCTTTTTAAGAAAGTTTTCTTTTTTCCTTGAGTTCTACTTTTATTTATTTTTTTTTTATTTTTTTTATATATATATGTATCATGTTAACTATCTTTTTTTTCTCTTTTTTTTTAAAATGTAATTTTGAAATGTTGGTGGTGACTGAATGTATATGTTTTTGGCGTTAAATTTTTTTATTTAGGTTTGTAGCAACCTTGAGTTCTACTTCTTTCTTTCTTTTTATTTTTTTAATTTTTTTTTTTTATGTATCACGTTAACTCTCTTTTTTTTTTTTTTTTTTTTTTTTAAATGTAATTTTGAAATGTTGTGGTGACTGAATAATTTTAAACGTGAGTAAGGAAAGTGAAGTGAGTTTGCTTTGAAAACTAACATGAAGTTGTCCTATTTTGTAGGGAGTTAGATATGTATCTTTATTTTGAACAATTTTAATAGGATTTTTAGGAAAAATGATCTCATCAAAATTTAAATCAAACACAAACTCTAACACGCACGCTAACTTTGGTTTGTTGATTAAAGTTTTTTTTTTTTTTTTTAAATACTTGGTTTAACCCTAATTCTTTTATCTCTCTCAGGTTCAGGTACGCACAAATTTTTTGGATTGCATTGAGGAGTCATTGGAATGGAATATTAGATAGCAACCTTGAGTTCTACCTTTTATTATTACTAGTCGCTAACCCGTGCGATGCACGGAATATATTTCACTTTACTTAAAATAAAATTTAAAATGAAAAAACATCATAACTTATCAAAATAAACATAAAATATGCAATATTCATCGCAAAATAATTTTAGAACTTGTCAAGATATATAACCACAAACCAAAAATTTTAAGAACCAAAAGGGGATTATCATAAGAAATAAATGTGCCTTAGTTTGTATATGAATTTAATTTTTGGAAAATTTATAGCCACATACCAAAAGATTTAAGAACCAAAGGGGGATTATCATAAGAATTAATTGTGCTTCAGAATTTGTATAAATTTATTGGAAATTCAACGGTGATTTATGAATAGCACACTTAATTATCAAAAGCAAATTCCTAACTTCAAATTAAAGGGTTGCATGTTCTCTAACTCAAATTTCTATATCACAACTGCAAATAATAATTATATAAAACTGATACAAACCATGCACAGACAATCAATAGGCTTTGTTGCTGGTCTTAAGCACTAAGATTTGAATCGCATTGTAATCATAACTGCATAATACATAATTAAATGTCACGGCTTTCTAGGGCTTCACATATACTTCTTTAGGATCCTCTACAACACTTGTAGCAATGCAAAAGTTAAAAATAAAAAATAAAAATAAAAAGTAGTAGAGATTGCAAACAGAGAAGAGAGAGTACCAAGTTTTTGTTGGGTTTTATGCTTCCACACCTTGGGCTGGAAGACATAGGTTGCAGTTTTGATTTTTCTCCAAAAAATATAGATTCTTTATCTGCCATATACAATATAAAATAGTTATTAGAATTTTAACTCAAAAACCAAACCCATAAAAACATTATCAAAATATAGAGATTAACCCAAATACTTATAAGAAAATCAATTCTAAACATAATAAAACAATAAGATAGAATGAAAATTTCAGGCACATATGAAAGCAAATAAAAAAAGACAAAACCTACGCTTTGAGTTTAGGGTTTTGAGATGGTAATTGCTAGGGTTTTAAGGAGAGAAGAGATTTTGGTATTTTTATGCAAAAAACGTTATTTTAGGTCTAGGTGATTTATTTCCTTGTTTTTAGGCTCTTTTAATGTTTTTTTAGGTCAAATTTGGTTCATATAATGGTTAGGTATTAATTAGGGTTTATTTTAGAATATATTTTCTTGTCCATCAAGTTTTATGGAGCCCTTAAATAGGCCTCCAAGTTTGTATACGTTTTTCAATATTATTGTTATAAGATATAAAACCTAAAATAAAAAGAATCAAAAATAAAAAGAAAAAGAAAATAGTGATGATGTGGAAAATTGTGAGAGTTTCAAAAGCTTCGATTTTATATATATATATAGATTATTATTATTTTTTTTTATGTATCACGTTAACTCTCTCTCTCTCTTTTTTTTTTTTTAAATGTAATTTTGAAATGTTGGTGGTGACTAAATATATATGTTTTTGGCGTTAAAATTTTTTATTTATTAAATATTTAGGTATGTAGCAACCTTGAGTTCTACATTTTTTTTTTTTTTTTTGTATCACGTTAACTCTATTCTTTTTTTTTTTTTAATGTAATTTTGAAATGTTGGTGGTGATTGAATAATTTTAAACATGAGAAAGTTTTCTTTTTTCCTTGAGTTCTACTTTTTTTTTTTTATATGTATCAAGTTAACTATTTTTTTTTTCTTTTTGTTTTTAAATGTAATTTTGAAATGTTGGTAGTGACTGAATGTATATGTTTTTGACATCAAATTCTTTTATTTAGGTATGTAGCAACCTTGAGTTCTACTTCTTTTTTAATTTTTAAAATTTTTTTTATGTATCACGTTAACTCTCTTTTTTTTTTCTTTTTTTTTTAAATGTAATTTTGAAATGTTGTGGTGACTGAAGAATTTTAAACGTGAGTAAGGAAAGTGAAGTGAGTTTGCTTTGAAAACTAACATGAAGTTGTTCTATTTTGTAGGGAGTTAGATATGTATCTTTATTTTGAACAATTTTAATAGGATTTTTAGGAAAAATGATCTCATCAAAATTTAAATCAAACACAAACTCTAACACGCACGCTAACTTTGGTTTGTTGATTAAAGTTTTTTTTTTTTTTTTTTTAAATACTTGGTTTAACCCTAATTCTTTTATCTCTCTCAGGTTCAGGTACGCACAAATTTTTTGGATTGCATTGAGGAGTCATTAGAATTGAATATTAGATAAGTTCGGGTGAGAGACTTTACGAGAATTATTATAGGTATTAAACCTGAAGAAATTTTTTTTTTTTTTTTTACCATCATTGTATATGTTTTTGGCGTTAAATTTTTTTATTTAGGTATGTAGCAACCTTGAGTTCTACCTTTTATTATTATTATTATTATTATTATTATTATTATTATTATTATTATTATTATTTATGTATCACGTTAACTCTCTCTCTCTCTCTTTTTTTTTTTTGAAATGTAATTTTGAAATGTTGGTGGTGACTAAATATATATGTTTTTGGCGTTAAAATTTTTTATTTATTAAATATTTAGGTATGTAGCAACCTTGAGTTCTACCTTTTTTTTTTTTTTTTTTTTTTTTTTTGTATCACGTTAACTCTATTCTTTTTTTTTCTTCTTTTTTTTTAATGTAATTTTGAAATGTTGGTGGTGACTGAATAATTTTAAACGTGAGAAAGTTTTCTTTTTTCCTTGAGTTCTACTTTCTTTTTTTTTTTATATGTATCACGTTAACTTTTTTTTTTCTTTTTTTTTTAATGTAATTTTGAAATGTCGGTGGTGACTGAATGTATATGTTTTTGACATCAAATTCTTTTATTTAGGTATGTAGCAATCTTGAGTTCTACTTCTTTTTTAATTTTTTTAATTTTTTTTTATGTATCATGTTAACTCTCTTTTTTTTTTTCTTTTTTTTTTAAATGTAATTTTGAAATGTTGTGGTGACTGAAGAATTTTAAACGTGAGTAAGGAAAGTGAAGTGAGTTTGCTTTGAAAACTACCAGAAAGTTGTCATATTTTGTAGGGAGTTAGAATTACTTCATTTTTCAGTTACAAAAAATTTTTAGGGGTGTGATGAATATTATGCATTTGAGTTTGTGAGAAGTTCAACTATTGAGAAGTTTTTTTTTTTAATGAACGTGGGGAGTGTTTTGGTGTACTGGGAGTGTTTTGTTTTTATACAACCTTTTTTTTCAATAGGAACGTGGGTAGATATTTGATAGAGTGTGTGTTTCTTTTTTGTTAGTTTTTTTTTTTTACTTGAATTTCTAAAGGTTTTGCAGGGAAGAGTTTTTTAATTTTTATAAACTACTAGGATGAGTTTGTATTTGTGAGAAGTTACGTGGGTAGATAATTGATAGAGCGTTATTTGAACGTGGGGATTTTTTTTTTTTTTTGGTTGATGAATGTGGGGAGTGTTTTGGTGTACTGGGAGTGTCTTTTTTTTGGGTGGCCGAGGTAGTTTTTCTATATCTATATCTATACTATTATTTAAGGGGCTTCCCCTATTTGGATTCCTCATTTTTTAATTCAAAAATGCCCCTACACCCCTATGTTTAAGTAGAGACAAAACTAAAGGACAATTCGGCAAAAATGCAACTCTAACTCCTACTAAAACATTGCCTAAAAAATAGGACTACTCTCCTATTAATTTTTAAATTGATTTATTCACTTATAAATTAGATTTTCAAAATAAAAATTATATATATATATATTTATAAAATAAAAAAACACAATTTTTTTTCTACAAAATTGGACCACTAACAAAAAAAAAAAAAAAAAGCCTCATCGCACGTGCGAAGCGCGTGTGATGAGGCTAGTACTATTATTTAATGAGCTTCTCCTGTTTGGATTCTTCATTTTTTAGTTCAAAAATGCCTCTACACTCCTATATTTAAGCAAAGACAAAACTAAAGGACAATTCGGTAAAAATGCAACTCTAACTCCCACTAAAACATTACCTAAAAAATAGGACCACTCTCCTATTAATTTTCAAATTGATTTATTCACTTATAAATTAGATTTTTAAAATAAAATTTATATATATATATATATATATATATATCTATAAAATAAAAAAACACAATTTTTTTTCTACAAAATTGGACCACTAACAAAAAAAAAAAAAAAAAAGCCTCATCGCACGTGAGAAGTGGGTGTGATGAGGCTAGTACTATTATTTAATGAGCTTCTCAAGTTTGGATTCTTCATTTTTTTAGTTCAAAAATGCCCCTACACTCTTATATTTAAGCAGAGACAAAACTAAAGGACAATCCGGTAAAAATGCGACTCTAACTCCCATTAAAACATTGTCTAAAAAATAGGACCACTCTCCTATTAATTTTCAAATTGATTTATTCACTTATAAATTATATTTTCAAAATAAAAATTATATATATATATATATATATATATATATATATATATATATATATATATATATATATAAAACACAATTTTTTTTCTACAAAATAGGACCACTAACAAAAAGAAAAAGAAAAAAGCCTAGTAATTCACGTGTTTTTTGACGCACCAATTGCTTGGTTGGTAAAAATAGGCCTGGTAATTTTTCTTATAATTTTGGGTTTGGTCCAAGGCTGTGCTAGGCCTGAAATTCCTTTCACTCTAGTTTTTTTCTTTTTGGGTCAGAAGGCCCTCTGAAGATAAGGGTACTATCTTTGCAGATTTGGAATACTCACTTTGGCTGGCTGATTAATGTTGAGGGTAAGGCTGCAAATTTTCTGGAGGTGTGGCAGCGATGTGCAGAGAAGAACGGGCAGTTGGAGCTGCTTGCCATGACTGTGCATCAAATCTGGACTAGACGTAACAAACATCGTGTAGGCGACGTTGCTGCTCCCCTTGCTATGATCAATCAATTGGCTGAGTCTTGTCTCAAGGATTTCCAACAATCCTCCCTCAACTCCACAAAAAGTCCCTCTCTCCCAAAATCCTCAAAATGGTTGCCCCCCCCCCCCCTCGGAGTGGGTGAAAGTCAACTTCGACGGTGCAACCTTCAATAACTCCAGCTCCGCAGGCTTGGGAGCGATAATCCGAAATGACATGGGTCTAGTTATGGTTGCTTTTACACAACCTATTCCACTGCCTACATCAGTAGAGACGGTGGAAGTGTTGGCAGCGCGAGGCGCCCTATGCTTCGCGAAGGATCTCGGCTTCAACAAGGTAATAGTAGAAGGAGACTCAGAGATTATCATAAATGCTCTAAAAAATGGTGGTCTTTCTTCTTCCAGCTTTGGTCATATTCTCAGGGACATCAGGCTTTTGTCTTCATCGTTTGGAGAGGTGCTATTTAGTCATACTCGCCGACAGGGCAATAGAGTTGCTCACGGTTTTGCCAGGTTGGCTTGTAACTATGCTCACTTCCAATCCTGGATGGAGGATGTTCCTCCAGGAGTGCTTGATGTATATTTATCTGAAGTTATAAAATGATCTCCCTCCCCTCTGTTCCGAGGGTGGCTTCTCAAAAAAAGATAAGGGTACTATAAGGGCCCAATGATGGCTAAGATATGTAGGCATATGTACCTTTCATCTTTGTCCTAGACATGAGTTGATGTCCCAAATGCTGGTAAGAGGTTTCAAACCTAAGATCCATGGATATCATGAGACCTTAGGAACAATTAGGCCAACCCCTTGGGTTTTTTGCCATACTTGTCAGGATTGAAGTTTGGTCATAAAGTGGACAACAGAAGGGTTGAGGACTCTGTTATTTGTTGTTGGGCTCTTTCTGCTTGGAAACTCATTTTCTTATAGAGGACGGACATGATCATGTGTCACATATTATCATAAGGGTGGCGTTCCTGCTGTGTTCTTTTGAGAAATCTCTTTGGAAACCACACCGTCAACTGTCTGTTAGCTAGATTCACCAATTTTGAAGATGATGAGAAGCATTTCAAAGAATTTTTATTTTATTTTTTTATTTTATCTTGATTTGCAAATTTCATTCCATTCCCTCATCCCTAATAGAGAGTTAAAAGGAAAAAATATATATTCTTCTTTTTTCCTATTTTAGGGGGGGGGGGGTGCTATCAAGGATTAAAAAGGAGAAATTTTTTTAATGCTTTTAAAGTACAATGACATGATACTTTTTTCTCTCATATAAATTATAGGTCTTATCATGAATTTAGTTAATGGAACCTACCATTCATGTCAAAAGATGGAGTACTACCACCTTATTGTATTTTGATGGCATTGCATAATTAGTTAATTACTCATTATACATACTACAAAAGAGAGGGAGAGGGATAAAGTTTTATTGAGGTGTAAACTCAGCTAAAGAAAATAAATTCATTCATTTTTATCAAAACTAGTTATGAATCTGGAATACAATCCACTTTATCTTAGTGTGTCACTTTCTTGTTCATATTTCTATTGATCATGGTTTAGAATTCGTTATAAAAGCAACAATGTACTTTACCGATTCTCTTTTGAAACACAAGTAAAACTTACCCTAATGTGTGTGAATGTTTTACTTTACGGTAATGATGGATCTTCGAACACTTCAACAAATACTTTGCAAGATTTTGTTTAAAAATATGTCAGAAACCCTACAAAACATGCTTAAACTATTATGGTTACTTAGAAACCATAATCAATTAAATTACTAATAAGAGAATGTTAAGATTATGCTTATAGTAAAGGAAAAACAAAAGAAAAGATTGGTCACTTCAAGGGGACTAGGCCTCCATAGAGAGATGGAGAGATTGGAATAGAAAGAATGCTTGAGTATTATTGCTTAGCTTCCATACAAAATGAATCTTCCCTTTTATATTTGTGGAACTGACTACCCTTGCTACCCTAACAGAGTGTTAGTTATTTCCCTTCTTAACTAACACCTTAGCTAACTCCTAATCCACCCTAATCAATACACAACTGATACACGTGTGCCAACTGCTACAAACACTATCAGCTATACAATACAATGCAATACAACACAAGTGTATCCTATCTGCTATACAATATAGTTCAATACATCACAAGTGCATGTAAGGTTCCTAATAGAGAAACGTCACACAAAAATAAGGTCAAATTATCTTTTGATACTAAAACCTGTTTGGAGCTTAGAAAATATGAGTTTAAGCTTCTCTCGCATAAATAATTGAAACTTGATATGTATGTTAAAAACAAGATGGGTATGAACAGCCTAAAATATCAAAATGTTGGCAGTGAAATTTACATATTTTTCTATGTTTCTATTTGAATGAAGATTAACATATGTTTATAGGTTCAAATGAAACAAAAAATATTTATTTTTATGTCTATGTTTATTTTTCATATTCAAAATATAAGAATTCTTAATTAAAGTATTTGTAGCCCTTTTAGATCTTTTAATTTATGAATATAAAATAAACAAGTTGGCATTTATTAGTTGTTTGATATTTCTAATTACATGCAAAGCCAGACCATAATCATACAAAAATAAAATAAAATAAAATTATTTTACTAGAATTAAATTACATAATGAAATTTAATAATATTTGTTTTTAGATTATGATATAATAGAACCATGCCTAGTGTATACATTATTGAGGTGTTCCTTGTTATTGTTATTGCATCTGCTTGGCATGGATTCATTCCACCACTTCTTTGTTCAATCACATTTTTTATTATTTCATTTATTCTGAGAATTAAATATGACTCACAGCTCCAGGCATGCCAAAACTTGCAAGAAGAACCTCAAAGACATGTATAGATCAAAGCTCAATACTAAGATTAACCGCCAACATTAAGAAAGCCTACATTGTAAAGCGAAAATATACCATTGGAATTCCAATTAATATCCAAAAGTAAGAAAAATCAATGCTAACATCCCTAAATCTACTATCGTTAATAATATTGAAATGAATAGTTTATTTATTTATTTTAAACATGTACATTATAGACATACTTATAATTGAACTCATAAGTGTGATTCCTTATAATATTGCTAAGTTTTCCATTAATTTAAGAGGCACATATATATGAGCTTATAGCCCATAAGATTTTAACTAATTTGGACTATGGTAGCCATTAGATGCCCATGTACATTATAGACGATACTCTTCTCACCACTTTACTATAAAACTAAGATACTGTGTACTTGTAGTTTTGCACCGATCACGCACATTTTATTTATTTGGTTTCAAAAAGCACGTTTCAGCTTCTAAAAACTGAAACAAACGGGGACTGAAGTTTGACCATAAAGTGGACAATGGATGGTTGAGGACTCTGTTATTCGTTGTTGTTGGGCTCTTTTTGCAAGGGAACTCGTTTTCTTTTGGAGAATGGACATTATGTGCCCCACATTCTTGAAAATCCGTAGTGCTCTAGCTGGATTCACCAATTTCGAAGATGGCGAGACGCATTTCAAAGAAAGTTTTTGATTTGCAGATTCCATTTCTAGGTATCATGTGACTTTTAACTAATTGAGCTTGGTTCTTCGTCCAATATTTGGCTCTCAGATGGGCATTTGGCATTTGGATTTGGCTTAATTGCTTCAAATTGTAGCTTTTGGTTCTTGAAAAATAAAAGAATTACAAAGTGGTTGTTAAGGCTTGGCTTTCGCTTGATTTGACACATTTAGTAGCTCGACTTTCAAGTTAAGCGTAACGAACACCAACTAGAATAATTAGAAGCGGTAAACATAGTTTTGATTGGACACTCTTTTCAGCTGTTTTGAACAGAAAATGTTAACATTACAGTGACTATAATCATCTGGACATCACTTCTACTTACCCATTCTGATGGCTGGGTTCTGTATGACCTTGATCATCTATGCTCATTAATTACTTTAAGAACTGTTTAGAATGCTGCATTTGTAAATTGAGTTCATATTAATTTGGAGCCAATTTTTAATTTATGATTTTTTTTTTCCAATTCCCGCAAGGCAAATATATTATTATATTTGATATGTTGCAGGGTGAAAATGGGTGTACTGAAATTAATTTTTAGTTCACGTATACTTTCTTCATGTTGAGACGTATGTATTTAACAAATTGATGGGACTTTTATCTTACAAGGAAGACAGACCATGATATATGGTATTTCCAGAACTGAACCAAGTCGATGAAGTAGACCAACATATTGCGGAAATGGTAAGGTAATTGTGCTTTCCCTACGTAATTACTTTTAATGGAGAAGAGCTCAATTCTATATTGGACTTAATTCCCCAAAAATCATTTTGAAATTGCTTCTGTGCCTTCATTTTGGATGTGCGTATTTGGTGTTGCTTATGTTATGACAGTTTTTCTTGTTTTTTTCTCAAACAACTCAGTTTCTGAGATTACGAGGAAGAAAAACACATGCAAATTGAATCTTTATTACTGGTTAGAGAATTGAGAAACAGAGAGAGAAAGGAAAAAAAATAAAAATAAAGCCCAGGAAAATTGATGCGGATATGGACTTTTTAGTCTTTATCTCTATCTCTTCGCTGTTCTGGTTATTCACGGGTTTAATGGGTGGCATGCTTTGGCGAATCAGAGAGCAAGTGTTTTTTCACTCACCAATTGCTAGCTTTGTAAAAACAACATTAAACATACGGTTATTAGTTAATTACGCATTAAACATATGATAAAAGAGAGGGAGAGGGGTAAGGTTTCATTGAGGTATAAACTCAGCTAAAGAAAATGGGAAATGCTAACGAGTGCCCTTAGGGCATTGGTTAATAATCCATTTAAAGAAAGTTTTTATGGGAAATGAAAAAAAAAATTAATATTTTGACAACTTATTTTATTTCTCATAAAAGTGGTATCAAAACTTTTCTAAAATGGATTATTAATGAGTGCCCTAAGGGCACTCGTTAGCATGCTTGTGTGCATGAGTGAGGTTGTTGTTTCTTTTGCTATTTGCTTGAGTTCTTTACTTCTCTCTCTCTCTCTCTCTCTCTCTCTCTCTCTCTCTCTCTCTATATATATATATATATATATATGGTTTTTCAGTTTTTACTTATGTGATGTCTACATTAACTCTGTATCTACCAACCACAGCATGATAATTTAGAAAAGTTAAAAATCACTTAGCAGTCCCTCACTTACATGAACCTAAAAGTGTGGGCCAATTTTCAATGGCAGCTCAATGGCATAATTCCTCCTGCTTGATTCAACAAGCTAACAAAGAGAAAAAGAAAAAAGAAAAAATCAAATCAAGGAGAGCACACATAAAAATTACATGTAGCTGGCCCTGATTAGTTTATTCACGATCTATTATTGAGCACAAAGTTTTGGGATTGTGGCATAGATTTTATTGTTGTATGTAGTAAGGACTAGGGAGAGCACACCTGAAACTGTCTAGTGGATCACAGACGATTTGCAAAATCAATAATTGAGGAACTACTGCCTAGGAGAAAACCTGAATCATTTAATGCCAATCACTATTGCCTCATCCTAACATGCATGCTTAGTGAGAATATTAGAGAGGTACAACTTTTAAGAATTTTATGGAGGATTAATGGTGCAATTCAGTAGTTTTTGAATTACAGTTCTAGGTGTTTGAAGGAAGCATTGTCGAGGACCATCCAGGATATTCCCTCCTTTTTTTTATTTAAATTTTTTAATACCTGTTTGATTTTTTGAATTTATGAGCTAGTCTTCCTACTATAATTTGGGTCTATTTCTCAGGTTGCTTCTAAACAAAGATCATGTTCCTGGATGCGTTGCCACTTGCCACTGTTGTTCTTATGATAGAAGGGCAAATGGATGTAACTCGAAGGCCCTTTTATGTAATTGAAATCTAAACCAAACCCCTACCCAAACCAATGCACCACTAACCCCCAAATACACAAAATCCACAGACCCAACACCAAAAAGAAAACCCCTTTTTGACCAAAACCTCAAAGCTTAGAGATTCGTACATCAAGGGAGCAGCCAAACCAATAGTGGTGACAATAGTGGCTGTGAGATACGAATGGGTGATGTGATGATGTACCATTCCCCCACAGCCTGAGCCATACCCTACCAATTTTTCTTGTTTCTCCCTCTAGCAACTCTGTTTCTGAGATTATAAGGAAGACAAAACACACATGCAAAATTGAATCTTTATTATTGGTTGGAGAAATTGGGTCTTTGAAAGAGATATAAAATCTCAGAAAAAAAAAAACAAAACAAAACAAAAAAGAAAGAGATATGGAAGATTGATTGAGAAAGAGAGAGAGAGAGGAAAAAAAAAAAAAAAACCTAGGAAATTTGATACGGATAATTGACAGTGTTTTTCACGCACCAAATGCTTGCTTTGTACAAACAGGCCTGGCAATTTTTATAATAATTTTGGGTTAGGTCCAAGGCTATCCTAGGCCTGAAATTCCTTTCACTCTAGTTTTTTCTTTTTGGGTCAGAAGGCCCACTGAAGATAAGGGTACTAAGGGCCCAATGATGGCTCAGATATGTAACATAGAAGGAAAAGAATTAAATTACGGAGTAACATAAAAAGGAAAGAATTAAATTATTTTATGATAATATTACTATTAAAATTTTATTTTAAAATAAATAGCTGAATATATAGGAGTATTTTAAGAATTTCAGTAAAAATTTCATTTATTTAATTTCATTCTCTCTAATTTCTCCCAATTTTGAGGGGGGAATAATTAGAAAATTGAGTTTGGGGGGAATAAAGAAAATTGAATGTTCCCTCCTGCTTTGGAGTGTCCAACCAACCCCTAAAAACCAACCCACCTTCTTCTTTTTTTCCCCCTTTTTGGGGGAAGGGAGGGGTGTCAGGGATTAAACCAGAGAATTTTTTTAATACTTTTAAAGTACAGCAATGTGGTGCTTATTGTATTTTGAGGGCATTGCAAAATTAGATAATTACTCATTATGCATACTACAAAAGAGAGGGAGAGGAATAAAGTTTTATTGAGGTGTACCTTAGCTAAAGAAAATAAATTCATTCATTTTTATCGAAACTAGTTACAAATCTGGAAGACAATCCACTTTATCTTAGTGTGTCACTTTCTTGTTCATATTTTTATTGATCATGGTTTAGAATTTGTTATAAAAGCAGCAACGTACTTTACATGATTCTCTTTTGAAACACAAGTAAAACTTACCCTAATGTGTGTGAATGTTTTATTTCACAATAATGATTTGGATTTTCAAACACTTCAAAAAATACTTATGCAATTTTTTGTTTATAAATATGTTGGAGACCCTACAAAACATGCTTAAACTATTATGGTTACTTTGAAACCATAATCAATTAAATTACTAATAAAAGAAATGACAAACAAAAATAAGGTCAGATTATCTTTAGATACTAAAACTTGTTTGGAGTTTAGAAAATATGAGTTTAAGCTTCTCTCGCACAAATAATCGAAACTTGATTTGTAAGTTAAAAACGAAAGTGAGATGGGTATGAATAGCCTAAAATATTAAGATGTTGACATTGAAATTTCCATATTTTCTTTTGCTTTTATTTTATTTTATTTTATTTGATGTGACTTTTGCTTCTATTTGAATGAAGATTAACATATGTTTGTAGGTTAAAAAATATATATTTATTTTTATGTCTATGTTTATTTTTCATATTCCAATAATAAGAATTCTTAATTAATGTGTTTGTAGCCCTGTTAGATCTTAGTTGTTTGATATCTCTAATTACATGCAAAGCCAGACCATAAACATACAAAGAAAAATAAAATAAAATATAATTATTTTACTGGAATTAAATTACATAATGAAATTTAATAATATTTTTTTTAGATTATAATATAATGGAACTATGCCTAGTGTATACATTATTAAGGTGTTCCTTATTGCTATTGCATCTGCTTGGCTTGGACTCATTCCACCACTTCTTTGTTTAATCACATTCTTTGTTATTTCATTTATTCCGAGAACTAAACATAACTCATGGCTCCATGGCAGGCCAAAACTAGCAAGAAGAACCTCAAATGCATAAACAGTTAGAATCAAAAGATTATTTACCAGCTTCAAGCAAGCCCACACTAGCAACCAAAATTTCGACTGTGTAAATTGTAGGAACCCCAATTAATATCCAAAAGTTGGGGAAATTAAAGCTAACATCCCTAAGTCTACTATCATTAATAATATTGAAATGAAAGGTTATTTATTTATTTATTTCTTTTAACATTTGAAATATAGACATACTTATAATTAAAAGTGTGATTCCTTGTAATATTGCCAAGTTTTCCACTAATTTAAGAACCACAAATGATATGAGCTTATAACCCATAAGATTTTGACTAATATGAACTATAGTTGCCGCTAGAAGCCCATATCTCAAAGCCAACTTCTTTAGGAGATACACAAAATACCCTTAATTCTTTTTCCCCATGAAATCCACATTGTTGGAGATAATTAAAAATTATCCATCTAATATAAAAAAAAAAAAATGTAAGATTATATTTAAATATTGAAACTTGTTTAGAGCTTAGTAACTTTGAAATTAAGCTTCTCACATAAATATTTAGAAATTGATTTGTATCTAAAAAACAAAGGGGAAAGGGACATGAAAAGCCCAAAAAAAAAAAAAAAAAAATCAAATGTTAAAATAGAATGTTCCATATTTTCCTATGCTTGAATTTAAATAAAGAAGAACATATGTTTGTGGGCTTAAATCAAACAAAAATATTTATTTTCAAGTTTATGTTTATTTTTATGATTTTAAATAGCATTATATAATTTATATTAAAAAAAAAGTCTTAATTAATGTATTCATAGCCCTTTTAGATTTTTTAAATTGTGTATAAAAAATAAACAAGTAAACTGACATTCATTAAGCAATTTATAAAAATAAAAACAATATTAAGTAAAACCTTAGGGGATATGTAAATTTATTTTAAGGCATAATCTTTGGTGTCTTGTAGATTAAATTGTCTTTGAAATTTTAAACTTTACCATCTTCATCCTGTAGGGAATTCAACCCGAAATCCCAACCTGTGAGAAACAAAAAATAGAGAAAATACACGCCAAAGAAAAACAATCACGCGCACAAGACAGTATTTACGTGGTTCGGTAATTTGCTTACGTCTATGGAGTTGCAGGGATTTCACTATTATTAGGAAAAATACAAAAGTGTTGCAGTTACTATGTTTCTCTCTCTAAAACACGACAACAACAACAAAACCCTAATCATCAGGTTGCGTTTTTCTACCTCCTGCGGCAGTTACAGTGTTTCTCTCTCTTTAACACATCAGGTTGCGTTTTTCACTATTGCATTTTTCTACGGCTTGGGCCCGTCAGCCCAAGCCTCCGCTCCATGGACTAAGCCTCAGTAAATTTCCCATTAAAAACCACGCAACATTATTCAGGTCAGGTCGGGTCGTTAACTGGATCAAACATAAACTAGGTTCCACAAAGCCTAACAAATCTCCCACTTGGAGACTAGTTCAATCACCAACATCAACCGCTATCCTCCAATAGCAATCCCTCATCCTTGCAACTCATCCTCTTGTCCTCAAGCTAGAAGACCAATTGAAACTACACACAGTTTCAACTTCTCAATAGTGACACCCTTAGTCAACATATCTGTTGGGTTCTTAGTTCCACAGATCTTCTCAAGTATTACCAATTTATCTTCAATAAGGTAACGGATAAAATAGTATTTTGTCTGTATATGTTTCGACTTTGAATGAAAAGCCGAATTTTTAGCAAGAAAAATTGCACTCTGACTGTCACTGTGTAGAATGCCCATCTCCTGCTTCTTACCCAATTCATCTAAGAAACTATGTAACCAAATCATCTCCTTTTCAGCTTCAGTTGCTGCAACATACTTAGCTTCTGTAGTAGACAAAGTAACAATCTTTTGTAGATTTGAAGCCCATGATATAGCTGTACCACTCAGAGTGAAAACAAACCCAGTGGTACTCTTTCTACTATCAACATCACCAGCAAAATCAGTATCTACATAACCTTGCAGTTTCAAACTTGCACCTGTGAAGCAAAGACAAGTATCTGATAAACCCTTCAGATATCTCAAAATCCACTTAACTACCTCCCAATGCTGCTTTCTAGGCCTACTTATGAATCTGCTAACAACTCCCACTGCATGTGCAATGTCTGGCCTTGTACACACCATAACATATATCAAGCTGCCAATAGCTGAGGTATAGGGCACCTTACTCATATGGTTCCTTTCTTCTTCTGTCTTCGGTGACTGTTCTTTGCTCAGTTTGAAATGGCTACCCAAGGGTGTGCTTACTGGTTTAGCTTCATTCATGTTGAACCTGCTGAGAACTTTCTTCACATACTCTGATTGCGAAAGTTTCAATGTACCATTAGCCTTATCTCTAATGATTCTCATACCAAGGATTTGCTTTGCAGCTCCCAAATCCTTTATTGCAAACTGTTTTGACAATTGCTTCTTTTGATTATTAATCTCCTTAATGCTAGACCCTGCAATGAGCATATCATCCACATACAACAGTAAAATGATATAAGAATTGTCAAAGAATTTAACATAGCAACAATGATCAGCTTCACATCTCTTGAACCTAATTTTATGCATAAAACTGTCAAATTTCTTGTACCACTGTCTTGGAGCTTGTTTTAGGCCATACAAGCTCTTTCTCAGTTTGCAGACTAGATTCTCTTGTCCCTGAACAATGAACCCTTCTGGCTGAATCATGTAAAGGTCTTCCTCCAAGTCACCATGAAGGAATGCCGTTTTCACATCTAACTGCTCAAGATGTAAATTTTCTGCAGCCACCATTTTCAGCACCAGTCTAATTGTTGACATCTTCACAACTGGAGAAAATATCTCTACAACTGGAGAAAATATCTCTATGTAGTCAATGCCTTCTTTCTGCTGAAACCCTTTAACAACTAATCTGGCCTTGTAATGTTTGCTACCATCATGCTCATTCTTTATTCTGTATACCCACTTGTTGTGCAAAACCTTCTTTCCTACTGGTAATTCAGTTAGTTCCCATGTCTGATTCCCCAACAAGGAATCCATCGCATCCTTCATGGCTAACTCCCATTTGCTTGAATTCTCATCTTGCAAGGCTTCTTTATAATACTCTGGCTCACCACCATCAGTTAACAGGAGATAATTTAGAGTAGGTGAATAACGCTGTGGAGGTCTAATGTTCTTGCAAGATCTGCGGACTTCAGCTACAAGTGTACTCTAATCTACCTGTGAATCTGCATTCTCCTTATTTTTTTCACCCCTTTTCTGGACTGTACTTTCAGTCAATCCAAGTAAATTGACAAACTCAGATTTCTTTTGATCTATCTCTATAATATCTGATACTACAGTTGACCTGTCCTTGTACATAACATGTTCATTAACTATCACATTTCTACTTCTGATGATTTTCCTGTTTTGTTCATCCCAAAACCTATAGCTAAATTTCTTATCACTATAGCCAATGAAAAAACATATTTTAGACTTTGCATCAAGTTTACTATGAGCATCAGAATTGATATGAACATAAGAAACACAACCAAAAACTTTTAAGTGTGAAAACTTTACCTCTTTTCCGCTCCAAACCTCCTCAGGAAGTCTAAACTCCATGGGAATTGATGGCCCTCGGTTTATCAGGTAAACTGCAGTGCTAACAGCATCAGCCCAAAAAGTTTTGGTAGTCCAGCATGCAACCTTATACTCTTAGCACGCTCATTGAGTGTTCTGTTCATGTGCTCAGTCACACCATTCTGTTGTGGTGTTCCGGGAATGGTCTTCTTTATCCTAATTCCCTGTGCAGCACAATACTCACTGAACCCTCTATTTATGTACTCTCCTCCATTATCTGATCTCAAACATTTTAGTTTCAAACTTGTTTTTGTCTCAACCATGGCCCTCAACTTTTTAAAAGTTTCAAATACATCAGATTTATTTTTCAGAAAATAAACTCATACCTTTATGCTTGAGTCATCAATGAAGGTAATGTAGTACCTTGAACCTTTAAGGGATGCAACCGGAGAAGGCCCCCACAAATCAGTGTGTACTAACTCCAATTTTTCAACCTTCGGTGTCTTACAATTTTCAAGAAGCTCACATTTTTCTGCTTTCCTAAGATGCAGCTTTCACACATGTCAAAATCAATGGACTTCTATTCTGGTAGCTTTCCTCTTGACAATAGCATCTTCATCCCTTTCTCACTCATGTGACCAAGCCTGCGATGCTATAGGCTTGTATCAGTACTTGCATCAGCAACTGTAATTATGTCTCTTGGACTTGAGGTCATATATAGAGTACCAGTCTTCTTTCCACGAGCCAATACCCTAGCTCCCTTTGTAACCTTTCAAGTCCCACTAACAAATAGTATTGCATGTCCTTCATCATCAAGTTGTCCAACAGAAATCAGATTCCTCCTCAGGTCAGAAATATGTCGAACCTTCTCCAGTAACCAAACATACCCATTGGGCAACAATATCCGGACGTTTCCCATAGCCACAACATCCAAAGCTAAACCATCAGCCAAATACACCTTACCAAAATCACCAGCAGTATAATTCTGTATGATTTCTTGGTGTGGAGTGGTATGAAATGAAGCTCCTGAGTTCAAAACCCAATCATCAAGTGGACTGTCTACTGTAAGAAGTAATGCATCTTGTACCTCTTCTATTACAACATTAGCAGAATCATCTTCATTCTTCTTCTTAGGACTTTTGCATTGGTTCCTAAAGTAACCTGTTTTCCCACAATTCCAGCATTGTACTTGTTGGCCTAATCTAGATTTACTTCTGTTTCGAATAGAATTTCTGAATTTTGATCTGCCCCGATTTGAATTTTTGTTATTACCTCTGCTTTTTGTCTCAAGGTTTAGGGTTGAACCAGATCCTGAGGTTTCACCTGCATCTCGTCTGCGAATCTCCTTAGCCAGAATTAAATCTCGTATATCATTGTACTTGAGCTTTTCCTTTCCTGTAGTATTGCTTACTGCCATTCTCATTGCCTCCCAACTGTTTGGCAAAGAAGCCAAAACGATCAGTGCACGAATCTCATCATCAAAATCAATTTCAACATACGACAATTGATTTGTGATAGTGTTAAATTCGTTCAGATGCTTTGCTACTAATGCATTCTCTGCCATCTTCAAATTGAACAGTTTCTTCATCAGATGCACCTTGTTATTTGCTGATGGCTTTTCATATATTCCAGACAAAGCCTTCGTCAGATCTGCTGTGGTCTTCTCCTTCACAACATTGTGTGCAACAGACCTAGACAGAGTTAACCCGATAACTCCTTGTACCTGTCTGTCAAGAAGAGCCCATTCCTCAGCCTTCATCGCCTCAGGTTTTGTCCCCAAAAAAGGCAGGTGCAATTTCCTCCCATAGAGATAATCTTCAATCTGCATCCTCCAATAAGCAAAGTCTATGCCATCAAACTTTTCTATTCCAAACGTCTTTCCTGCTTCCTCTGCCATTGCTCCCACTCAAACCTAACCCTAAGCTCTGATACCAGTTGTAGGGAATTCAACCCGAAATCCCAACCTGTGAGAAACAAAAAATAGAGAAAATACACGCCAAAGAAAAACAATCACACGCACAAGACAGTATTTACGTGGTTTGGCAATTTGACTACGTCCACGGAGTTGCAGGGATTTCACTATTATCAGGAAAAATACAAAAGTGCGGCAGTTATAGTGTTTCTCTCTCTAAAACACGACAACAACAAAAAAGCCCTAATTATCAGGTTGCGTTTTTCTACTTCCTGCGGTAGTTACAATGTTTCTCTCTCTTTAACACATCAGGTTGCGTTTGTCACTATTGCGTTTTTCTACGGCTTGGGCCTGTCGGCCCAAGCCTCCGCTCCATGGACTAAGCCTCAGTAAATCTCCTATTAAAAATCACGCAACATTATTCGAGTCGGGTCAGATCGTCAACCGGATCAAACATAAACTATACTCCACAAAGCCCAACACATCCTAGTGTGCCTCATTCTTAAGAGTACTTTTGTTGATCATGACTTAAGAGTTAGTTAAAAGAGAAAAAAAGTGTGTTCTTAATGATGTGTTAAAGACTATAATTTTAGTTATGATTGAAGTTTGATCATAAAGTGGATAATGAAAGGGTTGAGGACTCATCGAAATTATGAGTTCTAGTTAACTCAACTAGTTAAATCTCTGAGGGTTAAATAAGAGATTTGGGGTTCAATATCCGCCTATACCAAATACTATAATTTTAGTTATGATTGAAGTTTGATCATGAAGTGGATAATAGAAGGGTTGAGGACTCTGTTATTCATTGTCGTTGGGCTTTTTCTGCTTGGAAATTCATTTTCTTACGGAGAATGGACATTATGTGCCACACATTACCACAACGGTGGTGCTCCTGTCATACTTGAAAATCTGGAGTGTTCTAGCTGGGTTCGTTCCAAAAATAAAAGAATTTGAATTGAATGGGTGTTAAGGCTTGGCTTTTGCTTGGTTTGATACATTTATTAACTCGAATTCGAAGTCGAGCATAACAAACCCCAACTCGAATAATTAGTGTTGAGGGTCATTTTTCTTAAACAAGCCCAAACCCAGCAAAGCAAGCAGCAAATAGGAGCAGGCAAGCATAAAATAAGACTATTAAGCCCAAACGGCAGGAGTAATAAATCACAGGCCCATAACATGAACAAATGGGTCTCGAGGAAGCAATGGGTACAAAAAGCCCAAAAAGAGAGAAATGGCACCCATGGGCAGTATATGGTATGGAAAAGTGAGAATGGGCCGCGGCATGTCCAAGGCAATGTAAACAAAGAAAGTAGGGGTTGATGGCAAGCCTATGAATCCCAAGGATGAGAATGAGGAGATTGGGCCGGGGAAGCCCAATCAATTTAGTAAGAGCTCATGGGAATGCAGAGTTAGTAAATGGGCCGAGGAAGCCCAAAAGAGGTAAAATGGGCCGTAGGCCCAAAGGAAAGGGACACTGGAGCCCATAAGTAAGAACACCAGTGGACATGTTAAGTCACTAGGGAAAGAAAAGAAGCGGCAGGCTTGAAAAAAGGCCTAGCAGGAACAAATCGCCACGGCAGGAAAATGCCAAGTAAATGAGGCAGGACATGAGGGCAAACAAGAAATGGGCCAAGAGAAAAGTAAGATCCAGTATTAAAAGAAGCCCAACCCCAAAGGAAACAGTGAAATATACAGAATGGCCCACGTAAACAAGCAAAGAAGCATGGCAGACGATGCAAACAAAGCTCCAGACTGCGGCAAACACATGAACCGCAAGCAGATTTTGAACGTACGAAACAGGAAAGCACGTGCAAGGCCCAGGCACCACCAGCCTGTACCGAGCCAATATGGGACGTGGTAGGGCTAGAGGTCAGAGGTAAGAGGTAAAGGGGGGTGTGGTTTGGTGGTGGGGAGAGGGGAAAAGATCTATTTTTGCGCTTCCCGTCCAAGCCCTTTTAGGAGGTACGTCCTACTGGGATGACAGACCGCCTAAAAGAGGCAAGGTTGAATGGGAAATGTTAGGTGCATGCCATGGAGAGAGAGAGAGAAAACATTTAAGCCATGGTAGGAGAAAGTGCCACGGCGAACTAAGAAACAACACAGACTTGCCTTTGTCTGGCGAGGGTAAGTGGTACACAGACGAGCTCCTGGGTGGTCGACAAGTACGCCCAGTCCAGACAAAGGCCGTTAAAGGGTAAGGTGGTAAAATTCGGTCACAGCAAGCCTTATAAAAGGACCCTTGCCGTGCCCTGTAAAAAGGACGGAAAAACAGAGGAACGAAAAAGCAAAAGGAAAAACAAGAGAAAAATAAAAGAAAGAAGAAAAGATAAGAGTGTAAACAGGAAATAGGGAAAATGAGTGTAATGGACATGCACCAGTAGATCGGTTCCCTTCTCTCCCCCTCAAAATCTCACTCTCTGGGAGACGATTAAGTACTAGAAATTCCTTTAGGCACTTGTCATTTAGGTCCAATTCCCTCAAAGTCATTAATCCCCACGGCAGGATATTTCCCTGGGGGATTAGTTTCATTGAGAGGAAACATTCTTCCTCTTTGATTCTTTGCCATTGAGGGCCCAAGTTTGACTTGACATCTATTTTAATTAACTTCCATTATCGCTTAATCAATTATTCCTTTTTTAAAAGTTGTTATTATCATTACCATTGTCATTATTGTGATTGCTGTAAAAGTAAAGATCACTTGGTCATTTTTCCATCAAGAAAAGGCCAATGTACTCTGTTTTTCTTTGTTGTTATTATATTTGCCTGCCGTAAACTTCTGTAACAGCTCTGCTTATCGTGAGAACATTCCTGGCAGACAAGGCTTAGTTTATGCACAAGCTGACTCAAAGTGAGTTACAATTGGGTCGGTCTCAACTCTCCTACTCAGAAACACTCGGGCCTATCACCGCAGGAGGCAGCCCAGCCCAAATCCAAAACACAAAAAAAGACACCTACATTAAATTGGCGACTTCGCTGGAGAGTTGAGAAATAGACAGGGACGAAAGCCCACACAAACAAATGTCTCCGAAATCCAGGACAACACGGAATATGAGTGCCGTACCTTCACAAGTAGAGTCCAGGCCTACAATGCCTCGCCAACCACAGCCTAACCAGGCTGAAGGTGCCAACGGAATAGGGGCTGACCCCCAACCGCCACCAAGAATTCCTACCGACAATGCCAACATTTTCATTGAAGTCTTACAGTCACTACAACACTCGCAGCAGCAAATGATGGACGAAATCCGACAACTGAAAGCCGATAAGACGAAAGAAAAAGAAAGCCAACATGACCTAGAGCATGCGACAGACAAAGAAGAGACACCGGCAGAAGGTGCCCCACACGATGCAGAACAACGTTTCATCACTATGGCTGAGGTGACCGCCCTCTTGGAGCAGGAAAAGGCCAGGGCACCTAAGGAGAGGTTCTATGCACGAAGGCCTCTTTACCCACTGAGGGTACTCAGCAAAGCATACCCTGAGAGGTATGAGCGAAAGGCATTCGCACAGCATGATGGTAGAAAGGGAAGTGCTGTTGAGCACGTGAGCAAGTTCATTGATACACTTGGCCTTTATGCCGCAGACGAAGACTTATGTCTTCGAGAATTTTCTAAATCACTGTGTGATCGGGGCTTATACCTGGTACATTGGGTTAAAACCAGGAACGATCTCAACATGGGATGATATGGTGGATGTATTTTGTACCAAGTACTTCCACGGAGAAGAAACTATGACACTTGCAACACTGCAAGCAATCAAACAAAGGAATGGTGAAGACTTGATGGAGTACATCAAGAGATTTAGGGACATAGCACTCGACTGCTATGACCATTGCGAAGAAAGGACGCTGGTGGAGATGTGCATGACGAATATGATCAGGGAGTACAAGGCAGTCCTTGAAAATTTGGAAATCTCTCAATTCGCTCAGCTATTACAAAAGGCCAGAAAGACGGCCCAGTCTGTGAAACCAAGCTCAGACAAGAGAAACGCCTCGCAGGCAATGGCGGTATCCACTGGCGAACGGAGAAGGAAGACTGAGGGGAGGGAATACGATACTCCCCCACCAATACCATGCACCTCAAAGGAGCTAGACGTACTACTAGACAAATGGATAGCAGACGGAATCTTCAAACCTAACCAGGTTGCTAGGGAGCCCACAGAGGAAGAGCAGAGGGACCCTCGTTTTTGTCGTTTACACAATTATGTCCAACATTCTACCGTAGAGTGTTGGGCGCTCCGCAGATTAGTCCACCGCAGGATAAAGGAAGGAACTTTAGAACTGTCCCAGCAGGAAGTCCAAAGAAACCCACTCCCAAACCACAAAGGGAAGGGTGTGGCAGCAGTAGTAATTTGCGCAGACCCAGGAAAGGACGAAAAAGAAAACATGGCTTTGCCTGCAGCGGCCATTACCACTCTACAACAAAGTTCTAAGTTCAAAAATTTGTTCGATCAGCTGGGACTCTCAGCAAAGGAAAGAAATGTAGCCACGGAAGCTTTGGTGAGCATTACCTCTAGTGCAGGAGTAGAATGTCTATCGGCAGAAATACCAGATGACAGGGCTCTCTTACAGGAGTCCACTGAGATCACTTTTAGTGAGGAAGATATGGAGGTGGGACACCCGGATCACAGGAGGCCCTTATACTTGACAGCATCCATAAATCAAATCTCCATAAAGAAAGCTTTGGTAGACACAGGTACTTCTGTGAATCTCATTCCATTAAGCACTCTGCAAGCAGCAGGAATTTCAGAAATAAAGATTCAGGGATGCCCAATGGAAGTAACAGAGTTTGGTGGAAAGGGCGAGTACACAGCCGGCCATATTCAGCTGTGGTTGAAAGTAGGCCCCATAGCCTCCTTAGCACGGTTCATGTAGTAAAGACAGAAGTATCCTACCACGTGCTTTTGGGGAGGCCATGGTTACACAAACACCGACTAGTCCCATCCACCTATCACCAATGTGTGAAAGGAAGATTAAATGGCAGGATGATACGCATAGCTGCGAACCCCTCACCATTTGAGCAGGCAGAGGCCCATTTAGTAGAAATTATGTTCTACGACCAATGGGCTCCATCTAGAGAGAGTTCAGTATCAAGGCCGCTAGGTACCTTCATGCCTAGGTGGGAAGATGTTCAGAATGACTCAGAACCCGATCTAAGGGAGCTATTGACAAGAAAGAGAAAAAGGAAAGAGGCACCTGCCGTAGAATCTGATGACATACCCCAATGCATTAGAGTCCGAGGCTCTGATGGAAGGATCGTCTACAAATTATGAAGGCGCGCAGGGCCCACGATTGAAACCCAGACGGTCCCTACCCAAAAAAGGCAGCACGAGAGTTTGACGTGTTGCAGAGTCCAAGAAAGCTCAGAGGAAGGAAGTAACGATGAGGAAAACGAAGGAGTTGCAGCTGAAAAGGAAGTGCAGGTCATGACAGAAGAAGAAATGGAAGAAGTTGACCTGGGGTCTGCTTCACAAAGGCCAATACCCATCTCAATTAGTGCAAACTTGACAAAAAACGAGAAAATGGAGTTAGTGCTGTTGTTAAAAGAATTCAGAGACGTGTTCACATGGTACTACAGTGAAATGCCAGGGCTAGACCTTAGGTTAGTGGCATATACGTTGAATGTGGACCCGTAGGCCAAGCCAGTAGCTCAGCCTGCCAGGATATTTCACACAGAAATAAAAGGGTAGATAGTCAAAGAAGTACAGAAGTTGCTAGTCGTAGGATTCGTTAAGCCTATTCAACATCCCCGCTGGCTATCCAACATAGTACCCGTGAAGAAGAAGAATGGCCAGATAAGGTGTTGCATAGATTTCAAGGATCTCAACAAAGCATGCCCGAAAGATGAATTCCCATTGCCAAATATGGATTTATTGATAGATTCTGGGCAAGAAGTGCCATGTTCTCATTCATGGATGGTTTCAGTGGATATAACCAGATCAGGATGGCACCAAAAGACGCGGAGAAAACTACTTTTAGAACACCCATGGGGAACTTCCATTACACCGTGATGCCCTTCGGGTTGAAAAATGCATGTGCGACTTATCAACGGGCAATGACAGCTATATTTCATGATATGATGCATCAGGAGTTAGAAGACTATGTGGACGACATAGTAGTTAAGTAAAAAAGGAGATAAGAACATTTTTGTATGCTGAAGAGAGTATTCGAAAGATGTAGAGCCTTTAAATTGAGAATGAATCCCCTCAAATGTGCGTTTGGTGTATCCTCAAGGAAATTCCTAGGTTTCTTGGTTCACAGTAGGGGAATAGATGTAAACCCAGCAAAAGCCACAGCCATTGCAACTATGAGACCTTCAGCCACGGTAAAAGAACTAAAAAGCTTCTTAGGGAAAGTCTCGTATATCCGAAGATTCATCCCTGGATTAGCATCAATCACCTTGGCTTTTACCAAGTTATTGAGGAAAGGGCAAAGTTTTGTATGGGGAGAAGCGCAGCAGGTGGCCTTCAACAGGTTGCAGCAAATTATGATAAACCTCCCTACTGTACAAGCCCCAATCCACAAGAAGCTATTGCTACTTTATATGGCCACCAATTCATATGCCATTGGTGCCTTAATTGCCCAAAAAGATGGAGGTGGCGTCGAGCAACCAGTATACTACATCAACCGCGCCTTGAAAGATGCAGAAACTCGTTATCCGAGGGCGGAAAGGGCATGTTTGGCTATTGTGTATGCCTCACAGAGATTACGCCATTATTTCTTAGCCTACAAAGTATGGCTAATGACTAAGTCCCATGCCATCAAGGCTTTACTACAGCAGCCGATCCTCTCTGGCAGGATATCACAGTGGTTATTACAACTGTCGCAGTATGACTTGAGGATGGGGTCGCCCAGAGCAGTGAAGAGCCAAGCTATAGCAGATTTATTAGCACAGTTTCCAAGGGAAGAAGAATTTCTGCTGGACGACGAAGTTCCAGGGGAAGTAGCCATGGTGGAGGAACTCAGAGAACAGTGGGTAATGAAATTTGACGAGTCTTCTACCGCCCAGTCTGGAAGAGTTAGAGTAGTTTTGTATCATGAAGAAGATAAAGCAGTAGCACTGTCATTTAAGCTGGAGTTCCCCTATTCAAACAATACGGCAGAGTATGAAGCCTACTTAACTGGGCTGGCCACAGCCCTCGAAATGAGAGTTAAGCATTTGAGAGTACTGGGTGATTCCAACTTGGTAGTCTGCTAGATCAAAGGGAGTTTTTCCCTAAAAGAACCCAGCCTAGCCCTGTACAGAGCAATGGCCCTGAAGATGGAAGAAAATTTTTAACTTTTAAAATAGATCATACTCCAAGGAACGAGAATCGGTTTACCGATGCATTGGCCGCACTAGGTTCGCAGATATTGTTTGAAGGGGAGAGCACCAGGGTAGAGGTCAGCAAGAGAGAAGAATCTATAATTGAAATGTTGAAAGAAAGGTTTTAGGAGGAACACTGCGAAGGGGATTGGCGGATACCCATAAGGGAAGCTTTGACAGGAAAAGAAGAAGCCATAGAACTAAAAATACTCAAAGACTACGCCTTGGTGAAGGGAGAACTATATTGCAGAATGCCAGGCGGAGTCTTGTCCAGATGTGTGGGGCAATAAGAGGCCTAGAGAAAGTTGAAAGAAGTACATGAGAAGACATGCGGATCCTACGGAGAGGTCAGCCTTTACCGCAGACTTCAAAGGGCAGGCCTTTATTGGCCAACCATGAGTAAAGATGCAGACTAAGTCCAAACCCAGTGTGGGAATTGTTAACTTGCGGCAGACAGAGAAGAAAGTTACGCTACATTCGTCAGCGAAGACTGGAGGAGCCCATTTATACAGTACCTGACAGAAGGCATCCTGTCGCAGAAGCACAGTGAAAAATATAAGCTCAGGAGGTTAGCAACACGTTATTTTTTGCATAATATGATCTTTTTCAAAAAGGGGTATGATGGGGACCCCTTGAGGTGTTTGGGACCTGAGGAGGTGAGAAAAATGATAAAAGAGATACATTCAGGAGAGTGTGGAGAACACCAAGGAAAGAAAAGGCTTTACAGATGCCTGCTGCAAATGGGCTACTACTGGCCTACCATGAAAAAGGATACGGCAGAATTTGTGAAAAGGTGTCACAGTTGCTAAGTACAAGCCAATTTGATTCACATTCTTCCACAGAATTTGCATAGCACGGTGAATCTGCTATCATGAGGGTACATATGGATACTAGTGGTTACGGAATATTTTACTAAATGGGCAGAGGCAGTACCACTTTGTAAAGCCACAGGAGAAGCAGTGGAAAATTTTATCAAGGAAAACATAATTGTAAGATTTGGGGTTCCCCATGGGATCATCTGTGACAACGGTACACCTTTTGTCAATAGTGAGGTGAGGAAAATGTTAGAGTTCTACCAAGTCAAGCATCATCGGTCATCGCCATATTACCCTCAAGGAAACGGGCAAGCAGATAAAGAACAAAACTCACATAAAAATCATCAGCAAAATGAGCCAAGAATATACGGGAGGATGGGCAACGCATCTGCCAGATGCTCTTTGGGCTTATAGGAGTTCACCTAAGTCAGCCACAGGTTTTTCACCTTTTTCCTTAGTCTACGGAACTGAAGTAGTGAGCACAGCAGAGAAAATGACCCCATCCCTAAGAGTCATGCAGATGCAAGAAAAGGAGAATGATGAAGAAGTCTTTGCGGCAGAAAAGTGCGAAGACTTGGAAGGACTTGATGAAAGAAGAGAAAAAGCCCAAAAACACAGCCGCAGATACAGGCAAAAGATAACTGAGGCCTACAGCAGGATGACTAAAGAAAGGGTATTTGCGGAAGGACAACTAGTCCTAAAAGTGGCAGATTATGTTAGGAGAGGCCTGGCAGGACTATTGAAGTTCGCACCGAAGTGGGAAGGACCCTTTGTGATAAGAAAGGCACATCCAAGTGGATATTACCGCTTGATTCATATAGATAGCAGGGACTTAATGGATCCCATCAATGGGAAATGGTTGAGACGCTACTACGCCTGAGAAGAAAAGCAGTGTGATCATCCCTTCCTTTTTTGTTTTGTTGAAAAAAACTATCGTGTTCCCTTTTGCTCTGTTTTTCATCTTTCAAATGACTATGTCATAAGTCAAAATTTTGTAACTTGCTTTCATGAGGATACAATGAAAAGCACGAAGTATTTATTATCATATATCATAGCAAAAGCAAAAAAAGTAGCAAAGTGTAGCATCATGAGTGTAGCATCATAAAGTTAAGTTATAAAACCCAAACTGTGGCAAACAATGCCCAAATAGGTGCTATAGGAAGTATAATGTACTGAACAGAGTAATAAAGCAAAAGAAAACAATAAAACAAGGGAGAAACTGCATCATCATAAATAGAGTCCGAAAATGAGTGATTGATCCCCAAAACGGCCAAGTTTGCCAACGCTGGAAAGAAGATGCTCGCGACGGCCCTCAAAATCTGCCACTTCCTTTCTCAGAACCTCAAGGCATGAGTCAATAGCATCAACAGTAGGCTTGAATCTCCTTATAAAAACAGCTCGAGCAATCTCCCGAAGGTGGTCCAAGACAAACTCCACAGCAAAGCCAACACTGATAAGCTCCTGTACTGCGGTCTTCCACTGTAGGATCCTCTCAGTAGAGACGGTGTCAACAAAGTTATGCTCAATGTCATTCAGCACACTCCCCAACATCTTCAGAAAGTGCTCTCTAACCGATCGGCCAAGTCGGAATCCTTGCATAAAGTCCCCATGACTATTATGAATCATCACCAGGTGAGAAGCACAGTCCTCGGGGATCCTGAAGCCATGAAAGTCTATGTAAGGAGGTTCGGAGCTCCAGAAAGAAGCAGGGTCAAGGTCATTGACTTCGGGCTAGTCAAAACGTGCGAAGAAGGCTGCAGCCTCGCTCGCAGATCTGGAATGGTGGCGGAGCTACTGCCTACCTCAAACTGAGAAGGCATTGTAGGAAGTGGACCTGTCAAAAGAGCACAAAGGTTGAAATAAGAAACCTTGGTAAAAAGAAAAAAAAAAAAAGAGAAAAGATAAAATAAAAAATTTTCTCTTTACCAAAACCAGCAGTAATGGGGGCTATGGGGAAAACAGAGGCAGGAACAGAAGGAACGGTGGAAACAATCGTTGTAAACACGGCAGAAACTAGTACAAAAGATGTGGCAGGAATCGATGTTGTAGGCATGGCAGGAGAAGCTGCCGCAGACACCCCTATGTCTGCTACAATTCCTAACTCCTCGAAGGTCTCTGCAGACAAAGAGATAGACACACAAATAAAGAAGAAGAGTAAACTTATCAAAAAAAAAAAAGGAGAAGAATGAACTTAACAGCGAAAGAAGAAAAAGGAAGGAAGAAAGTACATACCCATTGTCTCGAGTGGAACATCCCCCTCTTCCTCAGATTCAGAAATCCTCCTCCCTAAGCCGGGCTCATCCTCAGGATCCTCAAAGATCTCCTCAGACTCTTCTGAGGACAAGTCAGCACGAGGCCCACGTGTGGCAGAAACAGGAATAGAAGAGGGAGTAACTACCAGAGAAGAAACGCCCTGCACGGCTTGAGAAAGAGCAGCAAAGGGGTCACCAGTGGAAATGACGAGAGGTGTAGCAGGAATAGCCTCGATCTGAGTAACAGCAGGAGGGGTGGCTCCCCTTTGAACGGAAGGTGTCATGGTAGGAGTAGGGGTAACCTCACTAACCTCCCCAGTATGAGTACCCTCATTCATGGGTACCGGTCCAGTGGGAGAGGTAGTAGCTGCAGGAAGGGCAAACGTTGCAAGCTCAGCCCCACCAAAAGAGCCCTCCATAGATGTGCCCATGGGGGTAGAAAGCTCCTCGGTTGTAGGGCGGTATATGGAAAAGGGCTCAGGCTCATCCTAAAAGACAAAGAAGGAGGTATGAAGATTAAAGTAACTCTTTGGACGAATAAAGAAACCAAAACATGTAGCAGACTGAACATGTGCAAAAAAAAAAAAAAAAGGAGCAAGAAGAAATATACTTCCGATTCAGGTTCCTCAAGCATAATAGGACGGGCGGCTGACGTATCCTCCTTGTGCTTAGACTGCAAAAGGAAAAGAGTCAGCAAGCATGTCAGGATTCAGGAAAAGTCAAAGAAAAAAGGGGAAGAAGTATATATATGTGTACTTGGAAGACAAAGCAAGGAAAAGTTTTTTTTTAGAGACTTACTCTTCGCTGAACGACAGACGCAGGATGGGGAGTTGTCTTCCTTTTACTGTCTCATGTTCTGCTGGTAGGAGTAACACCTATAGAAGGCTGAGGAGTGGCAGACTTAGACTTGCTGGCAGATTTAAGCTTGGCAGGAACTTTCTTGGCTGGTGCAGGAATGTTTACTACTTTAACTTTCTTTTCCCAACCTGAGGGGTAATCACCTGTGTGCCAATACCATCCTCTCTTCTCCTCGTCCCACTCAAAGATGGCGGATCGGTTTTGTTTCCTGGCATAGGCCAACACAGAACACGAAGGAAGGAGCAACTGAGGATTGGGAGAGATAACCATGCTAAGTCTCTCGAGAGGTATGAGAGAGAAACTGTGACTGCCAGCCAACCCTGTATCAAATGAGGTCATTACAGCCTGCCAATAGCTGTGCATAGCAGGGGTGCAAATGCCTTCCTTCGAAGAACCAGAAACTGTGACCGCACTAAAGCGCTGTCTCCAATAATCAAAAGCAGTGTGCCGCAAAAAGGGTCTAGCTGAAGTATGAGACTCTGCGAGGAAGGAGAGGTCATCAGGAATATCCTAATCCAGCCCAAACTGTCTCCTCACTTGGTTGGCAGGATAATAGACGAACCTGACACCTTCATCTGCTAAATAGGGCAACCATCCGGCATTAGTGGCAACCAAATAGGTGATACCCCCCCAGCCAGCGGGGTGGTAGTACCAACAGTATCAACAAATGAATCCATTACAGAATCAGCACAAGTATAACCAGAACGCAAATGTCTATAAGCTCTCCAGGAAAAACTAATACCTTCATCAAAGGACTCAACAACAGAATAATTGATGGGCTTCAAACCGAACCAACGAAATGCCAGAGGAAAATCAAATTAAATCTGCCACAAAAACTAGTAATGGCCCGTGGACAGGATTGGTACTTCTCTTTAGCAAATCTGACAGGCCTACACTTTGCCAAGTATTGCACATAGCACTCAAACAATAATTGCTACAGAATGGTGCTGTGTACAGAAGAAGCAACTATGTGGCAGGAGCCAGCCTGACTCTGGTCACTACGCAGGATATCCAGTTGAACATATAAATGCCCCAAAAACATGGGGGCCAGCGGCAGACTCACTCCAGCAGATATTTTAATGGCCAAACGAAAATACAAAGGCTTTATGGCATAATGAAGAAGGGACCCAAACACAAACTGACAAACCCAAAAAGTAATAAAAGCAGCACGGCGGGCAACAGCAGAAAACTTGGAAGAAGAACTAACCCAGTAAGATAACTTAGCATTTCCGGCCATCCTTTTCTTCAACTCCGCTTCGATGGCTTCTTCTTCCAAGGAAAGCTCTATGGTGGCAGGATCAACATCACCAAGAATCGGCAAAAGTAACTGATTGGCCACATCCTCAAGAGTAACAGTGAGTTCGCCGCAAGAAAAGAAGAATGTGTGAGTGGTGGCACACCACTGGCGAACTAAATGACAAAGATTGTAGAGGTCTCGAAAATTGGACAGACTTTGAGAAAGAATGACGGCCTTTAGAACACCGGCCGTCTAAAGTAAACCCATGAAGCCTGTGTCCGATAACTCACTATCAACCCACTCTTTCCAACCCAAGGCAGTGCCTGACCTAAACTCAAAATGAATGGGTACAGGAAGGGCGACACCTTGACGAATGACCAAATCGGAGATGGAGGAAGACACTAGAGCCCAAGAAACATCAGGGTTTCGCCGGCAAAGAGCGAGCCACACACGGCCCGGCGGCGGCGATGCATAATCTCCAGGAGCCTTGGGAAAGTGGGGACTAAGATTGTACCAAACGTCGATCAGAGGGGCGCACTCGCTATCTGGGTCACGCCGTGCCTCCTCCTCATCGGAATGGTCAGAATCGGAGCGCACGTCTTCTTCTTCTACTTCTTGTTCCACTGGAGGATTCAAAGTGACGCCTTTCCCTTTACGGCGGGAAGAAGCTTGAGTTTTCACTGGTGCCATGGCGTGAGGATTTGATCGGAGTAAGAGAGGGATGGGTGTTTGAGAAGAAGATAATGATGAGGGAAGGAAGATGTTTTGGAATAGAAGGAGTTTGTGTCTGCATTGGGAAGGGTCTCTTTTCTTAAGTACCTGAGTTATTAATGCCGGTGTGAAGGGAGGCGACTAGTCAGCCATTGAGAAAAGGATGAAATTAATGAGGCGGTGGTTATGTTTTAAAGCAACTGCCATTTTGGGAAATTCGAAGAGTCACAACTGTTTACGACAAGAAAAGAAATATATATGCAGGAAGGAGTCCATGGTTTTAAAAAGCCCGCGAAAGAAAAGAAAAAAGGAAAGTGAAAAAGACAAAAAAGTCCTTCATTCACATATGAATCGCGAGAACGCTCCATATGTTCAGGGGGCTAAATGTTAAGGGTCATTTTTGTAAAACAGGCCCAAACCCATCATAGCAAGCACCAAATAGGAGTAGGCAAGCATAAAAAAAAACTATTAAGCTCAAGCGGCAGGAGTAATAAATCACAGGCCCATAACATGAACAAATGGGTCTCGAGGAAGCAAATGGGTACAAGAAGCCCGGAAAGAGAGAAATGGCACCCATGGGCAGTATATGGTATGGAAAAGTGAGAATGGGCCGCGGCAGGCCCAAGACAATGTAAACAAAGAAAGTAGGGGTTAATGGCAAACTCATAAACCCCAAGGATGAGAATGAAGAGATTGGGCCGGGGAAGCCCAATCAAGTTAGTAAGAGCCAATGGGAATGTAGAGTTAGTAAATGGGCTGAAGAAGCCTAAAGGAAGTAAAATGGGCCGCAGGCCCAAGGGAAAGGGACACTAGAGCCCATAAGTAAGAACACCAGTGGACATGTTAAGTCACTGGGGGAAGAAATGAAGCGGCAGGCTTGAAAAAAGGCCTAGTAGGAACAAATGGCCACGGCAGGAAAATGCCAAGTAAATGAGGCAAGACATGAGGGCAAACGAGAAATGGGCCAAGAGAAAAGTAAGATCCAATATTAAAAGAAGCCCAGCCCCAAAGGAAACAGTGAAATATACAGAACGACCCACGTAAAAGAGCAAAGAAGCATGGCAGACGATGCAAACAAAGCTCCAGACAGCGGCAAACACATGAATCGCAGGCAGATTTTGAACATACATAACAGGAAAGCAACCGCAAGGCCCAGGCACCACCAGCTTGTACCCAGCCAATATGGGACGTGGTGGGGCCATGAGTCAGAGGTAAGAGGTAAAGGGAGGTGTGGTTTGGTGGTGGGGAGAGGGGAAAAGATCTATTTTTGCGCTTCCTATCCAAGCCCTTTTGGGAGGTATGTCTTGCTGGGATGACAGATCGCCCAAAAGAGGCAAGGTTGGATGGGAAACGTTGGGTGCATGCCATGGAAAGAGAGAGAGAAAACATTTACACCATGGCAAGAGAAAGTGCCACGGCGGACTAAAAAACAACACAGACCTGCCTTTGTCTGGCAAGGGTAAGTGGTACACAGGCGAGCTCCTAAGTGGTCGGCAAGTACGCCCAGTCCAGACAAAGGCCTTTAAAGGGTAAGGTGGTAAAATTCGGTCACAGCAGACCCTATAAAAGGACCCTTGCCGTGCCTTGTAAAAAGGACGGAAAAACAGAGGAACGAAAAAGCAAAAAGAAAAACAAGAGAAAAAGAAAAGATAAGAGAGTAAACGGGAAATAGGGAGAAGGAGTGTAATGGGCATGCACCAGTAGATCGGTTCCCTTCTCTCCCCCTCAAAATCTCACTCTCTGGGAGACGATTAAGTATTAGAAATTCCTTTAGGCACTTGTCATTTAGGTCTGATTCCCTCAAAGTCATTAATCCCCATGGCAGGATATTTCCCTAGGGGATTAGTTTCATTGAGAGGAAGCGTTCTTCCTCTTTGATTCTTTGCCATTGAGGGCCCAAGTTTGACTTGACATCTATTTTAATTAACTTTCATTATCGCTTAATCAATTATTCCTTTTTTAAAAGCCGTTATTATCATTACCATTGTCATTATTGTGATTGCTGTAAAAGTAAAGATCACTTGGTCATTTTTCCATCAAGAAAAGGCCACTGTACTCTGTTTTTCTTTGTTGTTATTATATTTGCCTGCCGTAAACTTCTGTAACAACTCTGCTTGCCGTGAGAATGTTCCTGGCAAACAAGGCTTAGTTTGTGCACAAGCCGGCCCAAAGTGAGTTACAGTTGGGCCGGTCTCAACTCTCTTACTCAAAAACACTCGAGCCCATCACCACAAGAGGTAGCCCAGCCCAAATTCAAAACACAAAAAAAGGCACCTACAATTAGAAGCGTTAAAAATAGTTTTGATTGGACACACTTTTCTACTGTTTTGAACTCAAAATGTTAACTGTTCAATAACTATAATCATCTAGACATCACTTCTACTTACCCATTCTGATGGCTGAGTTCTGTCCTTTATTTTCTATGTCCATTACTTTAAAAACTAAATTTTTAGAATGATGCATTCGTTAATTGAGTTCATATTTGGAGCCAATTTTTAATTTATGATTTTCAAGGATGGAGCCAGAACTTTGAGTTAGGGGGCGATTTTTTTGTTAGCTGTGTGGCGATTTCAACCTCTAATTGTGCTACTTAGCTGCTAAGAATTTTTTTTTTAGTGGGTAAGAACAAATTTATTATTGTTTAGAATTTTTTTAAAGGATATGGTTGTTTATTTTGGATAAAATTTATTAATTGAGCTTTTTGTTTTTAATTTTTATTGATAATTTTTGTTTTTGTTTTTTTTTTTTGGGACTTGTATATTTTGTTTTAGATTTTAGATCTATAATTTTTTTTTTTGATAGGTCTATAAATTTTTTACGGTCACTAAAATGAGGAAAATGTTAGAGTTACAAGTTTTTTTTTTGTAAATTACTAATGTGATAAGTGGTAAGTAAAAAAATGATGTGAGTCATGGGTCCATATGCAAGCCAATAAGAATTTGCTACCAAAACAGTTTGTGAAAATATTGTAAAAGGTTTGTGAGTATAGCATTACTCTTAAAAGAATCAATAATATTATTAAAGAGAAACAAACTGTAATTTTATAAAACAAAATTAGTATACATATATATAACAATATTTTGCAAAAATTGTTAGGTAATTGTTCTATATATATATATATATAGAGAGAGAGAGAGAGAGAGAGAGAGAGATTTTTACTGATGTGGTGTCTACTTTTGTATTTACCAATCAGCATTATAATTTTGTAAAGTAAAAAAATCACTTGTCAATCCCTTACTTACATGAACCTAAAAGTGTGGGCCAATTTTCAATGACAGCTCCCTGGCATAATTTCTCCTACTTGATTCAACAAGCAAACAATGGGAAAAAAATTAAATCAAGGAGAGCACGCATAAAAAAAAACATGTGGCTAGTTTATTTGGAGTCCAAATCTTCTATCTCATTCTTCCTGCTTCACCCTTTGTTTCACAAGTAAAATCATGCCATATGTCCACTTATTTAATCAAATGATAAATTTATGCCTTTTATTATTTCAATAAACTAAATTAAATAAAAAGTTAAAATACCCATCAAATTCTCACTGCCCCCACCACCACCTTCACTAGCAGCCACCATCAAGATTTCGGCAAAGCCATCAAAGCCGGCACCAATCACCATCGAAACCCATAACTCTTCCACTAACCCACCCAACTTAGCTACCCTTACTAACGCATGGGTTTCAGCCACCATTGTCCCATCTCTGTTCATATACCAAAAGAATTCCAAACATTTTTTTTTTTTGTTTTGTTTAATAGGCATAATACTAGCCTGATTTTTATCTCCCCTTTTATCTATAACCAAAATGTATATCATGAAATCTAAAGCTTGAAAGATTATTTTGATTTTTGAAATGGAGAGAGGTGAAGGGAGGGTGGTAGTGTGGTGGTGTTGGGTGGGTTTTTCTTGGGTTTGAGAAGGAAGAAAGTGGAAGAGTTATGAGTTTCATCTGAGGCGGTGAGCTTGGTGGCAGTGGTTCACCGGAATTTTGATAGTGGCTGCTAGTGAAGGTTTTGGTGGCGTGGCAGTGAAAACATTATGAGTTTTTTTAAAATTTTTATTTTATTTAGGTAATTAAAATAATAAAAGGCATAAATTTAGCATTTAATTAAATAAGTGGACATGTGGCATTCTTTCATTTGTGGAGCATAAAGTAGAGTAGAAAGAATGAGATAGAAGACTTGGACTCGTTTATTTGAAATCCCTGGGGCACCATAACTGATAATGCTTGGCAACTACATAAGGTTAAAGTACAAATTGTAGGATTCCGAATTTTTAAAGTTTCTAGAGTACTCTACCCCTATATAGTTCTCTTAATCTCAACATTTCATTTTAAAATAAATGGTTATATTTATTCCATGTCATTAATTCATTAATAAAAATATTAAAATAGATGTCATGTTATTTTTTAAAATAGACTGTTTATATTTTAAATTTATTTTAGTTTAAAAAAAATTAAACAACATAGATCTAAACCCACAACTACCGTTGTGCCAACACTGATGGCACCAAACTTGTCTCCAGGGAAGTTTTGGCACATGAATTACAAAAAAAAACTTGGTAGCGCATTCTATTAAAGTGTGTTTGGTAGAGTGGATTTTAGGAAGGATGGAAAAAAATGAGAGAAAATGAAGAGGGAAGACTTTTTAGATGGTATTTGGTTGGGAGGGGAGGGGGGGGGGGGGGGGAGGGAAAATGTGTGGTGGGGCTTGGGTGTTTTCTCTCCAGACCCACCAGAATGTTTTCTCCCAAAAATGGGGGGAGAGAAAACTATGCACGAGCTTACCAAAATTCTCATGTGCATCGTGCACATGGGCGTTGTTCTGGCCCTTTTTTTTTTCTTCTTTGTCCAGTTGATCTTTTTTTTTTTTCCTACTTGCACATACACAATTATTTTTGCTAAAAAAATGTCTTACTTTTTTTTTTTCAAAAAAATGTGTTGCTTTTTTGTTTTATTTAATGGGGATATAATTGTAAATTTATACGAATTATACTTTTCTGTTCTCTCTTTTTTTTTTTTTCCTTCTCAATCAAACAAATAAGTTTTCTATCTCTCCACTTTTCTATCCTCCCAACCAAACATAAATAGGAGAAAACTCAATTTCTCCTATCTTCTCACTTTTCTATCATCTTCCCATTTTTTATCCTTCCACTTTTTCATTCCTCCAACCAAACGGCTTTAAAAAGTCTTCCTATGGCTAAAAGTAATATCTCCATTTAATAAATAAAATAAAAAATAAAAATAAAAACTCCATTCATCCTAGAACACATCACCCAATCCATCAATCAATTGTTTTTTTTTTTTTTTCTTATCTTAGTAGCAATGCTAATAATTTGAGCTCTCACAGTTGGGAAAGGTTCTCATTTTTTTGGATGACCAATAGAATGAAAGGTTCAAAGAGGGAAAATCATATTTAAAGAATAGTAAGTGCCTGTTTGTTTCAGCTTTCCCAACCCAAAAAGCCCATTTTGAAACTACAAATATAATATAGGCATTTGGTTAGGTATAAAAAGCAACCTTTTGGAAAAAAGTTGCGTTTTGGGTTTGTGAAGAGAACGCGCATTCATAGAATGGAGCTCTGAGGAGCATTTTACAAAAGCTCCTGCGCGTTGATGAATCTATTCGTTGGGTTATTGTTTCAATTACCAAATTGCCCTCTCTTTTACTTAAAACTCTAACTTTGCCCTTTGATAAATCAACAATCCTTCATGCCAGATTCCTCATTCCATCATAAACCCATAAATCAACAATCCTTCACACCAAAAAAAAAAAAAAAAAATACTATGATTCTTCTTCTACTGTTGCAGGATTCTTCTTCAATTCCAACATAAACCCATAAACTCACTACTGCTGCAGGCTTCTTCTTCTACAGCATGATTCTTCTTCTGCAGTTGCGACTTATTCTCTCATTTTTTTTTTTTATGTAATATATTTCTTTCTATCTTGTCTTTTGGGTGAAGAAGAAGAACTATATTTGGGGTGAGGAAGAAGACCTGAAGAAGAGAAGAGACAAGATAGTGAGTGGAGGAAAAGAAAAGATATTTGATGGGAATGGGGGAAGAAACGGGTGGATGAGAAAAAAGGGAAGGAAAAAAAAATTGGTAGTGAGTGGGACACGTGGATATGATGTAGGGAAATTTACTAAATAAAAATTACAATTGTGTTAAAACACAACAAATCTTCATAACAGTTGAGGTATCAAATATTTCACATGTCAAAATAAAATTAAATAAATTAATAAAATATTAGACTAGGATTGACCACAACTAAAAACAAAGAGTATAATAAAAATATTGTGACATTTTATTATATCTCTAAACTTTTTAAATTAGTACTATTTTTTTTATAAAAAAAATAGTGCTATTGACAGAATATTTTTATAACAATTTCATAATAAAGTTTACATTGTAAGTTGTTATTGGTTCTCATCTAGACCTACTAGTGACATTATTTTTTTTTTCCTACCATTAACAACTTGTCATATAAACTTTATTGTGAAATTTTTGTGAAGATATTGTGTCCATAACTTGCATTAAGAGAGGTAATTAAGAATTCTCTTTATATATATCTTGTCCTTTTTGGTAATTTATAACTCAAACTGCCACTTTTACAAGTATTAGCCAAACACTCAGTTTTTTCAAAAAGCCCAATTTCATACCGCACTTTTTAAAAACTCCATTTTTTCAAAAAGCTCAGTTTCAAAAAGTTGAACCAAACTCACCATAAGTAAGATGGTCAAAAAGGATGTTGGAGAAAGTGGATTTGATTGCCGCTGCTAAATATGGTCTTCGACACCTATGCTTTAACCTTTTCTCCATATGTACGATGGGGAAGATGGTCATCAGCATGAATATGAAATTAGGGTTTAGAATTTAGATATGTGATGTTTATTTTTTTTAAATTAAAATAAATTTGAAATCAAAGCAATCCATTTTAATAACTGACATGACATCTATTTTAAGGTTTTTGTTAATGAATTAATGACATGGAATGATCATAGAATAATCCTACAAACAGACTAATTTACAACATTTTTACAAACTACTGATGTAGCTTTAGTAATTTTCAAATAATCAATGATAAACATAAATGTGATGCTAGTAGTGGACTCATATTCGAACTAAAGTGGACTCATATTAGAAGAAATAAGAATTTGTCACATCAATAGTTTGTAAAGATGTTGTAAAATAGTTTGTATCTATACCATTACTCATGATCTTAACCATTATTCTAGAACAATGGTTGAGATTAAGAGAATTTTATGTGGTAGAGTACTTTAGGAACTTTAGAGGATCTAAATCCCAAATTATATAGTGATATTATCTGCAAAAATAAACAGAACATCATTAGTTATATTAACCAAGAATCAGTAAATTATTAACCTTCCAAAGATGTAGCTGCCCTTCCTAAAACATGTTAAACATAGGGAGGAAAAATAGTAACCACCCAATTAAATTTTGAGAAGGAAAAGTCAAACTTTCCCAAAATATTTATTAAAAAAACCCAATTAAATTCAACCTAAGCCACTCAAAATTTCAAACCTAGCTGCTAAAACATAAAAAACTATATTAAAATCCAATTTACACTACTTTCAGTTAATCATTCATAGACAGAGAGAGACAACTATGTGTATGTCCCATGTTTAAAGTAGGGATGGCAATAGGGCGGGGCAGGGCCGAAGGATGGGGTATTCGTCCTCGCCCCGCATGGATTTGTCTTACCCCATCCCCGCCCTACCCCGCATGACAGGGAAAATTTTCCCACCCCATCCTCACCCCTTAAGGTCCCGTGAAGCCCCGCCCCACCCCATAAAACTCTACTTTTTGTTAATTTACCCTATAACTAGTACAATTTTTTTAATGAAACCTATTTCATTAATAAAAATATACTTGAAATTACAACTAAATTTATCCCATCAAATCAAATCAATTTTTAGAAAAAATTGAATAATATATCCAAGTGTTTAACAAGACAATAAAAAAAATTTTAAAAAAAAAATCTCATAGTATAACACATAACAAAATTTTAGCTTAATTGTGAGGATCAAGTATGAACTAGTCTATAGTCTAATATGAAGTTTCAATGATCAATTCAATCAAGTCATACACAACTAGTACGAAGTCAAGTGACATACCTTACTTGTAGAAATGAACATTTATGACCCCTCACCAATATGATTACAATTGATTGAAAGCTGTTCATTTGGCTTCCATTTTTCATACTTTTGATAAAAAAACAAACTCAAATTTTTGAGAAGCAATGCCATAAACATTTTGAAAGAACTTTGACACCTGAGCATTTGGCTTTGGCACCATACATTTTAATACATGTCGCTTTTCCTTTTTCCTAGTCAAATACTAGTTTGTGCGACGACTTTTTCAGCTCAATATTTCTTTTCGAGATTGACATTTGTAGAGCTCTTTGCAAAAGAAAAAAAATGTAAGGAGATATATAGGCACAGTCTACGCATGTATCAAGATCAAGCAAGACTATTGACCAATCGTTAATGACAAGCTTGAAGATCTATTTACAATAATCAAAATATAGATTTCTAGATGTCGCTCACATTTAGAAAATATGTATACATAGCAAGCTAAGCTCGTAAATACACTATGCCATTAGTACGGAGGTACTAGACCAAACTCACATGTGATATACACAACACAAGCGATCAAATTTTTTGAGATTTTTCATTTTTTATGGGTTTTTGAATTTTTCAACACATTCAAAAACAGAACAAGCAAAGTAAGATCAACAAAAACAATAAGAAAAAACATGAAAAAGAAACATGCTATAAGCAGGAAGCAATGACATAAGAAGATTGCATATGTCATGATGCATGAAGCTATAACCCTAATACGTTGGAAGTATTAATGCATGGGCATAGAAAATGATTATGCATGAGTACCATTCTTCACTCACACTATACAAGTGTTTTGGGTGAGATCCTTAGATGGAGGGGTACAACCGACATAACTCTCAAACCTCGGGGTGAAGCTAGCAAGGCTTAATGAAATATTCTTCAACATCTCCATAATATCTCCAATGAGTTCCCTCATTTTTTCCTTTAGCTTGTGTTCTCTTTGGCATTCTTCTTGAGTTGTCTTGGCCACACATAGAATCAGCCCTCTTGAGTGCATGAAGCTTGAAACAATTTGGCCTTATGTGCCCTTGCATGCCACAATGATGACTAAAGTGCTTCACTTGACGTCCCCTTTGGCTTTTGGGCAATGACTTCCCTTTATCCTTTGGTTTTGCATCAATGGTTCTATTTGCAATAGCAAGGGTCTCAATCTCGGGCTTCACCTCTTTGATTTTCTCTATATTTTTGGCCAATACAAACCTCACTTCCTTCTTGGGTTTGCTGCTTGAGTTTCCTTCACTGATATAGCCTAGACCGGTCTTGTCATATGAAGATTTTTGAGAAGAAAGCACGCTGTCAAGTTTCTTGGTGGAAATGCACTCCACTTTGACATTTGCTTGAATAATTTCAAGTTCAAGAAACTTGATTTTTGAATAGGCTTCCACCAATTCTCCCTTAAGCCCTTCAACTTCACACTTTGCCTCCTTAAGTTGCACAAGTGTGCACCTATGTTCTTCTTCAATTTTCTTCATCTTCTTAACGGCATTGTTTGCAATCTTGGCATATTTGCCACAATCTTCTAGCAATGCATCATACACTTCTTGAAGGTTCTTCTCACCTTCATTGAGGCACACATCTTCATCTTCTGAATCTTCAACTTCTTCACTTTCAGAATGCACACCAAGCTCATCAATAAAGTTGCTCAATTCATCCCTAGAGTCAATCGTGGTAATTGCCGTAAAAGTCATATAGTTTCCCTCACTATCACACTCTCATTCCGCATCGAAATTTGAGCTTTCGGAATTACTAAGGGTAGTGGCAAACACTTTACCCTTTCCTCTCAAATACTTTGGACATTCTTTCTAGAGATGTCCATGATCGTTGCATTCATTGCACACGATTCCTTGAGTGGACGGAGAATCCTTCCAATCTTTCTTCTTGAACTCCTTCTTATCACCTTTGGAGGTTGAAACTTTCCTTTGCCAAAAGACTTCCCAATATTTTTCATATTGAGAAATTTCCAGAAGTTCTTTGCAAAAAACGCCACCTCCTTCTCCACATCGTCTTCTTCGGAGGAATCATCCACTCTCTCATTTATAGTTTTGAGAGTAAGTGATTTGCTAGACTTGTGAGAAGGCAGTTCGAGCTCATAGGTTTGGAGAGATCCAATGAGTTCTTGAATCTTTATCTCATCCAAATCCTTACTCTCCTCAACAGCTGTGACCTTAGCTTGGAAGCTTTTTGGTAAGGATCTCAAAATCTTCCTCACCATCTTAGCATCTTCAATCTTCTCCCCAAGATTGAGCTTGGCAATCACTACCTCATTGAGTCTCCCATAGAAGGAATCAAACGACTCATCATCTCTCATCTTTAGTTCCTCAAAGCCGACTTCTTTAGTAGATTCACAAAATACCCTTAATTTTTTTTTTTTTTCATATCAAATGCACCTTGTTGGTGATAATAAAAAATTATCCATCTAACATAAAAAAAAATTTATGTAAGATTATTTTTAAATATTGAAACTTGTTTAGAGCTTAGTAATTTTGAAACTTGAGCTTCTTTTGCATAAATATTTAGAAATTGATTTATATCTAAAAAAACAAAGGAGAAAGGGGCATGAAAAGTCTTTAAAAAAAAAAAAAAATCAAACGTTAAAATTGAATGTTCCATATTTTCCTATGCTTCAATTTAAATAAAGAATAACATATGTTTCTGGGCTTCAATAAAAAATAAATAAATAAATTATGTTCAAGTTTATGTTTATTTTTATGATTTTCAATAGCATTATATTAAAAAAAAAAAGTCTTTATTAATATATTCATAGCCCTTTTAGATTTTTTTGACTGTGTATGAAAAATAAACAAGTAAATTGGCATTAATTAGGCTATTTGCAAAAATAGCCTAAAACTTAATAATTTGGACTAGGGTTTTGGAACTAGGAAGGATAAGAGAGCCGGGTCAGACCTGACCTATTCTCTTGGTCCTTAGATCCGATAGTACTTAGGTCCAACCCAATAAAGATAAAACCACAATTTTGCTTTTGACTAACTTTCAAGTTTCAACAAAAATAAGTAGTTATAATAACTTGTCACGTTTGTCCTTTTTTTTTTTCTTTTTTTCTTTTTTTTTTTTTGCCCCTATCTAGAAGAACTATTCTTTTTTTGGTCTCACTCTTATTATATTTAATCTAATCTAGTTACCTTTTTTTTTTCTTAATTATTTGACTGTTTAAAAAACTTTAGGGATTTTTTTTGGGTATGACAACTACGCAAATCTTGAATATCAAATTTTAATTTAATCCAATTATTTTTTTTTTAGTCATTTGACTGTTTAAAAAACTTTAGGGTTTTTTTTAGGGGATATGACAACTATGCCAATTAATATCTAGAAGTAGGGGAAATTAAAGCTGACATCCATAAATCTACTATCTTTAATAATATTGAAATGAAAAGGTTTTTTTTTTTTTTTTTTTTTTTCCTTTTAAACATATGAAATATAGAAATACTTCTAATTGAAAGTGTGATTCCTTGTAATATTGCCAAGTTTTCCACTAATTTAAGAGCCACAAATGATATGAGCTTATAACCCATAGGATTTTGTCTAATTTGGACTATGGTTGCCGCTAGAAGCCCATATCTCAAAGCCGACTTCTTTAGAAGATTCACAAAATACCCTTAATTCTTTTTCCCCATGAAATCCACCTTGTTGGTGATAATAAAAAATTATCCATCTAATATAATAAATAAATGTAAGATTATAAAATTATCCATCTAATATAATAAATAAATGTAAGATTATATTTAAATATTGAAACTTGTTTAAAGTTCTCACATAAATATTTAGAAATTGATTTGTATCTAAAAAAAGAGGGGGGGGGGGGGGGGAAGGGGCATGAAAAGCCCCCAAAAAAAAATCAAACGTTAAAATTGAATGTTCCATATTTTCCTATGCTTCAATTTAAATAAAGAATAACATATGTTTGTGGGCTTAAATCAAACAAAAATATTTATTTTCAAGTTTATGTTTATTTTTATGATTTTCAATAGCATTATATAATTTATATTTTAAAAAAAAAAGTCTTAATTAATGTATTCATAGCCCTTTTAGATTTCTTAAACTGTGTACAAAAAATAAACAAATAAACTGACATTCATTAGGCTATTTATAATATATATATATATATATATATATATATATATATTAAGTAAAACCTTAGTGATATGTAGATCAAGGAAGTTAATACCGTACCGGAGGTTGTACCGGTTTGGCAAGTGGTACGATATATTTCGGATACCGGTCAATACCGGCGTACCGTTTCGGGTTTACCGCTATACATATAAAATCCTATATATATATATATATATATATATATATATATTTGCTGAATTTAAATCATGTCTTTTAACTATATTTAGGCCCAATTTATCATTATCTTTGTCCTTCTACAATGGCCCAATCCACTACCAATAAATTTAAATTATATAATCATTATATTAAAATCTAAAAATTAAAAAAAAAAAAAAAATTCAAACAAGTCAAACATCCCACCTAACTATCACGTGAATTCCAAATAGAATTCAATGCCTTGCCTTGAGAAGCCAAATGCTTAGAACCACACGTTACTTTCAAAAAGAATACACACATCCCACCAGTTTTATTTCTGACCGGTTATCAAAAAAGAAAAGAGCACTGAGAAGCCAAATGGTCTCTGGTGTTCATGAGCGAAGAAGAGAAGACAAAGAAAAAAAAAAGTCTGGTACGAGAGATGCAAATCAACAGAACGAGGCCATGATGCAGAGGTATGCTTCGCCAGAACTTCATCGTTGTCTCAGTCTCATGGATCTATGAGTTTTTGCAAGCAAACATTAGTTTCAAAGAGGTAATATCTGTTCTTAAATGATTTCGGCCGGAATTCAATATTTCGGCCGGAATGACCGAAACGCCCCGGAATGGCCGAAATCATCCGAAACAGTCCGGTATAAAAGCCGGTACGAAATGGGAGGGTTACCTGTACCGATTTAGTCGCCGGAACGAGATATTTCGGCCGTACCGGCCGGTACGGTACGAAATCGTCTCCCTTGATGTAGATTTATTTTAAGGCATAATCTTTGGTGTCATGTAGATTTAAATTGTTTTTGAAAATTTAAAATTTACCATCTTCATCCTAGTGTGCCTCTTTCTTAAGAGTACTTTTGTTGATTGTGACTTAGAGTTAGTTAAAAGAGAAAAAAAGTGTGTTCTTAATGATGTGTTAAAGACTATAATTTTAGTTATGATTGAAGTTTGATCATAAAGTGGATAATGAAAGGGTTGAGGACTCATCGAAATCATGAGTTCTAGTTAACTCAATTAGTAAAATCTTTGATGGTTAAATAAGAGATCTGAGGTTCAATATCCGCCTACACCAAAAACTATAACTTTAGTTATGATTGAAGTTTGACCATGAAGTGGATAATGAAAGGGTTGAGGACTCTGTTATTCGTTGTCGTTGGGCTCTTTCTGCTTGGAAATTCATTTTCTTGTGGAGAATGGACGTTATGTGCCACATTACCACAACGGTGGTGCTCCTGTTGTTCTTGAAAATCCGGAGTGTTCTAGCTGGGTTCTTTCCAAAAATAAAAGAATTTGAATTGAATGGCTGTTATGGCTTGGCTTTTGCTTTAGTTGATACATTTATTAACTCGAATTCGAAGTCGAGCATAACAAACCCCAACTCGAATAATTAGAAGCGTTAAAAATAGTTTTGATTGGACACACTTTTCTACTATTTTGAACTCAAAATGTTAACAGTTCAATGACCATAATCATCTGGACATCACTTCTACTTACCCATTCTGATGGCTGAGTTCTGTCCTTTATCATCTATGCCCATTACTTTAAAAACTTAATTATTAGAATGCTGCATTTGTTAATTGAGTTCATATTTGAAGCCAAATTTTAATTTATAATTTTCAAGGATGGAGCTAGAATTTTGAGTTAGGGGGTGATTTTTTTGTTGGCTGTGTGGTGGTTTCAACTTCTGATTGTGCTACTTAGCTGCTGAGATTTTTTTTTTTTTTAGTGGGTAAAAACAAATTTATTATTGTTTAGAATTTTTTAAAGAACAGGGTTGTTTATTTTGGATAAAATTAGCTAATTGAGCTTAATTTTTTTTTTTGTTTTATTGATAATTTTTGTTGTTGTTGTTTTTTTTTTTTTTTTTTTTTGGGCTTGTATATTTTGTTTTAAATTTTAGATCTATAATTTTTTTTTATAGGTCAATAAATTTTTTTACAGTCACTAAAATGAGAAAAATACTAGAGTTACAAGCTTTTTTATAAATTACTAATGTGATAAGTGGTAAGTAAAAAAAAATGATGTGAGTCATGGGTCCATATGCAAGCCAATAAGAATTTGCTACCAAAAAAATTTGTGAAAATGTTGTAAAAGGTTTGTGAGTATAGCATTACTCTTAAAAGAATCAATGATATTATTAAAAAGACACAAACAATAATTTTATAAAACAAAATTGCTAAAATTAGTATACATATATATATATATATATATATATATATATATATATAATATTTTGCAAAAATTTTAAGGTTTGGAAATATGATTTAGGTTTTGGTATTGTGGTCTGATTGGTTTTGATTTAGGAAGAACAGATGCTTGACATTGATTTGTAAAGCCTTTGCTTTTTTTTTTTTTTTTTTTTAATTAGGGTTATTTTAGGCAGGGTACCGATGGTTGTTTTTCTTTGATTTTTTAAATTCCTTAGTTTAAATTGTTTAACAAATTTACCATCTTTGGCTCATATATTTGTTTCATGTTGACCTTTGGTTCTTTGCAGTTCAATTTTCAGTTGCTCATTTTGGATTCTCATATATTATGTTGGTTGCTGTATTAAGTTGGTCTAATTTTTTATAATAAACCATATTGACAGTGGTAGTTACATGTGTTTTATGCAGTTTAGCTTCTTGAAAGTATGTTTTTGGAGTTGCAATTTCAACAGAATTATTAATTTTCTGTTCAAATTTTGTTTTAGGCCCTTTTATTCTGTTATAGTTTTCAGCGATTTAATTTCAATTTCTTTCTTTTTTTTTTTTTTGGTAATGAATATGTGTTGTGCAAAGAGAGTTGGAGAGAGATCTATGAGAGGCCCTTCACTACAGTCAAACCAATCCCCTCTAATACTGATGAAGAGATAACTGTATTAATTGTTAATTTGAAACAATCAAATGAAGCACGGAGTTGAATATTATGTATATGAGATTGTTCTGGTATTGGATGGATTATTTTTCTTCTCTTTTAGTTTTATACTCTTGCATAGATTTTTTGTTCTCTCTTCCATTATTATTATTATTTTTTTATCTAAATGCAACCAAATGACCAATCTTTGGAACTTTGGCATATTTTTTTATATATTTTTTATCTAATTATTAGGTGTCTATGTGTTGGAAGGAATTGGGGCATGACTATGAGAAGAAGAATGCAAAGCCACTTCAATCTGCATATTTTATCATTTTAATGAGAACCAAAATAGTCACAATGAATCTAAGAGGAGATATGCAAAACTTGAAATCTTTGACTTTCAATTCTTTTATTCGTTTGTATATTATATGACTAAACATGTACCAAACATTGACTTTGTTATCATGCCATTGTTCATAATTGTTGGCGCATTCTAAGAAATCACAATGCATATCACTATTGAACTCTTTTCTTTGTAAAAAATGTGTATTTGGTATCAAATGCTGACTGGTAAAAATAAGTTGAATGGGTGTGTTTTGTTTGATTAAATGATGGAGATTGCTGACAAATTGCTTCTGTAATGACTCAAATTGGATTGGACCAAAAAGAGGGATGGGTTTAAGCCCAAACAATAAAATTTCTAGAAAGTGGGTGTAAGAGCTAATTCCAATTGGTAGAAGAAGACATGATCATTCTGCAACAAAGGAAGCTTTAAACTAGTTTCAATGATATTTCTTCTTCTCGGCTAGGTTTCAGGGGATATCTTAATGGATACTCTAGTGTTTGTTTTTCTCATTGTTATGAATACCGTTTCGGAGCCTGTTTCGGTTTGTCTATTAGAATGAAATATTTCGGTACCGGCCTATTTCGGCGTACCATTTTAAACCGTTTCGGATTACCGCAAAATAAATATAAAAAAAAAATATATATATATATATATATATATACATACATACATATATATATATATATATATATATATATATATATATATATATATATATATATATATAATGGATTTAATTTATTTACTTTAAAAAAAATCTCAAATAAAGTAAGCATATGGTTATTAAAAAATTATTTGTTGCATTTTTGTAAATAAAGTGAACATGTTAACTAATTAATAACTAAGAACATTATTGAGAAAGTTAACTTTTCCCATTTCCCAAACCCACCCACGTGAACCTCCCCATCTCTTTATCACCTACCCCATTTATTTCCTTTGTCTCATACACTGCTCAAGACACTTCTCAATGTTCTTATGCAAGAGTTTCAACTTTCAAAAATCTGGAGCCTCACCACTCACCAGTACTCTGTCACGGTGTCTCCTCTTTGTTCTATTTTTCGTTTCTTCTAATTCTTTCTTTCTCTGTTGTGGTTGTTTCATTTTGTTCTTCATTATTGTTTTTCATTCCTGTGTTTTTTCTTCTCAGTTTTAAACAGAGACAAAGGCAGTGGATCTCTTCTTCTTTTTTTCTGGTAAGGCAGTGGGTCGGACAGCAAATTCAGGGGAAAAAGGCCAAAGATTCATACCGGCCGAATCTTTAATCTCAGCCGGTATTGACCGAAACGGACTGAAACTCCCGAAATAGCCCGAAATGAGCCAAAATTTCACTCGAGGTGGAATAGGGGTGGTTGTTGTTCTGGTTTACTCACCGGTACGAAATATTCCGGCCATTCCGGCCCGAACGGAACGGTATTAATAACAATGGTTTTTCTTTCTTTTTCCCTAAGTCCTCTTTAATGTCACTTACTTTCCTGTTATATAATGCATTCTTTCTTTATTCTCGCCATACACGTGTAGGTTTTAATCTGAGAGTTTCTTTCTGTCCCATCCAGTACTTCCTGGAACTTTTGCTCGGTGGCCATAAGGCTGCTTGGTTACTGTTCAGGTATCACCTCCACATTAATGCGGCCAGAGAGTTAGCTGAGAGGCATTTAATGTGGAGGGTAGCAGCTTTAGAAGATATTTGCTACCTTTTCCGGTTCCTCCTTTGTTCTATATTCACCTTTTAGCTCATATGCAACTTGATGAAATACCTTGAATACTAAAATAGTTACATCCACCTCGGACCTTGGTATCAGAGGTAGATATCGTCCTCGGATGCAATTTGGGCCGCTATACACGACTTACATCTCTTTGTCTTATACTACTCTCAAAATAACTCTCTTTAACCATCCTCAGATATGTGAATGTCCTCGGACTGGGCCGTTGGGCCACAAGCCCATTTCCTATGAATTCTATGTCATCTTTTTGGGCAACTGGCCCCACAGTTTCTTATGATTTAGAGTTTATTTGTGTCTTACACATTACAATTAGGTGTTGGATTTTGAAATTTTTCTTGGTTTTAATAGTTGAAGAATGGGAGAGAGGAAGGTGCTAAGCAAATACTACTCACTTGTCTTCAACCCAGAGGCTTGAAGGGTCAAGCACACATGATGCTCCCTATAATTAGATGTTATTGGTGACAATTATTTAGGTATTCGAAGGTTCTGATTCTACTGCAAATATACGGATGCTTTGCTAAGCTTACCATCAATACTGGAAATTTCAACTATATTGTTGAGTTTAGTGCTACCAGAAATTTTGAACCTGTGTGAAGAGGATGAAGTAAAATAAAATAAATACAAATAAAATTCTTGCAATCTTTTGTACATATAACATGGTTTTTGACTAAATATTTTGATTATTCTTTTAATTCATTAGGCAGTAGAGACAATAACCATAAAAGAGAAGTTGGAGAGATGGAAGATGCAATGAAATCTTTAGAGAACAAAAACCTTGGATTTGAAAAGAAAAATGGACATCATTACTACACTGGATGGGATGAAATCTATGAAGGCATTATTTGCTTTACCAATTCTATTTTTATTTATTAGGGTAGGCTATCATCTCATAGTGCCACAAATGGAATCTTTAAGTCTTAAATAGACTGTGTAAACTTTAAGATTACATGATGATAGATCAAAGTAGAAGGCTGTGAAGGTTGTCTTTGGCCTTTCAGGTATAGGTTTTTATTTTTTGGGAAGCTCTTCAAAGCATATACTTGGTTATGTGAAGGCAATGTTGCTTTTAAATTTTTCTTCAAATTCACTCACTTTCTTAAAGTAATTTTTATTTTCTTTAGTTTATAATATCTGGGTCTTTACTTTTCGTTCAACTTTTATGGGTGCAGTTCTTTTTCTTGTATTTCATGGACTTAATTGGCAGACAAGGTACCCCCACATGGTACTACTCTTTCTTATCAATTTTCAACTTCAATCTTCTTGGGTTTAATCCTTATTCAAATATGTTAAAACTTTTAAGGTTTTTGTTTTAATTGGTGGTAGTTGAGACTTGAGTGAGGATCTTGCAAAATATGCAAAAGTGTTACAAGTAGGGGCTAATGGATTGGGCTATGAGCTGCTAAAAGACTTGGCTCTATCAAGTTTCCAAAATCTCAAGGTTGTAGACATAGATAGGATTGAGGTAATCAACCTCAGGGGAAAAAAAAAAAAAATCAAGTTCGGGTTTTTATTTTTATTTTTTTTAATCATCACACCCATGTCATAGGTAATTTAGAAGATGTTACCATATAATAATAATAGAAAAAAAAAAAAAAAAAAAAAAAAAAGGTTGTTTGGAAGATGTTGAAGCACTTGGCCAAAGTAGGTAAATGAGATCTATCAAGTATTTATCCTATTTAATGATTAATTGTAAGCATATAAAATAGGCAGTCATGAAGGTTTCGGTTGCAATAGTAAAACTTGGGATGGTATTTAACATTTTATGGCTTTTACAGAAATTATGAACTTGAAGTAGGGGAATGAATTTTGTTGCCAATTTGTGATGGGTGTGATCCCCTATTCCTCAATTTTTAGCAAAGACAACATTTCATTTCATTTTTTAAAATTTTGTGGAAATTTACAAGGTTGTTTTCATGTTACAGTGAAGAAGAAAGTTCTTGGGAATGATGAGTTTTTGTTGAAATTTGATGAGACGAAGGGTAGAGGGAGTTTTAAGAGTTTGGAGAGTTTAATGGAGTAAGAGGATGGTAGTTTAGGTAGTGCTTCTGAGATTAAATGGGAGAGTAATGGAATTGAAGTTGAATAGGACGAAAGAGAAAATCTTTTTTATGGTATGGCAGTGGTATCTTCTGCATCGTTACAATTTGGCATATTCCAACTTCTATGATTGGTAAGAGCATGTATTGGTGACTGTTTCTTCACTGTGTTGGCGTGCTTGACATAGCAATACGTGATGGCAATATATGGTGCTGAGGACAACCACAGAGCGATGCTTCCTATTTTAAACTCCTGGTAGATGCTTCTAAGACACCTATACCAATTAGGCTAGAGCTTGGTGGAGAAATGCATTTATTGCGTATGAAGATGTGTATGCGGATCATGTATGATTCCTTCTGAAATTTGATATTTAGCTGACTTCAAGTCTGTTTGTCATGTTTTCTCTTATATCTATCAATTGTTCATGGAAACGAATAGCATGGTAGAAACATAATTAGTGTGCTTTTGTTTAGCTTATAAAAACAATACAGTATGGTTTTTTTCTTAAGATATGTATATTTTTGTTTCATCTTATTAAAAGGTTTATTCTCAAATTACATTTGAGATGAAAGTTAAAAATGACTGGCCTTTTTAATTTATCATTATCCTTTATTGATTTAAATGTGTTTATAACTAAGTGTACCACTTTTTTTAAAGAAATAAAAAATAGAATAACTAATTGTACAAATGAAAGTAAACATATATAACTTTTGCTAATTATATTGTGCATCGCACGGGTTAGCGAGTAGTTGTTATATATATATATATATAGAGAGAGAGAGAGAGAGAGAGAGAGAGAGAGAGAGAGAGAGAGAGAGAGAGAGAGAGATTTACTGATGTGGTGTCTACTTCTGTATTTACCAATCATAGCATGATAATTTTGTAAAGTAAAAAATCACTTAGCAGTCCCTTACTTACATGAACCTAAAGTGTGGGCCAATTTTCAATGACAGCTCCCTGGCATTATTTCTCCTACGTGATTCAACAAGCAAACAAAGGGGAAAAAAAAATTAAATCAAGGAGAGCACACATAAAAAAAATACATGTGGCTAGTTTATTTGGAGTCCAAATCTTCTATCTCATTCTTCCTGCTTCACCCTTTGTTTCACAAGTAAAATCATGCCACATGTCCACTTATTTAATCAAATGCTAAATTTATGCATTTTATTTTTACAATAAACTAAAATAAATAAAAAGTTAAAATACCCATCAAATTCTCACTGCCCCCACCAACACCTTCACCAGTAGCCACCATCAAGATTTTGGCAAAGCCATTAAAGCCAGCACCAATCACCACCAAAACCCATAACTCTTCCAATAACCCACCCAACTTAGCTACCCTTCCTAACACATGGGTATCAGCCACCATTGTCCCATCTCTGTTCATATACCAAAAGAATTCCAAACATTTTTTTGTTTGTTTAATAGGCATAATACTAGCTTGATTGTTATCTCCCCTTTTATCTATAACCAAAATGTATATCTTGAAATCTGAATCTTGAAAGATTATTTTGGTTTTTGAAATGGAGAGAGGTGAAGGGAGGGTGGTAGTGTGGTGGTGTTGGGTGGGTTTTTCATGGGTTTGAGAAGGAAGAAAGTGGAAGAGTTATGAGTTTCATCTGAGGTGGTGAGCCTGGTGGCAGTGGTTCGTTGGAATTTTGATAGTGGCTGCTAGTGAAGGTTGTGGTGGCTTGGCAGTGAAAACATTATGAGTTTTTTTTTTAATTTTTTATTTTATTTAGGTAAATAAAATAATAAAAGGCATAAATTTAGCATTTAATTAAATAAGTGGACATGTGGCATTCTTTTATTTGTGGAGCATAAAGTGGAGTACAAAGAATGAGATAGAAGATGTGGACTCATTTATTTGAAATCCTTGGGGCACCATAATTGATAATGCTTGGCCACTACGTAAGGTTAAAGTACAAATTGTAGGTTTCCGAATTTTTAGAGTTTCTAGAGTACCCTACCCCTGTATAGTTCTCTTAATCTCAACATTTCATTTTAAAATAAATGGTTATATTTATTCATGTCATTAATTCATTAATAAAAATCTTAAAATAGATGTCATGTCAGTTATTAAAATAGACTGTTCATATTTTTAATTTATTTTAGTTTAAAAAAAATTAAACAACATAGATCTAAACCCACAACTACCATTGTGCCAACACTAATGGCACCAGACTTGTCTCCAAGGAAGTTTTGGCACATGAACTACAAAAAAACTTGGCGGCGCATTCTATTAGGGTGTGTTTGGTAGAGTGGATTTTAGGAATGATGGGAAAAAAATGAGAGAAAATGAAGAGGGAAGACTTTTTGGATGGTATTTGGTTGGGAGGGGGGGGAGGGAAAATGTGTGGTGGGCCCCAGATGTTTTCTCTCCAGGCCCACCCGAATGTTTTCTCCCCAAAATGGGGGGAGAGAAAACTATGCACGAGCTTACCAAATTCTCATGTGCATAGTGCACATGGGCGTTGTTCTGACCCTTTTTTTTTCTTTGTCCAGTTGATCTTTCTTTTCTTTTTCCTACTTGCACATACACAATTATTTTTGCTAAAAAAATGTGTTACTTTTTTGTTTTCACATACATAATTTTTTGCTAAAAAAATGTGTTGCTTTTTTGTTTTATTTAATAGGGATATAATAGTAAATTTATACGAACTGCACTTTTTTTTTCTTTCATTTTTTTTTTCCTTCTTAATCAAACAAATAAGTTTTCTATCTCTCTACTTTTCTATCCTTCCAACCAAACATAAATAGGAGAAAACTCAATTTCTTCTATCTTTCCACTTTTCTATCATCTTCCCCTTTTCTATTCTCCCACTTTTTCACTCCTCCAACCAAACTGCTTAAAAAAGTCTTCCTATGGCTGAAAGTAATATCTCCATTTAATAAAATAAAATAAAAAATAAAAAACTCCATTCATCCTAGAACACATCACCCAATCCGCCAATCAATTTTTTTTGTTCATATCTTAGTAGCAATGCTAATGATTTGAGCTCTCACAGTTGGGAAAGGTTCTCATTTTTTTGTATGACCAATAGAATGAAAGGTTCAAAGAGGGAAAATCATATTTAAAGAATAGTAAGTAAGATGGTCAAAAAGGATGTTGGAGAAAGTGGATTTGATTGCCACTGCTAAATATGGTCTTCGACACCTATGCTTTAACCTTTTCTCCATATGTATGGTGGGGAAGATGGTCATCAGTGTTGGCACGAATATGAAATTAGGGTTCAGAATTTAGATATGTGATGTTTATTTTTTTAAAATTAAAATAAATTTAAAATCAAAGCAATCCATTTTAATAACTGACATGACATCTATTTTAATGTTTTTGTTAATGAATTAATGACATTGAATGATCTTAGAATAATGCTACAGACAAACTAATTTACAACATTTTTACGAACTGTTGATGTAACTTTAGTAATTTTCAAATAATCATTAATAAACATAAATATGATGTTAGTAGTTGACTCATATTAGAACTAAAGTGGACTCATATTAGAACTAATAATAATTTGTCACATCAATAGTTTGTAAAAATATTATAAAATAGTTTGTACCTGTACCATTACTCATGATCTTAACTATTTATTTTAGAACAATGGTTGAGATTAAGATAATTTTATGTGGTAGAGTACTCTAGGAATTTTAGAAGATCTAAATCCCAAATTATATAGTGATATTATCTGCAAAAATAAACAGAACATCATTAGCTATATTAACTAAGAATCAGTAAATTATTAACCTTCCAAAGCTGCAGCTGCCCTTCCTAAAAAATGTTAAACATGGGGGGGGGGGGGGGGGGGGGTGGGGGGTGTGGGAATAAGTAACCACCCAATTAAATTTTGAGAAGGAAAAGTCAAACTTTCCCAAAATATTTACTAAAAAAACCCAATTAAATTCAACCTAAGCCATTCAAAATTTCAAACCCAGCTGCCAAAAGATAAAAAACTATAGTAAAATCCAATTTACACTACTTTCAGACTTTCAGTTAATCATTGAGAGAGAGAGAGAGAGAGACAACTATGTGTATGTCCCATGTTTAAAGCAAACCCAATTGAAATCTAACCAAACCAAACAACCCCCAAAGCACAAAACCCACAAAGTTCTAAACACCAGGGGAAAAAAGTCACATTTTTTAAATCCACAGAGTTAAATTTTTCACGTACCAAGTGCCAGCTTTGTAAAAACAGGCCTAGTAATTTCTTTCTTAGAATTTTGGGTTTAGTCCAAGGCTGTCATAGGCCTGAAATTAGAAATTTCTTTCACTCTAGTTTTTTTTTTTTTTTTTTTGGGTCAGAGGGTTCTGGCCCAGTGAAGAGAAGGGTCCAGTGATGGCTCAGATATGTAGATATATCTTTCAATCTTTTTCCTAGTCATGATACGAACTGATGATGATAGTTTTTAATCTCAACTCAAACTCTCAGTCTCGGGTTTTTCATCGTATCTCTCCTTTTATCTCTCAAACTCTTCCAAAATCAGTAAAAGCTCTAACCTTTTAAGCATTGGGTACTCTCAATTTTTCGAATTTCATGCTTCGCTCTATATCTGTATGTTGTGTTGTGTTGCTTCTGTTTTTCTTTCTGGATACTATGTTGTTTGTTCATTGTTGTGTTTGGCTGTACTTTCATGTAACATAACATGCTTGCTGGAACGCTAATTAACATAAAATTTTAAGCCCATGAGGTCAAGTTTCTAGCATTTTTCTTTTTAATCATCAAAAGTTACGAATATAAAATATATAGTCAGTTGAATACATGTGTGTATACTTGCTTTTCTTCAACCGTTTTTATAACTGTCAACACATGTTTACAAACTTGTTAGGTTCAAAGTTTGATCATAATAAAAGTGGACAATGGAAGGGTTAAGGACCCTGCTTTTAGGTGGTGTTGTTGGGCTCTTTCTGCTTGGAAACTCGTTTTCTTATGGAGAAAGGACAATATGTGCCACATATTATCAAAAGGGTGGTGCTCCTGCTGTTCTTGAAAATCCAGAGTGTTCTAGCTGGGTTCTTTCCAATAATTTCTACCGAAACCACACAGTCAACTGTCTGTTGGCTGGATTCACCAATTTCGAAGATGGCGAGAAGCATTTCAAAGAAAGATTTTTTTGTGATCTTGATTTGCAGATTCCATTTCTAGGTATTATCATGACTTTTAACTAATTGTGCATGGTTCTCAGTTCAATATTTGGCTTGCTTCGAATTGATGAGTAGTTTATGGTTCTTGAAAAACAAAAAGAATTTGAATCGAATGGCTTGATTCACAATATTTTGACACTTTTAAAGCTTGGATTTTGCTTGACTTGACACATTTATTAGCTCAAATTCCAAGTTGAGCATAACAAACACCAACTCAAATAATCAGGAAAACGTTAAACATAGTTAATAGTTTTGATTTGACTAATTTCTACAAATTTTTAACCCAAAATATTACTATAATCATCTGGACATCACTTCTACTTATCCAAGACCCAGTCTGATGGCTGAGTTCTTTCCTTGATCATCTATGTTCATTCCTTTGAAATCTTATTAGAATGCTACATTTGTAAATTGAGTTCATGTTTGGCGCCAATTTTTAATTTATGAATTTTTTCCAATTCCCACAAGGCAAAAATATTATTATATTGATATGTTGCAGGTGAAAATGGGTCTATTGGAGATGTTAAAGTTGGTATGGTCGCAGTATTTGACCATAATGGTGTGGAGGACTCTGCTAAGATGGCTACAAATCTTCTAAAAAATTACTTTTTAGTTCACACATACTTTCTTCGTGATGAGACGTATGCATTTAACAAATTGATGGGACCGTTATCTTCTTACAAGGAGGACCATGATATGGTATTTCCAGAGCTAAACCAAGTTAATGAAGTAGACCAATTTATTAGAAGGTAATCATTCTTCCCTAGGTTATTAATTTTAATGGAGAAGAGCTCAATGGAAAGATCTATATTGGACTTACTCCCCAAAAATCATTTTGAAATTTCTGCTGCACCTTTATCTTATGCATCTTATATATATTAATTTGTCTCATGTTATGAAATTTAATTATATTCTTGTGAAATAATCGCAATATATGATCCTGTTTTATTTGTTATATATTCATGTATGGATGTGTTTGCTTAGGTTATTAAATTTTGGAATCTGTATAATGACCAGGATATTCTTTGTGAAATCTTTGAGTGCAATATATGCTCCAGTTCAAACCCACCCACCCCCCTCCCAACAATATGGCAATATGTGCTCCTGTTATGCCAATGAGTTCTAGCTCAAATGGAATTTTCTCTTCTTGTAAGTTCAAGGTGGAGGGTGAGATCGTAGGTTCAACACCCATTGGGTGCATGTGTGTTTGTTTATGCACATCCATATCTACAATTTCTGTATTTGTGTTGTTTTAACTTGTGGTCTGTGCTCCTGTTATATCTGGTATATATGTGTCTTTGCATGTATCTTTTTCTTGCTGTTCATGATATGAAATTAAGGATCTATATATTGTAGGGGATGATATTCGCTCTCTGCAATTTGCACCCTTATTTTATTAGCTTTTTGCATGCTTGTGTGCTTGAGTGAGGTCACTGTGTCTTCTGCGATTTGTTTGAATTATTTACTTTTCTATTCTATGTTATAAATAAAAAATGGTTTTTACTTATTTGGTGTCTACTTTAACTCTGTATCTGCCAACCATAGCAGGATAATTTTGTAAAGTTAAAAATCACTTAGCAGTCCCTCACTTAAATGAACCTAAAAGTCTGGGCCAATTTTCAGTGACAGTTCCCTGGCATAATCTCTCCTACTTGATTCAACAAGTTAACAAAGGGGAAAAAATATTAAAGCAAGGAGAACACACATAAAAGAATACATGTGGCCAACCACATAGGAGAACACACAATCTCTCCTACTTGATTAGTTTGTTGAGGATCCATTCTTGAGCCCTAAGTTTTGGGACTAAGGCTTAGTTGTTGTTGTTGTAGGGACACATGCAACTGTCTAATAATTAACGCATAAAGGTTTTGCAAATTCAATAACTAAGGTGCTACCACATAGGAGAAAACCTGAATCATTTAATGCCAATCACTAGTGCCTCATCCTAACATGCATGCTTAATATCCCAATGCATCAAGCAATATGTCATAGTATGCTCTGAGATTCTTCCTAAGGCCATGATGTACATTAGGAAAAAAAAAAGTCTTCATGCTATCCCAAACTTAAGGAAGTTAGGCATTAACAAAATCAGCTTGATTAAACTTGAGTAAATATCTAGCATGCGAAAGTTGTCGGCTTCCCAAAGATTTTTTTTTAAGAGTACAGAAAGGGAACAAGAAAAAGTTCAAGCTGATTTTTGGTTTTAAACTTTTGATTACCTTTTATCTGGGGGCATGTCAGATGGGTTATGATCCTTTTGCTGCACTTTGCATGAATTTATTTGAACCCTCATCTATTTTGAGAATACACATTAGAGAGGGACAAGTTTTAAGAATTTCATGGAGGATAATGTTGCAATAATTTTGCAATTCATAGGGCTTTGGATTGCAGTTCTTTGTGGATGTTACCAAAAGGAGTCGATGGAACAATAAATGCAAAAATTTTGAAGGAAGCATTGTCGAGGACCATCCATGATATTGATTTAACTTTGTCCAAGGTAAGTTTTGCTAGCAACACTTTTTTTCCCTCCTTTTCCTTTTTTATTTTTTTTATACCTGTTTGTTTTCTAAATTTATGAGCTATTCTTCTAATTTTATTTTATGACTTTTTCTCAGGTTGCTTCTAAACAAAATCATGTTCCTGGATGCGTTGCCACTGTTGTTCTTATGATAGAAGGGCAAATTTTAGTTGCCAATGGTTGTAACTCAAAGGCCTTTTTGTGTAATTGGCACTATGTGGAGGATGAAGGTCACATATGAATATCTCTCTCTCTCTCTCTCTCTCTCTCTGAGGGTCATAATTGGTTGGAGTCCATTTTATGCTAAGATGTTAAATTCCTAGGGCATCCTAGCTTTTTCAACCAGAATATTTGTGTTGAAAAGGAAGACAATGAAGAGCAAACAGTTATGTTTTGCGTAAAAGGAAAACAGATCAAAAGCAAACAACATCCTTACACCTTGTGTTTAAGTACAGTACAGATTAGTGCAGTTAATTGTATGAAGCCCACAAACAATGGCGTGTGCTTAAATAGTGCACGAGTTTAGCACATAAGTTTGGAAGAGAATAAACACATGTTAATTGTGGATTAGATTAGTGCAGTTAGTTGTAAAAGATTGAAAAGTAGTTAGCACTGTGTGATGGCTCTATTTGTTAGGTTAGTTTTGTTTCTCTTTGAATTAAGCTTGGGATCTCAGTATAATAACAGAGCATAGGCCTAATGTAATTATTATTTTTAGAGAGACCGTTTTAACATACTATGTGTACCAAGTTGATGTGTTGTTGCTCCTCATTTGAAAACACCAGATGTATGGATTGATCTGTCTGCTAAATTGGCAAGAAGGTATCATTTAAGAAGTCTCAGTGAAAGAACTGAAGATGGAACTGCTTGTGTACTCGTAGGAAGGTGAGTTTTGCACATGGTTACATATTTCAGTTTTTTTTTTTTTTTTTTTTTTTGGGTCTTATAAAAAGGAAAAAGAAATGAATGTTTATAGCTTTTGATTTTCTTTTATGGAGCCTAAATCTTATTTTGAAATAAATTATGAATTTTGGTCTATAAAATTATTTCTGGGGTTGAATTTTTCTTTCTAATTTTATTACTCTGGATCATTGGCAGGTATGGCAATTTGGCACCTAAGGTGACCGATTGGAAACCTTTAAGTGCTGTCAACAGTCATTTGGTGCTTGCATCTGATGAAATATTTAAAACCCTAAATGAACCTGATATCTGTGCTCTATTACATCAAAAACGTTATAAAAGCTATTGGACGTTGACCCCAATTCCATGTTATCTTATGACACCAAGTGATGCTGATTGCATAGTACATACTGCATTTCTTAAAGCCAGCAAAGAAGGGGGTATTTCATATCATAATAGTAGGAGCGGTTATAACTTGTCAGTTGCTGTGGTTCGTCTGAGATCTGCTGGGGGCTTTATCATACATTAAATTATGGATTCCTTTACATGTTATTTTGCTTAACTTAGAGCTTGTTTAGCTTAGCTAATTATTTGGGTTGTATAGCCTATTTTGTTTAGTGGATCATTTTAATAAATTTTTGCCTATTATTTTAGAGTGTGCTTCAGGAATGATTTCAATATAATTTTTTTATTTTTTATTTAGTTGTAAAACACATCCGAAAGAGTAAAACGAGGAGAATGAAAGGATCTAAACAAGGCATGAAGAAAAAAAAAAGTTTAAAATCAAGAATAGTCTATTCATAACCCTCAAAACTTCTAGAATTTTCATTTTTCCAAAGACACCACATAATGCAATGAGGCATTGCCTTCCAAAAGGTTTTGTTTCTATGCCAATCGAAAGAACCCTACCAAGCTGCAAACATATCAATAACTCTCTCGGCTAACCATTGGAGTCCAAATAAATAGAATGTCATTGACCACTACTCAAAAGTTATATGGCAATGAAGAAGAAAATCCACGAACTCCCCATATTTTGTGCACTTGCAAGACCAATCCAAAAGAATAATATCTCTCTTCTGAAAATTGTTAGTAGATAAAATCTTCCCTAAAGCAGTAGTACAAGAAAAGAGGCAACCTTAGAGGGAACCTTTGAACACTCCACCAATTTCCAAGGAAAAGATATGACATTAGGCGAGGATATATAAGGAATGAAAGGGATGTGTAGTCAACCCACCGATCCACAAAAACCAACCCAACCTACTAGGTTGGGTCAGTGTTCAGGAGCTAATGTATTGGGTTGGGTTGCAAAATTTTTTTTTTAACAATGGGTTGGGTTTGGTGCAAGTTAGTAGATTCAAAAGGTTGCCTAACCCATTTATATTTAATATATATTTAAAATATATATTATATGATTTTGTTATTTACTCTTTTGATTTGGTAAACTGCCAACAGTTTTATAAGATTATAAATCTGCTTTTATTTGTGTTGATTTGGTGCATAAATCATATTTGAAGAAAGGATTTCTCCTTTAACCTTTCTTTTACTTTGCTCATCCCAATCTCCCTCCCATGTTAAAATAAATATTATGGAGAAATAAATCAAGCATATTAATTAAATTTATGGTTAATAAAGAAGGGATGCTTAAAGTGATTATGTTAATTTATGGTTAGTAAATATATATTTTGTTAATCGCCTAGTAAATTTTTTTATTTTTTAGAAAATAACGTTGGTAAAAAAATTTTGAATTATTTGATTATTACCTTAAAAAAAAAAAAAAAAAAAAAAAAAAAAAAAAAACTAATGGTTGAATTCAAATTTTTTTGATCATTGGAGCCCAGCCCACTAAACCAAAAATGGACGTTGCTCATAGGTAGGGCTATGGGCTCAGGTCTTCCCATGAGCCTAGTAAATACATATATCTCTCAGCAATTTGGTTGCCTTAGATGATTATTATTTTTTTATAATAATAATGAGTATGGTTTTTTTTTTTTTTTTTGGCAAAAAATAAGTATGGTTCAACTGATATATATGTTCTAAAGAATTGATTTTCAACTGATATATTAACATAATAATGCCCATGATCAACAGCATGTAAGACATCATCTATGTCAGCTTCAACTAAATAAATAAAATCTTAATATCCTAGTTTTTTTTTTTTTTTAAACAAAGTTTTAATATGTGAATTCTGTTTTCATGATGAAAGCTTTTTATTATTAAACTAAGACATAAATCGGTTTTTAGTAAGTAAAATTTGAATTTTAAATCTCTTATTCAATCATTGCCAAAAAATTTTCATGTACTTAGCGTACCACTGCCAGGGCAGATAGCCATCGGACAATTTCCAAAAAATGTGGAAACGACACCAAATAGTCAGTACTAATGGTCTGGTTATCGGCAGCTGCAACGTCGTCCTCCTTAATCTGCTTGCTATTATTTGTGTTCATTAATGGCGCTTTCTGTGCTCGGTCTCTGCCTCCTCCAACTTGCTCGACTAGGCCTCCGCCTCCGTCTACTCCGACAACTAGGCCTCAGTCTTCTCCGACTTGTTTGACTAGGCCTCTCCCTCCGTCTACTCAAACTTGCCCCGCTAGGCCTTCTCCACCTCCTCCGACTATGCCTGCTGAGCTTGATGACAGGTTTGTTCTCTATAAAAAAATAAAAAGAACTCGTAGATATATCAAATGTTCATTTGTAGTAGTAGATATGGGGTACTAATCTATGTTTCACTTTGCATTGCAGGTATAATTTGACCAAGATTATTGGTGAAGGAAGCTTTGGAACGGCCTGGCTTGCCTCCAAGTTCAATTCCAACGAATTGGAGTTCATTGTGAAGATCATAAGTGTATTATTTTTATTATTATTATTATTATTATTATACTATACTATTGTATGTGTGCACTGTGCGTGTAGGCAGATATATTAATTCTGTTGCTGCATGTGTGTCTCAATTAATGTGTGCTCTGTGAACAATTCTCAATTCATGAGGTCATGATATTGGGTTTGGGTATTTACAGAGAATAAAAAATGCATTGTAATTTGTTATGAACAATGTCTATTTTAGACACTCATGACTCATAGCCTTTTGTCTACTTGTTCTTTCTCGTTGTTAAGAAGCACAGAAATTTCATTTAGGGTGCCGTACTCATGTTGTATTCATATTATGTCAGTGTTGGCCATTTTATGTTATAAATTTACATAAATTGCTCATATCACCGTGTCGTACTTGTGTCTGTTCCCGCACCCGTATCTGTGTCCATGCTTCTTAGCTTCCCTTTGTTTTTGTTTTTTTTTGTTCTGCTTCCCTGCTTTGGTACTGGGTTGAAAAGAAAATGTGAAATGCTCATTATTCATTAGGAAAATTCTCTCTTCTCTTTGGTTATGAATCTCTAGAATGCTGCTTTCCCTTTCACTTTCTGCCTTGTTGTGTTTGAGTTGTTGTGGATGCTTTATATACACGCAGACATTCAGAGGCTCAGATGCACATGTAAGTGCCTTAAGGGAGGCACATTTTGGAGAGAATCTTACGGAGGCAGGGCTAGACATAACGCCCAAGTTTGTTAAAGCTTTTCAAAGGAATAATGGAGATGATTTACTGTTCCATCTAGTCTATTGTTTTGAGGGCATCTCCCTCGAACACCTATTGTACGGAGGCCAAAATAGGCTTTGGTGGAACTGGTTAAAAACCACCCAGGAGGGTGAGAATGCCATTAAAGGCATTATGTTTCAGCTGGTAAGCTTAAGTGAAGCTTTAAGTTAATTTATATTGTAAGCACGAGTTTTAGAAAATGACAATAATAATTTTGTGTAATATTCTCTTCATTCAGATCTCAGCAATTGCTGTTCTCCATGATTATGATATTGTTCATAGGGATTTAAAACCCGGTAAGTCATCTCTCTCAATTTTAAGTGCTAGCATCTAGTTGTTTTAAATTTCACAATCTTCTTATATCTATGATGTGCTTATCTACTTTGGCTTTGTCTCGCTATTGTTTAGTCCAATAAATATAAGTATGTCAAAATGTTAAACTAGGAAAGTTTTTCATTTAGTCTGGAGATACCAAAATTTTTCATATGTTATGATTCTAAAACCTTATGATATCCTCAAATCAAGGCTTTGGTTTACTTTTTGACTACTACTTATATAAGTTAGCTGATTAAAAAACTAGTATGTTATCAAATGTTACTTGTTTTGTGAGCAATTTTGGGTCTTGATTTAGTGGATTTGGGTGTTACATGCGATTATGGTCCCAAAACAATGAACTTTTTGTCAAAATGGTGAGCTTTTTTATTGTGGAATTTTATTTTATTTTTTTTAATTTTTATTTCAGGAAATATTGTAATATGTATACCAACCCAAAAGCGTAGGTGTGCAGCTAGTGTTGAGGAAATTAAGCAAATACATGATTTTAAGTTGTAAGTTCCAAAATTTTTATCTCTTTTTTTTTTTTCATGTAACTATTCTGTGAAATATATCAACTCTGATTTTTTTGCATAACAGGAGACTAATTGAATTGGGGAGTGCCACAAATGCCTACACAATACAGTTATATGGACCTTGGTAATTGGTAAATGAATGGCTGTTGGTCTGTTGCTTAGTGATGTGCTAGAATAGAACTAACCATGCTTTTGTTTTTAAATTTTTAGGGCTCCATTGTTGGGTGCACGTGACACCCTTACTTCCAGCCCACTTGCTTGCCTTGTCAAAGCTCATTTATGAGCTTGGTTCCAAAAGTCTTCATGTCAGCATTGCTTTTGCATGAGACTTGACTTAAGCATGTTTAACATGCTAAAGGAAGAAAGATATTGGGTGAAGCAAAGAAAGCAAGTTCTGACCATTGAGAAGTGAAGACCATACTTCTCTTATTGAGAAGAGTGGCAAAGCGTGTTGGACACGCTGAAGTGAAAAGAAGAAAAAGAAAGAAAGGTCATTCGGCCTTGTAGGGAGAGCTGAAGCAGAAACAGAGAGCTGAAACAGAGAGCAATTTCGGCCATTTTGTGTGTGAGTTTTAGTGAGAGCAAAACACAAAAGAGAGAGCTTCAGCTGAGAGGTGCAGTCCAAAAATAGAGAGAAACAGTGAGAGTGTGAGAGAGTGAAAAAGAAAAAGGAAACATTTTTCTTTGCTCAAGTTTCACACAAAGAAGATAAATTGGTGGAGTGCTCATGGAGTTTTTGAGTGCTACAACCATGGAGAGTTGGAGTATTCAGAGGAAGATTTTGCTACTGGTTTTGTGGTGAGATTGTATTTACTCCTTGAGATTTATTTATTGTATATCCAATTTATTGTGAACTCAAGTTTAGCATAAACTTGATAGTTGTAATCTCTATTTCATAGTGGATATTTTTCGGAGCTGCCCCGTGGTTTTTCCCTCTACGCTAGAGGGTTTTCCACGTAAGATTTGGTGTTCTTGTGTGGTTGTGTTTATGTGGTTCTTGCTGGAATTTTTTTTGTTTGCATAATATTGCTATTGCTTGGTAGTCATTAATTTTAATTCACACATAGACATTGAGGGGATTAGGATTTTCCCCAACAAGTGGTATCAGAGCTTTTGGTTGCTTGGGTTTGACTGTCTTGTGTTGGATTAAATGGAAAATATGGCTATGAATACTATGGTTAAACTCTCGGCGTCGAATTATTCGATATGGAAGCCGATGATGGAGGATGTCCTTTATTGCAAGGATTTACATGACCCTATTGAGGGTGATGGTGCCAAGCCTAGTGATATGTCTGATAGAGATTGGGAGAAATTAAATAGAAAAACTATTGGGTGTATTAGACAATGCATCGATGTTAGTGTTTTTCACCACGTGTCTCAGGAAACAAATGCAGAGGCTCTTTGGGAAAAATTAAGGAGTCTTTATGAAAGAAAGACAGCTCAAAATAAAGCTTTTATTGCTAGAAAGCTTGTGAATTTGAAGCTGAAAAAGGGTAAGTCCATTGCCGAGCACCTTAGTGAGTTCCAAGACTTGGTTAATCAGATGGTTACAATGAAGCTAGTAATAGATGATGAGTAGCAAGCTTTATTGCTTTCGAGTTCCTTACCTGACAGTTGGGAGACTTTGGTAGTGTCACTTAGTAATTCTGCTCCGAATGGTGTGTTACAACTTGCCATGGTTAAAGATAGTTTGCTTAATGAAGAAACTAGAAGAAAGGATATGGGCAAGGATATTGCACATGCTTTTGTCACAGAGAACAGGGGGAGAAGTAAGAGTAGAAGTTCTAAGGGGCAAGGTAAATCCAGAAGTCGGTCAGAGTCGAAAGGAAAATTCAAGTGTTTTTACTGTGATAAAGAAGGTCACATAAAAAGGAATTGCAAGGCTTGGAAGAACAAACAGAAAGAGGATAAAAATCATAAAAAGGCGGATGATGAGAACACTGCTGCTGTTATAGTGTTGGAAGATCAAGTCCTAACCATAGGACAAGATGATTGTTGTACAGTTTCAGATCCTTATGTTGAATGGGTGGTTGATTCAGCTGCTTCCTGCCATGTCACTCCTAGAAAGGAGTTATTCACTTCATATAAAGCGGGAAATTTTGGAAGAGTGAAGATGGGCAATGATAGTTATGCCGACATTATGGGAATTGGTGATATATGTGTTAAGGCTAACACTGGATACACCCTGGTTTTGAAGGATGTGAGACATGTTCCGGATATTCGCCTGAATTTGATTTCCACTCATGTTCTTGATAAAGAAGGTTATGGCAATTATTTCCGTGATGGAAAATGGAGGCTTAGCAAAGGATCATTGGTGTTTGCTAGAGGGAAGATTTGTTGTACACTTTACAAGACACAAGTAAAGTTGTGCAAGGATGTTGTTAGTGCAGCTTAGGAGGATTCTTCACGTAACTTGTGGCATAGGCGGCTGGCTCACATGAGTGAAAAAGGGTTGCAGATTTTGGCAAAGAAGTCTCTCATTCCCTTTGCCAAAGGTACGTCACTAAATCCTTGTGACTTTTGTTTATTTGGTAAACAACATAGAGTTTCATTTAATATACCCTCTACTAGAAAACCCAATATATTAGATCTTGTTTATTCTGATGTATGTGGTCCCATTGATGTTGAGACTTTAGGTGGAAATAAATATTTTGTTACATTTATTGATGATGCTTCACGAAAGGTGTGGGTTTATGTTTTGAAAACAAAAGACCAGGTATTTGAGCACTTCAAGAAATTTCATGCCATGGTGGAAAGAGAGAAAGGGAAGCCTTTGAAGTGTCTCCGTAGTGATAACGGAGGTGAATACACATCTAATGAATTCAAGAGTTACTGCTCCGAGAAAGGCATTAGACATGAGAAGACAATTCCTGGTACCCCACAGCAAAATGGTGTGGCAGAAAGGATGAATCGCACTATTGTTGAGAAGATCAGATGTATGTTGAGAATGGCTAATCTGCCTAAGTCATTCTGGGGTGAAGCTGTTGTGACTGCATGCTACCTAATTAATAGATCTCCATCAGTTCTTTTGGATTTTGATATTCCAGAAAGAGTATGGACAGGGAAAGATGTTTCTTACTCTCACTTGAAGGTATTCGGGTGCAAGGCATTTGTTCATGTGCCTAAGGAACAAAGATCAAAGCTTGATAGCAAATCCACTCCTTGTATATTTGTTGGATATGGAGATGTAGAATTTGGTTACAAGCTATGGGATCCAAAAGAAAAGAAGATGATCAGAAGTCGAGATGTAGTTTTTCATGAGAATGAAAACTTGGCAGACTTTGAGAAAACTGAGAAGCCTAAAGCTACAGTTGAAGGTGTTCCTGATCTTACACCTACCTCTTCTTCCTTAGATAATGCCACAAATAGGGAAGAGGTACAAGATGAGAATTATGGTGATGAGCCAACTGAATTTGATGTTGATGAGCCAGCAGGTGTTGATAGTGATGATGTGACAGATATAGATGGTGTTGAGCAGGGGGAGCAGCCTCCTCTACTAGAGATGGTAGAACCTCAGGTGAGAAGGTCTACTAGAGAGCGTCGTCCATCGACTAAATACCCCACTTCTGAGTATACTATGATTACTGAAGAGGCTTTTTAGGAAGTACAGTCTCATAAGGATAAGCAAAGCTGGTTGAAGGCTATGCATGAAGAGATGAATTCTTTGAATAAGAATAAGACTTATGACTTGGTGGAACTTCCTAAAGGCAAAAGGGTATTGAGAAACAAATGGGTGTTTAAGCTGAAGAAAGATGGTGACAAGTTAGTGAAGTACAAAGCTCGATTGGTGGTTAAGGGTTTCAGTCAGAAACAAGGAATTGACTTTGATGAAATATTCTCTCCAGTAGTCAAGATGAGTTCCATTCGGGTAGTTCTGGGATTAGTAGCTAGCTTGGATCTTGAGCTTGAGCAACTTGATGTGAAAACTGCTTTTCTTCATGGTGATTTGAAAGAAGAAATCTACATGGATCAGCCAGAAGGATTCAAAGTGAAAGGGAAAGAAAACATGGTTTGCAAGTTAAAGAAGAGTTTGTATGGCTTGAAGCAAGCTCCAAGACAGTGGTACAAGAAGTTTGACTCATTCATGGTGGGTCATGGGTACACGAGGACAAATGTAGATCATTGTGTGTATGTCAGAAAATTTCCAAATGGTAAATTTGTTATTCTTCTGCTATATGTAGACGATATGTTGATAGTAGGACAAGATGCAAGTGTGATTAGAAATTTGAAGAAGGACTTGTTCAAGTCATTTGATATGAAAGACTTGGGTCCCGCAAGACAAATTTTGGGTATGCAGATTCTACGTGACAGGAAAGCTAAGAAACTATGGTTATCACAAGAGAAGTATATTGAGCGGGTTCTTGAAAGGTTCAATATGAAGCATGCCAAGCCAGTCAACACACCTCTTGGTGCTCATTTCAAGCTAAGAAAGAAATCTTGTTCTTCATCCAAGAAAGAGAAGGGAGACATAGCACCAACTATTTATTCCTTAGCAGTTGGGAGTTTGATGTATGCTATGGTTTGTACACGACCAGATATTGCTCATGCAGTTGGTGTTGTCAGCAGGTTCATGGTTAATCCTGGTAAAGATCACTGGGAAGAAGTGAAGTGGATTTTCAGGTATTTGAGAGGTAGCTCTAAATTGTGCTTGACTTTTGGTGATTCTAAACCAATTTTGGAGGGTTATGTAGATGCAGATTGGGCAAGTGACCTTGATGGTAGGAAATCTACATCAGGGTATTTATTTACTTTTGCAGGGGGAGCCGTATCATGGCAGTCAAGATTGCAGAAGTGTGTTGCCTTATCTACAACTGAAGCTGAGTACATCGCAGCTAATGAAGCAGGTAAAGAGATGCTTTGGTTGAAACGGTTTCTCCAAGAATTGGGTTTGAAACAAGATGGGTATGTAGTTAATTGTGATAGTCAGAGTGCTATAGACTTGAGCAAGAACTCTATGTACCATTCACGTTCGAAGCACATTGAGGTGAGATACAATTGGTTGAGACTAGTTGTTGAACAACAGTTATTTGAATTAGAGAAGATTCACAGTTATTTGAATTAGAGAAGATTCACACAGATGAAAATCCAGCTGACATGTTGACCAAGGTTGTGTCTAGAGAGAAGCTAAAGCTTTGTGTCGGGTTGGCCGACATGAATTCTAACTAAAGACTTGGGTTGAAGATCTCCTCCGTAGTGTGCTGGAGGGGGAGATTGTTGGGTGCACGTGACACCCTTACTTCCAGCCCACTTGCTTGCCTTGTCAAAGCTCATTTATGAGCTTGGTTCCAAAAGTCTTCATGTCAGCATTGCTTTTGCATGAGACTTGACTTAAGCATGTTTAACATGCTAAAGGAAGAAAGATATTGGGTGAAGCAAAGAAAGCAAGTTCTGACCATTGAGAAGTGAAGACCATACTTCTCTTATTGAGAAGAGTGGCAAAGCGTGTTGGACACGTTGAAGTGAAAAGAAGAAAAAGAAAGAAAGGTCATTTGGCCTTGTAGGGAGAGCTGAAGCAGAAACAGAGAGTTGAAACAGAGAGCAATTTCGGCCATTTTGTGTGTGAGTTTTAGTGAGAGCAAAACACAAAAGAGAGAGCTTCAGCTGAGAGGTGCAGTCCGAAAATAGAGAGAAACAGTGAGAGTGTGAGAGAGTGAAAAAGAAAAAGGAGACATTTTTCTTTGCTCAAGTTTCACACAAAGAAGATAAATTGGTGGAGTTCTCATGGAGTTTTTGAATGCTACAACCATGGAGAGTTGGAGTATTCAGAGGAAGATTTTGCTACTGGTTTTGTGGTGAGATTGTATTTACTCCTTGAGATTTATTTGTTGTATATCCAATTTATTGTGAACTCAAGTTTAGCATAAACTTGATAGTTGTAATCTCTATTTCATAGTGGATATTTTTTGGAGCTGCCCCGTGGTTTTTCCCTCTACGCTAGAGGGTTTTCCACGTAAGATTTGGTGTTCTTGTGTGGTTGTGTTTATGTGGTTCTTGCTGGAATTTTTTTTGTTTGCATAATATTGCTATTGCTTGGTAGTCATTAATTTTAATTCACACATAGACATTGAGGGGATTAGGATTTTTCCCCAACATCCACAATGTAAGGATTACATGCCTTCAGAAACTGGATATGGTTGGGTGGCCAAACCACAAGCAAGGTATGTCAAATATACTCTTAGAATTTAAAATCTTAGGTGTTTATCTATATTTTTTATTTTATTTTCCCTTGTTTTCTCCAGTTATGATATGTGGTCGATCGGGATTATTTTCTTAGAGATGATAGTGGGAACCAATGAAATTTTCACTATCTCAAATATTGATAACTTGACACCTGAGCTAGTAGATCTTGTGTTGCAATATGATGAAGGTGATTTGATTGACTCTGATATCTATAGGTTGGGATACAATTCTTATTTTGTTGACTTCAAATTATTCATACCTTGGCATATCGGAATTATTAGTATTTTGATTTTATGGTTTTGTTGTTTGTTTTTCTTTATAGGAATTTAGCTTTTTTTGGAGTTGTGCATAGGAGAATTTTCTGATCACTGTTCAGAGCAGGATTTTGCAGACAAGATCATTGCTAGGGATCCATTCCAACTTGGGTAAAATTATAAATTGCTAAATAATTTAATACATATATGTCCTATAAAAGCACGTCATTTATATTACAACATGCTTTTTACATATTTGTAGCTTTCTGGATGTTGAGGCATTACGTTTGGCACAGCTTCTTTTACATTGGGATCCGGTATTTCAATCTATAATGCACTCTCTCTTTTTTTACCTTCGATTTTTCTCTTGTGCTTGCACATTATATAGTGTAACTCATTTTAATGTACCTTACAGGTGCGTAGGATCAGCGCGCCCGTGGTGCTTTGCAGCATTCATACTTCCAGCAGAATGAAGCAAGAGATTGCAGGGGAGATTAGCTTGTCAGATGTCTTACAGAGTTTGGTTGGTTGTGTGTAAGAGGTTGTTGTGTCTTTTGTTGTACAGTCTCTCACTCTCATGAATCTAAAAGAGTGGGCCAATTTTCATTGGCAGAACTGGCATAAAAAAATATACAGTCTATTATGATAAGTCTAATGAGGTTTCATAGTCGATTTTAAAGTTTAAGGACTAAGGCTTGGTCGTTATTGTCGTGGGGGGGGGGGGGGGGGGGAAACATGCATCACTTTGTCTAAGGTGCTACCACCAAGGAGAAAACCAAGAATCATTTCACTATTGCCTCATCGGCTCATCCGAACATGCATGATTGTATATGTCAAGCAATATGTTATAGCAATGCTGAAACTATGCTCTGACATTTTTCCAAAGGCCTTGATGTATTAGCGCTATGTCAAATTTAAACATATTAAATGAAAGGGACGTGGTAGAGTGCAATTGTTTACAGTTATACTTTCTTAATCCAATTCTCTATAATATAGCCCAATTCCTTGATATTCTAAATCCATAGCCCTAAAACAAGAAAATGACATTTTTATTCAAAATAAATATGCAAAATAGATTAAATAAGGTGCAAAGCAATTTTGTTATTCAAGATGCATAGATTAAAGAGAAGAAAAAGACAACATAAAAAAATTAAAAAACCAAAAAAGAGAGAAGAAAAGTAGTCATTAATGAAAATATGAATGAGCCAACAAAATAAATTAGATTCTTATAAGCCAATTCAATTCTAATGCAAAGTACCGAAAGAGCATTATAACTAAGAAACTAAAAGAAAAACAAAATAGATAAAAGTTCAAACTCTAATTTTGTAACTTAACTTTTTCCTATTATAAATTAGGATGTGGCAAAATTGTAGTTATGCCATTAAACTTTATGTAATTTGATTTGGCACCCTAAAGTAAAATTTTGATTTGTACATCTAACATTATGGAATGTTTGGGAACAAAAAGGGGAAAAATAGTCAAAGTATATTGTTGATTCTTAAAGTTTACGCAATGAGTATTTTTAGTCGCTGAAGTTTTAAAAGAGTGTTATTGGTCCCTGAAGTTTAAAAAATAAGCATTATTAGTTCTTTCATTACCTGCTGTTGAGCACTAGGTTGTTTGAAGTTTCAATTGAGTGCTATTGGAGCCTGAAGTTTAAAAACTAAATATTATTGGTGCTTTCATTACTTGCCGTTGAGTACTAGGTTGTTTGCTGTGTTTGAATTTTTATTTAAACCATTGGAGTATTTTCTTCCTGAGGGCTTCATATAACATAAATGTTTAAGCCCATAGGTTTGGTTTGGGTGCAATTAGTTTGAGATGTTTTGACATGTTGAAGTCAAGTTTCTAGTTTTTTTCTTTAATCATCAAAAGTTACAAATATATATTATATTTTTTTATATAATAATTTAAAAAATTTTATTGGTCTACCCTTAAAAAAAAAATTGGGAACACCTTCAGTTTTTTTATATGCCAATAAAATTAAATTTTGCTCCATAATTTATTCTATATTCTATGGATGAATGATTGTTTGTTTGTATACATTGAAAAAAAATGTAGCTTATAGCATTAATAATAAGACTATCATGCACCGATTTCAAAATATAAAAATTCGTAGAAGACAATTGTAAATTTTATGTATTTACGTGTTTTTTTATTGTTGTTATTGTCAATATATAAATTTCTTTTTTTTTTTTAGATTGTATAATTTATACTTCTTAAGGAAGAGAAAAATTTCTAAAGCCGCCACTGAATTGATGAGTAGTTTTTGGTTCTTGAAAAACAAAAGAAATGAATAGAATGGCTTGATTCAATATTTTGACACTTGTAAAGCTTGGATTTTGCTTGACTTGACACATTACTAACTCGAATTCTAAGCTGGGCATAACAAACACCAACTCGAATAGTCAAAAACGTTAAACATAGTTTTGATTTGACACTATTTTCTTCTAATTTTTAACCCAAAATGTTATTATAATCATTTGGACATCACTTCTACTTACCCAAAATGTTCTGATGGCTGAGTTCTTTCCTTGATCATCTATCCTCATTACTTTAAAATTTTATTAGAATGCAACATTTTTGTAAATTGAGTTCATGTTTGGCGCCAATTTTTAATTTATGAATTTTTAATTTAATGAGTTCATTGCTCATTATTTCCGGTTTTTTTTTTTTTTAATCATCAAAAGTTACGAATTTATATTATATAGTTAGTTAAATACATGTGTGTACTGTGTAGTGTTTTTTTTTTTTAAGTTTATTTTTTTAATAACTTTTATTTGGAGAGAATTTCAACTTATGATGTCCGCTCCTGATAATAACTTTTTATCATAAGATCAAGACACCAATCAGTTTTTGTTGAAGTGAGGATTGAACCTCAGATCTCTTATTCAACCATTAGAGATTTTACCAATTGAACGAACTAGAATCCACTTTTTTCTAATAACTTGATAGTTACAATGTGAAGGGGGGGGGCGGGGGGGGGGGGGGGGGGGGTGAACCGTAGACCTCTCCATTGAGGTGCCAATTAGGGCAGAGCCACCTTATGCATTGGGAGGGCCATGGCCCCGACAAAATTTTTTAAAACCTCTCTAATTGTAGCTAAAGCTAGGCCACACTCATTTTGAGCAAAGAGCTAGCCCCCAGAAGATAAAAAGATTGCCCCCCCCCCCCCCCCCTCCTGCAACACGTCAGTAATAAAATTCTCCCTAGTCCAAACCAAATCCCAACTGTGCAATCATAAAAATTAACTCCTTTTGTCTTTTTCATTTATCTCTAAAAGGGGAAATTACGGTAAACCTACCTATGGTATGATCCATTTTCACCTTGCCTATCCGTGGTTTAAAACTTAACACTTTACTAACCTATGATTGGTTCCATTAACTTTCTGTAACCCACCTCTTCATTTGCCGTTAGAAAAACACATTTTTAGGCAAAAACAAATATAACAAGAATCAAAAGGCTAGGCTTTTAAATTAAGAATTGGGCAACCAAATTTACACAATTTCAAGCTGAGCCTAGTCCCTTCCCGTCACAGTTGCAGTAATCCACCAATAAATTCACTCTCTCGTTCTTCTCTTCTCATCTCTATCAATTCTTTCTTTCTTATTTCATCAAATATAAATATAAAAAATGTAATCAATGTATAAAAGACAAAAGAAACACACTACAATAACAACTTTTAGATGCAACATTTTTTAAAGTGCCAAACCTCACTTGAACCACTAGCCCTTCTATACAGATAGGTGAATATGTGTAATGGAGAAGAAGTGCTTTTTATCAAGATCACTTTGTGTGATTTTCGTTGGAGAGAAGGACATTGAGGGAAGATAGGGATTGGGGAAGAAATCTAGGAGGACATAGCTTACTCGAGGCAGATATATGCTTTGGGATTTTTTTTTTTTTTTTTTTTTTTTTAAGATTCAAGTGATAGGTTTGAAGTTGGAAGGTTCCTTTCTTTCTTTCCTTGGTGGTGTTTGGTTGTGCAGAAAAGACCAAAAATTAGGAGAGGGACAAGTTGAGATCAAGGTCAATCCACGACAGTATGAAACCAAACCCACTCTCAAAAAGTGTTGCTGGATTTCTCTCCCTATCTTACACTCCGATCTGGCACCTAGAAGCCACCACCACGACACCAAACCTATGGCTGATCTACCATGATCCAAAGCCATGGCTGGATTTTACTATACCTCACACTTCAGTTGTTGGCTTATCTCTATCTCACTCTCTCATTGTTGATAACGTTGCTGGTTATTTTGAGATGTTGGTCTTCTTGTAAAATTTGGTTCAAAATTTTGAGTTGTTGTGAAATTGTTGATATTGTTATAGATTAAAAATAATTTCATTGAGCCATTGGATTGGTTTGTTGTTCCTCCACTTTGTTCTCATTGAAGTTCATGAGCAATGAAAAATCCTAGCTTTTTGATTCTTGTTACACTTTGTTAGGTTCTAAGGTCTTAGGATTTTATGTATTTAGAACTCTAATTTGTAATGTTGGCAAACCATGATCAAAACAATGTATTTAGTCTTGTTTAGGCTTGCTCAAAGTTGATTAATTATTGTAAAGTTGGAATCGAGTGGCTGCAGAAGTCTTTGTGACTTTCGGCCTGGCTCAATCGATCGAAGGACAGACTCGATCGATCGAAAATCGCACAGGTTGCGTTTTCTACAGAATTTTCAACTCAGCCCTACTTCATTAAACGTTTAGGGTTTTATGTTTTTACCCTAAGTATTTAAACAAAACCCTAGCCACGTTTTTAGAGGTTGTTCACATTGTATTGTTGCTCATACATTGCTGTTTTGTGTGAATCTTTTGTAAGATCTTTGAGGAGCTTTCCTTTACACAAAACTTAGGGTTTTCAAGGTAGAGATTATTTCAACATTTTGATGATCAACACAGTTGCAACCATTGGAGTTTAAAGAATAACAAGCGGGGAGCTTGTAGCTGATTGAAGAATCCAAGAAAGAAGGAGTCCGTGGATTCGGAGCTTACACGTGGTCGTATCAGTAAGTTCTACTTGTAGGTAGCATTAGGAAGTCGAGCGGGGAGCTTGTAAGTCCTTTTGTATGAACTTCGATTCTTTCATAGTGGATTCAGGTTTACCTTGAGGATAGCTAGGTCAAATCCTCCTCAGGTTTTTACCGTGTGGTTTCCTGGGTCATCATATCTTGTGCTATTTATTATTCCGCTGTTTTATATGCTTGATATGATTATTTGATTGTTTTAACCTAGAATTGCTTAATTTGACTAAGTAACAACTTGGCTAATTAACTAGGCTACGCAATCTGGTTGTTTTTAAGGGGTCTAAAACCCGACACACTTGTTTTTGCCTAAAAATGTGTTTTTCTGATGGCAAACGGAGAGGTGGGTTATGGAAGGTTAACGGAACCAATCTCAGGCAGGTAGAGTGTTAAGTTTTAAACTACGGGTAAGCAAAATGAAAATGGGTCTAACCACATGTGGGTCTACTGTAATTTATCCTCTCTAAAATATGATAGTTTTAACTCGGCCTCCCAAGCAAAAATTCCTGACTACGCCCCTAGTGCCAATTATGTTACGAGGCTATTAACCATGTGTTTGTATACACAAGCTTTTCAGTTTAATAGGACTTTTAATGTTTGTCATACATGTTTATATACTTGTTAGGATTGAAGTTTGATCATCAAGAACAGACATCATATGCCACATATTACCACAATGGTGGTGCTCCTGCTGTTCACCAATATTGAAGATGGCTAGTCGGAAGCATTTCAAAGAAAGATTTCTAGGTATTATATGACTTTTAACTAATTGCGCTTGGTTCTTAGTTCAATATATGGCTCTCAGATGGACATTGGATTTGGTTTTCTTCAAATTGATGAGTAGTTTTTGGTTCTCGAAAAATAGAAGAATTTGAATTGAATGGGTAGTTGATTCAGAAGATTTTGACATTAGGAAGGGGGTAGGGCTGCAACTGAGCAAAGCCAATATGCCAGTGTTTGTTAAGGCTTGGCTTTTGCTTGACTTGATACATTATTAGCTTGAATTCGAAGTTTTTTTTTTTGGAGAAAGCTTGAATTCGAAGTTGAACATAACAAACACCAACTATAATAATCAAAATATAGTTTTGATTGGACACTCTTTTCTACTGTTCTGAACCCAAAATGTTGTAGTACAGTGACTATAATCATCAGGCATCACTTCTACTTACCCATTCTGATGGCTGAGTTCTTTCCTTGATCATCTAAGCTCATTACTTTAAGAGCTTATTACATTGCTGCATTTGTAAATTGAGTTCATAATTGGAGCCAATTTTTAATTAATGATTTTTTTTTTCCCAAATCCCACAAGGTAAAAATGTTATTATATTTGATATGTTAAGGGTGAAAATGGGTGGTACTGAAGATGTTAAAGTTGGTGTTTGACCATCATGGTATACTTTCTTCATGATGAGACGTAGGTAATTGTTCTTTCCCTAGGTAATTAACTGTCATGGAGAAGATCTCAATTCTATATTATGAAATTGAGCATCTATATATAACTGGAAAATGATATTCTTGTGAAATAACCACAATATATGACCTTGTTGTTTTATTTGTTATATATTTATGTATAGATGTTAACATAAATATATAACAAATAAATCAATTAAATGGGAGATTAATGGATGAATAATTGCTTAACTGTGTATATTGAAAGAGATGTAGCTCATAGGATTGAGAATGAAGAAATCATGTAATGATTTCAAAAAATGAAAAATCATAGAAAGCAATTGTAAAATTTTATGTATTTCGGTTTTTGTTTTTTTGTGGTATCGATATATTCAAGTTCTCTTTTGTTTTATATTTTTGTAATTTATGTTTCTTATTGACCTCCCTAAAAAATAATCTTGGAGGTGCCACTGTACCATTTATTTAAGATTTTAGTATATTATATATAATTAACATAGTTTTTCTAAGTGAAACTCAATTGCCAATATTTAAAAAAAAAACAAATATATATATATATATATATATATATATATATATATATATATATATATATATATATATATATATATATATCACTATGATTAAACTCTACTACCAAGAAGATTCATATTTTTTATAAAATAATAATTATTTAATTAATATTATTTTTATAATCTACAATAAATTTTTTTTAAAATAAATATTGGATCATGCACAACTTAATTGTAGTGTGTCATTCAATGTAAGTATTACAAGTTGTATGATATAATTTCTTCGTATGACACATTATAAGTATATTATTAATTCTATTAATAATTTTTACTTTAAGTAAAACACTACCACCAAAAATTTAAAAAGAAATTAATCTTCGATTGAAATTAACTCAATTATCAAAAGTTGCAGCTATTCTTCCCAACATGTTAACATAAGAAAAGAAAAAAAAATGGTAAACACCCAATTCAATTTTGAGAAGGAAACTCCAAAATCCCAAAATATTTATTAAAAAAAACCCAATTAATTCAACCTAAGCCATTCAAACCCAGTTGCCAAAACATTAAAAACCACTAGCCTCATCACACACATTTCGTACATGCGATGAGGGTTTTTTTTTTTGGTGAAAACATCGGGCTTAGTGATCCTATTCTATAGCCCAAAAAAAAACTATCTTAATTTTTTATATATAATTTTTATTTTGAGAATCTAATTTATAAGTTAATAATTTTTTATATATGATTTGTATTTTGAGAATCTAATTTATAAGTGGATAAAACAATTTGAAAATCAACTGAAGAGTGACCCTATTTTTTAGACCATGTTTTAGTGGGAGTTAGAGTTATATTTTTACCGGATTATCCTTTAATTTTGTCTGTATATAAGTAAAACTTACCCTAGTGTGTGCAAATGTTTTACTTCAGGGTAATGATTTGGTTCTTCAAACACCTCAAAAAAATACTTATAAGAACTTTTGATTAAAAATATGTTAGAGACCCAACAAAACATGCTTTGACTATTATGGTTACTTTGAAAACATAATCAATGAAATAATTAATAAGAGAAATATCACACAAAAACAAGGTGAAATTACTTTTAGATACTAAAACTTGTTTAGCGCTTGAAAAATATGAGCTTTAGCGTCTCTCTCATAAATAGTTGAAAATTAATTTGTATGTTAAAAACAAAGAATGTATGGGTATGAATAGCCTAAAATATTCAAATGTTGACATTAAAATTTCTATATTTTCCTATGCTTTTATTTGAATGAAGAATAACATATGATTGGAAGTTCAAATAAGACAACAATATTTATTTTACGACTAAGTTTATTTTTATGTTGTTGTTTTTTTATTTTTTATATTCAGAAAAAACTAATTCTTATTAAATATATTTGTAGCCCTTTTAGATCTTTTAAATTACGTATAAAAAAAGAAATAATTAGTTGGCATTTAGTTGTTTGATATCCATATTACAAGCAAGGCACAACAATAAACATACAAAGAAAAATATAATACAATATAATTATTTTACTGGAATTAAATTACATAATGAAATGTAATAATTTTTTTTTTTAGATTACAATACAATGGAAACCATGCCTAGCACATACACTATTGAGGTATTCCCTGTTATTATTGCATAGTGGCATGGACTCTTTCCACCACTTCTTTGCTTAATCACATTCTTTGTCCATTATTTTATTTTGAAAATCTTTAGAAAGACATAACCATAAACCACTCTCGTACTTTATCCTCCAATCAGGGCCGGCTCAACGAATTTGGGGGCCCTAGACGAAAGCTTTAAACGGGGCCTTTTATTATATTTAATTATATATTCATATATTTTTTTCAATTAAAATTTATTTTTCTTGCTTTTTGAGAGGCAAAATTACTAATTAAATTTTTGCATTCAAGTTTCGCTAACATTTCTTTTTCAATTGATAATATAGCTAATCCACTTAATATTTCTTGTGACATAATTGATCTTAAATAGGATTTTATTAATTTTAATTTTAAAAAACTTCTTTCTGCGGAAGCAACTATAACAGGTATAGTTAGTAATATTCTGAAAGCAATATATGCATTTGGAAAAGATTCTAGCCTCTTTATATAATTTAGTACATTAATTGGAGAGTAATATTTGCAAAACTTCTTTTAAAACTTTTAGTTCTGAATATAAATCTAAGCCATCAATATCGGAATAAGTTTCATGTGTGAGAAAACATTCAAGATTAAGACAATTTTTTTTTAAACTATCATCATCTAGTGATTTTAGTTTTTCAAAATTAAATAAAAAACAAAAAATATTTTCATATATTTGAAATTGTTCAAACCTACTTTCAATTGAAGAAATATCTTGATCTACTATATATAAAAAATAATTAATTCTAAAATATTCTTCAGCGGATTGTGTTGTCTCATCATTGACATACTCATCAAACAGTTTCTTCCTACGTATTATACGTTTTTCATGAAATATAGGCTCTATTTCCATTTTGGTTTCAATTTCTTTAGATGAATTCATAGTAGATGTAAATCCATCTGTTCTATATTTTTTTTTTAAAAAGACATGAGACCTTTTAATTGATCTGTAGCAACATCAATATGCATGTCTTTCAATTGTAAATTTTTAATAACAGAGTTAACAGCAAATAATATGTCAAACCAAATAGTCATAGCTAGCAAAAACTCAAAACTTTCAATCTCATATGTTGCTAAACAATCAGCTTCACTTATTGTTTTGGGATCTTCCCTTGTTTTTGCCAATTGTAACAAAGCATCTCTTATTTCTAGAACTTGAAATTTTATTGCTTTCACACTTTCAATTCGACTTTCCCAACGTGTTTGTGACAATGGCTTAAGAGTTAAACCTGTCACATTATCTTGTAAAATTTTCCATCGCTTTGTGGAAGAAGAAAATAGTGTGTATATACGTTGTACTACTCCAAAAAAAGATATAGCTTTAGGACAAGAATTAGCCATATCACATAGGACAAGGTTGAGATTATGACAACCACATGGTGTGTAAAATGCTTTAGGATTTATATCAAGAATTCTTTTTTGTACCCCTTGTTTTTTCCCTTTCATATTAGACCCATTATCATATCCTTGTCCACGTACATCATTAATATCAAGTTCAAGATTTTTTATTGCATTTATAATTTCATTGAAAAGACCTTTTCCAGAAGTATTATCTACCTTTAAAAATTCCACAAAATGTTCATCTATTTTTATCGGACTTACTGAAATATCCACATATCTTAGTATGAGAGTCATTTGTTCTTGATGACTTACATCGGGGGTACAATCAAGTATAATTGAAAAGTATTTTGCTTCTTTAATCTTTTTTATAATTTTACTTTTAATTTCATTTGCTAATAATTGTATCACTTCATTTTGTATATTATGTCCAAGATAATGATTATGGATTGCACCATGTTGAATACGTTGAACATGTTCTTGCATTATTGGATCAAATTCTGCAATCATTTCAATTATACTTAAAAAATTTTCCGTTATTTTCGTGATAGATCTTTTCGTTTTTTCCTCGGAATGCCAAATTATTTTTACCAAGATTTTTTACCACTGCTGTTATTCTTAATAACACTTTTTTCCAATGATCTTTCTCTTTCTTAATTTGTTCTTGGACATTTTTATCAATTGTTTTATTCTTCAATAATCTTAGTTCTAAATCAATCCAAGTATTCATATTAGTAATATGCTCATTGGTTGTTTCGTGATTTTTAAGAATAGAACTAATATTTTTCCAATCCTTAGTTCCTCCATTAGCTAGTTGATTTGTATTAGATTTTGAATTAAACAACTTGCAACAAAAACAAAATACTTTATCTAGGTCTTTCGAATACACTAACCATTTTCTATCATGTTTCTCCCCATTTTGTAATTTTCAAATATAATGCGTAGTAGAAAAATGTCTAGAGTTCTTATCTGTAGGAAAGTTTAGATCATCAACTCTTATTGGACCATTTTCTACTAACAAATCTCTTAATTTTATATCAATAGTTTTCCATTGACTTGGATCAAAAATATTTGTAGGAATATAATTAGGTTGATCATTAATATTTTCACTCTCCTCTAAATTATTTTGAGCTTCATTATCAAGAATGGTGACATTACATGTTTGAACATTATCATGACCACCTTTGTTATTATCATTTTGTTGTATATTTTCATTATCTTCTAACTCTTTTTGATGAATTTCTTGTTCATTTATGAAACCTTCACTCAAATTTTCTGCAAGATTTTATTTTTTACTAGTAATAAATTTGTCCATAGCTCCTTTTTGAGATTCAATTAGTTCTTCTCTTTGTCTTTTTTTTTTTTTTTAGTTTTTCATATCCAGATGGATATTTTCTAGTAGACATTTGTAATTAAAAAATATTTATGAATAAATGAAACACAATCTATAATAAAAAAAATTACAATTTAACTAGAATAATATAAATTTAATGTATAAAACAATAGAACCTGGTTTATCAAAAGCACAATTGCAGCTTTACTTAATATGATCACTTTACACTTTAAACTTGCACAAAAAAATTAAAATTAATATTAATACAAAGTAAATTATTCTAAATTTATAATTTTGTTATCAATACTTTTTTTTTAAGCAAAATGTGTAGGACTTAACTTGATTGGATCCACTAAGACTAGCCCACTAGCAAAATATGTAGGACTCAACTTGATTCACTAAGACTAAGACTAGCCCACTATCCCTCCATGGCTCCATCCCACTAAATTTGATTTCTTAAAAAACAAAAAAACAAAACAAACGTGTAAGCCTAGAATCAATACTTTAGATTTCTTTAAGTGGGTCCAGACCATTCCATTGGCTTCTAGAGAAATCTAAAGAAATCTAAGAGAACAAACAAAAAGAGTTTACTTTACTCTTTACTCTAAGGCCAGCACTGCTTGTACTCTTTACTCAGCAGAGATGAGCAAAGCAAACTCCTCTTCAAAAAAAAAAAAAAAAAAACCCAGACACTCAGCAGGAAACCATGAAGAAGACGAAAGAGGCAAAGGAGGAGAAAACAAAAAATGAGCCTAAAATGAAGATCTGTGAACACACCAAGTCTATTGCTAACACCAATTGATGAGTAAGCTAACTAAAAAGAGTGTTTTTTTTTTTCAAGATGGAGAGAGTCAGAGAGTGGGTGTTTTTTTCTTCTTTCTTTCTTATTTCTCTTCTTTATGCCTTTTGTAATCTTTTCTTCTACAAGCTAAAGATTTTTGCCTTTTGTAATCTTTTCTTCTGCAAGCTAAAGATTTGGTGATGGGATTAGCCTTTATGTCACTTCAGTGTAAGAAATGAGCCTCTTTTTTTTTTTTTTTTTTTTTTTTTTTCAAATGAGAAACAAGCTTTTTGTAATCTTTTCTTCTGTAACCTCTCTTTTTTTTTTTTTCTTTTTTTCAAATGAGAAACGGGCTTTTTGTAATCTTTTCTTCTACAAGCTAAAGATATGGTGATGGCATTAGCCTTCATGTCACTTCAGTGTGAGAAAATGGCCTTTTTTTTCTTTTTCTTTTTTTCTTTTTCCAGATGAGGAACGAGCCTTTTGTAATCTTTCTTCTGCAAACTAAAGATATGGTGATGGCATTAGCCTTATGTCACTTCAATGTGAGAAACGGCATTTTTTTTTTCAGATGGGAAAGCAATATTATATAATATATTATTACTATTTGGGGGCCATCTTACAAGTGAGGGCCTTAGGCGATGGCCTAAATGGCCTATAGGTTCAGCCGGCCTGCCTCCAATATGTAAAGAAAGAATAAAAAATTAATTGCATAATAAATATTTTCTTATACAATTACTATAAAAAATTTGTAAATTTACATAATTTGATATATGGATCATTTTTATGAAAAAATGCCTTCTTCTTCTTTTTCCCCTATTATGCAATGTGATTACTCCAATTTGTCAACAAAGAGAGAACTGAAAGAAATCTCATAGGCTTTCTAGAGCTTAGTTTGCACGCACCAGTTTGAAAAATTGTTAAAACCTGTTTGAAAAACCAAACGGTGTGTACAAAAGTTAGCCCTTGGTTTTCCAAACAGAGTTTTAACCATTTTCCACTTAGCTGTAAAAAAATTAAAATAAATTTTTTTCTAATCTTTCTTCTATGATTTTTATTATGTCATCCTTTTACACAAGTAAAACTTACCCGTGTGTGTGAATGTTTTACTTTAGTACAATGATTTGGTTCTTCGAACACTTCAAAAATTACTTATAAGAACTTTTGATTAAAAATATGTCAGAGACCCTACAAAACATGCTTAGACTATTATGGTTATTTTGAAAACATAATCAATGAAATTATTAATAAGAGAAATATCACACAAAAACAAGGTGAAATTATTTTTAGATACTAAAACTTGTTTAGAGTTCAAAAAATATGAGCTTAAGCGTCTTTCTCATAAATAGTTGAAAATTAATTTTTATGTTAAAAACAAAGAAGGTATGGGTATGAATAGCCTAAAATATTCAAATGTTGATATTAAAATTTCCATATTTTCCTATGTTTTTATTTGAATGAAGAATAACATATGTTTGGAAGTTCAAATAAGACAACAATATTTATTTTTATGACTAAGTTTATTTTTATGTTGTTTTTGTTTATTTTTTATATTCAGAAAAAACTAATTCTTATTTAATATATTTGTAGCCCTTTTAGATCTTTTAAAGTATGTATAAAAAACAAATAAGTTGGCATTTAATTGTTTGATATCCATATTACATGCAAGGCACAACAATAAACATACAAAGAAAAATGTAATATAATATAATTATTTTACTGGAATTAAATTACATAATGAAATGTAATAATTATTTTTTAGATTACAATACAATAAAAACCATGCCTAGCATATACACTATTAAGGTGTTCCCTACTATTATCGCATTGTGGCATGGACTCTTTCCACCACTTCCTTGCTTAATCACATTCTTTATCCTTTTTTTTTTTTTTTGAAAAACTTTAGAAAGACATTTACTCCTATAAATGTCCACATCAGCACTGAGTGTGTTTATAGTTTACACGATTAGGTTTCATGAACGTCTCATTCCTATCAGTGTCTCATGTTAAATCCGAAATTAATGCAGAACCTTTTATAGCATACACCGTTAACAATATTGAAATGAATATATATATATATATATTAAACATGTGCCTTATAGACATACTTCTAAATGAACTCGTAAGTGTGGTTCTTTAATATTGTTAAGTGTTCCACTAATTTAAGAGCCACATATGATATGAGCTTGTAGCCCACAAGATTTTGATTAATTTGGACTATAGATGCTGTTAAAAACACATTTCTCAAAGCCCACTTCTTTAGAAGATTCAAAAAACACCTTTAATTGTTTTTTTTTTCCTTCAAATGCACCTTGTTTGTGATAATAAAAAAATTTTCATCTAATATTAAAAAAATATTAGATTACATTTAAATATTGAAACTTGTTTAGAGTTTAGAAACACTAAAACTTGAGCTTCTCTCACATAAATATTCAGAAATTGATTTGTATTTACAAAACAAAGGAAAAAGGGGCATGAAAAGCCTAAAAAATTCAAATGCTAACATTCAAAGTTCTATATTTTCCTATGCTTGAATTTGAATAAAGAATAACATATGTTTGTGAGCTCAAATTAAAAATATATATATATATTTATTTTCATGTTTATGTTTATGTTTTTAAATAGCATTATATTTTTACAAAGTCTGAATTAATATATTCATACCCATTTTAGATTTTTTGTAAATTATGTATGAAATATATCAAGTGAATGGCATTTATCGGGCTATTTATAAAAATAAAAATAATATTAAGCGAACCCTTAATGGACGTGTATATTTATTTTTAGGCATAATCTTAGGTGTATTATAGCTCTAAATTGTTTTCCAAGTTTGAAGATTATCCATCTTCATTCTAGCATGCCTCTTTCTTAAGAGTACTTTTGTTGATCATGACTTAGAGTTAGTGTTTTTTTTTTTTGGATAAACATCAATGATATTAATCAAGAAGGCAAAACATAGCAGTCAACCTTACAAGCATCCAAAAGGACATCTAGATGATTGTGATCATTAAAATAAAAGGGTTGGATATAAATTATGGAGAGCTTTGTAGCGATATGAGCGACTACATTACAATCTCTCTTAACCTAATTAAAAAGACGGAATGCTACTATAGCCCAATATGAGAACCAACTGAGAAAAATGCCCATCCAAAATCAGAAGGCTGGACATAAACAGCGTTTTGTCTTTCAATTGGGCTGGACATAAACTGTCTTTTTTTTTTTTTGGTTGCCTTTATTTTGTTCGTTGAACTTAAAAAGGATCTATAGCAGTAATTCATAAACACTGCTATAGGCCTTGGTAAGACTAGGACCTATAGTGGCATTTATGGAACACAGCTACAGGTCCCTCAAAAATTTTCTTTTTCTTTTTCTTTTAGGGGTTTGGCAATAGCAATGTTTTAGAAACGCCACTATAGGCCTTTGTAAGACCGGACCTATAGTGGCGTTTATGAAACACTGCTATAAGTCTTTTTAAAAATAAATACATATATATGAGGGACCTATACCAAAACCCAATAGTGTATATGCTAGGCATGGTTTCCATTGTATTGTGATCTAAAAAAAAAGACAGAACACTGCAAGTTCCAAAAACAGTTTACTTAACTAATTAACTTCAACCACATGCTATTCACCAAAAAAAAATTAGTAATTGGTACTATTCAACAAATTTTGTCGGTGTTTGTCTATATTCTCTGATTTTATTTTCTCTTGTTTTCTCCAGTTATGATATGTGGTTCTTAGAGATGATTTTGGGAACCAATGAAATTTTCACTATCTCAAATATTGATAACTTGACACCTGAACTAGTAGATCTTGTGTTGCAATATGATGAGGGTGATTTGATTGACTCTGATATCTATAGGTTGGGATGCAATTATTATTTTGTTGACTTCAAACTATTCATACCTTGGCATAAAGGAATTATTAGTATTTTGATTTTATGATTTTGTTGTTTGTTTTTCCTAATATAGGAATTTAGCTTTTTTGGGGTTGTGCATAGGAGAATTTTATGATCACTGTTTAGAGCGGGATTTTGCAGACAAGATCATTGCTAGGGATCCATTCCAATTGGGGTAAAATTATAAAATGCTAAATAATTTAATACATATATGTCCTATAAAAGCACATCATTTATATTACAACATGCATTTTACGGACAAAATGGGCTTTTGCCCTTTTTAGGCAAATTAATTAGCCTTATACCCCTTTTCGCAAACTAAATAGAAAAATGCCCCTCTTTTGAAAATCGAGTTTCTCAAAATCGATTTAGGTCTTATAGCGGCGTTTTTAAAGAGCCTATAGTGATGTTTTTAGGACTTATAGTGGCGTTTTGTAACTCGATTTATATAAAATCGAGTTATAGGTAAAAAAAAATTAAAAAAATTGCCTATAACTCAATTTAATGGAAGTCGAGTTAAAAAACGTCACTATAGGTCCTTAAAAACGCCGCTATAGGGCTCCAAAATTTTTTTTTTATAACTTGATTTTGAGAAAATCGAGTTTTAAAAGAGGGGCATTTCCCTATTTAGTTTGGGAAGGGGGGCATTTTCCTATTTAATTTGCCCAAAAAGGGCAAAAGCCCATTTTGTCCTGCATTTTACATATTTGTAGCTTTCTGGATGTTGAGGCATTACGTTTGGCACGGCTTCTTTTACATTGGGATCCGGTATTTCAATCTATAATGCACTCTCTCTCTTTTTTTCTTCGATTTTTCTCGTGTTTGCACATTATATAGTGAAACTCATTTTATTGTACCTTACAGGTGCGTAGGATCAGCGCCCTTAGTGCTTTGCAACATTCATTCTTCCAGTAGAATGAAGCAAGAGCTTGCAGAGGGGATTAGCTTGTCAGATGTGTTACAATAAATTTACTTTTGTGAGTTTGGTTGGTTGTGTGTAAGAAGTTGTTGTGTCTTTTGTTGTACAGTCTCTCACTCTCATGAATCTAAAAGAGTGGGCCAATTTTCATTGACAGAACTGGCACAAAATAATCTACAATCTATTATGATTAGTCTATGAGGATGCATAGTTGATTTTAAAGTTTAAGGACTAAGGCTTGGTCGTTAGTGTCATAGGGAGGACAAACCTGCATCACTTTGTCTAAGGTGCTACCACCAAGGAGAAAACCTAGAATCATTTAATGCCAATCACTAATGCCTCATCCGAACATTCATGCTTGTATATGTCAAGCAATATGTTATAGTAATGCTGAAACTATGCTCTGACATTTTTCCAAAGGCCTTGATGTATATTAGGAAAAGGAACATAGCGCTATGTCAAATTTAAACATATTGAATGAAAGGAACATGGTAGCAGGAGTGTAATTGAAAGCTCAAATTTGTGTAAATACACAGGAGCTTATTCAGACCCCCAAATAAAAAATTACGACTATATTGCTTTTACTCTAACTTAGACTAAGTGTGGAACAAGAGTAAATGAGCGCAAACAACCAATAACACTATGCTAAACCATATTCATCCATTATTAACAATAAAAGGAAAGCTTAAGAGCAAGGGAGAGAGATGCAAACACAAGATAACACCGAGATGTGTTATCGATGAGGAAACCGAAGAGCTCTACGAAAAACCTTTTCGCAACCCTCCAAGTCGAAATTGATCCACTAGAGAATAAAGTTGAAGTACATGAATAACAAAAAACCCTCCAAGCCTAGTCTACCCCATGTACTTGAGCCCTCTAAGTTCCTGCTACCAACTGACTTCTCGGAGTCTTGTCTTCTCTAGCTTTCTGGATCCCACAATTCAGTCTGATTGCATCCGCCAATGAATGGCTCCTTCTAATGCTTCCCAACAGCACCAAAATCTCACTTTACACTCAGAATGAGTGTGGTAAGTTTTGGGGCTATCAACCTCTCAAGGATATAAATAAGGAGAGATAAGAGTTGAGGAAAACCACAAGGAAATGTGTAGATGATTGTGGGTATAATAACAATCTCTAACTCTCGAGTGTATTTTCTAGAGTTTTCTCTTTGAATAACATTCCTTACAATTTGTGGGTAATGAGGATATATATAGTGTGGGTAAAGACTTGGTAAAGCAAAATACAACTTTTTGCCAAATAGAGAGTTTCGCAAGTACTTCGCGGGTTGGTCTTACCCGCAAGACACTCGCAAAAATCTCCAGTCTGGCAGGACTCTTCATCTTCCAGTCATGTGCTCTATATGTGGCTCTTTTGCGAGTAAGCTTCTCGTGAGATACTCGCGAAATCCACTTGTTCATCCTTTAAAGCTTGAGTCTTTACACTCTCTCACACTCATCCCTTACAATTAGAAACCCACATAAATACAAGGAAATATGATTGAAGAAATTTACAATCGAATTTGGCACAAAATTAAAGCCTACACAAAATAGTTGTAAATTACAACTTTACAGACAGTTATGCTTTCTTAGTACAATTCTCTATAATATAGCCCAATTCCTTGATATTCTAAATCCCTAGCCCTAAAACAAGAAAATGACATTTATTCAAAATAAATTTGCAAAATAGATTAAATAAGGTGCAAGGCAGTTTTGTTATTCAAGATGTAGATTAAAGAGAAGAACAAGACAACATAAAAAAATTAAAAAACAAAAAGAGAGAGAAGAAAAGTAGTCATTAATGAAAATATGAATGAGCCAACAAAATAAATTAGATTCTTATAAGCCAATTTAATTCAACGAAAATGGGTAACTAGACATAATTATTCAACTATGTAGTTAGTTGGCCCGGTTCCGAAACTATATTATTTAGTAACATCTCGAGCCTCAAAGACTCGATTTTGGGCCTGTAAATCGAGTCTTTGAGGCTCAGTTTTAATGTATCTAAGTTGGCAAAATTCCACGTGGAAATCAAGTCTTAGAGACTCGAGTTCCACGTAGATGCCACGTGGACGTCACGCAAGCACTGGATCTGGAGCCTTAGAGACTCGGTTAGTTAAAAGCGAAACCGAGTCTCAGAAACTCGATTTTTAAATGGGGTCAGTTCCTTCACGTGGGCTGGTCATGTGTAGTCCCATCTGGTCATATCTCATTGGCTTCTGGTCATATCTCACTGGCTTTTGGTCATGTCTCACATCTTGTAATGAAAAAGTAATCTTCTCTTAGTAGCAAAACTTCATACCTCTCTATACACATTGCTCATCTCTCAGAACTAAAAAGCACATCCTCTCTCACTCATACACACTACTCCTCTCTTAACTCTCATACACATTCAGTAGCAGAGCAGAACATTGCTCCTCTCTTAACTCTCACACAAGCCCAACATTCATTGTAGTCTCCCTCTCTCACTCCCCCTCTCACTCTCATACAATCCCAGCAATACATTTGCACATCCTCATGTCAGATAAGGGTCTCCCCACTCTATAGTTGGTTGTTTAGTGTATATAACTGCTTTAGAGTGTTGCTTGCATTGAATTTGTCATGACATTTCCTGATAAAATATTTGTTTGTATTAAATATTTATATTTGTTTCCTGATAAAATATAAATATATATATATATATATATATTTATCTATATTTATATATTCATCTATATTTATATAAATATATTTATATTTATATTTATATGGTTATTTATTTATATAAATATATATAAATATATTTAAATAGCCAATATATATATATATATATTAGAGAAACATACACGAATCCACCGACTAATAACCCATCCACATAGAAATATGGAACAGACATGCATGAAGAGAAATATGGAGAGAGATTTTTTGTTAAAAGATGACGAAACTTTCAAAATATGACAAGTTGATGATTTTTTGTTCATAGCTTTTTCACCATCTATATATAATGAATTTTGCAGTGAAATTATTTCATTGAAAAGAAGGCATATAGGACTTCAAAACGAATATAATTTGATTCAATTTGGATTTTAAATAAGTGAAATGCGACTGTTTGAAATTGGCACAACTATATTATTTTCAAGATTTTCACTTGAGTAAAATGTTCTTGTTCACTATGCAAATTTTTAGGTTGTGAATTCTCATTTGTAGAAAATCTAAACAACCTATACAAGGCACAATAACAACAACTTTGTGGTGAGAGAGGGCAGTCACGAAATGAAGATCTTAAAGCCTTTCTCTTACCTAAAATAGGAACAAAAAATAATTTAAAAAAAAAAAAAAAACTCATCTATGTGTTATGATCCAAAAAAACAAGTTATTAGAATTCTTGACAACACCTTAAGCCTTAAACCTTTAGTAGTTGAATCCCTAGAGTTGTTTTTCCTTTCAAGAGTTTTAACTTAGTTACCAAATCTTGTGCTGCATAATTAGGCTTTATCATTATTGCTTTAGATTTCGAAGTTATATGCTTCGTAGGGGCATAATTTGGAGCAAATTTGAGTTTGTATATCACATCTAGTATATTTGACTGTATATTAATGCCTTGATTTTGAAATTAGATGATATGTCTAATTTTGATTGCTCATGATCATATTCACATTAGTGTTTTTTATTTTTATTTTTTTGTCTGATGAACCCTGCTCTATGTTATTTCATTAATAGTAGTGTAATAAGGTATGCCATGAATTTTCGTAGCACTGGAATGATGATGTTCAATAATTGCACTCATTCATTTGCACATCCTCATGAATTTTGTTGTTTGGTTTGATATTTTTATTTATATTTTTGTTAGAGCTGAGTTTAAAATTTGTAATGGGGGTGAGTTTAGTCTTTAGTTTTTTTATTTGTTTGAGTCCGAAATGATAATGATTAAGTGTGTTTGTATGTGATGTGGGGTGAGTATATGCAATTGTTACACTTTTAGAAGTTGTAATTTTTGTACTTTGAGTAGATAGAAAAGGTTTTGTAATTGATTTTAAATGCATTAGATAAAAGATGTCACTAACATATTATACTTGACTCTCTAATAGGTTTACAATCTCTGAAGAATATTGAGTTAAATGTATACTTCGGTGGACCCCTTAACAATCCTGGAGGGATTGACGGATTCCCATTTAGAGGGGAGGGTATCAAATGCTACTACATAATGATACGTCGTAAGTTGAAGACGTTGAATGATTTGAAGAGGAAAATAATAGATGAATTGAATTTGAACCCTGCTTGGTATGACATCAAGATTATTTATCGTTGCCCACAAGAAGTCCTTCATGAACGGATAAATTACGGGTATATGGTGATCAAAGAAGACAAACATTTAAAGATGATGTTTAATAGAATCTAGAAAATGCCCTAAGTAAATGCTGCTGAGTTGTATGTAAGTTTGGAGCCGCTTGCAGACAACATTACTGAGGTGGTGCAACAAACAACTACGGCTTTACAATTTACAGCCCTAGATGATGGATGCACTACAATGGGAGGGTATACAATGGGAGGTTATATGCTCCCATCTGAAGATCATGTTGCCAATACTAGTGAAACCCTCTATCCTTAAGAGACACATTTAGAGGAGGAAGACAAAGACGAAGGGGAGGAAGCGAATGATGGTGAAAATATTGACGGTGTGGATGAGTACGAAAAGACGATTGAGCGAGGCGACTTTGAGAATGATGTGGATGACCACGAAGTCGTTCCCAATTTTGAAGAGGAAAATATGAAGTACCATGATGAAGATGATGCTGACGATGATATTGGCGTCCAGCATGCTACAAATATGACCACTGGCTACAGACCTCCTGCTGACTCATTCTACGCAAATACTTGGGAAAATATGGTTGATCCTTCACCTATTCAGATACCATTTGTTTGTACTTGGGAAGATGGGATGCATTTTTGTAAAGGATTGACTTTTGCAAATAAAGAGGCGGTGAAGCGTGCATTGACAATATACGCAGCAAATGTTAATGAAATTTTATAATCCGGAGGTCGAACAAAACTAAATTGTGCGCTGCATGTGTTGACAACAACTGCAAGTGGTACGTTGGAGCATTCATAAAGGGTAAACTTAATGGTCTGTGGATGGTCACGTCTTATGTGGGTCCACACACTTGTATACCCTTTGGCCTACGAAGAGACGATAAAATGATGGATTCTACTTTTGTTGCATCAAAAATTGTGGGAAAATTGCGACAAAATCACACTACTCGTATTGATGAGCTTTGGGAGATCATACGTACTAAGTATAATCATGAGCTTTCTTACTATAAAGTATGGGACGCAAAACAAAAGGCAATTGCTAAGATATTTGGGGATTGGGAGGAGTCTTACCAAAGGTTGCGAAAGTTGTTATTGGCATACTTGGATCAAGATTCAGGTACCCGGTACTGCTATCACACCATACCTAGGCCATCTGAAGGTACTGCGTTACTGCACTATGTATATTGGGCATTCGCTCCATGCATTGCTGCATTCCAATATTACAAGCCGATGATCAGTATTGATGGGACTCATTTGTATGGTAAATACAAAGGGGTATTGATGATTGCAATGGCAACCGATGCTAACCAAAAGGTTTTACCTCTCGCCTTTGCTATTGTGGACAAGGAGTCAGGGGCTAGTTGGGGATGATTTTTAAAGTGTCTCAGGACTTCGATAGAGCATCTCATACTTGCCGAGGGCATTTGCATTATTTCTGACCAACATAAAGGTATCAAATGCACCATTCAAGAGTGGCCTAGAGGTCAGGATGGAAGAGAACGGGTATTTCACCGATATTGCCTTCGACATGTTGCTAGCAACTTCAACACACACTTTGATGACCCGATTCTAAAGGCATTGGCCTTGAAAGCTGGATATGTGACTCATGAAGCTAAATTTGAGTCCATAATGCAAACCATTAAGGAGGCTGAGATTAATTTACTGAGGGGTGTTGACCCTACTGATCGCCATGTTGCACGCTATATGCTATACACATATCTAACGAGTGAGGATCTGGACAAATGGACCCAGTCACATGATGGTGGTAGACGTTACAGGGCAATGGCAACCAATATCTCTGAGTGCTTTAACGGGGTACTTAAAGGTGCCCGCGATTTGCCCATTGCTGCAATGGTTGAGTTTACTTGGGCCAAACTTGTTGCATATTTCCACGACTGTCATAAACAAATTACTTCTGATCTCTCTCGAGGTAAGGTGTGGAGTGATTATGCAATGGAGATCTATAACAAAAATGAGCAGAAAACCGCAGGTCACACTCTAAGATATTTTAATCATGAAACTGGTGTATATCAAGTGGTTACCTCGTACAACGACCATAGAGGTGGAGGGGGAAACCACAGTCATGAAGTGCGCGTATTTGCTAGGAGATGTGGTTGTGGAAAGTGGCAAAACTTGAAGATCCCTTGTTCACATGCAATTAAAGTTCTTCAAGGTCTGCACCTCGATGCAACCAGCTATATTGACCCATGTTACAGTTTGAGCAACGCAATTCACACATATTCACATGATTTTGTGGTGCCAAAGTCAGAGTCCTTGTAGAGGGACGTGAGCGGACCACGGTGGGTGCCTGACCCACAGCTGTTGCGAGCCAAAGGTCGTCCTATGTCGTCAAGATTAAGGAATGAAATGGATGGGGTACAAACTAGGCAAGTGCCCTCACTGTTTTTATATAATATGCTCAGAATTTCATTTGCTTTATGTTCTTTGCATTTGGGAACTAACGACCGTACAACAATGTTTATCAGGTGAGCGGAGACTGGATTTTGGAATGGCATTGTACGTGGGACTTGTGGTTATGTGTGGTACGGACAAGTGCTAGGCGACTATGTAGACTATGTTGACTATGTTGTATCGACTTAGTTCTTATTTTGTTCATGGCTGAACAATGTTGTAATTGAACTATTCGTTATCCATTGTACTCGTTACATTAGTTGTGTTGTGCAGCGTTTGCCTATAATGCCGGCGATGATAGTACTTTCGCAAGTTCAATGATAGCTAGTAATGTGTTTTGTGTGCCTCATGTAGTGCTTAAATATGTCTACTCTGTAGGTCATAGGGCAATTGTAATGCCCATGAACAGTAACTGGCTTAATCCAGTTTTTTTTATATTTCATGTACTCTCTCCCTTTGACTGGTGGTAGCAAAATAATATAAATATATATATATATATATATATATATATATATATATATATTATGCTCGTGGGGGAAGGAGAAAAAAAAGTTCCTAGTTCGTGTTGTGGATTTGGTTTAATGTAGGTGGGTGAAGGAAAAAGAAAAAAAAAAAAAATTCCCAGTGGAAATCGAGTCTAAGAGACTCGATTTCTATTTGGGTGGCATAATGGTAAATAACTGCCAGTAAAAATCGTGTTTGAAAGGGTCGATTTATGATCAAATTATTTACCATCATGCCACTCAAATGGAAATCGAGTTTAAGAGACTCGATTTCCACTGGGCATAATTTTCACTGCAAATATTGAAGAACTCTCGGCCTGGCGTACTCACAAATAGTGAGTTCGAGTACTGCTAGGAAATCGAGTCTCTAATGCTCAATTTACTCTGGCAAAACCGAGTATTATATACTCAAGTTCCACTGGATTTTTTTTTTTTTTTTAATGTGATGTTGGCAATTTGAAGTTGCATGCAACAACAGTTTCAAGTGAATGTTCAACACTGCTTAAATCTGGACTTAGAAAATCACAAATAGCTCATGAGTCTGCGGAAGCTTGTAGCCATCAATCAAAATATTGCAAATACTATGTCTTGGTTTGGTTAGCCTATTCCGCATTCAATCAACACCGACCTTCCCCCTTAAATCAATTTTATGAAGGACTGCATCAGTGTCAACATCATGGGGAATTTCTTGGATCATCCCAAATTGACAAACGACATGACCCGGTGTATGTTTCTCTATTATGTGGAAACATACAAGTAGCACCGTTGCCGTCCACACAGCCCTCCTTGCAACGCACCACGGCGGAAGGTCCTCTAACTCAGCTTCATATGGCTGCCACACCACCTACAACAGCGGAAAAAACAAGTACACAACACATTAGGCAACAATGTTTATATTTCAAAATTCACCAAACCTATAAGATTGTTCCTAAACATGTAAAATAGGGCATTTTCATACCTGGTCTGGCAACATTAAACCTATTTGCTCATGATACCTGTCCCTAAAGATGTGGGCAGGCCTATTTTTCTTGTTTGGGACCCACAACCACCTACAACAATCAAGAACAAGGGATCAATGTCTACAACTTTCCTACTAAGATAATGTTATGATTAAAACTATAATGTAATCACATTAACAACTAACATAATCTTATAGATATTTACTCAATTAGGGATGGGATTCAAGAGAGACTTACTTCATGGACAGTGGAGCACGCACTGAAGGACCATAAGCACCCAATGGCGGGCCACGCTCAACTACCGGGCACAAATAGGGGAACCTGGCCCATGCCTAATATTGGACCAATAGTAAGCACCCACCAATCTGACTGGTGTCCCTATCGCCTGCCTTGCATAATTCTCGGTACAACCATGCAAGGCAAGCACTTCCCCAACTATACATTTGTGGGTTACGAAGGTCTTCCAACTGCTGTACCCACATTAAATGCACCTTATCACTGGATTTGTCCCCGAATATTGTGTCCCCCAGTAGCGCTAGGATATAGCATCATGCGTACTTATGTAGCGCATCCTCTTCAGCATTAGGCAGCAATGGACTAGCAACTTGCTCCAAAAGTCGGCTGATAAGAATCCTCTGGCCAGTGAGTTGCTTATGCAGCACTTGATCTATAGGTTGAAACCCAAGGAAGTCCCGGCACACCTCTGTCTAGGTTTTCTGGGTGCTCCCTATTATAGCGTCACCATGAACAGGAAGCCCGAGAAGAACCTCCACGTCCTGCAATGTGATGCTGACCTCACCATACTGCATGTGGAATGTGTGAGTCTCAAGCCGCCATTGCTCCACTAAGGCAGTTATCAGGCCATGGTCAATCTCTCTACCCGGGAGCCAGAGGAGTCCCTCCAAACCAAGTGCCTTAATGATGTTAACGACTCGGTCATCCACCATTGGCTCTCGATTGGAGAACTCTAAACTACGACTGCGACAGGTAAGGGTCCCTGGGTCCTGCACAGAACATAACCATGGATTAATATATGTATGCTACAACGTGTACATTGTATGAATTAAACGCATGTACATTAGTTAAAGAATTAGTGGTACGTTTTTCCTGCCCATTCCAAATAGATTCGAAACGATGGTTGGCCTGCTGTGTCAACACCAACGTGTCAATGGGTCTAGGCTCTGCATGGTTAATCTGTCCAGCATTTGCAGCAGCCATACTACACAAAAATGCTAAGTAGTTAGCACGTAATAGATATTATTGAAAACAAAAACAAAAACAAATAAAAGAAGACGAATTTTAGATGGAAGGGAAGGCAATAGTGAGTTAATTGAAAGTAGACCCTGAAAATGATGTGAACAAATACCTACCAGCAGTTAGAATTATGCTAAAATAATTAGTGAATATGCTAAACTTTCTCAAAGAAAGGAGAAAGAAAAACATTTTACTCTACTTCTCTAGAAAGCCAATTATTTTGAAGGGCGTTGTCATTTTGATGTTGGACAAAAAAGAAATGTGAAAATGTAAAAATAAAGTGATATTTCTCTCATGTTAATTACATGAAGGAACAAACTCATCAAGTAGACCACCATATCTCATATAAGGAACCCACCATTATTTAGGCTCAATATGGGTGTGTGTGATGTCAATGTAACTATATGGAATCCACAAAGGATGAAAGAGAAATTAAAAATAAAGCAAAGAGTGTCCAAAATGGACGGTTTCTTGTAAAGACATTAAAGTGGAGCTTTAGAATTAATCAATGAGGTCTTAAGTAGCCAAGCAACCAAATGTATAGTAGCTATAGATTAATAATTAGAGCTATGAGGTTCTAGGTTTTGGAATTATGTGAGATTGTGGCTATTAAGCTTTTAGGGTTCTCTTATTGTATTATTCCATATATTTGGATGTTGGGGGCATGGTTCAATTCTCGAATATCCTCTCAATTTTCCTTCTCTTCCCTCTTGTCCCTTCAGTCTTAAAATTAATTGGTCCTGCTGAAATGAAATTATCAATATTTTCTAATTAGAAAAAAAATTTAAAAAAAATAAAGCTTATTTTAGATAGAATAATATTTTAAATTTATTGCGTTCATGTCATAATATTTATCATTAAGTTAGGACACTAATTGATTTTTAACATTGAATTCGAATTGACTCTCGAATTTCTTAAATTATTTGGTCCTACTTCACTAAAATGCTCAATCTTTTCTGAAAAGAAAAATTAAATTATTTGGTCCTACTTCACTGTAATGTTCAATCTTTTCTAACCAAAAAAGTTGGTGCTACGTTCACTCTGAACAGTGAGGTTGTTGGGAAATTTAGACCCCGGTTGATAGAATTAACAAGTTTTAAATCCAAGTTGTTAATTAGATTTATTATCAATAAAACTTGTTAAAACAAATAAACATCAATATCATGTTAAAATAATATGCAGCGGAAAAAATAAATAAGACAAGATATGATGACCCAGGAAAACCAATGAAACCAACCAGTTTCACAGTAAAAAACCTGGGAGGAAACCTTCCCGAAAAGAAATTCACTATAGTAAAGAGAAGTTTCAGATCTAGTACAAAACCTTTGTCCCTAGACTCTACAATCCCTGTAGATGAACTCACAGCAGAAACCTTCTACCGCTTCAGAACCTCTGAACTCTTCAATATATGAACGCTACCCTTTGATGCACGAATCCCAATACGTGACTAACCAATTGTGCGGATCCCAGTACGCGACTTCAATCACCAACTAGAAGAAGATGTTGGCTGCAAAGTTCTTCACTTCATCAAGAATGAAGATCAAGAAGCACTTGGTTACAAAACCCTAAGGCGTAAAAGACGCAGTAGCTTCTTTTTTAGAGAATAATCCTTTTCATATGTTCTCCTTGTATTCTCTTATTCTCTTGTGATACGGCCTCCAAAATAAGCCTTATATAGGTCTAGGGTTGTGAGAAAAGAAACCCTACACAAATACAAAAGCCTGGCCCAAAAATCAAAAAGCTGAATTTCCGTAACCTCGACAGATAGCAGCTATCGAGGAGGTGTCGAGCAGGTGTCGAGGTTTAATGAATCTCAACAGATACAGCTATCGAGGAGGTGTCGAGAAGGTGTCAAGGGGACAGAAACTTTCTCGATCGATCGACCAGCTATCGAGAAGCTATCGAGATTGCGATAAGAATCAGCTGAAGATCTCGACAGATAGCCAGGTGTCGAGGAGGTGTCGAGAAGCTATCGAGCTATCTATCCGCAGGTGTCGAGCTATCTGTCCAGCTTTATTGAACACCTTTTCTTCACTTGTTTCTTGGTCCAATCTTCATGGCTTTAATACTACACTTGAACAACATGTTCCTTGAAGTATTAAACACATCCTAGATCTACCCAAATACAAGTAAAGTGTGTTTTGTCAAAGGATTAGCCAACTACACAAAAATGTGTCCTTAACAGAGGTGTGTGTAGATGGGCAGGGAAAAGAAACAAACTTCAATTTTGAAAAAGATAAGCTATAAATAAAAGATTGTTTTAGCCTTTTCTATTTCATATCCTTACAAAGTAGCCCACAATTTATCATCTTTTGGCATGAAGTGGAATGACTTTTATAGTTTGGGTTAAGGATTATTTAGAGTGGTTGCCTGGTTTGACTTGTACTGACTTGTACTTAATTCTTGAAAAGGATAGTGTTGACTGTGTCATACATTTCTCAATATTAATGAAAATTTATACATTTTTCAATATTAATGAAAATTTATAGTTTGCAGGAAAAAAAAACTCTAAAAGGAACTAAATAGAAAATAAAAGATAATACCCAAACTAATTTTATTGCATAGCTCTTCCAATTTTCAAACTAATTTAAACATTCGGATTCATTAAAAATATAAATATAAAAGAAGAAAAAAAAAAGTAATTACCCTTTTTAAGCTTCTTAGTAACAAGTATTTTGGGTATAGTTTGTTTTAAGTTTTAAGTGCTGTTAACTTTTATGTACAATTTTTTAAATCTTATTAATTCTTTTACAACCAACTGAGTTATGGAAGTCTCAAATGTATTGTTTTACAATTTTTTTTTTTTTTATAATACATTTCAAGAGCTCTTTTTTTTTTTTTTCTTTTTTTTTTCAGTTACGAATAATTATATTGAACAAAACCCAGATACAAACAACAAAAGCACAACACAAAAAAACTGCTGGTCAGATCTGCAATGCAAACACCACCAGCATAGGGGAAGCATTACAAAACACAACATCTTACCCTACACTACCCTCCCTCTAAAACAGAAAAATAAATATTCCACCTGATTAATAAAATTCTATTACAAATAGAATTAGGAACATTTTTCTTAAAGAGGATTTGAAACCGCTATGCCATTTAACACCTTCACAATCCTTTGAATCCACTAGTGTGATATATAGAGGCAACCGAAGCTAATGTGCATAAAGAGGGTCTGAAACTACACTTCTGCAGATTACTGACACCCCATTGTAACACCCTATTCCAAATTATTTCAGTAACTCTTTTACTCCCATAGAAAATAGAAAACAACAAAATAGCCTGAAGGGCAAGGTTAGTTCACCTTATGACACAAAATATAGAAAGGATTTCTATCAAATACAAATCCCTATTAATTTTTAAAACCTAAGCTGAAAGTACATGTACTGCAATGTAAAATAAAGTATTCAGTCTACCCTTATGTGAGAGTAAGGGGTAGCACATCACTACATTGTACACCAAGAGTTTGAATAAATTCTGGAGCAAAAATTGAGACTAGTGGTGTGCGTCTTTTTTGTATGCATCACATAAAAGGTTTGCATCTTTTTTGTATGCATAATTTTTTAATGCTCCCATGAAGTTTATGTAAATTTGAAAGATCTATAGATTTTAATAAATAATAAACTAGATAATCTCTAATAGACAGGTAAATCCTTCTGAAACTCGTGTAGATATAAATTATGTGTTTGCTCTGTTTCTTATACATGATGATAACATAAGTCAATCAAATAGCTGTAAAAATTTTGGGCATGTCTAGATAACAATCATATTCTATCACCCATGTTTAGCATTCAATCATTCACACTTTCAGAAGTGGGGGGGACTAGTTCAGTGCCCAAGGGAATAGAGGCAGGTGATAAGACATAAAACACAGAAATGTAAGAAATCTGAATTTGCAATTCAAAAAAATACCATGACCCATCAAAACCTAAAAGCACAAAACCCAACTTTCCCAAAGAGACAATATCTATATTGAAACACAAATCATATTAATTATATTTAAAAGCCAAAAAAAAAAAAAAAAAACCCAGATGGAATATTCTTGAATTGGAGACCAAAAACATGAAAACAAAAGATGGGGTTTAGTATCTCTTTCAAGGGCCTATAATACTTGAATGAAAATTAAAAAAATTCTATATCACACAATAAAAATAGAGTTTTAAAAAAAAAAAAAAAAAAAAAAAACAGAAACAGAGCATGGTAATTAGAAGTATACATGTTTAGTCATTCCCTCAAACACCTAGCATGCATGCCTACTAAAACATTGCAGCATAAATAACACAAACTAATACAAATAATTTGGTCTAAAAGAAACACAAATACCCACTATTTCTCGACAAATAAACGATGAAACCCATTTTCCATAAACACACTGTTTCACACCTTTTTTCTTTTTTGGTTTTGAGAGACCGCGTAGACTGATCAATGCTCTGTGAGTGAGAGTGGAGACAGAGTGGACTTTCTCAAACTTTAGGAGAAGAGACCGCATGCGTACACCTCGCTGTGGCTTTACCAAACTTTCCGGCGAAGCTGATGAATGTGAGCATGGAGACTAAGTGAGAGAAGAGGGTGACTGAGAGTGGAGAGGGTGAATGAGAGAGGCCCTGAAGTGTGAGACTGAGAGGGTGAGTAAGAGAGTGGAGAGGTGAGGCGTTAATTTTAAAAAATCCTCTATTTGAAATCGAGTCTTAGAGACTCGGTTTCCTTCCAACGTGCAGTCTAACAGGGACATGACCCAGACATGACCAACCCACGTGGAGCAATTACACCCCATTTAAAAATCGAGTTTCTGAGACTCGGTTTCGCTTTTAGTTCTAAGACGCTACGTGGAACTTAAGTCTCTAAGACTCGATTTCCATGTGTATTCCACGCGGAATTTTGCCAACTCAGATACATAAAAACCGAGCCTCAAAGACTCGATTTACAGGAGCAAAATCGAGTCTTTGAGACTCGAGATGTTACTAAAAAATATAGTTTCGGAACCGGGCCAACTAACTACATAGTTGGGATTTTACGGTTATTTACCCATTTCGTCCATTCAATTCTAATGCAAAGTACTAAAAGAGCATTATAACTATGAAACTAAAAGAAAAACAAAATAGATAAAAGTTCAAACTCTAATATTATGTTCTTTATAGCAAAGGATCATTTAGAATCTAGGAACAACCCACATAGGTGGTGTAATTCAAGAAAGTGATTTGTGTTGGTAGTGTGGTTCAATGCTTCCACCTAGCATGTTGTAGATGCCCATATCCCTGCCTCCTCCACCAGGAATTGACCAATATGTATCAGGATAACTATCAGTAAAGTAAATGCAATTAGCTATACATCTTAAGAAATCAGATGCCTCAACATATATGAAGAATTATGTCCCAAGAAGAGGCTCTATTGCCCAAGCTCTTCAACTCCTTCCACTTGCCACCCCCTAAATCCACCTCAAAGACTTTGAACCCCGTAGTCCCGTAAGTCCAATTGTCAATTCTAGGTTTCTCTGAATTTGTGTCCTCTAGAAATAGATTATCGTAAGTCCAAGTCCATTTGCCAATCCCTTCCCTCACAGGCCATACACATAACTCCTTGTTGTGAAACTAGCAGCAAGGAGCTTGATGATTCCACCAGGTATAACAGCTCGAGACAAAAACCACATGCCACAACCAATTCCTTAGGTAGCGCTGTCACATGATGATAAGCTAAAGTAGGATTTGGACCTCCAATGTCACAGGTGAAAACTCTTCCCCAAGAGTCAACACAATAAAATTTGCTGTTATAGTAAACAACATCAGATAAACTGATAGAGAAGCCCCAAAAATTGGTCTAATTTGGTCCACGACTTATCTCCCGGTCGGCAAAAGGCCAAATAACGCCCACACCCATACATAGCCATGACAACATAGTCTGATGTCTGAGATGGGCTCGCAGATAACGCAAACTTGGAGAAAAAATTATCAAATGAGAAACCATTAGGTTCACAAAGGTATTCATGAAAAAGATTGCTCATATGCAGAAGCCCTTTTTGAAGCTGTGTAAAAGGATGCAAAATATTAAGGCTGAGGTCTGTTCCTACAGTAATAAGCCATCCTTGTGATGAAAAGCACCAAGGACGGAGCCAAAACTTGAAGTTAGGGAGAGCAGTTTTACTATTAGTTGTGTGGAGTGGCTCTAGCTTCTCGGGTCAGTTGCTTAATAGCTAATAAGTTTTTTTTTTTTTTTTTTTTTTTTTTAAATGTATGCATTCAGGTATGGACAAAATTATTTTGTTTAAAATTTTTTAAAGGTCAAGTTGTTTGTTTTAGATAAAATTGGTTGATTGAGTTTAATTGTTTTTAGCTTTACTATTAGTAATTTTTGTTGTTGAATAATTTTTTTGGGCTTGTTTATTTTGCTTTAGATTTTAGATCTGGCCTTTAAAAAGAGGAAAATGCTATAATTACAAACTTTTTTTTACAAATTATTAATGTGGTGAGTGATTATGAGAAAGAAAAAATGAGATGTAAGTGATGAGCCCAGATGCAAACCAATAAAAGTTTACTACCACAACAGTTTATAAAAATGTTATAGAAAATTTTGTGGCTAGAGTAGTACTCCTAAAAGAATCAATGATAATATTAAGGGGGTAAAGTGTGATTTTATAGAACAAAATTGCTAAAATTGGTGACTATGTATATATTAATTAAAAAAAAAATTAGGGGGGGCCAATAGTCCAAGTCTCCCTCCGTCCCTGAAGCACTTCTTCCCATTAGCTTGGGGTAGCAAGACTTGGTGAGTCATGCCTTTGGAGAGACTAAAGAAGCCGCGCAAGTCGCTGCCTTCCTTTTCTGCAAGCATAAGACATAGAATTTATGATGTCGTTTAGCAAATCGCCATGATTTACACATCCACAGGCGGTGACAATAGAATAAACTCAATTGTATTTGCTCTAGTCTTGTACTATTTCTCCTACATCGCTAACCCTTTCTCTAAAATACAATTCAATTGACAAGCCACTATGGCCCATTTGGATTGAGGTGAGAGGGAAGGGGAGTGGAGGGAAGTAAAGTAGAGTTGGTTGAATATAGGCTAATTTTGAGCCAACTCCACTCTACCCTACTCCCCCTCCCTCAAACTCAATCCAAACAGACATTAATATATATAATACATTAAGTTGCCTAGGTTGAGTAGGAAACTGTAAACTTGATATATTTGGGGTAGGAAACAGTAAACTTGTCTTACACGAAATCTAGACCAAGTAGGAATCGGTTTCCTAAGCCATTAAAACAAAGCAACCAACTTTGTATCAGGATTTCAATTTAAGGGGGTAAGATTAAATAATAATGAAAATAAAAATGAACCTAAAATCATTATTCGATATTAATAATAAAATTATAAACAACAACAAGTCATACAAAATCAATTAAAATGTAAACAATTGTAAAATAAATAAACATTTGTAAAACATTCCTTACAATCAATCATCAAAGTAAGAGATTACTCTATATACATAAAGTTTAGACATTTAATTTGATTCCTCAAAATAAATTGAGAAAATAAATTTGAAATTCTCTTTCTCTATTCTTCTAATTATTTAGAAGAGATTCAAATTATATATGGTATTAACTTACACATTTTTTAAACCATACATTTCTAAAATATGTAATGGTTTCTCATTGTGTGTGTGTGTATATATATATGTATGTATGTATGTATGTATGTATAAATTATAATTTAATTATATTTAGACTCTTTGGTTTTTGCACACAATAATTTACTTGCCACAAAAATTATAAAATTAGATAGACACATAGCACAAAATTAGATTCCAATTGAAATCCAATTTAGAATCTAATTGGATTTGGACTCTTCGATTTTTACACTTCTCTGCACAAAAATTAAAAATTAAATGGGACGCATGGTGCAAAATTGAGAATCCAATTAAAATCTAATTGGATTCTCTGAACTTTGGGTTTAAATATATATATATATATAGAGAGAGAGAGAGAGAGAGATTTGGATTTATGATAAAACTCAAATTTTGAAACTATGAAAATAAAATAAAATATATTTATTCTAGGATCCATCCTAACTAAAAACAAAAGTGTTGTAAAAATATGTGAGATTTTGTTGTGTCTCTAGACTTTCTCAAATAGAGAAGTGTATTTTATTTATTTTTTTACTTCATTTTAGAGGTACAGTTTGCTTATACTTTATTTCTTATTTTCTATCCTAACTTTAGGAGCAAACTCAGCTTTATTGAAATATATAAAGGACTTTTTTAAGAGAGGGGGCGGGCGGGCGGGGTGGATGCCCCCCTTTGGCTCCGCCTTGTCAGTGTATTGTAGTATTGAATTTATATACTAGAAAAAAGTGATTTGAAGTGTCAAACTGTCAAAGGATTACGATTATGGTGCAGAGTCGAAAACAACTAAGCGTTGCTGCACGTGGGGTTTTCTCACGCAATTTGGAATTTACTTTACCACCCTTACAATATTGCTTTATGTCTGATATCTTTGGTCTAAGTTGGTAGCATGTTGGGCTGAGGTTTTGAATTTTGTATGAAATTTGGGTTTTCTTCTATTTTTAAGCCAAAATTGGGCTTTTAAATTTTCTCTTTTATGACATTGTCTACCAAACGAGCTGTATGATTGGGTGTGTCACTTTCTTGTTCATATTTCTATTGATCGTGGTTTAGAATTCGTTATAAAAGAAACAATGCACTTTTCATGATTCTTTTTTGAAACACAAATAAAAGTTACCCTAGTGTGTGCGAATGTTTTACTTCATGGTAATGATATAGGTCTTCAAACACTTCAAAAATACTTATGAGAGCTTTTGATTAGAAATATGTTAGAGACCCTATAAAACATGCTTCGACTATTATGGTTACTTTGAAACCATAATGTCACAGGGTCAATTTTTCTTCTAAATTTTCGGCCTGTGATGGCACTAAGCCCCTAACTTAATCTCAGCCAACACACCACACACACACACACACACTGTAAGAACACTCAAAACAGAATTATCAAGGGAATTCACACACACAGTATTTATAGGGCACCAACCCCAACCTTTATTACTCAATATCAAGTACCAAGGAAGCCTAGAGAATACACACGAAATTCTCTAAGCCAAAATTACACACTCTGGTGTTGACAGCCCCAACAGCCTAGGATAAATGCACAGAAATAACTGTCGTCCAGGACTTGCTGCCACATGTGATTTGACTTAGGACACCTTCAACTGATGCTGTCTTGGCCTGCTCTCCACGTTTCCAGCCCCTACTCAGCAAGTTTACTAATCAAGAAAGCTAAGAACTGCTTGGTAACTACTGCTAACATCCACTGCAAACTCTACACATGCCAACCCGTGTCTCAGCACATCATGGGGCTTCTGCCTATGCTCCAGCACCCCACACACAATTGTTCCAGCACATTTTAGAAGGCTTGGCCTCTGCCCTAGCCCTTCTCATCAATATCATAGCCCACACAGCATGCTCATTTGCAGCACATCAAGTAACTGTCTTCAACCCATTCACACAAGTCCATGCATTATGCCAGCACCAACTAGCCCAATGCCTTGCACAATATATCATCATCACAGCAGCCCAGCACTGCCTTGCACTCAAGCTGCCAAGTCCACACATAAAGCAACCATTAGCCAAGCCACCAATGTCATGCACTATCTCATAAGGTCAGCACCACCTGCTGCTACCCAACATCAAAATCTGTCTCTGCCCACCTTGGCCATCCTCTGCCATGGCCTTGGGGCATCATGTGGAGCAAGGTGCCTCCACATGCTACCCCTCATCATGCTCATTATACTGAATCCAACAGGGAAACCAGGCTTGTCCCCCTCAAAGAGCAGTTAGGAGCTTTACTAGATAGGCATGAGGAGCCATTGGTGTATTGAGAAAACATAGAGCCAAGTGACTGGCCTGATGTTGTCCAAACACTCCAATTCCTCATGTCATCATAATCAGCAACTAAAGCTCCTAACAAACCACCCCCACCAGAAGAAGCTGACGTCCTCGTCGGTAAGGTATCCTCAAATGCCTTCCCCTCTTTCTCAAATTGCCACAATGTAGATGCCTTCTCCCAACTTGCCTCTGTTTCTGCCGCCCCTTTCCACTTCACTAAGTAGTAAGTTATCATATTTCCTCCCTTTCAATAACCTGTCACCTTCTTGTCCAGAATTTTATCCACTTCACGATCAAATTGAACCATGACAATAGGCGGGGCACACCTTGCCTCATTCCTTGCAGGATCTTCTTCATCCCCATGATAAGGCTTTAAGAAGCTCACATGAATTGTTGGGTGAATTTGTAATCTTTTTGGCAGTTTCAACTTGTAAGCCACAGCACCAACTCTCTTTACAATCTCAAATGGACGATCATATTCAGGAATCAAACCTCTGTGAATTGCCTCACTTCTGAACTTTCTCCAAAATCTACGGAGTCAATTTCAACAGCACTTTGTCCCCAACTTGGAACTTAAGAGGCCTCCTCCCTTTATCAACATACTTTTTCATCCTCCTCTGCGCTTTCAACAAGCTATCTTGTGCCTCCTGCATCAACTCCTGCTTGTTGATAGCAAATCTGTATGCTACAGCACACTTGCCCCTTGAATATTGTTTAGCAATCTCATGAGGTGTAAGGGGCTACTGCCCTATTGCCAACTCGAATGGACTCATCCCAGTTTATGAAGACTTATGCAGATTGTAGGCAAACTGTGTTGAATCCAATAAGTCTAGCCAATTCTTCTGATTTGCAGTCACATAGTGCCTCAAATAGTCTTCCAACACAGCATTAATTCTTTCTATTTGCCCATCTATTTGTGGGTGATTAGTAGTAGAAAACTTCAACTCTGAACCCATCAAACCAAATAGAACAGTACAAAATCGACCAGTAAATCGAGAGTCTCTATCACTTACAATATCTTCAGGCAACCCAAAGTATTTCACCACATTTTTGTAAAACAAATCAGCGGCTACCTTTGTTTTACATGTACTTGGTGCAGCCATAAAAATAGCATACTTTGAGAATCGATCAACCACTATGAAAATTTGAACCCATCCCCTTAACTTTTGTCAAACTAGTAATAAAAACCATTGAAACCAAAACCCATGGACTTTCTAGTATAAGAAGAGGCTGCAACAAACCTGCTTCCTTTTGAGTTAAGCCTTTATCTTGTTGGCAAACTAGACAAGTCTTCACATATAACTCAATGTCCAACTCCATTTTAGGCCAGTAATAAGAACGGGACAATAAAGCATACATTCTATCCTTACCCAGATGTCCTGCCCATTGTGGATCATGAGTTTCCTTTAGCAACTCTCTACAGATCTTCCCATTTGGTACAAACAGCTTGCCACCCTTGGCATACAGCAACCCATCCTCAAGCCAATAATGCCTCACAAGGCTTGCAGTCACATCTTGCACTAGCTTTTGATAAGTAGCATCAAGCGTAGCATTTTCTTTGATCCTATCCACAAAATCTGACTCCACTTTAGTCAAGGCAGCCACATACTCTTGAACCTGTTTGTGACTAAGTGCATCTGCTACTTCATTATGCTTGCCTGGTTTGTGCTCCCACACAAAATCATACTCTTGCAGCAACTCCTGCCACCTAGCTTGCTTGGGTGACAGCTTCTTTTGTGTGTTAAAAAAGGTATTAGTCACATTGTCTGTTCTCACCACGAACTTAGGCCCTAGCAGATACACACGCCACGCCAGCAAACAATGTACCACTGCAATATTCTCTTTTTCATGAGCTGAACACTTCTGTTTTGCCTCATTCAACTTCCTGCTCTCATAGGCAACATGATGTTTCTCTTGTACCAGTAAACCACCAATTTCTTTGTCAGAAGTATCAATATGGACTTCAAAGGGCAACTCAAAATCTGGCAAACACAACATAGGCTCACTCGATACAGCAACTTTCAGCTTCTCAAAAGCTTCTTGACATGCATATGTCCACACCCATTTCTTGTCATTTTTCAGCAAATTTGTGAGAGGAGCAACTTTCTTAGAATACCCTTGGATAAACTTCCTATAGTGGTTAGCCAATCCAAGGAAGGATCTCAATTCGGTCACTTTACTTGGTGGATGTCAATCAAGGATAGCCTGCATCTTCCTCTCATCCATCATCACCATACCTTGGCTGACCTTACGCCCTAGAAACAAAATCTCTTGCTTGGCAAACTCACACTTCTCTTTCTTAACAAACAATTGATGTTCCCTCAATTTGGACAGCACCTTCCTAAGGTGTTCCAAGTGATCCTCCAAGGATTCACTATATATTACTATGTCATCCAAGTAAACCACAATAAAGTGATCCACATACTCATAGAAGACATCATTCATCAAATTACAGAATGTAGCAAGGGCATTTGTTAAACCAAAAGGCATAACTAAAAACTCATAAGAACCATACCAAGCCACACAAATAGTCTTAGGCTTATCCCCTTCAGCAATCCTCACATGCTAATAACCTAATCTCAAGTCCAGCTTTGTGAAGTAAACAACTTTGCTCAATCTGACAAAAAGGTCTTGAATCAAAGTGTCACGACCCAAACCTGTACATCAGGATTTAGAGCATGACCGGCATGTTAATATCAAGTTTATCTCAATACTAACACGAACCAACTTAAACTGAAAGGGCTTATTCAGAATTTGTTTCTTGAATACCTGCTTATTTTCTTCCATAAAAACCATAATATACAAAATGATGAAAACCCTGAAATTTTCATTCCCTTTAAACTTCGAAGATTACCACCTGGCTGAGACTTAGGGTATTTATGTAAATATTACATAGCTAAACGTTTAGCAAAACTCTTATTACAAACCTAACCCCAAAGGCATACAATTGGGGTTCAAAACAAACTAAGATACTGAATTACATCTGTGCTCCAGAATCAAGTACATCTTGATTCCACCTATACAACAAAAGAGCTAAACTACTATACAACAAAAATTTACATTCTAACAAACGAGAAAACACAGAATCCTTGCCACCTCTAATACTCTCGCTGCTTCCAGGAAGAGCCTGTGCACTGAAATATAAAAGGGTGAGCTGCGAAGCCCAGTAAGGTTTTTAAGCTCCATGGGCCTTTAATAAGAATGCATGTAAATCAAATATTTTATGGATATGCCAGGTTTGATAATATAGCTTCATACTATTCACGTGGTTTTTTTTTTTTAAAATAACGTATGAACTTTCAGATAAAATACTTCTTCTTCTTTTCACATAATAATATAAGGACACAATAAGAACCATAAACATAATTCCGTTATCTTATTTTTTTAAAAGACTATAAAATGTTTCATCATGAGCTTCTTTTCATGAGAGCCTTTACCTTTTCATAATGCATTTAAACAAAATCATTCTCTCATGATCAATAACGTAATATAGTTGTTCATAACATATTGGTTATTCCATATCTGATAAGTCTGTACAGAGAAGGCCTCATCACAGTTGGGTGACCCCATGTGCATGATATTGTCCTCTTTGAGAGGCCTGATGGCACATCTCCTCAAGGTTTTATTCCTCCCCGCCGTCCGTACACATTGGGGAGAAGGCCTTATTCAGATTAGAGTTACGGGCAACCCCATTTCCTCTACTTTAAATGGCCTAGAGTTACGGGCAGCCCCATTTCCTCTATTTTAAATGGCCAAACAGATAATATTTTTCCATGGAAAGCCAATAATTAACCCCTACTGGCTGAGTTCAGAACATAACAATGGAATAACCCGAACGCTATATATTTTTGATAACCATGCTTTTACATAATCATTTCATAATAGTAGCATATCCACTTTATTCAGAAATATTATGTTCATGATATACGTACTAGCATTAATATGCTAAAATTATCATATATATAGGATTGAACAACTCACGAACATATATTTTATTTAAATCATGCTTATATGTAGCATCTTTAATTAAAATGTTTTAATGCATAATACTTTTTGAAATAATCTTTATACTTATCAAAGGCACATATCTCAAATCCCTTACCTGAAAGCCGAAGACGCAAGAGATTGTACAAGAGGAGCTCAAGTGTCTGTGTTCTCGTTCTCGTCACCTAAATGAAAACCAAAACTTATTATTGACAACCTCTTCCTAAGTATTTAAACTTATCCTCAATCATAACCTAACTCTCAAACTCAAGAAAATCTTAATTCCCATCACAATAAGTTCCCCAAAGCATATGCTACAATCATTAAACACATTATGCATCCAAACCATATCTAAACCAGGGCATAAAATTTATATGTAATCAAGATATACCAAAGGATGAGCCTATTAAATTATAGCTCAAAACATTCACCCTAGCTTCAAAATTAAATCCACAAAGTCAAAGTTTTACTATCCTGTTTACTGGTCATTACAGCAGCAAAAGCCCTATTTGTAAAATATGAATGGGCTGTTCAAACACATTCAAATGGCATGAAAATTTACAGAACTACTCCCCTGTATGTCTATTATATACCATAAAATTTTCGTAGTCAAATCATAAAACCATGATTTATTATAAATCATACAAGCCAACGTGTTCAAATCTGTCCTGGCAGGAATTCATGCAAATTAGAAATTAAATCATTATTTTTCTATTCATCCAAATACTGTGAAACCACTTCCACAACAACCATACATGTCTTAGGGTTCATAAAAACTATTCCTAGCATCCTAATTCACAAAACATGATTTAATACAGAATTTTCTTGTTGTAAACATCAAATCTGTCACAGTGACAGCTTCAGTGCATTTTCTTACAAAAATCATCAACAAATAGCAATTAGCCTTAATTTCATTTGGGTATTTTTATACCTATACAATACATATTAAAAACCCTAATAAGCATCCAATAGACCATAACACCATCAACTTTCAAATTACTAAAATAGAATCACAAGATTAGCTTCTAAAATCAGAACAGAGAACAAAGAAGGAAAATAAACAAAACAATCATACCATTCAAATACACACAAAAATCATATGAGGTTTTATTCACTTACCCCCACACACTTTGAAGATGACACCTTAGTGCTTAGGCTCTTAATTTGTTCTTAGAGAGATGCCTATGATTTTTGGTGTGAGAGTGAGGGAGAGGAGTTGCCGAGAGCAAAAGAGAATGAACAAAAAGAACAAAGGAAGATGACCCTAGAAGCTGGTCTGGAGCAGCAAAAAGAAGGATAAGTACATTGACTTTATGGGGGTGGGATACGTGTGATGCTAGGGTAGAAAATATCACACACTTTTCTTCAACTTTTCTTGCATTCACACTTACATTTTCTGATTTGTGTGTGTGTACCTGTGAAAAATGGAGGAGCATAGCTTCTTGGATGTTCTAATTGCTTGAGACAAGTCAAGGAAAATGGCTCTTGATGAATTTGCATGGCCGGCCAAGCCTTGGCCTTTTGGGTTTGTCAACTTGCATGATACTTTAGTATTAGTTGTTTTGAATTCTCATTGGTTGCATGGGGATTGAATTTCCACTATCACATGCCATGCATCATATATCTAAATAAAATACCAACCATGCATCATACTAAATATATATATATATATATATATAATGCAACTAGCTATTTCAATGGTTTATACTATGTACAAAATCAAAGCTTCAAGCACTTAAAATTAATTAAGACACTAACATGCATATAAACCATAAAATTAAATATGCAATTAAGTTGGGGTGTTACACAAAGGGACTGGATACTTGTTCTTCACAGTCACTTTGTTCAAGGCTCTATAGTCCACACACGTCCACAATGAGCCATCCTGCTTCTTTTGGAACAGAACAAGAGCACCATAAGGAGACTTGGAGGGCTGAATGTAGCCTGCATCTAGTAGTTCTGTCAACTGCTTTCTCATCTCAGCCAACTCCATTGGGGACATTCTATATAAGGCCTTTGAAGGAGGCTTTGATCCAAGAACCAACTCGATCCTATGATCAATAACGCGCCTTGGTGGAAGGGTCTTAGGCAATTCTGAAGGCATCACATCAGCAAACTCCCCCAACAATCTAGCCACAGCATCTGGAACTTCAACATACTTGTCCTGCTTCATCTTAATCAATGTAGCCAAGTAAGTCATCTCACCCTTCTTCAGCCCATGCTCAACCTGCATGGCTGAAACTATTGGTTCTTTCCCTTTGTTAGTCTTACTATTTCCTGCCCTATGTTTAACAGGAATATAGCATGGCTACTTCTTATGAAGTATCAACAATACTCCAAGGAATGGCGATAAGGCAACCTTAGCAGCCACTAGGAACTCATCACCCAGAATTACATCAAAGTCATCTAACTCCATGATTAGGAAATTCACCTTTCCTGTCCACTAGCCAACTTTATACTTCATTCTATAAGCAATTCCTAACACAGGTTTTGCCTCTGAGTTTACTGCCTTGATCTTACTTGGACACTTTCTCACTTTTAGACCAAGCCGTTGGACCATTCGATCAGCAACAAAATTATGGGTAGCACCAGAATCAAGCATACCATCAGCCCCATTCTTGTTCATCTCCACTTGAACATAAGACAGACCTTTAGAAGTACCTCTTGCACGTAGTGCATTCAGCAATTGTAAGGGGTTCACTCTGCTAGGAACTTCTTCATCGAACTGCCCACCACCATCTTCAGCAACCATGGCATTAAGCTTCTCACACTTTGGACAGTCTCTTGCACGAATGAGGGCCATTGCAAATGAAGCAACCAGCATTAACCTTGGGCTTTTCTTTGCTTGGTTGAGAGGTAGAACTCCCTCCCTTGCTCTTGTTACCCCAATTTTTCTTCTGCTTATCCTTCTTCTTACCATCATTTTTTTGCTTTTCTTTGCCTTTGTCCTTGGACTTACATTTTTCATCATCACCACTAGGCTTGTTGAACTTGTACTCCACTAAGGCATCCGCAGTAGACATGGCAGCAGGCAAGTCACGCATAGCTTGCCTCTTTAACTCTAATTGTGCCCAAGGCTACAAGTCAGACATGAAATTGAACAGCTTGTCCTTTTCAGACATGTTCTTGATATCCAATATCAAAAAACTGAATGTCTTGACATATTCCCTCACTGTAGTAGTATGCTTCAATTTCTTTAAGGCATCTCTTACAACCCAGGCAGTGTTGGTAGGCAAGAATTGGTCCTTCAATTCTTTCTTTAAGGCTTCCCACGAGTCAATCTTCCTTCTACCAGCAACTGCATCATCTTCCACACGGGTTCTCCACCATAATTTGTATCCCTTGAAAGATACATTCTAGTAATCATCATCATCTCTTGACTAGGCACCCTGGCAGCCATGAAGTACTGCTCCATATCCCATGGGAAATTCTTCAAATCCTTGGCATTCTTGGCACCATTAAAGGGCTTTGGTTTAGGCACCTTCACTTTGGTGGCCACTTCCCCCTCCCTAGGCAGGCCACTCATTGCTCTCTTCAACAGGGCAATTTCTATTTCAAGTTGACGTTAGGCCTCACTTGTTGCCTGGTTCTAGGTGTCCAGTGTAGCAACCAACTCTTCTACACGATTCAACACCATATCCCTCTGTTCTGCAAGATCATTCCTCACCACAGTAGTTTCTGCTAAAGAGCTTCCAATCTGTCACACACAGAAAGTTGCTCCCCTTCTCTAGGAACTCCGAGTATGTTCTCCAAGATAGTCACCCTTGCCTTGGTGTCCAAAGACATGGCAGCCAAACTCTGATACCAATTTTCACATAGTCAAATTTTTTTTGGCGTAAATGTACTTTTAGTCCCTACGTTTTGGTTTTTTTCCATTTTGGTCCCTACATTTTAATTTTACCACTTTTAGTCCCTAAACCAATTAACGCGTGTTATTTTCGTCCTTTCCGTCAGTCAACCGACGAAAATAGCTGAGGTGGCAACTAGAGAAATTAAAATATTATAAAAACACCACATCAACCATGACACATCAGCATATAAATTTAAAAAATTAATTTATTAATTTTAACTAAAAACAGAAGTAACATAAGAACACAAACCGAGAAAATCAAAAACTCAAAGCCTTAAGAGATGCCCCTAATAGAATGGCAACTTCAGATTCTCATCGATATTATCCAAGAGCTCGCTAGGACCAGGCCAAACCAAGAACCAAAGAGAAGGCTCCTACCACAATCCACCATCAACATTCAACACCAAAAAAAAAAAAAAAAAAAAAAAAGCAACCTATGGTCTCCACCAAGCAAAACCCAAACCCACAGCAAACAAAACCCAAACCTACGACGAGCAAACCCAGACCCACGGCGAGCAAACCCACGACAAACCAATAGCGAGCAAACAATGAGCAAAATACATACAAACCAAAAACCACCAACCCAGATCGCAACCACCGAAACACAAGACCAACACACCGAAACCCAGGTTGCAAACTGAAAATCACCAACCCGACTACCACCCAAATCGGCCAGCCACCACCATTGAAACCCAAATCACAACCCACTAACCAAAATCTCAACCCACTACACCCAAATCACAAGACCCACCACCACCATAAACCCACCAACCACACCACCGTCGACCACCACCACATCATAACCCAGCAACCCAAATCAGCCAAAAGTCACGAACCTAGCCAAAACTAGATTCACGGCAGCCCACAGCCTAACCCACCAAGCCCACAACAGCCCACCGCCGCTGCATGTCCTTAACCCACGATTCACAACCACCAAACTCGACCCACCACTAACATCAAGAGTAGAGGCCATTGAAGGTGAAGGAATCAACCTCAGATTTGCCCAGAATGACTTGAACAATTGCCAGTCCACTCGTCGGTGGTGGAAGTACCATTAAGGCACTCGATGGAGAGGACCGTCGGAGAAAAAGAAATAAGAGAAAGCTAAGAGAGGAGTTTGACTCAAGAGGGAGAGGGAGAGAGAGATCTAGGAAAATGAAAAATGAGTTTGGCATTGTGTCTGAGTTTAGTGTTCATTGATGATTTTGTGTTTGGTTGACAAGAAAATTTAAGAAAAACTGAGAAAATTACTACAAGTTTTTTTTTTCTTAATCTTTAAATCTTAATTCGGGTGAATTTTGATTTTTAATTATGTTTTGATTTTTTTTTATTTAGTTAAAATTAATAAATTAATTTTTTTAAATTTATATGCTGAAGTGTCATGGCTGACGTGGCATTTTTATAATATTTTAATTCCTCCGACTGCCACATTAGCTATTTCCGTCGGTTGACTGACGAAAAGGACGAAAATAACACGCATTAATTGGTTTAGGGATTAAAAGTGGTAAAATTAAAATGTAATGACCAAAATGGAAAAAAGCCAAAATGTAGGAACTAAAAGTGCATTTACGCCTTTTTTTAAAAATTTTCTACTTGTGATGGCACTAAGCCCCTGACTTAGTCTCAGCCAACACACCACACACAAACTACAAGAACACTTAAAACAGAATTATCAAGGGAATTCACACACAGTATTTACAGGGCACCAACCCCAACATTTATTACTTAATATCAAGTACAAAAGAAGCCTAGAGAATACACACTCTGTTATTGACAGCCCCAACAGCCTAGGATAAATGCACAGAAATAACTGTCGCGGCAGTTACTGCCAAGTAACTGCCCCCTTGTCCAGGACTTGCTGCCACATGTGGTCTAACTCAAGACACCTTCAACTGATGCTGTCTTGGCCTGCTCTCCACGTTTCTAGCCCCTACTCAGCAGGTCTAATCATCAGGAAAGCTAGGAACTGCTTGGTAACTACTGCTAACTGCCACTACACACTCTGCACATGCCAGCCCATGTCTCAACACATCATAGGGCTTTTGCCCATGCTCCAGTGGTCCACACACAATTGTTCCAGCATGTTTTAGAAGGCTTGGTCCCTACCCAACCCCTTCTCATCAGCATCACAACCCATACAGCATGCCCATTTACAGCATATCAAGTAACTGTCATCAGCCCACTCACACAAGTCCATGCATTATGCAAGAACCAACCAGCCTAATGCCTTGCACAACATATCATCATCACAGTAGCCCAGCACTGTCTTGCACTCAAGCTACCAAGCCCACACACAAAGCAACCATCAGCCAAGCCACCAATTCCATGCACCATCTCATTGGGTCAGCACAGTTGCTACTGCCCAACATCAAAATCCGTCTCTGCCCATCATGGCTCTCTTTTGCCATGGCCTCAAGGCATCATGTGAAGCAAGGTGCCTTCACATGCTACCCCTCATCATGCTTATCATATCGAATCCAGTAGGGAGATCGGGCTTGTCCCTCTCAAAGAGCAATTAGGAGCTTCACTAGAGCCATTGGTGTGTTGAGAAAACATAGAGCCAAGTGACTGGCCTGATGTTATCCAAACACTCCAATTCCTCATGCCATCAAAATCAGCAACTAAAGCTCCTAACACATAATCAATGAAATTACTAATAAGGTAAATGCCACACAAAAACAAGGTCAAATCATTTTTAGATACTAAACTTGTTTAGAGCTTGGAAAATATGAGTTTAAACTTCTCTAACATAAATAGTTGAAAATTTATTTGTATGTTAAAAACAAAGGAGATATGGGTTTGAATAGCCTAAAATATTCAAATGTTGACATTAAAATTTCCATCTTTTCCTATGCTTTTATTTGAATGAAGAATAACATGTGTTTGTAAGTTTAAATAAAACAATAGTATTTATTTTTATGTCTATGTTTAATTTTATGTTGTTTTTGTTTATTTCTTATAATCAAAAAAACTAATTCTTTATTAATATATTCTTAGCCCTTTTAGATCTTTTAAATTATTTATAAAAAAACAAGCAAATTGGTATCCATTAGTTGTTAGATATTTGTATTACATGCAAGGCACAACAATAAAGATACAAAGAAAAATAAAATATTATATAATTATTTTACTAGAATTAAATTACATAATGAAATATAATAATTTTTTTATATTACAGTATAATGGAACCATGCCTAGTGAATACCCTATTGAGGTGTTCACTACAACTTTTTCACTCAAACACATTCTTTGTCATTTCTTTGGTTTTGAAAACCACATCGATGCGTTTGCTTCTATACATGCCCGCACCATCGGGAAATACAAAATGCAGGCCTCTCTAATGTTATGATTCCTAATGGAGCAAAGACCGTTGAATATGCCCATAATAACAGAAAAGATGTCTAGTGTAAATAGGTATCCCATTTTAAATCCTGAATTAGTTAATAGATTCTATTTTAGCATACACCACAGACGTCGTTAATAATATTGAAATGACTATTTTCTTTTTTCTTCTAAACATGTGCATATATACATACTTATAAATGAACTTGTAAGTGTGATTTCTTATAATATTGCGAAGTTTTCCACTAATTTAGGAGCCGCATATGAAATGAGCTTGTAGCCCATAAGATTTTGACTAGTTTGGACCATGGTTGCTGCTAAAAACTCATTTCTCAAAGCCGACTTCTTTAGAAGATTTAGAAAGCACCCTTAAATGTTTTTTTTTTCTTCAAATGCACACTATTTGTGATAATAAAAAATTATCCATCTAATATATAATAATAAAATGTCAGATTATATTTAAATATTGAATTTGTTTAGAGTTTAGAAACTCTGAAGCCTGAGTTTCTCTCACTTAAATATTCAAAAATTGATATGTATGTACAAAACAAAGGAGAAATGGGCATGTAAAGCCTAAAAATTAAAACGTTAACATTGAAAGTTCCATATTTTCCTATGCTTCAATTTGAATAATGAATAACATATGTTTGAAAGCTCAAATTAAACACAAATATTTATTTGCATGTTTATGTTTGTTTTTATGATTTTCAATATCATTATATTAAAAAAAAAGTCTTAATTAATATATTCATACCCCTTTTAGATTTTTTTTTTTTTTTTACTATGTATAAAAAATAAACAAGTAAATTGGCATTTATTAGGCTATTAATAAAAAGTTTAACAATATTAAGCAAACCCTTCGGGGATGTGTAGATTTATATTAAGGCATAATCTTTGGTGTCTTATAGCTCTAAATTGTTTTCCAAGTTTGGCACGTATGCATTTTCTATTAGTGGATTGACAGCAGGGACCAAAATGGATGTGATTTTTTGTTTTCTGAGACTCAGATAGGCGCGAAATCAAGTTAGGAACCAAAATGAAAATAGACCCAAAATGTAAAGACCAAAAATGCATTTTCGCCTTTTTTTTTTCTTCGATTTTTCTCTTGTTCTTGCACATTATATCGTGAAACTCATTTAATTGTAGAGTAATGCTACAGCCACAAACTATTTTACAACATTTTTACAAACAGTTGATGTGGTCAGCTTTTTATTGGTTTTCATCTAAGCCCACCATTAACATCATTTTTTTATTTACCAATAACTACTCACCACATCAACAGTTTGTAAAATTTTTTGTGAAAAAGTTTGTATCTCTAACATTATTCTTTATTGTACTTACAGGTGCACCTGAGGTGCTTTGCAGCATTCATACTTCGAGCAGAATGGAGCAGCATGAGACGCAGAGGAGATTAACAACAACAACAAAGTTGATATTCTAGATAGATTGGGTCTCAGATTAGGTAGGTTTAAACAAACTATGTGTGACAAATTGGGAAAAATCCCTATACTTTCGGTTAAATTATTGATATTTAATGTAATGCAATTATATGTCTCAATCACTGTCATCTCTGAATTCATTCACCTTTATATCACAACCCCAAGGAAAACTTAATAAATAAATATAGTGCTCAAAGAACTTGAAAATAACGAATAAAAAAAGAACATACCAAAAAAAATTAAAGAAAGAAAAATGTTTCAATATAAATTTGTAATTAAAAAAAAAAAAAACACCATTGTCATCCATAGTCTCTCGTTTACAGGAGTGTGTATGTACCCAAATACCCAAAACTAAACCATTCTAATCTAGAGTCCTTAATAAAAACCATATCTTACCCAAATACCTAAATGAAAACCAATCCAACCAAAAGAACCAAATCTAAAGCATACTTAATACACAAATTTTTAAAAAGAAATAAAAAATGTAAAAATAAAAAATAAATAAAAAATTTACCGTTAGCCTTATGGCAGTCTGATAGTGGCGAGGGGCTGGACTTTTGGCAAGTATACGAACGTATTGTGTGGGTATTTTTCTAAAATTTTAAAATGGTGCAATTGCCTATGAATAATTATGTTAGTACGGGTCTGTATCGCAAGCAAAATTTTGATCATATTTTAACCGGTTAGTTTTCATTTTATATTGAGAAACTATTGAACGATCTTTTAAAACTATTGTCGAAAAATATCATTTATTCAAAATAAATTAAAATCAAAACAAAAAAAAAAATATCATTTATTCAAAATAAATATGCAAAATAGATTAAATAAGGTGCAAGGAAATTTTATTATTCAAGATGCAAAGATTAAAGAGAAGAAAAAGATGATATAAAAAAAATTGAAAAAAAAAAAAAAGAGAGAGAGAGAAGAAAAGTAGTCATTAATGAAAATATGAATGAGCCAACAAAATAAAATAGATTCTTATAAGCCAATTCAATTCGAGTTTGGCTTACCTCCAATACTTTTTAACTGGAATCTCCTTTTGTTTTAATGAGAAACTGCCACATCACCCACTAATTAAATAAAATATGGAGATTAAAATCCACTTGTCATTGTGTATTTAAACAAAAGGAGACCTCCAGTTAAAAAATTACTGGAGGTAAGCCTAACCCATTCAATTCTAATGAAAAGTACCGAAAGAGCATTATAACTAAGAAACTAGAAGAAAAACAAAATAGATAAAAGTGCAAACTCTAATATTACGTTCTTTAAAGCAAAGGATCATTTAGAAACTAAGCATCCACATAGGTGATGTAACGTGAGAAAGAGATTTGCTTTGGTAGTGTGGTTCTATGCTTCCATCTAGCATGTTGTAGATGCCCATTAATGATGCCAAAAATCGTCAGTAAGCACACAGTCCTTACGTGCTTGAGACAACACATGTGCAACACAGAAAAAGAAAACCTTAAGAGAGTACCGATGTAGTACCGGCCAAATACCCTCCGAATGTCAAGTTAGAGAACTTTCACAACTCTAGAGTGTCAGAGCTAGGAGAAATTATGCGTACTTTGGTTTATGAGGGCTTTGGGGTTTTTTTAGTAGTGTAGAGTTGACATTCGTTTCTTGGCAAAGAAGGTCTTTCCTTGTGGGGAAGATCCTTGTTAATGCTCGTATTTTGCGGGATCTTTTCCTTATAGGGACTCTCTTAATTAGGGTTAACTGTGGGGCATAAGATATTTCTTTATATATTTATTCGTGGAGCCCAAGCAAAAAGCCATGATGGATCTGTCAAAATCTTTTTCACCTCCGTCAACTTTCTATCATGTCCAGGCAGTCTAGTTGTCCAACTGAAAGCCGTCAGTTTGGGGGTGGAGTCGTCGTCTTCTACATAGTAAAGCTGACGGGTTCTTTGAGCCCGACAGTTTCATCTTATGTGAACAAGACTAATGTCTTTCTCGAAATTACCCTTATCAGCTGCCCCTTACTAGAGCTGACGGGTTATGAATTTTGATTTGTAGTTTTTTTTTTTTAGGAGAAAGGAATGGGGTATTTATTGATGATTCCTTGAGCAGCCATTATTAAATGCCAAAACACATGGCATAAGCTAGTTGGCCTCGTTTCTAAATAAGGGCGTCGCTTTGTCTTCCGTGCATTTTTCATCCTATATATATCTCACCTCCTCCCCTAATTCCTCTTATTTCAACCTTGCTGATATTAAGAGAGAGAGAGAGCTTGTCATTTTCGTCTACCTTGCTTCCGTCAACTTGCTGATCTTGTCGCATTTGCTGCCATCATCTTACTAAGGCCATCATCTCTTAAGGAACCGTCTACTAACTTTGTAAGTTCTCTTTTCTTTTATTTCATTCTATCTTTTGTTTTCATTTTCTAGTTGGTCATTAATTCTATAGAGAGACCCGTTAGTTTTAGGTTCTTAAAATACCTTTGTCGCTTGTAGGTGAATAGATGTTTGGACATAGTGAAGCAACGAGTGAGCAGTCGTCAGTCCGTGAGGGAGCGGGTTTCGACGAAGTATTCCCGTCAGGTCATGGGCCCGAGGAGGGCTTGTCCTGGTCGTCAGAGAAGGAACCGTCTGCCTGATCTCCTGTTGACGAGGAAGAAGACTTTGACAGAGATGAAGTAGAGGAAAGAGAAGGAGATGAGGATGACAACGGTGAAGGAAAGAATGAGGGGGAGTTAGAGGTAGGAGATGACGAAGATGAGGATGAGTACTTTGGCAAGTTCAACCATAAGGGCCCTGTTTGAAGCAATGATAGCAGCTGCTACCATAGGAAGTGATCGTTGCTTTCAACATATTTTTTTTAAAACTGCTGGTAGGAATGTAGCTCAGGTCTTTAAGAAGGAAAAGGAAACAGATTGGCTTAATATCATTAACTTGGCTGATTTAAATTTTCTTATCCTTCAGCTGCGTGCCCATGGGGCTGCTTTAGCCTTGGCAGCATGCCCACGGGGGGCTGCCTTGGCCTTAGCTGCATCATCTGCATCTCCGCGACCATGTGAGGTGGAGCCTTATTTGCGACGGATGGACGGCTCATGTCCTATTGCTCTAGTCTACTTAGGGCGTTGCTACCTTCTGGCCCCTCTTGGTCCCTTCTCTCAACGCTGGTGCCTTCTTGGTCCTCCTTCTAAATGTTAAGCCCCATGTTCTTTTAGCACAGCTGCTCCTCTAGATCATGGTTTTGCTTGGTGAGGCGTTCTACGGTAGTAGCGAGAGTTTGAACCTGTCTCTCGAGGGTGGTGGTGTGTGATTCGTCTCCTTAAACATTGTTGGTGGTCGCCATCGAGCAAGTAAGCACCATGCAACTCTTTGTCTGGGAAGCGATAGTATAGCTTGCAAGTCGTGTATTCCCACAAACGATGCTAACTGATGACTCTAAAAATCGTTAGTAAGTCACACAGTCCTCATGTGCTCGAGACAATACCTGCGCAACATAGAAAAAGAAGACCTTAAGAGAGTACCGGTGTGGTACCGACCAAATACCCTCCGAAGGTTAAGCTAGATAACTTTCACAATTCTAGAGTGCCAGAGCTGGGAGAAATTATGCGTACCTTAGTTTGTGAGGGTTTTGGGGTTTTTATAGTAGTGTAGAGTTGACATTCGTTTCTTAGTGGAGAAGGTCTTTCCTTGTGGGGAAGATCCTTGTTAATGCTCGTATTTTGCGAGATCTTTTCCTTATAGGGACTCTCTTGATTAGGGTTAACCATGGGGCATAAGTTATTTCCTTATATGCTTATTCATGGAGCACAAGCAAAAAGTCACGCTGGATCCATCAAAAGCTTTTTCACCCTCGTCAACTTCCTTCCATCAGCTTTCTATCATGTCCAGGCGGTCTAGTCGTCCAACTAAAAGCCGTCGGTTTGGGGGCGAAGTCGTCGTCTTCTGCATAGTAAAGTTGACGGGTTCTTTGAGCCCAACAGTTTCATCTTATGTGAACAAGACTAATGTCTTTCTCAAAATTACCCTTATCACCCATATCCCTGCCTCCTCCACCAAAAAATTGACCAATATGTATCAAGATAACTATCGGTAAAGTAAATGCAATTAGCTCTACATCCCGAGAAATCAGATGCCTCAACAGATATGGAAGAATTATGTCCAAAGAAAAGGGCTTTATTGCCCAAGCTCTTCAACTCCTTTCACTTGCCACCCCTTAAATCCACCTCAAAGACTTTGAACTCCGTAGTCTCGTAAGTCCAATTGTCAATTCTAGGTTTCTTTGAATTTGAGTCCTCTGAAAATAGATTATTGTATGTCCAAGTCCATTTGTCAATCCCTTCCCTCATAGGCCGTACACATATTTCTTGTTGTGAAACTAGCAACAAGGAGCTTGATAATTTATTTCCTATGCACAACTTTGAAAGTATTTCTTCATAAAAGTTTTCTCTTATTTACAAAAAAAAAAAAAAAAAAAAAAAAAAAAAAAAAAAAAAACTCATTCAGTAGCTATTCTCATGCATTGCATGGGTTAGTGACTAGTGTTATAGTAATATTGAAACTATGCTCTGACATTTTTCCTAAGCCCTTGATGTATATATTAGGAAAAGGAACATAGCGCTATGTTAAATTTAAACTTATTAAATCAAAGGAACATGGAAGGAGGAGTGTTTTTTTTTTTTTTTTTTGATGAGAAGACTATTCATGAAATTAAGATACAATAACATCATGGATAAGAGCTTGTTCTAAGAAACAAGGACACTCTTCAATCTAAGCAGAAAAATCAACCATACCTAAAGCATGTTTTGCTAACAAAAGAGCAGGCCTATCGCCTTGTTGTCAAACATGAAATGAAGCAACATTCTGAAACTCATGACATTTAGCTAACATCCCATAAATCAAAGGTGCTACAGAAGATGGAGCATGTGAACATTCCTTTAGAGCTTGTACAATGATGATGGAATCACCTTCCAACACAAATTCTCTAATACCCACTTCCTTTGCAAAAATAATGTCAACTTCAAATGCCTTAGCTTCAGCTTCAATAGGTCCCAAAGGATCATGGATCTTCTTTCTTAAACCAGCAATGAACCTCCCCTCATGGTCACGAACTATTACACTTACACTAGCAGCTTTTTGAGCCGAGAAAACAATACCATTCACATTAATCTTGTAAAGAGGATACCTTGGAGGAGACCAATTCACTCCCATATGGGGAGATGCTTTCAAAGGAGAACAAGACAAATCCCAATACTCATCCAAATAATGCTTACACCAACTAAACAACATTGGACATGCCTTCCTTAGTTTTCCATGATGCACTCCATTCCTATTTGTCCATAATGCCCAAAAAATGGTAACTACTAGACCCGAGTCCTCCATCCCCCACTAAGCATCGATTAGAATATACCATAAAAAATCAAAGAATCTCCTAAAGGGAACAATGACAATAGAGGGAAGAGGGCTGAAGAACCCCAGGTTTCTCTAGCCTTAGAACACTCCCAGAAGAGATGGAATAAAGATTCAGAAGATTCACCACATTCCTCACATTACTACCAACCAATACCTTCCTTCATACCATGCAAAATGCCTAATCTTATGAGCAATTTGGATTAACCACAATCTCTTCCAAAACTGATGCAAGTTACTCCCATCAGAACAAGAGCCCATCTCCCTATTAGCCTCTAACTCCAAAGCCACCCTATAAGCACTTCTAATAGTGAAAAAATCATTTGAAGTTTCCACCCAAACCTAATTATCTTTAGGTAATCTAACACTCAAGGGAATCCCAACAATTTCCTCAGCCTCAAAAGGAAGAAAAGCTTGATTCAAGAGATCTAAATCCCAGCACCTCTTCTCCACATCAATAAAATCATAAACCTTAGAGTCCAATGGAAACATACCTTTAAGAGAGATAACTTTGTGTGTAGAAGAATTAGGAACCCAATTATCCTCTAAAACCTGGATATTCCTACCATTCCCCACATGCCAACAGAGTCCTTTCTTAACAATTTCCTGAGCGACCATAATACTTCTCCAAACATACGATGGTTTCTTCCCCAAAAAAGACACGCACAAATCACAATCAGGAAAGTACTTAGCCTTGAAGACCTGATAAACAAAAGAGTTTTGTCCTACTTGAAGCCGCCAACCTTGTTTAGCTAAAATGGCCAAGTTAAATGTTTTCAATTGTTTAAAACCCATTCCCCCACATGTTTTTGGTACACGTATTTTATCCTAACTCAACCAAGCCATTTTTTTTCATCCTGTTTTTTTTTCCCACCAAAGATTCCTTATCATACTAAACAATTCATCACAAAGGGAATCAAGAATTTTAAAATAGCTCATAGAATACATTGGAATAGCCTGAGTAACTGCCTTAATCAGAACCTCCTTACTAGCCTTTGAAAGTAATTTCTCTTTCTAACCTGCCAATTTCTTTGCCAATTTTTCTTTAATATCATTAAAAGTATTTCTTTTATTTCTACCAACCAAAGAAGGAAGACCAAGATATTTCTCATGTTAACGAATAATCTGAGCACCAAACCTCCTTTTAATCTGCTTTTTGATGTCACCTTCTGTATTTTAACTAAAAAAGAGCGAAGTTTTAACCCAATTCAATTGCTGACCCAAAGTCTCTCATACACTCTTAAAACACGTTACAACGAGCTACATTCTTTCAAACTAACCTTGCAAAACATAAGGCTATCATCTGCAAAAAATAAGTGAGAAAGACTAGGACCTCCACGACAAACAACAACACCCTCCATGACTCCACACTGCACAAATTGTTTAAATTAAAGTAGATAGACCCTTTGCTAATATTAGAACTAAGTAAGGGGATAAAGGGTCCCCTTGGCGTAAACCCTTAGATAGGGTAATACAACCACGGGGTATCTTATTAATATGAACATAATATGTAACAGAGGAAATACACTGCATCATAAGACTTCACCATCTAGAATTAAAACTCAACTTCTCCATAATTTTATCCAGACAAACTCATTCCACCCTATCATAAGTCTTACTCATGTGTAACTTCAAAGCCACCACTCCAACCTTACCACCCTTTTTTTTTTACTAATGTGATGCATAGTCTCAAAAACCACCAACACTTTATCAGTGATTTAACCTACCATGCACAAAAGCACTATAAGATTCCCCAATAATTTATGGCAAAATCTTTTTAAATCTATTTGTAAGAGTTTTGGATGCTAGCTTATAAACAACATTACAAAGGCTTATAGGACGATAATCAGTTACATGCATAGGGTCTTTAATTTTAGGAACCAAAACAATTTTGGTGTCATTAAACTTTGGTGGACAAATACCAAAATTTAGGAAATCCATAGCTGTTTTAGTGACAACCCCTCAACAGTGGGCCAAAAATGCTGAAAAAATAATGGTGGCATACCATCTGGACTTGGAGCTTTTAGAGGATACATCTGTTTAAGTGCTTTACATACCTCAATCTCCTAAAAATCTCTTGTAAGCATTTGATTCATTGTTGTGGTCACTTTTAGCTGAATAGTAAACAACTCAGTAAAAAATGTGGGGTTAGCTGACTTGAACAAATCAGAGTAATAACTTAGCACAACATTCTCCACCTCTCTCTAGTCATCCATCAACTTATCATTCGAATCCAAAAATCCCTCAATAAAATTCTTTTGAAACCATGAGGAGACCTTAGAATGAAAAAAAAAACATGTATTCTTATCTCCAGATTGAATCCAATTTATTCTAGACCTCTGATGCCACATAGCTTCTGCCTTATCTCTCCAACAATTTAGTTCCACCCTAGTTTCCCTCGTCAAAGTAATAACCTCAAGCGTGGCACTTTGCAATTCTAACCATTCTAGGTGTCTTTGAAGTCTAGCAGTGTACTTGTTTACAATTATACTTTCTTACTCCAAATCTATATATAATAGAGGGAAAATGGGCATTTGCCCCTAATTTATAAACTATGCAGCAAAATGCCCTTGGTTTTAAACTATTTAGCAAAATGCTCATGTTTTTGAAATTCAATACCTTCAAAATTGAGTTCTATGTATATTTTTAAGTAAAACTCAACATTACACTTAAATTTTCAAAAAAATTTAAATGGAAAAATATGCATAGAACTCAAGTTACAGGTGTAACTCTATATTAGCAATGTCTAGTTCCACCTGTAACTCGATTATGTTAAAATTGAGTTAAAAGAACATGAACATTTTATTAAATAGTATCAAAACAAGAACTTTTTTCTGTAGTTTGTAAATTAAGGGCAAATACCTATTTTTCCCTATATAATCCTTCACTTTTCTTTATTTAAAACGTTATGTTGAAATTCTCTCTAAAAAAAAAACGTTAGATTATGAATTTATGAGATATGTGGTTTTTAGTGGTGCAAACGGCATCGTATCATATAGTAACTTTTTAAAATTGTCCCACACCGCGCGCTCTCAGTCAGTTCAAACCGAAAAGCCCATAAAAGATAAAGAAGAAAAAGAAAGAAAGCCTCATAATAACAAAAGGCTGTTTCCGTAATTTCAGAACCCCCGCGCACGTGACCCACATTTCAAATTCAAAACTCAAAAAACTTCCTCATAACAAATCTCTCCTTCTCTACCGTTACGAAGTTCAAAAACTTCACAAAATATTCAGACACACACGCAGACACAGACAAAAGAAAAACCATTCCCAAAACTCTTTTCCAAGAAAATGGACGGAGATGAAGAACCACCGTTACTATCTCCATCACCGCATCTCTCATCATCTTCTTTACTTCTCAAAGATATCTCAAATTTCAAAACCCCAAAACGCCCCTCCCAAGTCCCCAATTTTCACTCCCCATCATGCCATCAATTCTTCACCGCCTCCAAACAAACTCCATGTCCTCCTTCGTCGTTCCGCCGCCCCCGCCCTTCTCTCGCTCCGCCTTCAACCCGCCGCCCCAAGTCCACCGCCCGGAGGCTCAAAGCCTTCGAGCTCGAGCAGTCCAAGTCATCTCGAAAAGCGCAAATCCAGAAGCAAAACTCGCTCAAATCCCTGGCCAAGTCCCTCTCCGTTTGGCTTAACTTTCTCTTCGAGAACCCCCGATCTTGCGGCTGTGGCAACGGCGATGCTGCTGCTGCGGAAGAAGTGGTTTCGGGGAAGGGGAAGAGGGACAGTGGTTGTGGAGTTGGGATTGGCGTTGACGCGGCTGCCACGTGGCAGAGGCCGAAGAGGCGGAGGGACTTGCTGTGGCGGAAGGAGGTGGATGACGCGGTGGAGTTTCCGAGCTCGATGTTCGCGAGTCTTCGGTCGTCTCTGAAAGATGTGTGCAGTTTTGACGATTTGAAGGAGCGGATGAGGGCTTATTTGAGCTTGGGAAGTTGCAAGGACATTTTCAAAGCCATGACTCATGTTACTAAGGTTTGCTCTCTCTTTTTTTTTTCTTGTTAGTCTGTTTGGTTGCTGAGAAAATTCGGAATTAGACTTTGACATGCGAGGTTTAGTTTCGTATTTTTGCAAAATTAGTGTGTCAGTAATATGTGTGTGAACTGAATTTCTATTTGTGGTTTTGTAATTACTGTGTTTGGTTATTGAGAAAATTTTAGAGAAGAAAGGAGAATTAGATTTTGACGTGCGTGGTTTAGTTTTGTAACTTTTGAAAAATTAGTTTTTTTAAGCACAGATGAATTTCTATGTCGCTTTGTTATTCCCGTGTTTGGTTACTGAGAAATTTTAGGCAAGAAGTAGAATTAGACTTTGATTCATGCGTGGTTAAGTTTCATCCATCTTGGAAAAAATAGTTTTGTTAAGCATAGTTACGTGACTGGAGTCTTTGTGATGTGTGTGTGTGAAATGGAATTTCTATTATTGGTTTTATCATTACTCTGTTTGGTTGTTGAGAAAACATAGAGAAGAAAGAAGAATTGGACTTTGAGATGCATGGTTTGGCAATTTGGTAACATTGTTCTAATAATGTTGTTTGTATTTTTTGGAAATACGTGTGGGTAAAAAAATGTGTGAAAATATGTGTAACGTTGTTTAAAAACTGAAAACATTTGTTTAAACACATATACCAAATGACTAGTTTCTTAAATTTAGAAAAATTAGTTTTATTAAAGACAGTTATGTTAGTGGAGGTTCTTGTAAAATTTGTGTGGGAGAGTGAAATGCATTTTTATTTTGTTAGTATATTGGTTAAATGATTGAATTCACCATTTCCTTAATAAGTTTAAGCTTTTGGAACAATCAATAATTTATGGTATTAGAGAAGTTGGTCTTAAATTGGAATTTTATCTCCACTTTCCCATTTAAAAAATTAAAATTTCATGTGTTGGGTCCCACTTACTAAGGAGGAGTATGGGCCACACGTCGGTGAAATGATTAAATTCACCATTTCATACTAGCTTAGTCTTATACTTATGGGACAATAGGTAATTTATCATATTTGTGGTTTTTAATTACTCTATTTGGTTTTTGAGAAACTTTAAAGAAAAGAGAATTAGACATTGACTCACTGGTTTAGTTTCATCAATTTTGGAAATTATAGTTTTATTTAAGCATAGTTATGTAAGTGAAGGTTTTTGTATTTTAGAAATTTGTATTTTCTGTATGCTGCTAGCCATTCATGATAGTTCCGCTATTATTGCCCTAAATTACAGATTTTCTAGCATATTATGAGAATTTGAATTCATGGTGAGATATATGGGCTTTGATTGCTTTATATAATCCCTTAATCCTTGACTTTGAAATTTTTAATATTTGTTGTTACATATTGTGATTGTAAGAATTTTGGTGCTTTAAATGTAAAAATTTCTGTTGGGGTGGTTGAATAATTTTGGCATGTTTTATTTCTCAGACTATTGATGAAGGGAGGTTGAAAATGAAGGCACATTGCCCTTTAGTAACAGATTTTGGATTGAAGGAAAAGGCAACTAGAACACTTATGAGTTATAACCCAATTTGGCTTCGGATTGGATTATATATTATATTTGGCGGTGATTCTTTGTTGTCCAATGTAGATGTTAACTCTGACCAAGAAATCACGTTCTTGAAAATGGTTATTGAGAAGCAGTTCTTCTCGCATGTGGGTCTAGCAAAGGCTTATGCATATAACAAGATGGTTGAAGGTCTATATAGACCTGGTTACTATGAAAATTTGGGGAATGTAATATTGAAGAGATTTTTGCTGCTTGTTCTTATCCTTGATAGAACTAAATGTCAGAGCAGTATTCCCCTTAAGTATGGTATTGATGGAGTGGATGGGGGTTCTCCTTTATTGTTCACAACCCAATCTGGTATTAAATCAAGTTGTCAAGTGATCCAAGGTAATTATCTCTCTGTTCCTTGTTTCAGTTTTGTGTTGTAATTGTAATCTGTCCTTTGTAGGTTGACTCTTTCTGTCTGTTTGGTTCAAAATTAGATTTCCTTTCGTCGGATATAATGCATGGGGAAGGCAATATTCTAGCACACCTGGTGATATTAGGGCACAAGGTATCTTATCAACAGGTATTGCTTCTGAGGCTTATTCTATGCATTATGGTGATTTTCATATGCACATACATTGGTACTGATGTTTATTGTCTATCTGTGTGCATGTGTGTATGCATGTCTTTGAGGGTTGGTGCGTAGTGTTGTGTCCTATGATTGGGTTTGACCTTGCACCTATGTTTATGCCATTATTCTTTAATGATCAGGCATTAATGAAATGATTTTATAAGTTGGCTATTTTAACGTACTAATGTGTGTGATTGTGCAGTGTCCACTCATTGAATATGACTTCAGAGTTACAGATTTATTTGTAGATCTCCAAGATGGTGTGCGACTCTGTAGAGCCATTCAGCTCTTGCAACATGACTCTTCTATCCTCACGGTTGTTATATTCTCTTCTTGTCTTTATCTTTATCCTTTTTTTTTGTCAATATGTTTTCTGATGAGTTTCCAGGTTTAATTTTCATTTATCTGGGAGTGGAATATTTTTTATGGAATTATAATGCTTTATTGTGTTGGCAGAAAATTGTAGTTCCATCAGATACTCGTAAGAAGAACTTGGCAAATTGTGGCATTGCCCTGCAGTATCTTAGGCAGGCTGGTGTGGCATTATGTGATGAAGATGGAATGATTATTGTGGGTGATGATGTGGCTAATGGTGATAGGGAACTTACTCTTTCTTTGCTGTGGAACATTTTTGTTCACTTGCAGGTTTGCCGTTCACTTTCCTCTGTCCCAAATTTTCACAAAAGCTATATTGCAGGTCCCTTTGGCATTTGATATTCTTCTATGAGTTACTCAATTGTAATTCTTATTTTGTCATGAAACCTGCAGCTACCTCTTCTGGTCAACAAAACAATTTTACTTGAGGAAATTTGTAAAGTTCGTGGAATTAACATGGTATGCTCAATGTGTTAAAGCTTCCTTTTATATAGCTTATTTTCTATGGAATTTATGCAATGATGTGAAAATAGAATTTCTTTGTTTTTCGGACTTCAAGATCACTTTAAACTAAAGAAATTGGTTTGGCTATATTCTTATCTTTCATTTTCTGTATTGAAGTTCTTATGTTATTTTCTTTTGGTTTCCTAGAAATTATATTTGAGACTCTGAGTTATCTTATTCTCTTTCATTATACAGGATAACTCAAACTGTGTCAACTCCACTCATTTGGAAATGCTTTTGAATTGGATCCAGGTATTGCTGCGGTATGGAAATTGTATTTGGTTATTCTTCAATTATGCCTTAGAGATGGTTTTTTTGCATCTGTCTTCATCTCTGCCCTAGATACCACCATACAAGCATTGTGCACACAACCATCACTAGCACTTCATATCATGATTAATTGATATGCTAGCTCTTATTTCTTTCCATATTACATTAAAAGTGATCAGTTTTTATTTTTTTTAGTTGTGAGTAAAATGTTTGAATAATACTTTTCATGCACTATATTTTAGCTTCAGACACGAGCTTTAACTTAAATGGCATCTCGTCCCTTTGTAAGAGGTGGAGGGTGAGGTCTTGGGTTCAAACTCATAGGATGCATGTGTAACTTATTAATTAAAAAAAAAATAGCCTGTAGAGAACTTGGGCTTCTTTCAGCCTCCTGTGGAGGAAACTTTTCTGTTTCAATGCAAGTATGACCAGTGATTCTGCTAGTTTCACATATTCTTTGTGGAGGTATTATCTACTGGATCAAAGTTACTAATTTCTCTCTCTTGGTCGGTAGAAATTTATATATTAATGTTCTTTTCAGCCTTTGTGCAATATTTTAATGCCTTTTAATCTAAATTTTGAATTCCAAAGAGCCGCTGAAATTTGGATGACACTGATTTTAGCAGGTTTTGTGATAATTTATTATTCATTTTTCTTTATCTGGTGTTGTAAATTTTAAGCGTAGGGTTTAGTTTTGTTGTTCACTCCTCCCGTTTCCATTGTGGGCCAATATTTGGTGTTAGGTCTTTTGGTTGCTATCTTGTAATTTTGACTGTCAACTTTCTTCTTAAGGTTGCTAAATACTATATCTGGAATGCGTACACTGTATTTGTTTGTACTTGAAATATTTCTTTGTGACTTTGGCTATTATTCTGATTGTGTTTCCAGGCAATTTGTGAAAATTATGGTTTCAAGATCGAGAAATTTTCTTCATTGGTTGATGGAAAAGCCATATGGTGCTTACTTGATTATTATTTTCGCAAGGATCTTCATTGTTCTTGTTCTTTGGAGGTGCTATATATATTCTTTTCCATTGTTTCAGATCATATACAACTACAGATCTATTTCCATTTGCTTTATTTTAATTGTTTGGTCTCAGGATCCTCAAAAGGCAGGTGGTAGAGAATCAATTATGTCAGCTATTGATTATCCAGATGCGGTGCACAATTTTATATTTTCACAGAAATTGACTACATTATTGGGAAATTTTCCAGAGGTAAGTTTTTCACAGCTTTTTCAATATAAACGTCCTATCAATTTCTACATGTTTCCCAGACAGTATGAAGTATGTAGTATTTTACCCCAAGTGTTGTGCAATGGCACCCCCAATAAAGGTAAAAATGAAAATAACTCAACAAGTACATACACAAATAACACATGAATTTACGTGTTTTGGCAAGATGCTCTTGTCTACGAATGGTGACAAGGAGAAATTTTTACTAAAAATAGAGAGATTACTCACAATGGTGGCATAAAAACTCTTTCAAGAAACCCAAATCCAAATACATCCTAGGCTCTCTCTCACAAACAGTATTAGCCCACGACAAGAAGAGAATTTCTCTTAAACCTAATTCTCTAGCTACGACACCAGAGAGAATTATACTCAATATATGAATTAGACAAAGCCAGTTGGGAGAGCTTATTGTACACAGCAAGGAGAAGAAATACTTAATTTACTAGGAGTCCCAGCTGTGGAGACCAAGAAGAAATGGAGAGCTTCTGTTTGAAGTTAGGCAAAGTCAGTTGGATTTGGTCAACTTAACCAATGTTGTGTTGTGGCAGTAATTCAAGCCACATAAATCCTTACCAAGTTGCATTGATATATAAACACTTCAAAGTAAATGGCAAAAAGACTTAAATTGCAAATGATATAGCTTTAGTTACAATACAATTTCGAGTGTCATTGTTATTGATCTGCAGGAATTTTTTTTCCTATTCAAACTGCATGAAAGTTATAAATGAACTCACTTTAAAGGTACACACGCTCGTATGGGCTGTGTATAGATGTGCATAGTTACATCTATGTGTGGAAGTGCATATTTGTTTATATGCGTAATTATATATATACTCATACACAATATGTATATGCATACATAGATATAGACATATAGGTACATCAGTACATCTCTCTGCATGTATGTGTCTATGCAAAGAACGCATCATTATAAAAATTGTACTGTTTGTGATACATTATTGCACATGAAATTGCTCTCTAAACATTGTTATGACTTGCTTCTATGTGTGGAAGTGCATATTTGTTTATATGCGTAATTATATATATACTCATACACAATATGCATATGCAAACATAGATATAGACATATTGGTACATCAGTACATCTCTCTGCATGTATGTGTCTATGCAAAGAACGCATCATTATAAACATTGTACTGTTTGTGATACATTATTGCACATGAAATTGCTCTCTAAACATTGTTATGACTTGCTTTAAATTAGTAAATGGTGCAAGTGTGCTAGAGGCTCTATGTACTAATTTGTATAAATATATATATTTTGAGTTTGTAAGCTAGAGGTTTCCGTAGTGTCAGTCATGCATACCTTCTAGGTTCTGTATTTGATAGACTGTGTATACAAACCTGAAGATCTTGTAAATTATCACAAGTGAGGTTCAGCCTAGGAATTTTCTGTTCTTTTTAGTATTGAGCAGAACGAATTTTAAGTGTAGGAGGAAGCCTTCTGAAAGTATTTTTATAATATTCATTTCTTCATACATTTTTATTACTTATTAATCCGACTTAAAAATTCCATTAAAGGATATGATTTGAACTCATAGCTTCCCTGTGATAGTTGCAAATTAGTATCGGACCAAGAAGCGTCTGGGAACTACCATATGTGAATATGTGATTTGAACTCACAGACAAAAAGATTATGAGAATAATTTTCCGTGATGTGAAATGATATTGTTAGTTTAGTATTGGCTGGACATGTTGTTAAGCTGAGAAATATATCGGTTTTTAACTGTTTTTGGTGAATTGTATCGGTTTTTAACTGGTTATTGCTTTTACAGGTTCTGCAAATCAGTGACATACTTGAATATAATGGTGCATGTAATGATCAGAGTGTGGCCATTCTGCTGGTGTTCCTTGCATCGCAACTGGTTATCAAGAAAAATATGGTAGCGCTTGAAGTATTGTGAATTGATAATTGATTTCTGCCAGTTTCATGCTTCTTATGTTTTACTCTTTCTCCTTGATAGGATCAGTTGAATTTCCACAAATTCTTAGGTTGTGATTGTATAAGCCCAGAGAGAAAACATTCATGCTTAGAACGGTGCTCTGTCAGTTCTGAAGCAGTACAAAACCAAGAAGAGACTGATTGGCACAGTACCGAAGGTTTCATTTATTTTACTTGAACTTTTTAGTGAGTAATGTATATCAATTAGTTAGATATCTTGTTCTTCTTTTCAATAATTACTAAACTGGGGTTTGATACATGCAATAGCCTTACAAATGTATGGCTCAATTTATTGATTGGATAATATGTTCTTGGTCACCACTCTACTGGCTACAGCTTCATTTCTGTAGCGATTCTCTGTTTTGACAAAGTGTAAATTTAGACAATTAAAGTCACTAGTCAAATAAAATGATGAAAACTTTTATTGTAGACTATGGGTTATAAACTTGGAAAACTTTCCTCTTTGGTATCAATAAAAGAATATGTTACAAAGTTCTTGAATGATGGCTGGGATCGCTTTCATGCTGAGACAAAGAACCTCCACCTTTCTCATGCACTTTTTTAAGCCTCGAGTCCCATCAGTTTTAGTTTTTTGGTTATTTTGGAAGCGTCATGTGATGTGCTCTATATTTGAAACTTCTTTAAAAAATGTTTAAGGAGAAGAGTTACATGTGAAATTTTACCATCAGGGGAAAAAGAAACAAATTGTTATATGTGAATCTGTAAATCAGCAAGTTAGGAAGGGCTTCCTTGCTGGTTTGAAACTTGTTCTTCCATTAACTTTACTTTTCATTTTTTATTTTTTGATCTAGTTTGTTTCTATTCAAATAGATGCAGTCAGAAAGTTTAAGGCAATCCAGGCTTGGTGGCAAAATATGGCTGAACAGACCTACAAACCTGTTACAAAAGTAGCCCCTCCTTTGCCATGCTTATCGCCAGTCAAAGACATTATTAGCATTCACAGAGGTGATTAATATGACCTTTGGTAGCTGATCTCTGTGGGAATTTGTAAAGCTTGCATAATTTATTTCCTTCTTTCCTTCTTACTCTTATACCTAAAGTTGTGGTCAGTCATGTTCTTTTTCTGATTAAGCAATCTCTCCGTCATGCTTCCAGAAAATGCAGCAAAAGTTATACAGTCTCATTTCAGAAGATTGATTGAACGTCGCAGTTTCTTGAAGATGGTGAATGCTGTTTATTTTTTGCAAATTGTTATCCGTGCTTGGTTAACTGTGAGAAAGAAATCAGCTTTTGTTAAATTTGATACCATTCAAGTTAAAGGGCTTTCAAGCGGTATGTGCTGTGTTAGTAATTCTTTTATATGCATTTATGCAGAGTAATTGAAATTCCCAGTAACATGGCCTATTTGGATAATACAGGAAGTTTGAAACAGTCAGAAAGATGCAGGAGATATTTTATGTTCATTGTTGAGAGACAGAATTTTGTCAAGTTAAAGACATCGGTGTTGCTTATCCAGAAAGCAGCAAGGAATTGGATCAACCATAGACATCATGGTGGAAATATTGTAACTTGTGATGTGACCACTCTTGTCCAAGTTAATGCTGCCATTGTTGTTCAGAAATATAGTCGTGGGTGGTTAGCAAGATCTAGATACATTCATGAGGTTGCTCAGTTAGAAAAAGCTTCAAACTTGTGCGATGAAAAGGGTGCAAGTGTTCTTCAAACAAAAGCAGCTGTTAAAATTCAGCTTGCTTGGAAGAATTTTATCGTGTGCAGATCTCTGAACAATCAGCACTTTGCTGCAACTAAAATTCAGAGTCATTTCCTTGGTTGGCTATCAAGAAGAAGGTTTCTAAATGAAAGGCAAGCAACAATAAAAATACAAAGTAATTTTCGAATGAAAAGATGTTGGAGGGCTCACCAACAATACAAAATTGCAACATTCTCAGCCACCCTTATTCAATCTTATGTACGTGGATGGATTGCCCGGAGAGAAGCTTGTAGATGCAGGCATCTCATTGTTGCAATCCAAGTAAGATCTCTGAGATTTGTGATGTATGTTTTGTAATACTTTATTTTTCTTGTATTTTTGGGGAACTATGGAACTAGATTCTTTTGCCACAGCACTTCTATCCTCTGGATCAATGCTTTGTTATTATAATTCTGTTTTTAGTTGTAACATTATATAAATTCAGTGCTTCATTTATATTATTCCAGAGACACTGCCGTCGTTGGTTAATAAGAAGGGACTTCTTGTTCCAAAGAGAGGCTGCAACAAAGATACAAAAAGCTATTCGTTGCATGATATGCTGGAAGACATTTCAGTGTCAGAGACATGCTGCAATTGAAATTCAACGGTTTGTTAGGGGGCATATTTCTCGAAATAGGCTCCAAAGAATGGAATTCTTGTTCCAAATAGAGGCTATGACAAAGATTCAAAGTGCTATTTGTGGCATGATATGCTTCAAGACATTTCAGTGTCAGAGACATTCTGCAATTGAAATTCAACGGTTTGTCAGGGGGCACATTTCTCGAAATAGGCTCCGAAGAAGGGAATTCTTGTTCCAAAGAGAGGCTGTAATAAAGATACAAAGTGCTTTTCGTTGCATGATATGCTGGAAGACATTTCAGTGTCAAAGACATGCTGCAATTGAAATTCAACGGTTTGTCAGGGGGCACATTTCTCGAAATAGGCTCTTAGGTTGTTCTCATTTCTTATCAATATGTTTTTATCTGCTTGTTTTAGTTTCAAGTGGTGGTGTTCTTCAGATTATAATTGTTTCTGGTGTCATGTCGTTGCAGGAGCTTCTAGCTTACGCACAGTCATTCCTAGTGGTTGCTTGTTGAAGAGTTCAAGAGCGTGTTTTGGGAGTATTGAACTGAAAATATTACTATGTTCAGTTCTGAAAGTGCAAAGGTGGTGGAAGGGTGTTTTGTTGCTTAAATTAAGAGCAAAATCTGCAGTCATTATACAGTCTCATATTCGTGCATGGTTTGCTAGAAGAAATGCTGCAAGAGAGAAGCATCATATAGTTTTTATCCAAGTAAAATATTCTAGTTTCTTCTATGCATTACTATATATCTTACCTCTATGGTAATATTGGATAATACATCTATACTCTATAGTGCTACACTGGCCTTGAATTATCTTTTGGCTAGTTCTGTTTCAATAAAGTGGTAAAAACGGGGGAATTTCAGCTTATGACATGGAATATCGTGGGGGAAGTCGATTAAAGGCTAGTGGTGACTGCTCCACTGGCCTGGGTTTAAGTTTTCCGAGCAGACTGAAAACCGTTCTTACCTTCTAGTTCCTTATCTGGATTCTCTAGGGGAACATTGTAATGTGTAAGCACAGAACTTTTAAGTCAAAGCTTTTAGCTTTTAGGCTGCTATCATACAAGGAATGAGCTGCATAGATGAACCATGCATGCCATAGCTGCTTTTACAGACAGTGTCAAACCTAGGATCTGAAAAACAATGGCATTGTGAAAATATCTGAATTCTAGTACATTGGGGAATTTGAGAAATTTCAAGATTCTTTTTTGCAAGTGAGAAAAGTAATATATGTGGATAACAGAAAAAAAAATATATATATATATATATATATATTTCCATATATATATTATGGAATAATGGTATTAATCACATACTTTCATATGTGAAAGCTCTAATCTTGATGGGAGGTTCAATGAATTTAGGGAAGTCAAGTAGATTTTTGGATTTGATTTTTTAGGTTATCTATGTCATTATTCACTGCCTTTTATTTATACGATTGGGTTGGCTCAACTTAGCTTATTAATTTGATTTGTTTGATAGTCACACTGGAAAGGTTACCTGAGACGGAAAGAGTTAAAAGGGCAGTTACTGGATTTGCGCTTGAGAGTGCGAAAGTCGTCTACAAATGTGGATGACAGTAGGCGTCTCATAAATAGACTTCTTTCAGCAGTTGCAGAACTACTGAGCATGAAAAGTGTCAGCGGCATTCTTCATACTTGTGCAACTCTGGGTGAGTTAAGAGTAATGGTTAGATGATCATTTACTGTGCTATTTATGTGACGTTTGAATGTGATACAGAAGTTTTACTTTATTTTGGTTTTAATTCTTTGGTCTAACAGATTATTCTTGGATTTCTCAATCTAAATTGTAATGCCAATTCTCAAAACATGCTTGCTTGGTATATACAGGCAGCAAAGAACACAAAATGTAGTAGTATATTTGTAATTTTCTGTGCTTCAGTCCATGGTTGTATCTGGTCCTTGGTCTGTTTTTGAATCAAAATTTTTTTTTGTTGATAAGAATTACTAAAAAGAGAGACTACTCGTGTATTAGTGTCAGAAGGTAGCCTAAATAATTACAAGAAGAAAAAATTATAGTATACAAAATGACAATAACTCTATAAACGACACAATAGAATGGCTAGTGCCAAGCGCAGTGCTTTTGAATCTAAATTCAATTGATAAAATTTTAGATCTGAGATTTTGAAAGAAATTATTCTGTTTTTATGTTGCTTCATCAATGAGTTAAAATGAATTGTGGCCTTGAAAGTAATTATGGATGTCATATACTTTTGTCCAACTCTTATTTACAGATATGGCTACCGAACATTCTCAGAGATGTTGTGAAGAACTTGTGGCTGCGGGAGCAATCAACACTTTGCTGAAGCTCATCCGTTCAGTCAGCAGAAGCATACCGGATCAGGAAGTTTTAAAGCATGCACTCTCAACTCTCAGAAACCTTGCCCGCTATCCACATTTGATTGAAGTGCTAATTGATAGTCATGGATCTGTAGAAGTTGTTTTATGGGAGTTCCTAAGGTTTAGAATCTATCTTTAAAATCAAGAATAACAGTTTTATTTGGTCTTCTACATTGATATTTGGAGGAATGTTAAAAGTCCTATATTTTTCTTAACAATTCTTTACAGGAGCAAGGAGGATGGATATTTCATTGCTTCTGAGCTTTTGAAAAAGATATGTTCAACTCACAAAGGTGTGGAAGCTATACACAAGTTACCAACCCATTTAAAAAGGCTTCAAAGTCTAGTTGAGGAACTTACAAGGAAAGCAAACAATGAGAAGAGGTTATTTCTGGCAGAAGGAATCTCTTTTTGTTAATTTTATTTCTGTTGACGCGTATTGGAACTTGAATTTATTTTATGGTCCACTAAGTTTGGCCTATTGTTTGAATATGATAACTAATGATATAATAATCAATGGTACATGAATACAGGAATGCACGAGGTCCGGCTGCTAGAGATAATATTGAGAGAAGGCTAAGAGAGGCTGTTGAAGTCCTAAAAGTCATAGCAAATGGTCAAGTTTAGCCATTGATGCATGCAGTGTAAATTTGATTGTTTATTTAGAATTAGTTGTGTAGATTTGCCATTGAAATTACACGTTCAATGGGAGGGAGAATATTCTTGGTGAAAATTTGATTGTTTTGTGGTTGCGAGAATCTTTGTAAGCTGTGTGCAGTGTGTGCATATAATCAATGCAGAAATTGTTGTCTTTACCTAGCCATCAATATATTGAGGTTGGAAAATTTCCTAGAATTCTTGTTTCTTTTTATTTCAACTGGTATTTGCATTTCTGAGATACCTGATTTTTTGGGAACTTGCTTATCATGTCAGTCAGACTTGTGATACTTGTTGAGTTGTTTCATCTCAATTTTCAGAGCCGCCTTAAATATTTCGGCAGTCAGCTTTATTAGCCTAGTTGGTCCCATTTAGCTGAAATCATGCTTGTTTACCACTTTTTTCACATGCAATAGACATCATTAGGCCAATCTTATTCTCCATGTTACATATCGTAATCACTGTTTATACTTTTAAGCAAGAAGTCCTTATAAAATGCACAGGATTTTGTGCCCCGTGGCCATGGGGCCTCCAAATGAGTACCTCAAATTGAATGCTCTTTCTTCTTTATTGGGTGATAGTTGTGTGCCTGCCAATTGGAGATTCACGTGATGACTCTGGACACAAAAGCCAAGTTGCAAATAATTTAATGGTTGGTTATTGATTAAATAAATTAATTAGTCAAGTAGACGCAGTTCTTTGGGACTTTGAATCTTGTGGCCCCTATGGTTGCCTATCCACTAATATATTTTTGACAACCAAGATATTCAGATTCAGCCCTCAAAAATATCTGCCACCTATTTTTCGGGGCTGTTTGGGTAACATCTCAGCTTGCTAGTACTAAACTACCAACACACCATTATTGCTGAGAAAAGATACCTACCACCAAATATTTATGAGAATAGATAACATCTCCGCCCTCGAAAATATCTACCACTAAATTTTGATAAGAAGAGATTTTATTTTTTAAAATTTTTTTAGAGATAGTTTCAATCTATAATAACCATTCCTAATGATTGTTTTTTAATATTAAACCAAAATACCAATTAGTTTTTAAGTGTATGCAAAAATCGAATTATAAATCTCTTATTTGACAACAAAAAACTTCATCAATTGTTTAAATAAATTGTGGAAGGACGTCTCTTTTCTCTCACCTCTCTTCAAAAGAGTGCAATGGACAATAGTGCAAGCTTTGCAATAGAGCCTAGAGGATCTGTTTGGCAGAAGGGAAAAAGTTAACTGAAGTTGGATGAGACTTTTTGCACCAGTCAATGAAATGCCAATCCAACATGGGAAGTGAGGATTACCATTTTACAATTTTAGGCCGTTTGCCTTAAGTGCAAAATTTAAAATGATGAACTTAAAAAAAAAAAAAAAAAAAAAAAAAAAAAGCACTGTAATACAATAGTATTTTCTTCTTTTGATTTAGAGTTCAGTTTGGTAAGAATGTAGGATTTATTGATCAAACAGACCCAATATTAATTGATTAAAGTTGGAATATGGTTTTAAAAGTTAAAACCAAGTTTCTCAAAAAAAAAAGTTAAAACCAAAGTAACATCAACATAGGAACTCAGGATGCAAATTCATTTTTACCCCACATCCATACACATATACCATTACCATAAATCTTGAATACTCCTACCTTTTAGGAAACAATAGAGACACCAATAAATTTAAAATCTTTTTGTTCATAGGGACTTCAAATCTAGCACACGCCAGAAATGATTATAATAACTTTCTAAAGAGCTTAATCTTATCATCCAAGTCCTAAAGCCAACACCATGTTTCAATTCAAGCAGCACGTGCAACAACTTCTGGCTGTTCTGGCTGGTTTGCCAAATCAATATACAAGCCCCTCCTCCTGAAAGACCTTGGCACTGTAATTGTTAGAACCCCATGTTCATACCCAGCAGAGATTCCATCAATATCAACCCTGCCTGGAAGCCTAAACTTCTTCATGAAGCTCTTAGCAGGCACTGAGGATTCATCTATTGCCTCAGTTCTAATTATGAGGTACCTTGAGTCCTCAACTTCAACCTTTATTTCTTCTTTTCTAACACCTGCCATAACAACCAAAAGAGAACAAGCATAATACTATATTCAATTCCCATGGTACCATATATAACAAGAAAATGAAATAAAACATAATGGATAAGAAGATAGGAAAGGAAGGTATGGTAATATTGTAAGAAGGCTTACCAGGGAGATCAGCTGAGAAAATGTGAGACTCTGGGGTTTGAGTCCAATGAACATAGTTTTCAGGGGTGAACTGGTAGGGAAAAAGGAGATGAGAGGGGTAGAGGTATTGCCAAGAAGGGTGGACAGGTGAGAGATCCATTGCTTGAGATGAGAGTAACAGTTTGTTTTGGTGGTAATAAAGATGCGGGGTTGGCTTATAAGTGGGAAAGGATCACGGTTGGTTGAACCTTTATATAGCAAGTTGCCCAATTGAGGGTATGGGCTTTTGGAGTTGGAATATGGCTGGAATTCAAAGTGTACATAACTTTCTTAAAAAGACAGATTTACCCAAAAGTGTTTTCTTTTCTTTTTTTGGAAGTCAATATATATATATATATATATAAGTTAAGAATTTAATTTGAGTCGGTACAATCACTAGGTAATAATTTTGTGTTAGTATTCAGCAAAAAGACAAAAAAATGTTGTTAGTAATTTTTTTTTTTTTTTTGAGAAGATGGGTGTTAGTAATGTTGATTGTTGAGTTGGCACATCACTTGGCCAATGGCATTACCGTAAGTCTGTATCAAAGAAAAATCTCATTGATAGAAATATCAAAGCTTTAGGCTTTAGAGACTCAAAAAGGGGAAAAAGTTAATGTAATTTTTTTCAATTGCATGTTTAGCATGTTGATTTTGATTAATGGCTGTCGTATAATGACCAAATTTGATTAGGCTAAACGAACTTGGAAATTTTATTCCTTTTTTCCCACTTAGATTTGACTCATAGCATCCAATCATCAAGATAATACCTAACAACAAGGCCAGTTAAGATACTTTGTGCTGCAGATCTCCAAGCTATCCACATCAACTTCAGAAGATTGAAAAAGAAAAGTAAGAAAGAAAAAAGAACAGAGAACTCAATGGATATATCATATATGCGTTGAGTATATAAAACAAGCTATATTAATATAATATTACATCAAAGCCTTTGAGGAAATCTTGAGGCATTTATCTTTTTTTTTTAAAGGTTAATTATACCATCAATTTTAAGTCATTGTATACAGTAAGACAGTTGAAGCTTCAGCTAAGTTCCAAGCATCATCTTCACAGACTTTATAGCATCGCTATTTGTAACACACTTGTTTTCCACATTGTTTTGAACTAACTTTTGTATCAAGGTAAAAATAAATTAATTAATAAAAACTCCAATAGAATCTTCTTCTTTTTTTGGAAAATATAAAAGCTTCCATGCCTAAACCAAAGCTTCCATGCTATCATAAACGACCAGTGCATTGTGTTTTTCTTGATATCTGATTTTAAGTCCATAGTCTTTTTGGTAGTATGACCTTGTCTCTCCACATGCTTGCTTATGCAAAGTGACATTTAAAAATCTCCCTACCATTGCATATTAAAAATTAGAAAAAAGGTCCCAGAGGAAGAAAGTTCTTACAGATAAACTGCCAGAACAAAGCTTTAAAGCCTTTAACTCAAGCAAATAAGAAAAAAAAATGCCTTCATTTATTTATTTATGTACATTTGGACAAAAATAGACCTTAACAAATGCGTTAACATATTTGCAGTAGTTCTTTTTTTTCTTTTTTTCTTTTATTTTTTTGTAAGTAATAAGATTGTATTAATGAGAAAAATGAGTCACCCAAGTATACATGGAATGTACTGGTATAGACAATAAGTTACAAAAATTGCATTAATCTAACAAGTCAATAATAGAAGATAAAGAGAGGTTCCTCATGGCTGACAGCCAATCTAATAAAGTTCTAAGAAATAACAACTTAAGAAGGGGCATAGAACTTTCGGTGTCTTCAAAACTCTTGCTATTCCTTTCCCTCCAGACACCACATCAAACAATGGGGGGAAATCATCCAAATATGACCATTTTGATGACAACCAAAACAACCTTGCCAACATGCTAAAAGTTCAACAACAGGTTTAGGCACACCCATGAAACTCCAAACAAAGCCAAAATCATGGACCACAAATTAGAAGCAATAGGGCAATGTAGCAAAAGGTGATCAATAGATTCACCATTGCATTACAAGCTTGGATTTTCCCCTTTAGGTTTTCTGGACTTTCTTCCTTTTTTTTTTTGGGGGGGGGGGGGGGGGGGGGGGGGTGTTTATGGAAGATAATGGCATTGATGAAGTCCTTACTTTTACTATATATATTTGTATAAACGTGGGTGAGCATATATAGAGTAAGGTGAGCTTTAAATGCAGAGAAGAACACCTTGGAGGGATGAATAGAAAGCGAACATATTCTCAGAAAGAGCAACGGTCGTGCTTGTTGTGACTTATGAACTGCTCACAATAGATTGACAACAAATAATGAAGATACAATGTTATACAGAATTTTCACAAGGAAAGAATTGACAAATAGCTCATGCCTGCAGAAATTGTATCTAGAACTCAATTGTGGGAGGAAAAAAAAAGTTTAAAAATATAGTTCCCAATTATTACCTTCCACCTAGTCCCAATCTCAAACGCAAATCATTGCCATCACCTTAGGGATTAAACACGACACCAGAAATATGCTAAGGCCTTTGATAACTCCCAGCTCATGTATTCACCCCAAGCACAAAACCATTGCTATATGAAGGAAGATTGCAAGAAGTCCCTTGATTTTTCACAGGAGAGCGGAAGGGATTTGGTGTCACAGGAAGTGTGATATGCAGTCCAGCACTACGAAGAACCTTTTTGGCATTTGTACATGAAATTTCATTTTGATCTGTGAAGAAGGCAGGAGTGCCCCTGGATTTGATTAAATCAAGAGCTCCAACCCAACTCACATAGCTATCCAATCCACAGTTTAGCGCAACAACAACATGGGGAGTAGGCAGATAGGTGGCTTCCTCCTGATAAACACCCCTCACAAGGTTCACCCTCACTCTGCTACCTATTCCAGAAGTTGTCCCAGACAAATTTGTTGGAACTTCAGGTCCCACCATTACTATTTGAATGTTGCCCAATCCATTGAGTAAATGACCAACCTCTGCAAATGCTGGCATCCAGTCCAACTCTCCCTCAGGCCCGAGGTAGTGAAGAATTACCTCCTTCCCCTTGAGTAGAAGGTTTTTTGAGCTGATACTCAGAGCTGTTAAAATGTGATAAACTGTCAACGGGTGAGAGAGAATGTCAGCGACAGGGCTTGACAAAGGCAGTGACCTAAGGTTATAGTACTCTAACCAACCAGAAAGAAGGATAGGGCTTGAGATGCCATCTCTCAAATGATTGTGAAAAGGAGAATCACGAGGGTAATCTTCATCATCAAGCCCACCCCACGAATCCCACAGCCCACCTTTAACAGGAAGGAGACCAAAAGGGCAGTGAGAATAGCAACTACACCTTCTTCTCCACATGCCTTTCTGATGGATATCTAATGATTCAAGCCATTTACAAGGCTGGTCAGCAGCACAGGGGAACATGAAAATTTTCATTGCCAACTCTTCTTCTTTTTCCATCATAACCTTGTAGAGACCACACATGCTTTTATGAGTTTCCTTCCAGTGCTGCTTCTGGCATATAGGACTGCAGTAAACCATTGCACGACACTGGCCACAACAAAGAGACTGTTCTCCATGAACTTCCTTATCGCACATTGCACACTGTCTCGAGCCAGCATTTGAGCATACTTTCACATCATCAAAAGCATCCTCCTTTGGTGGTTCTGCATATTTGGTGGGGGTAGAGCTAGCCGTTGAAGTAGCCTTTTCTTCATACACCTGACCAGGTGGGTGTGAGACTGTAACTGCAACAAGGTCATAACCCTTTGAAAATTCTGGAGGCCACTGAATATCAACTGTCTCAATAAATGGTTCAAAGTGCATCAACTTAGACCACTTTGGACCACCTTCTCTATCAACCTGAAGCAACGGGTGCACCAGAGAGATGGCTCTCATGAATGCATATACAAACCTAAGCTCTTCAAGACTCGGGTCCCTAAACTGCATATCCCCTGACGATGTGCAACGAGCAACATCAATAACAGGAAAACGATCAGTCCCTGATGCTTCTAGTGACAAAGACTTGATCATCTTCCTATTTGAAGGAAACATCAATGACTCACGTTCATATGTGACTCTTAAAAGCTCAACATTTGGAACCCGGATAGTCTCTCTTGAGCCTGTCATCTTCTTAGCATCACTTTCAGATCGAAACATGTTGAACCCTATATCCCCCCCATCACCTCCAATGAATTGAACACATGGGAAAAGCTGTTTCTTGGCAGACCAATCCAAATCTTTGCCAACCCGGATACCAAAAAAATGCCCTGGTCGCAACCTTCTCCATGGATCAGTCCTATATAGTGCTGCTGAAGCTTTAAAAATCGACTTAATAAAATTAGGAGCAACACCCTCTACCTTCATAAGACATGTCCCGGATCCAGGACCAAGCCCAGGACCAGACCCAAATTGCTCCTGGAATCTATCAAACAAGTCCTTCAAATGCAAATCCATACTGTCCCTATTATCGGATCTAACTAAAATTTACAACTCCTAGTCCTTCATACACCTGTAAACCAATAGTAAAGCATCACCCATTGCAATTATAAATGACTCAAATCCAAAACTCTAATTTTACAATGAACATAGTTTCAAAAGGGTCAATGAATTGTATAAAGTTTGTTCTTTTATTCTAATGTATGTTTCCAAAACTAAAAAACCTGTAGCTACAATGAGTAGTGAAATTGCTCAAAGTATAGGCAAAGGGTATTTCCAACTTGGGAAAATCTTACACATTCCAATCCAGGCCCCAAACTATAGACATGGGTATTGCAGAATTGAATTGAAGTAACATAAAAATTACATGGAACCAGAGAAAAGTACAGAGATCATATGAAATTCTGAACTTGAAATGATAATAAAAAAAAAAAAGAAAAAAAAAGAGAGTAATGCTTCATACCAGGTTTCTGGTTTTGAGTGAAGTTCTCTGGCAAAGATTCGGACACAGAGATGTGGATGCATAGAGAGAGTGACAGAGTTCAAAAGCAAGTCAGATCCGAATAATGGACATGCAACTAGTTTTTACTAGGAAGGACTCGTAAGTTGGAAGTGAGGGAGACTGATTTGACAAAAGAATAAGCGGAAATTACATGAAAGACCTTAACCAAAATTCAAGTTTAAGAAATGTATCAATTTGTCCATCTCGATTATTATTATCATCATTGTTTATCCTTCACTAATAAAAGGAGTGTCGGTAAATAAATAGTTGATAAAATTAAAACTCTATTATGAATGATGTGGGAACATTGTTTGAGATAATTTAGTTTTGTATAGAGAAGCTTGGTTTTGAGAATCAAACTATTGAAGGAATCATTAAAATGAGAGATTCAAAGTTTTGAGGTTAGAACGTGGTTTAATAAAAATAATGATGTCATAATTAATTGAAATACGAATAAATAGGTTGAAATTGAATAATTGAATAAAAATAATATCTTATACAATTTAACAACTTTTTTAAAGATAAATAAAAAATAATAGAGCATAAATTAAAAAATGTATTATTAATTCTATAAGTACACAAGTATTTCTAATATAAAATAAGATTATTCTTAAGATAAATAAATAAATATTAATTTGTATTTTAAGTGAAAATGCCAAAATTAAGCAACAATGGAAACTCACTTAAAAATGTGTGAGAGAAGGCTTAAATTCAAGTAAATATATCACTTCTTCAATAATAGAAACAAGGAAATCTAATAACCGGTGGTTGGGGCTTGTGTGCTGGTTTTGGATTAACCTAGTCCGTCCAATTGCGTAGTCTGATCTAGTTTAAAAACTATGTAGGAATGAAAAAAAGGTAGAGGAATACCAAAATTAAAATTAATAGAAGTTGTTGAAAATGACACATTTATTAAGGAAATATAGAGGGTATGAATAGAATAAAGGAAAATAACAAAAGTGGTCAACCCTAACTAATATGGTTAAGAATTCATATTTAACTCTAAAAATATAGAACTAAGACTTTGATAACTGGTTTTGCTCTAAACAAACTTTATCTTTCTAAATGGGGTTTTTTTTCTTCTCCAAAATAGTTGTTAAATTGATTTATAAACAATACTTAAATGAAAAGTAAAGTTTAATAAATAATTTCTTGTTTTTCTCTACTTATCATCTAAAATGAAAAAGTTTACATTTAAACTAGTTTTGAGAAAAATTCATCTAACTCGTTATGTGGTGATTTATAAATCAACCACATTTATTTTTAGTCACAAGATTTATTGAATAAATCATTTGGTTTCTCTATAAATCGGTTTAAAGAAAAAATTTGTTGAGTCTAGAAATAACCAAAAAAAGAAAAATGTGAGACGGATACTTCAAATTTAACCATTTTATAAAATTTAGATTTTAGTTGTCAAAATTAAAAATTAATTTAAAATATGGTATATATCTATTTTTAACCTTTTTAGAATTTTTTTTAATGTAGTTTTCTCAATGAATAAAATATATAACGTTAAATTTTAGGTAAAAAAAAAAAGAGAATTTTGGCCTAACTCTTGGATACACAGCACATGCTTTAAATCTCTTTAACTCACACTCATTTTCCAATGTAGGATTAAACTACTAATTTTTCTTTAGAATACTAAGTATTTTTAACACACACACATGGGGAGAGGGGAGAAGATTTTTTAAAGAAGGAAAATGCTAACGAGTGCCTTTAAAGCATTGGTTAATAATCCATTTAAAGAAAATTTAGTGATGTATATCCAAAAGGGTCTAGATCTTGAATATACAGCATAGGCTTAATTACTTGTCACTAATTTAATATATATTATATATCTTTGTTGAGGTTCAAAATTGGTCGCAGACTAAGGCCCAAAGAAATAAAGCCTTGGGCTCATTTCACAAAAAAAATAATAATAAATAAATAAACTAAGAGAAAATAAGAAAAAAAGAAGGAAGAAAAGGGCAAAGGATTGGGATCCTGAGACCCACGAAAGAACCAAAAAATGCTCAAACCAGGTAAAACTAGCAAACGAAAGAAAGCCCAGTAAAAAGGAATGGGCCGGGATCCCAGAAGTCCCCAGAGCCTGAGGATCCCTAGACACGCAAAGTAAGATTGAAACAAATTCAAAGAGGGATAAAAGACAAAAAGTATGCGGGTCTCATACTCCAGACATGCAGTGGAGCCAAGAGGTACGAAGCAAAACGCAGGAGCCATGATTTTGACCGTTTGGAGAAAGTGACAAGGAAAGCTACAATTGAAAAAAAAGCTGGAATACTGAGAAGAAAAAGTCAAATAGCTGAAGACCAGCCAACGGAGAAGTCTGGAAATAGAAAACTAGCTAAGGGACTTTCGTTTGGTCGGACCAAAAGCTAGGAGCTATGAGAGAAAAGGGAAACGACATAGCACTAAGCAAAACTAGCACGGCACAAACTCTAAAGGGCAAAAGGGGGAAATTATCAGTACCTCGGAGCCTGATCTGCGCTATAAAAGGAGGAGGGGGTCCATGCTGAAAGGGGGATCAGGATTCAGATAGAGATTCATGTGAGATTAGATCATTGAGGCATTCATCGTCATTTTCTAAAGTCTCTCACATTTTAGAAAGAGTTCTGTCAAATTAAGAGAAAACAGAGGAGCCGCTCCGGGTATCCTAAATACAGCCACTATAGCACATGCTCGGATTCAACAAATTCAAACTTTGCAAGTCTTCGAAGCTTAAATAGCTATCAAAGGCTGTGATTTTTGAACTTAGTTGAACCTTGTATCACGTCTTAGTGAGCATTGTAATAATAATTAAAGAAACTTAATAAAATGCACCTCACTAATTCGAGGATCCCTAACTTTTTCTTGCATGGTACTTCACTTGTTGCGCATTTCTTTGCTGTTAAAATGTCATTCAATGCAGATATTTTTGCCTGTTAGTTATTTGTATTGTAGGAAACTTATTTTGTGCACCACTCGGCTCTTAAACAGCTCTTTTAACTGCGGTGAACCGAGCTCAGTCTACCAAGAATATTTATTCAGCCCAGGATCTTTGGGCCACTATGTCGAAGAAAAAAAGGCACTCTCACAATCTTTAAAATTTTTAAACTACTTATGTAATTTGACCAAAGAATACAATAAAATAACATTATTTTTAGGTGAAAATTAGAGATCCTAATAAAACAGAGTCAAAGAGAAAAGAAAATGAGAAATGGTAAAGGTCACTTCTTTGCCAAACTTGAGATCGCTAATTCATCACCCACGTGGACACGACCCCTGAGCAGCACCAATGAATATTACCATATTAGTTGGATCTTGTCATAGCAAATTATTGGTAAAAGTTACCCAAGGCCTCTATAACTTTGATCATTATCATTTTAGTCAATTAAATATAAAAATTGTCATTTTAGTCAATTATGATTATAAGAAAATACTAATGTTCAGGTATTATTTGGTTAGTTATTAAATGGAGTTAGCTCTAAAAGACTTTTAAAAAGGATATAAGTTGAACTAGTTTGTTGAGAGCCTAATAATTAGACACAACAACACAATTATCATGAGCATGCTCTACAGTTGAGCTAAAAGTTCATCGTGTTCCCCTCCTATTGGAGCTTGCAATGGTAAAAGTGGGAGAAACTACATTCCTTCTTTTCCTTTTTATACCTATAAATATAATGAAGAGACTTACTTATTTTGTGAGAGTAAGACTGTAAGATAGCTATTTAGGTATTGGGAAAAGGGAGGAGGAAATGGTTTTCAAGTTATATGTGTGTATATATATAAAACTTGAAATAGTTATTTAGATTAGAAGTGGACGTCATAAGTTAAAACTCTTTAAAAAAAGAAGATGAAAATGTAACTAAATGATAAAATAACTAGGGGTGTCCATATGTTGGATTGAGTTGCGTTTATGCTCAACCTATTCACATTGAGTAGAGGAGGACAAAAACCATTATTAATCGATCATAAATGACAATTCAACCATGTGGTTCACCATGGGTGAAGGTTAAATATGATTGAAACCAGCTAATAGTGGCGATGAAGAGCAAAAACGGTGGGGAGAGGTGGAGATCTCCAATCTTGTTAAAGACCTTAAGATATTTGCAAGATGTGGGTAGAGAAATTGCCAAAAACACATTAAAGCTTGGATTGGTTAGTTTCGTCATATTTTCAAGTGGGTGAATTGACACTCAACCCGTTTAAGACAAGTTTTGAAACATTGGATTTGTTATCAACAACCACTTATTGTTTAAACCACATAAATCTTGATGAATCGGTTTGAATTGAGTGGGATAGTCAACCTGATCTATCCTTGAACAACCCTAAAAATAACTATTATATTACATGATTTATTCCATACACAAAACTTGCAAATAAGGGAAACAAATTTTCCCTTGTATATATTTTACAAATAAAAAAAATAACCCCTTTATATTTAGTTTTTTTATTTTTTTATCAAACGACTAGAAATCTCTATGATAATCAAAATTGAGCTCCGTGACAATTTTCTTGGGCGGTGACCCCATACCCATTATTTTAATTTTTACCCCACAAACCTCACCCCCCAAAACTCTGCTTCCGCCACGCGTACAGATTACGTGCACCTTCTCTAATCTCATAACCCCAATCCCTTTACACACACTCTCTCTCTCTCTCTCTCATTCATTAGGGTTACACACACCCACACCCCAAAACCCACGCACTCTCTTTGTCTCTGTGCTCTCTCTCTGTCTCTGTGTTTTCAAAGACAAAAAGCAGCAGAGCAAAGATGATGCAGCCAGCTCCTCCAACAGGTGTGGCTCCTCCACTACAACAACAGACCCAGCAGCCACAATACCCACACCCACACCCACAACAACCCTACATGATGATGCCACCACAAGCCCAGCCCGGTGCGGCGGTTCAAGCCCCACCTCAGATGTGGGCCCCTCAGCCACCGGCACAGCACCACCTCCACCACCAGGCTCAGGCGCTAGCGCAGCCCACCAGCGCCGACGAGGTCCGCACTCTCTGGATCGGAGACCTCCAGTACTGGATGGACGAGACTTATCTCTACAATTGTTTCGCTCAGACCGGAGAGGTATACCCTTCACCTACAATACAGCACACCCCACATCGCTTTTCTACGTGCTTTTTATTCGTTTTTGGTTTTTGGTGTCTGGGTTTTGATCTGTGAGATTGTGTTGTGTGTTTTGTGTTTGTTTTTGTTCTGCGATTTAGGTGTTTGATTTATTGTCTCTGAGACTTCTTTGTCAGAATGGTGGTTTTGTTGCATACCCATATTTTGTTTTTGGATCCTGTTCATGTTTCTGTTATCTTTTGGTCGTGAAAACTTTGTGGGCTTTACTCTCTCTTTTCTTTTTCTTTTTTTTTTGTTTGGCTTTTTCTTGGGTATGTTGGACTGTAGGGGGACCATGTAGGGAAGATTTGGTTTTGCCTATGGTTCGTAGACATTTTTCTGTGGGGAGAAAGTTAGGGTTTTTCCCCCTTATGTATATAAAATTGTCATGGATATATAGTGAACAAAATTAGGATTCAAGCATCAGTGATACCAAATCATCATTGTTCTATTTTGTTTTAAACTGTAAATCATGTGCATATACAAATAAACTGGTGGAAAGTGAGAGGGTTTTCAAGTCCTTTTTGAAAGGGTTATTAATTAAACATGTTTGTGATTACAGCAAGTTACTACGGTGAAAGTGATCCGCAATAAGCAAACTGGCCAATCAGAGGGTTATGGTTTTCTTGAGTTTGCCAATCGTGCTACGGCAGAAAGAGTACTTCAAACATACAATGGTAGCATTATGCCAAATGGTGGGCAGAACTTTAGACTGAACTGGGCAACTTTTAGTTCGGGCGAGAGGCGCTCTGATGATTCTCCTGACTTCACAATATTTGTTGGGGATCTGGCTCCTGATGTCACTGATTATATGTTACAAGAAACCTTCAGGGCCCGTTATCCCACAGTTAAGGGTGCAAAGGTTGTGATTGATAGGGTCACGTCTCGTACAAAGGGTTATGGGTTTGTTAGGTTTGGAGATGAAGGTGAACAAATGCGTGCTATGACAGAGATGAACGGAGTTCTCTGTTCAACAAGGCCAATGCGGATTGGGCCAGCTACAAACAAAAATACCACTGGAGGTCAGCAACCGAAAGGTATGTAAAATGCATAGTGGAACTTCTCTTGTTGATCAATTTTTTAATGCTCTTAAGTATTAGTCATCTGTGTAATCTTAGTTTTTTGTGTCAAGAATTGTAATCAATTGAATTTGGTGCCAATGCTCTAAGCCTGTGACCCCTCTCTCTATTACAATGTTCATTGTTACTTTTTATCTGCCATATTCAAGATGGTGAGGTTAAATTGTTCAGTTATTATTCGTTCTCTGTTATGCTAAACATTATGGTTTAGTTTACTTCCTTTCAGTTATGCACTTGAAGATATTCAGCACTTTCCAAAGTCATTTCCTTCCTGTACCTTTAAGATTTGGGCACTGTACATGCTATTAAAATCTTAAAAACTTATAGAACTCCTATTGTCTCAAAGCAGGGTGTCAAGAGGCTCTGTGATCTAGGGGCCTGGAACTGATTTCAGCTGAAATGGTTACCCCTATAGTGAATGGCCTCACTTAGGTCAGTTTCCCAGTTATGGCTTGCCCTTTAATTTCGTGTGGCGCTTGCAATGCTACATTTTCAAATTCAAGTTTCAGTTCATTCTATTGGTTGAGCTTTCAGTCAAGTTAAATTTCGTAACTCTTCCAGTTACTGAGATTTCAGTACAATGACATTTTTGGTTTACGAGTTTTTTCCCCTTCTGTGTGTGGGTTTCTTTTTTTCTAATTTCTCCGAACAATTTCGTCTTTAATTTTTCCATGCACCATTTCCTTGTGCCATTTACGTTTTGGTTAGAATTATAGTTTCCCTTGTTTCTCTATGATGCTGTATTCTTATTACTTTTTCTAGATTTCAGTCCACAGGGAAAGATTCTGTGTGTGTGCAGCTTGCAACTTGTTGGAATTGCCAGAAACTGCATATTTCAGGCTGATTTCTATTTTGAAAGTTGCCTTGTACATAATTGTCATATTTATGGCACTTCAACATCTCCATGTTCTCTGCATGTTATTATTTTTATTGTTGTTATTGTACTTTCCGCTCTGTCCATGTTATTCTAGTTAGATGAGTTGCAGATCACTAGTCACTAGCTTGTCATCTCCTGCCTATGTAGTTAAATGTTTAGCTTCTACAGTGTTTCTGGGTTGCAATGTGTGAATATTGACTCAGCAGTTGCTTCTCTTCCCCCCCAAAAAAATCCTCCTTTCTGCTTTTCTTTTGATGGTATGTTATAGCATAATAATTGTAAAAGTAATAAACACCCAGTACTTCTTATGAGTCTGGTGAACAATGTATTGTCTGTAAAACGTGAATGAACATGGCTTGTTAATGATTTAGCTTGCTGGTTTTTATCACTTGGGCGTGGCTACAAGCACTGCCCCACTTGTCATGCTTCCTGTCTTTTGAATAGGAATATGGGTCTCAAAACTAGCTAAATTGTGTATGTTTAAAGACAGCTGCAACCAGGCATGTGGATGTCCGTCCTGCATGTGCTCTGCAACGTAATATATGTTGGTTGCAACAACATTTGATATCCCTATTAAGTCTTGGGTTTCAGCCGTTGCAGAGATCAAAGTTTTATTTTAAAAAGAGTGATAGTGATGTCATTGACCCCAGTCATCTATACTATTTATTTTTTGATAATTCCATTGTTATTAGTAGTGGTGGAGGGGGGGGATTTGAACCTTGGTTCTCCTCATACTATGTAAGGTGGTTGATACTAAATTCACACACAGGTGGGCGCGCATGCGCACACACACACACACTATGTAAGGTGGTTGATGCTAATTTTACACACAGGTGGGCGCACGACACACAGACACACACATATGTAGATAGTTTCATTGCTGATCTTGTCCTTTTCTATCCAATTTACATGTATCTTCAATTGCTTGTTTTTTAGCTGTGACTGCTGTAAAATATATTTTCACATGTGTTCTGCTTCTGTGGTGGTTTAAGGGAGATGTATTTTTGACTATCCTTGTTGTTGCTGTTCGTAATTAGTGGATCTTTCATTATAAGAGTTAGATTTATTTATGCGTGTTTGTAGCTCTCTTATGACCAGGAAGATGCATTAGATTGTTAGCTCTAATTGTAAAATGGGAAGCACGTTTTCTCTGTGCTTATTTACTTTGCTTGTGTTCATGTTTCTAAGCAATAGTGTCTAGTGTTGGTGAACTGCTCCTCGAATCACGTTCTACCAAAAAATGTTACTTTTTATTTCCCTTTTATTTCACCTTTATATTTTATATGCAGCTTCCTACCAGAATTCTCAAGGGAGTCAGAACGAGAGTGATCCGAATAATACAACTGTGGGTACTTTATTTATTTCCTGCATGGAAATTACTTGCCTCACAACATATTTGTGATTTGATGAATTTCAATTGCAGATATTTGTTGGCAATTTGGATCCTAATGTTACAGATGACCATTTGAGACAAGTTTTCAGCCAATATGGACAACTAGCACATGTAAAGATACCATCAGGCAAGCGATGTGGTTTTGTTCAATTTGTTGACAGGTGAGTAAATTAGCCACATATTTGTAGAAACATTTCTCAACCATATCCATACAGGATATTTAGTTCTGTTCTGTGTTGTTGTGATGCATCAGAAGCTGTGCTGAGGAAGCATTGCGGATGTTAAATGGAACTCAACTAGGTGGACAAAATATTCGACTTTCATGGGGCCGTAGTCCTTCAAACAAACAGGTGCTTGATTTACCCAACACTTTCCAATGCTTTCTTCTTGGATGTCTCCATGTTCTTGTATTAATCTGACTAGTGTGCAGGGTATCTCTGTTGGCGTTCAGCCTCAGGCAGATCCAAGCCAGTGGAATGGTGGATATTATGGATATGCTTATGGACATGAAGGCTATGGATATGCCCCGGCTCCACAAGATCCTAACATGTATGGATATCCTTATGGAAATTACCAGCAACAGGCACAGCAGCAGCAAGCAGGATATAGCTGAGAATTTTGGCCTTCTTTTGTGGCTTTCGCTTGTTCTTTTTATTTAATAAATAAATTTAGTAAAGATACTATTTGAAGCTACATTGGAGCCCTTCCTAGCCTTCTTAAGTAAACCATTTGAGTTTCTTGTCCTATGACATGTTCACTAACTGATGTTGTGTTCCTGATGAAGTTTTGCTATTTTAAATTATATGTAATTGCTATCGTGGTTGTGTTAGTGTGGATTCCTTTCCCCTATGTTTATATTCTTGCATATGGTGGAATGTCGTTCTTTTGAAGATCAGAACCCCTTAAACCGTTTCTCAGTTGAAAGTTGAAATATGGATTGGGTTGGTCAATGTCCAGGTCATTAGAGGGCTGGATGGACCTAAGCTTAACCTGGTGCTTGTTATTTTTGCAGGGCGGTCAATGAGTACCAGTGAGCACTGTTAGTCCTTTTAAGTTTAAAAAATGAACAATATTAATCCTTTCATTAACTATTGTTAATGATGTTATTTATGTGGTTAATGAAATAATGACTTGTTATTTTTTTTTAATGATGTTTAATTTTTTTACATTAACTACCGTTAATAGTGTTATTTACGTGGATAATGAAATAATGACTTGTCATTTTTTTTAATGATGTTTAATTTTTTTAATAAAAAAATTACAAAAATTATTTTACACATCATAACTAGACATGGCAAAACGGGCGGGGCGGGTCGGGTTCGGGTCGGGTCAATCGGGTTACGGGTCAAACGGGTCACGGGTAAAAAACGGGTCATTTTAAGCGGGTCAAAATCGGGTTCGGGTCAATCGGGTTGCGGGTCGGGTCGGGTCGGGTTGACCCGTATTTTTCACATGAAATTTTTTATTTTTTATTTTTATAAAGAAAATAATATGTATCTATCATTTGGAAAGTTATGCAACAAATTACTTGATGTAAAATGCATTATTTTGAATTCACCATTTATATCAAGCATGAACTCAATTAAACTTATTAATACTTATTCAATAATTTTAAAATTATACAAATTATAACATTACTATTTAAAACAAAATAACACAAAGATAAGTAAAACAAATACACAAGTTTTATTTCTACACATTATCAACATTTCAAAATATAAAACAAAATTACAAATGACTTATTGGATAACTCATTTGATAAAAAATAAAAACATATAAGAAATTTACAATCTTAAAAATTAATTTTATAATCTATTATCAGTTGTAGTTGACACTTTATTTCAATTTGAGATATACTTTAAAATTTGATTGCTTAATTATTTATACATGGTCTCTTTTATGAATATCATATTATTGTTAAGCAACACACTCTCTAGGAAATATCATAATTTATTTTGAAAAGCCGTTTATTTTAGACATAAAAGATTAAAAAATAGGTCTAAGTATTCATAATTTATGCTAATTTGATACTTTAGCTTCACTATTTTCACACTTGTGAATGTTTCTCACATGTCTACAATTTTAAATCTATATTTTTAACTCTACTGTAACTAGATTATCTTGGCATGTACTTTGCTATTTGATATTTAAAAATATTTACTCATTACAGAATGTTCAACTATTTATCTTTCAATTAATTTGCATGTAGTTATGTAAATGTATCAATTGTTTTCTTAAAGTTCACAATAAACAATTAAACCAATATTGTCTTAGTTTTACTATTTTTTTTTTACCAAAAAAAAAGTTTTAAAAAAATGGTTCGAGTTCGGGTCGGGTCGCGGGTCGGGTCGGGTTGACTCGCAAAAAACACGGGTCGGGTCACGGGTCAACCCGTTTTTGCTTCGGGTCAAAAAAATCGGGTTCGGGTCGGGTATTTTTCGGGTCGGGTCGGGTCGGGTCAGAAAATTCTGACCCGTTTTGCCATGTCTAATCATAACCTATTAATACCATTAATTAATACTTAAGTACTATTTCTTTTGATCGGTAAGCAAAGGGTTATAACAAATTAAAACTGAAATCCAAAATAAACCCAAAAAAAAAACTCCTTCAGTAATGACCAAGACTTCCATGGTCTTTCATTTAAAGAAGTCAATATCGTACTGGGATTTGTATCGATTTGATCAACGGTACGATATATTTCGGATACCAGTTAATATTAGTGTACCGTTTCGGGATTACTGCTAATATAAATATATATATATATATATATATATAAAATTTTAAAGTGACAAATTCTATATAAATTAATATATCTATTTACATTTCAAATTTTTACCTTTTTTGTTCAAATTATTTTAAGCTAATGCCTAGCCCAGACCAGTAAGGAAATGATTTGAACAAAAATGCCTAGCCCATTTTGTCAAAGAACGATGCAGGTCTTTCCTTGGAAGGAAATGATTTTAACATTTTGTTTAGAAACCCAGACCAGTAATGCCAAAAGAAAGAAAGTGACAACGAGGAAGAGAAGAAAACTCAAGAAGCTACTATGGGATGGCAGCGAGCTCAAGCCTCAAGATCTAACAATATTTCACTGGTGGATGAAGGTTCAACAATGGTGAAGAGGAACTGTAAGTAGAAATTTTTTATATGAAAACTCATTTCAGTTTGTACCGGTCCGGAGCGAAGATACCGTCCAAAAAGCACCGGAATCCGCCGAAATGGCCGAAACACACCGGTATTTAAGACGGTACGAATCAACCCAGTTTTTGTACCGGTCCAAGCACCGGCCGGTACGGTACGGAATTAACTTTATAAATCCATTGGCTCATTGCTCACCTTGTTCCTGTACCTTCCTTTCAGTCACAGCCAAGCAAATATGCAGTCCACATGAGAAACCAAGATAAGCCTTCTTCTTATGCCACCCACCATGACTGGTACTCCTCTCAACTCCAATATGATTCTTCTCTTCTCTTCTCTACACATATACTGTCACTTACCATGGCTTTGCCGCTTCATTCGACTCAAACCAAGCGGACTCACACCACTCGAGCTCGCAAGTTCTTAGACCTCAACACTGAGTTCGACACCCAAGTCCTCAACCAAGCCTCAAGCGACGTCATAATTGGAGTTTTAGACACCGATGTGTGGCTCGAATCGAAAAGCTTCAACAATTCAGGTTTACCCAATATTTCCACCCGAAGGTAAGGCCAGTGTAAGTTTGGACCCAATTTCAAACCCACTCTGCAGCAAAAAAACTCATTGCACCACAAAGTTTCTCCAAAGACTATTGCATGGCCTCTGGTGGAAGAGAGGGAGAGAATCACATGAGAGAGAGAGAGAGAGATCATCGGAGATTTTGGATTTATATTTTAATTTGGTATTTACCATTACTTACGGGTCAATTATTTTGGTATTAATAGGTTATGATTTCTAAAATAATTAAAAAAATTTTTTTATTAAAAAACGACAAGTCATTATTTTGTTAATTACATAAGTAATAACATTAATAATAGTTAATAGAGAGACTAATACTGCTTATTTTTTAAATTTGAGAGACTAATAGTATTCATTTGAAATTTAAGGGACTAATTGTGTTCGCAAGATAAATTTTAAGGATCAATAATGTAGTTTCATCATAAACCAATCACTTTCTTTTGTTTATGTTCTTGCCAACTTAACTCAACAGTTAAATTTGTGATGTGAGAAACTAAAATCGTGGGATTGTATTAATAATTTTTATATTATTAATGATTAGATATTATTTGTTTAGTAATACGCGAGAGAGAATTGTTCAACATTTTATTACTAAATGTTTCAATCTCTATTACCTATATTAAAAAGCGCGAATGCACTTATGAATAGTGCTTTTGTCGAGCACCTTGTCTGCTATTTGTTTATTGTTTTAGCACCCTTTTTTTTTTTTTTTTGACTGACTTTGTCCAACACATTCTTAACTTTTTTACCCTCAATATACAAGCAGGCTGAAAGGGTTTGTTTTGTCTTTTGCTCCTATTTTATTTGATCTTATCTCTTTGTTGGCCTTTTTGGTCAGCCACCTACTCTATTGATGGACACGAACACAATAGTTAGACTTCTCTATATGGATGAACACAGACATAGGATCCAGGTTAGAGATAAGAAAAGGAAAAAAAAAAAAAAAATCAGCCATGACCAAATTGATAGAGAAAGAAAAGAAAGAAGGAAATAAATATGTATATGTGTTTGAAAACTTCAGATCAGAAAAAAAAAAAAAAAAAAAACGAAATTTTGAAGATCATGAAAGACAGATAGAGACATAATTATTATTCAATTATGTATCAATTTGTCTTTCCTTTTGTAGATCAAAAGTGTAGATATGGATACATTCGTTTTTTTTTAGACCTCTTTTTGTACACAATATATACTTATCTTTATAAATTACACTTGTTATATTGAAACTCTTTTTGTGTATAAAATCTGATATGATTTACGTTATTATTATAGTTAATTTATATAAAAAAAAATTTCCCGTATTTAGATTTGACATAAAATATAGCATAAAAAATTATATTATCTACTTAATATAGCAAATACTACATTTTTTTTTTTTTTTTTTTTTTTTTTTTTTTTTTTTTTATGTATGTGATTTTTGACAGTAAAATATAAAAAATAGCATTTACGAGAAGAGTGACAGGAACCGGGCTAAAGTATTAATATGTGAAATTTTGAAACATTTAATAGTATAATTTCTAGGCAATCTAATAATTAAATAACAATAAATAAATTCTATTTCTATCCATAATTGTAATATTTTTACTGGCTAACACGTGCTTCAAAACTAGTATATGTTAAAAAGATGTATTGATCATCCATGAATTTTGTTAAGTAAAATAAAATCTGGCATGCATTTCCGACAAAGAAAAAAAAAGGACATTTCATATTTCATACGAGTCATTGGCCCCAAAGTCGAAATCAGAATTATGTTTTTAATTGTTTATATCCAAAATGAATCATAAAATGTAAATGGTTGTACTTGGGTACAGCTTTATGAATTGAACATTTGATCCACCTAACCAGGCTAATGATGACCTTAAGCTAACCAACATAACAATGCAAAAGGGTCTAACAATACCAATGGCACGATGCCTAATTACTAGTCAACTCAAATATTGCTATTTGCTACTATCATCGCTGTTGTTATAGCCCCCATTCCCAAAACCAATATGGCTGCCTCAACTGCATCCTCTAGATAACCCATCAGGCACCAACACCAGCCCTTCATAAATGCCAGTTGCCACCTTTGCTACTATTCACTCTTCTCCACCGTCCCAAGCCACCATCACCATCGTTGCTTGTCACCAGTCACATTTGCCCACCATGATTGACGCCACCGCCATCATACTGGTGTTCTTGCTACACTGCCACCAGCCTTCACCTACAATTAAAAGGCTTGCCACTAGGCCCAACACAACATTATCATCACTACCACTACCATTCACCACCCACCATTGCAACTGTCACTCGACCACCTGATGGTTTCTAAAGTTGTCATTGCCCACTGGAGAAAAAGATCACGCCAAAGATGTACACTTACTAAGAGGAGGTTTGGGGGGGGGGGGGGGGGGGGGGCGTGGAAGAATGATGCCAAACAGGTGAAATGTTTCATTAAACATATTTTTCGAGTTTCAATCTGAAGACTGTAGAGATGAAGGTACCTACGTTAGAAGGTTTTGCATGATAAAAGTTCCGAACAATGTTTTATGTAAGAGCCAATGGAAGCTAAAAGTTAGGGGGAAAAAATCAAAATAACATCCTCCTCAAATTCTTACATGATTAGAATAGGAGGGAACAACTAATATAGACATTGGGAAGAGTTCAAAACAAGAGATCAGATCAACATGTTGCACTTTCTTCAGTCTGGTTTCTTCAAGTTCAAGCAATTATCCGTTGCTTGACCAAACAATTCCTGGACTTCTTTCAACTCCTTCTCTGGCATCACCAAAAAATGAAGGTTTTTAGTTCCAGCAATGGCAAACTAACTCTAATATAACAAGAATGGAAACAGACAAGCAAGAGAGCGTGGAATTAGCTTTAGGTGGGCTATCCAAAACATCTCATGAATTTTTTGTTTTGTTTTAGTAGTTGGTTAAAAGAAATTAACTATTGCAATGAAATATTGTGTTGCATTTTGCTGTCAAAAGTTGGAAAGATTAAACAAAAAGGAAATGAAACATTTGAAGATTTGAGATTACCCGCAGCTTCCAGTTGTCTCTGAAGTTCTTGGCCTACAGCATCATTTTCAGCCTAAATAAGCAGTTCATACAGAAGCCCGTTAAGAAACTGTAAAAAAATTGTTAAAATGTCTTGATTGATAGTCAGTTGACTCTCCAATACCTGCAGTTCTGCAATCCTTTTCAGTTGCACTTCTTCACCCCCCTCAGCCGGTGGTAGTGCTGCAACTAATGCATCAAACTGTGCACAGAACAAATGTTTTTATAATCATTGGACTAACTCAAGATTGGATTCATTGGTAAATTAAATTTTTTTTTAATAGGTTTCATTGGTAAATTAGATGTTATTAACAATGCAATGCAAATGGACTGAAGCTTGAAGCCTTTTTAATATAAAAAACAAAAAAATTACAGACACACCACCCTCCTTGCTCATACAAGGGGAAAATGTGCGATTTGAGCTAGAGTTCATTGTCAAGGGCTCAAGCTTGATCTAGAAGACACATATTCGCTGTGTTGTCATAATTTTATGGAAGGGTCTTATAAAAGGGTATTTTAATATCAAAAGATCCACTACTCTTTACCAAATTTTACAATGCTCTAAGAAAAATTCCAATTGTAAACATGCTCAAGCTAGTAACATATACATAGACATTGTGCAAACTACAAACTTCACATCTAATATGTAAAAACTTCTGTAATTCTAATACCCTACAACTCAACTAAAAACTTATATCAATTGAAAATTTCCAGTTCTTACTTCTCTCATTCCTAAAAGGCAATGCCGAGTAATTGACTTAAATGCTTTTTATAAGCCATACCAACAAAAACACAACGTATCATTCTCAATAAGACTAAAGATACAAACGTTTTCACATGGATACCACTTCTTGATGGGACCTGATCTCTAAAGGATTGAAATAATCCTTTTCCAAAGTACTGATGAGGGTGCAAAATAAAAATGGTGTTCGTAGTGGGTCCGTGTGAAAGTCAGGTTACTCTTATCACAGCTTTTCACTTCAATTCAAAAAAAAAAAAATATATATATATATATATATATATATAGCATTACTCTTCTCTATTTCCAAAAGAGTGCTGATAGTTACACGTTGTGCGTGAGGGACACAACTAAAAAATCATGTTTTGAAAACATTAATTATAATTGTATCATTTCACAATTATAGTTGAATCGATTTCAGCTAGTGTGTACGGCAATGTATTACTTAGTGTGTACATAAATAATTAGCATTTCCAAAGCTCAATATTAAAATCCCTACATGAAGCTGACAAGTAAAATAAAAAATAAAAAAAAACCCATTTTGCTAAGCATAAAATGGTGTTAGTAAGGTTACTCTTATCACAACTTTCCACTTCAATTTGTGAACAATTTTGTGTCCCTAACAAAGATCAATATTAAACATGAAGCCTGACAAGTAATACTTTAATTTTTTTTCTTAAAAAAAAAAAAAAAAAAAAAAACCCATTTTGCTAAGCATAAAAATGGTGTTAGTAAGGTTTACTCTTATCACAATTTGTGAAAAATTTGTGTGTCCCTACCAAAAATCAGTATTAAACATGAAGCAGGACAAGTAAATTTGAAAGGAAAAAAAAACCCCCATTTTGCTAAACATACGAAATTTCCAGTATTTGCAATTACATGAAAAAAATAGAGCAAAATAGAAGGTGGAATTGAGAGAGAGAGAGAGAGAGGTACCTGCTTAGCGGCTTTGACGAGAGCGGCGGTCATGAGCTTGGGTTGTTCGGAGACATTGCCGGCGGCGGTGGCGGGATCTTCGGTGGGGTTAGAAGGAGGAGGAGGGTCAGGGTAATTGGGAGAGAGTTTAACAGGATGAGCGTCTCTCTGTAGAGTACCGAAGGTGTTGAAGGCAAGCGCTGCTATTGTGTTCACTTGCTCTTGCAACTGTGATATTATGTCCATCTTTCTCTCTTTCTTAAACCCTATAACAATCAACCCGACGATTCCAGCCCTACAAGAAGACCATGGTATTGGTATGGTGGAGAACTGAAAGATGGGACCTTTTTTGGGCTTGAATTTTATTCATATATGGTTGGACTTTGGACCCATCAAACATTTGGATTAAAATAAAACCATTGTAAAGTCGTAGGATATTACTAACTTTTAGAGTTTTTACTTTTTACCATTATCAAAATTTTATCAATTAAACTAGATGAAACTTTCTTTTTCGAGGTAGAGTAACTTAATAGAATTCAAACTCAAATTTGCCATTCAACAACAAAATACGATAGATAAGGTGAATAAAGTTATATATATATATATATATATATAACGGTAAGGTGGCAGTAGCAACAAATAGTATAATGAACATAAACTGAAAATATTTGTTATTAAAAGTAGAACAAACACTTACAGTAGTAGTAGTGAATACAAGATTGAAACAGTTACAAAGCTTGAACAATCGTTACAAGGTTTGTAGGGAAAGTAGTAGTAGAAACAAGGTAACAAGATAGTAGGAGCAAGGAATTTTCTAAAGAAGGCTTCTAAGAAGTTCTAAGGAGAATTCTATGAGAAATTCTAAAGACAATTCTGATTTTAACATAAGGGACAACCCCCCTTAAATAGGCAAAATTCAGAGTGAATAGTGTCATGAACAGTAAAAAGTAAACAGTGTCGGTGAACAGTAATCGTGAACAGTAACTTGTGAACAGTAATTTTTTCCACTTTTTGTCTTGAAATCTCCAGCAATTGAGGCTTTCAAAAATCAGAAGAATCTTTGACTTGGAGAGGACAAAAAACAAAAGGAACACTTTGAACACATAGTGGAGCATTATGACTACTTGAAGCTTTGTACGTAGATTCATCTTGTTGTCTTTTGTGCACCATAATTTGAGAACTTTAGAAGCATGGCAGGGCAAAACAAGATCATGATATGACTAAAGCAACATGATATGACAAAAGCAACTCCAGCATTTCTTAAGGCATGTCAAACGCATGAGTTTACACAAGAACTTCATCATAGCAGGTGCATGGGCTTGACAGGCGCAAGAATATCATGGGTGGCTTGTCAGTCATCCACCCTACATCTTTTGTATTCAGTATTAGAAATAATATGATATAGTGGAAGATTACTAGAAATTTTTTTTTTTGTTGATAATCGGAAGATTACTAGAAGTAGAAGAGAAGAAATTTGGATACAATGTCATTCATATATTTATTTCTTTTGTCTTGCTATTTATTTTCTTTATTTCACATCACCCTTTCTTTGTCACAAAATAAAGTTAACCATGAGCCCTTTTATTTTGTTTTGTGGTGACAACTCTCACTCTCATGATCAACCATTTGGTTGAATTGGTAAAATCTCTTGGATTCATAATGCATAAGGTTTCCCATATGATAAAATTCATTTGATCGACATGGTTTTCTGTATACATGTACTATATATATATATATATATATATAGGTGAAATGTTACCCCCCCAGATATAGTGATGATACAATCTTAACAAAATATTGATAAAGCTGCGAGCGAGCAAAAGAAGCCCAAACATCTAGTAGAGTTACTGAATACTTTTATGATCTGATTATTGAGGTCCCATGCCTAGCACTGGTTTTTGCTATTTAATGGTAGCCTCATTTTGTGAAATTTCTTTTTCATTGTATCTCCAATATTTGTTATCATGTAGCTCAGGCTCTTGCACGTGTTGCTAAAGAAAATGGGGAGACACATCCAGTGGTTAGAAGAATGGCCCTCTGTTTTCTTTCACATTGTTCAGTAAGATATTATTTTGGAATTAAAAGAGAGGGTTACCTCTGTTGTGTAACTCAGTTATTAGACCCAAAAAACAAGAACAAAAACAAAAAATATGGTTGAACTAATTATGTCCAGACAAAAAATATGCAACAAAAAGTTCTATATATTAAGCAAAGAACCTCCCCAAACATAAGGGAGACAGTTACCAAGAAAAAAAAAACAACACTAGTTTCAAAAGTATAAAAATAAGTCATGAGGGTGGTGAGAGTGCAAGAGTTGAATAACAAGACCATCCAGAGCTGTCAATGCAATGGTATCTAAATGTCAACTAAGTACTCTTAACCATGGTAACCATGGGTGACTACTACCCATCTATTTCTCAAGCTTTGACTCTATTCTCTTTTCCTTTTTCCTAGGTTTAAATTCACGAACTCTCAGATCCTACTGGATAGTTAGTCACCATCAGATGAATCTAATATTGTGTAGGTGGAATGGCATCTTTGATACCACATTCCATATTAATTGTGGCACCAGAACTACAGAGCTAAGGTTCAATCATTCCTGGTAGAATAGATCCTTCGGGTGCAAGCTTCAACTCTGGAGTAACCTCTCCATCAAATACCACTGCAGGTTCACTGGTCCGTGGTGTAGAGAGTGACACCAACTCGGTAACATCAACAAGATCATTTGCAGGCTTTCCATTTAAGAGGGCAGTGTCAGTTCCACTTGAAGTTTCCATAGCAAGCTCTAACTGTGAATCTTGTGCTGTATCTTTCTTTGGGGAGGCCTGATCTTCCATTGAATCGTCAACAGGCCTATTGACCAGTTTGGAAGGAAAGGGTTTGGGTTCAGCAAATACAGGAGTTCGGTTGATTTCAAGATTTAAGTTCTTCACTTCATCATGAACCAATTCACTTGGTTTAGGGTCAAGACTCATAGCCTGATGTTGAATTTGAGGTTCCTGACTAAAAATTTCAACACCTGGCACTGTGTCCACAACTGGTTCAGATGCTGATTCTGCTTTTGAATCTTTTGTTGCCGCTACATCAACTTTAGGTCCTTTTGTCTGTGTGGAAGCTTCAGATTCCTGTAACACGTCATCACGTCCAACAACCTTATCATGATCCAACTGTGCCATAGTGGAGGTGGATTGGCTCTCAAGTCCAGGCTCCAAAGTTTGCTGCTGAACTTCATTTCCTTCCAAGGAAAGACCTGCATCATTCTTTGGCAAGTTGGCAACCAGAGGTACAACAACAGAGGCAGATTGATTCCCAAGTGCATCTGGGATTGCAGTCTGACGCTCAGAGGATAGAACCTGATCTGAAAGTTCATGTTGACGGATTTTAGGCCGAGTAGGTTGCTTACTACTTTGTCCTGATGGGGTAATAGACTTAAAAACCGGAGTTTGTGGGTTAAAAACTGGGATTGGAATATCTTTTCTGTTGTACATCTTAACATGTGGAGCCACATCATTTGCTGCAGAAATTGGAGTAAAGCGCCCCGGAAGAAATACAACACCTCTCAGAAGAGTGTCAGTGTCACCTAACTTAACATTAAGAAGATATCCAGCATCAAATGAACCTTCAATGACACCAGTAACCATCTGACCCACCATGACATCATTAACACCACCACCACTTGTACTCGCACTTTCTTTGTTTTTCTTGATGCTGTCAGGTTCAGGCGTCGCAGGCTTCTTCTTACTTGACAACAGGCTTTCATCCTTACGAGGACGACCACGTTTCCGCTTCATAGGGACGTCTGCAGGAGATAAAGAACTGGTGTTCTGACTCTGTTGACTCATCTTGCACAAACGAATTTAAAATGACAGTTTCACACTGATCTTAGAAATTTTGCCTGCAAACACTAATATTAGTTTGGACAAAACTTGGTCAGTATTATAAAATTGCTAATACTCTGGTTTACTCAACAGAAGCCATACAACTCTAAATAGTAATACCACTGCCATGAGTGTATAAATTGCGCTAATGTAGGCTAATTCATAGGCAAAATACTTCAATTTTCATTAGTGCAATTGCTGGAAGAAATATATATATATATATATATATAGTTGTCAATATGATAAATAAATTTTTATTTATGCAGTAAAGACAGCAATCACTCCTCTTCCCCCCTTTTTTTTACTAAGCAAAAAAACTACCCAGTGAAAGACCTACTGTAACTGAAGCATGGTTGATTGGTTCATTAAGTGCACAAGTCAAGGTTTTTTATTTAATTATATTTTTTAGGGAGGGTGGGGGGGTTGGGCCGGGGGGCGGGGGGGGGGGGGGGGGGGGTTTGTGGGTGGTTGCAGAACTGGCTCATTAGTAATGCATCCAGTTGCAAATATGTATTGTACATACCCATCCCAATGGGTCTACATAACATGCCATGAACACACGTCCAAAATATGGCCCGATAGCCATTAGTAATGCATCCAAAGTTTAAATTATACCACAAGCATCACTTAGAACACTGTTTCAGCAACAAAGAAGATAAAGGCACATGTAGAGTAACTAAGCACTACATTCATAATTCATAAAATGAGCATTTTCAACTAAACTACTACTAGTGATAATGACATGATCAATAAGATTTGTGATCATAAATCTAGAAGAGTGTCTATAATACTTCCCAGGAAAAGTATCCCCACACCCTGCCATCATGGCATTATAAGACTTAAGATCTGTGCTTCTCTTAATGGATGATAGAGGAAACCTTTAAACAATCTCTTCAAAAAAGACTATGCCTACAGAGGATCTTCCATCAAAAACTAACTTAATGATTCACAGTTCAAAAACATGCTGACCAAGAATATGCACTTTTCTCTCTATTCCACCATGTCAGCTTCCTTATTCCTCCATTTACAATCAGAGATGAAACAAACACTATCAACCAATCATTCTATGAGTATTAAATTTAGCATAAACCTTTTTGACCCTGAAACATCTACACACTTCTGCTAGGGCATCTCACTGAATTCAACACTGAACAGTTGATATATATGATATTGCTTATGATGCTGATGATGGAAATAAAACCAAAAGCTTATTAGCTAAGAATTTAAATAGCAGACTGCACACCCTTAGTGCTACTGATGATTATGACAACAGTGATTTAAACCAAAAGTTTATTAGATAAGAAATATAACTAGCGGCCTCCGGAGGGCACTCCAAACCAGATTGGAAGAAAAATCCTTCCACCCATCACGTGGTGGTTCCAATGACCATCCATGCAAACTTTTAATATAACAACAACAACCAAGCGTTAGACCCAAATTTTTGGGCCTGTCAGCTATGGATTCTCTGTTGCTTCCTTTATTGACATGTCCTTTTTTTACTATTTCTACTAACATTATTTTTAGCCTTCCTCTACCTTTTTTAATTCTCTCAACTTGAATAAACTATTCTTTCTCATCAGTGCATTAATCACTCTCATTTGAACATGGCTAAACCATTTCAAGCGATTCTCCCTCATCTTTTCATCAATAGGGACCGCCCTTATCTTTAAGCAAATTTCCCCATTCAACCCTACCTATCTGTGTAATTCCATTTTATCTATCTTAAGATTCTCATTTTAGCTACACTCATTTTATAAATTCATTGCTTCTTAACAACCCAACATTTACTACTACAAAGCATAGATGGTCTAATGCATACTTTTGATCACATAACTTATTTATTAGTCATGTGTCTTATTTAAACTAGCTTTTAACCTGCTCAATGCGCGGCATTATTTGATGCTCTAGTCATGTTTCAAACATGTAAAATCCTTAAGGTATACTTTTGTTGTCTATACAATATAATAAAATTCTAGTAATAGAATTATTACAATAGCATTGAAGTATCTTAATTCTAGTAAGTTTAATCTAGAAAATTATTGGTGCAAAAACTACAGTTGGTACACTTTTCCATGTTGTTTTCATTTATATTTGAACTGTATTCCTTAAAATTAAAGTAAATAAGCAGATCACTATAGTGCCCTTTGGGTACAATGGCAGCTTCAACCCTTCAAAGGTGGTGGCTGTGGTGAGGAGGTATTCCTCTAGGTCCATGACTGAACTGAATTATAAAATCTGTTATGAATTATATGTTGTTTCAAAACTTGCAAAACACACACACACACACACATACAGCGACAACTGAAATGCTAAAGACCACAAACCAAATAAACAAAAGTGGCTTGAACTTGAAATGAGTAATCACAGGGGAAAAAAAAGGAGAGCAATCACAGTCAATAAATATTGAAAAATTACTTAGAAGAGCTTCTAACAATGGATTTAAGGACAATATTTATCAGAAAAAAAAAAACTGGCACATTCTATAAAATAAATAGAACCTAAACACTAAGTCATTTTCCTGCAGTTTAGTTGTCTGTTGTGACAAACTCTCCCAGTACATAAAGCATGCTTTTAGTAACTAATGAGATGTTAGAACTAAAATCAAAAGAGATATCAACGGACCGCAGCTTCATGTCAGAAAAAAATACCAAACATAATTTAAGTCTAATTAGAAATTGGAAAGCAGAAACTATAAAATAAAATTAAATATTTCACAAACTCTAAAATAATAAATAAAAAGGATGAAGATGCATCACTGATATAGAAAGAATGAATAAAATATATATAATTCTTATGGATAATTGATTAGATATATAGCCCTTTTTCATTTGGCTATCTCAAGTGGGGTTAGATTTAACAAATCAACAAGAAAATAATATAATTGGAATTTACTCTATCTACTCCACAGTGCAACCTTCTTTAATTTGAAACCCAAAAGAATTTATTACATAATATCAAGACCTATAATTGTCATTTCTCCCTCTCATTTATCCCGGTAACCAATCAGAAATTAGAATAAATAAAATGATTTCCTAAGCAACATCAGATAGGCATCAATTACATCTAAACCTTGACCATCCAAAACCAAATTAACACAAATACCCTGAAGCAGAACCAAATCCAACAAAAATATGCAAACAAAACAAATACTAACTCAAATACCAAAATCAAACAAATACAACCAAAGTACTCAAACATTAATCATATTTACTGTCCTTTTTTTTTTTTTAAGTTTTATGCTATTAGATGTTTAGCATCGACATGGTTGCCATAATATTTCAAATATATTACCAAAAAAAAAAAAAAAGAAGATCCATAACCTAAGCATCGAAGAGCTCGTAACTAGCATCATACAACTATCGGCTATTCTTTGCCTTCTCTTTTGTAGGCATCTACTTTATGAGTCACTAGTGCAACCATCTTGATGGTATTAAAAGTCAGAGGACTCATTTTGCAGGTATATATTCTCTGAACAACATAATACTAAGGAAATAATATGCAGGTCCATAAGACATTTTGTCAAATACGTAGCATGCTATAAAACTCAGCCAACAGTCACGCAAACACTGTTAACCCAGTTAAGATGAATCTGCCATATATTAGTTAGAAACTCAACTATTAAAACAACCTGAATATCGTAACCTTTGAATTATAAGTCTGGAGTACCCTATTAAAAATGAATCCAAATATTCCAAGCAAAACCAAATCGTTTCAAAGGCCAGAGAATGAACAAGTAGACAGTGTTTAAACGGTGTGTTTTATGGTATACATGTCCTAATGGAGCAAATTGTGGATTAGGCTTCTTCCATTATATATAGTAATAGATATGATATGATGACTTAGTATTCATTTTGCATCAGCTTATTTGGCTCTTTGCTGAAAGTGGGTCTTTGAAAATGTGAAAAAAATGAGGTTCTAAAAAGCTGTACATTAACACAAAAAGCTAAAAGCAAAAGCTGTGCACAAACAGACACACTCATGTAATTAAAATACAAACAAATAGTTGCTACATAATGGGTTGGAGGAACCACCCCACCCCCCAAAATCAGACAGAGCTACAAAACTCTACCCTACCTTAACTTGCCAAATCTTTGTCCCAAGTTGGATGAATCTAATTCATGGTTTTTATACCTCCATCTTTGTATTTATAATAGTATTTTCATCACTGTAAAGAAACAGCCATTACAGCCTAAGATGAACCTGAAGAATAATCAAGGTATATAATCCAAAGCAAGATGGACCAATGGGGGAATCTAATTCTAAAAAAATGAAGACAATTAAGTTTCTAGAAACATGAAGATACTGACATAACAATTTGAAGAAAAGGACAACTATAACAAGTAGTGGAACAAAAGAACTTTAAATAATAGCACTGGAGAGTCATAACAGAGATATTAAGATTCACAGTTCGTATGTTAGGTGCAAAAAGTGCATGATGGCAGGAAAATTAAATGAACAGCTCATAAAAAATCATTTTGCCTTAAATCTAACTCTCGAGATATCATGTAACAATGTTGAAATACAATGATTAGGCCCATTAAACGTTCATACACAAGTGGATTATAAACTTTATCCAATTATTAAATTGCACTTCTTCCTTTTTTTTTTTTTTTTGGGAGGGCTAAGACTACACATCCATCACATCTCCCAGACCATGCAAAAGTGGATAGGCTTGTGCATTAGGTTCAATGGCCTTTTTTATACAATGATTTTTTTTTTCATGAGCAGTGCAAAAAAGTAAATGTGAGAATCCAACTAATTCAATCTTGTAACAACATAATTTGTTCAGTTTATACAGAATAAGTTCTGTAAACTCATTGAAAGTTTAAAATCCATAAATTAAACAAATCTGATATTAGAGGGTAAGAATCATAATCTACGTTGAGGAAATCAACATTTCCTCAAAATCTCCTAATCTTCTCAAGGTGATCAACCAAATTTGTTCTTTTCATCATTAACATCAAGATCCTCAAGACATGATGGCCTGATATTTGATGAAAAGGGAAAGAGAAACAGGGTCTTTCCTCCTAATTTTTAGGGAGAACTGGGAAGCAAGGTCTCACAATTATCATTGAGAACAAAAAGCTCAAGTAATAGCCCAAATAACCAAATTCTCTTAAAAAAGAAAAAGAAAAATGACGCTTATAGGATCAGCCATACCAATTTCTAATTTATTGAGCAAAGTTATTTTCAAGCTCACCATGTCAAGAAGATCTATCCCTTGTCGGGAAAACAGAGAATCACAAACAACAACAAGAACAAGTTTCTATAACACAAAGTTTAAATCTTTATTTTATTTTATTTTTTAAAAAAGACCCAATAAACAAGAATAACCTAAAAATGTCCAAAAGACCTCAGTTTGGCTTTATAAGTGAACTAAGGTAAATCTCTAAATTTAAACAAACCCATAAAAAGACATTCACGAATAAAATAGCATCACATAGAAAAAATGTATGACATATAAACCACACAACCCACAAAAATTCACACCCTTTTTGAGAATTATCATAGCCGAGAATTTCATCCTAAAGCTCCATAATCCCATTTTTTTTTTGGTTTTTCACTGCATTAACCATCTCAGTCAATATAACCCAACAGTTCAATCTCAAGTTCACTAATGAACTAACCCAACTTCGGATCAAAGAAAAAGAATATCTTTTTTTTTTTTTTTTTTCACTTTTTGCATTGAAAATGACATAACTTTCAAAAACAAAAACAAAAACAACAAAAACAACATTGTTCTAACCAAAAAAAAAAAACATTAAGAATGTGGTTTGAAAATACACTTACAACTTGCAAGAGCCTCCAATGGATTGAGAAGCCAAAAGGGTATTCGAAGAACCAATCCAGAAATCCAAAATATGCGGCACTCTATGGAAATTTTATTATTTATATTTATATTTATAACTTCTTCTTCTTTTTTTTTGGATAGGATATATTTATATCTTTTTAGTTGTTTGTTTATTTTGTTTGTTTTCTTAAAAAATACTAAAATACGACCGTAACGGAAGGGACTAGGGGAATCGGTGATGGGTAAACGACCGTTTCTCTTCCTTAACGACATGGTGATTTTAGTGTTCTGTCGGGTATGGAAAGATAGATGAGGTGTCGTTTTATAAGCCATAGATGTTTTTTTTTATTGTTTGTAGTTTGACGGCCCTAGGTTTGCATCGAGGGCTTGGGAGGGGCGTGCATAGGTTGAGTTAGAGAAGTTGGGTTGAGAAATTCTCAACCTTACATGTAAGAACCAATTAAATCCAACTTACATGCATTTTGTTAGATTGGATTGGGTGAGTTAGTTGTGTTTACATATTTCATAACTTTAAAAATAATTGGACTTAAATAAAACATTTAAGCACTTTTTTTTTCCGATATATTATTATAATTCACATAATATGCCACATTATGGAAACTGGTTCTTAAAATACATAATAAATCAAACTAGTAAATTAAAACAAGGAAAATAAAGTAAACTTATATATATGGTAAGTTGAGTTGGATTAGATGAGTTGAAAAAACTATTAACCTAAACTCAAGGGTCACAATAAAATTTCAACCCAATCCAACTTACCAAACCATAAAAATCAACTTAAGGTATCATGTTGGATACACACCCCTAATTAAAAGCAAAATTTGGGTGGGCTGTTCAATTAAACTTATATTGTTTTTGTGCTACCAAATAAATAACTGCATGTTGTTTAAAAGGCTATTAAGCAAAAATTATCTCCTAGATTCACATTATGGAGGAAGCTTTTCAAAAGGAATTATTCTTTTGCGTAATGGTTATAAGCATATCCCTAATATATGGCGATAGATCCTACAAGTTATGCGAGAGGGATGTTACATCTTGTATGCAATACTTACGTATAATATTGTTTCTTTTTATGACATGCAGTTTTCATACATTTATGGAGCCCACATTTTGTAATAGGCATGTTCTACGGAGTGGAGTCATGAGAATTGTTGAGATGTGAATCGCCATATAATATAGGAATAAGATTTATGTAAGAAAAAAAATACTATACCCCATTGAGATGTTTCATTTTATACTCAATTAATTATCTGAAGAACCTTCATTTATTGCTTGAATGGTCATATATCATTTTTTTTTTCCTTATAAAGTAGCCAAAGTTTAAAATGTAAATTATGGTAATAATAAAAACATGGCATACTACAGTTGATAAAGTATAAAGTGGAACTAAACATGGGATGAAGGATTTTTTATTCTTTATGTAACACCTATCTCACATGTATTGAATTTATGTGTATGAATATACATCATATCATAAAATCAAAATTGGTTATTTATCCTTACTATTTGAATTAAATGATACAAATTTGTTTTAGTTAACTTAATTAATAAAGTCTTTTATCGTAAAATGAAGCATTTGATATTAAATCCTACATAAAAAAAAAAAATCATTAGTATTTTAACATGATAGCAAACAGCAACTATTACTTGCCCCACAAAAAAAGATAAAGAAAAATGCAACTATTGTGAAGCGGAATTTATAGATTCACATCTAATAGACTAACGAACCCACATTGAAGGGTTCAAATTATTTACCACGTTTATAGGCTTCTTTATGAAGCTTTATGTTGGGCCGAGTTTTTAAGTTAATGACACAAACTTCAATCAAAAATCAATATTCTCAACACCATGGGCCGACATATCTGCCATTGAGCTTGTAATTTTTGACCAGGCTGGATGGCCCACATAATTACCATGGCCAGTGTTAGCCCCAAGTATCACAATGCCTGTGTTATTACCATGGCAAGTATTCATGTAAAAATAAAATATTATATATAATTAAATCAAGCTTTCAGGTTGATGAGTTTATTCACAAATATATTATTATATTTAAGTTTGTCTGGTTTAATAATTGAGTCTAAACTTAAGATTTGAACTTGACATGTTTTTCTAAACAAATAAATATAAACAAGTTTTTTATCAGGCCGAGCTCAAAATGTTTATAAACATCTTGGTTCATTAATAACATTATTTTTTTTAATTGAATTTTAATTGTCTTATAAAAGATAAAATTATCTATCTTTTAATGTCGTTTAGATCTTTCTTTTATTGTTCAATGCAACTAAGTGTTTAAATTCAATTAAAGAACTTAATATAGTACCTACTTCATACCATATCTAAGTTTTTAATAATTTCTTTCTTCTTCTTTTATGTATTTTTTATTTTAAAAAGCTATTGAGGCACTCTATGTTGCAAGTTATGTAACATTATTTTCATAATTTTCTCAAGTAAAAAAACATTTTAAAAAGTTCTATATCATTATTAATTATTCATATATATTAGGCTTATTGTTTTAGGTATGAGCAGGGTGTAATGCTATCCCATCCGCTTTGAGTCTACGATGTACAGTTGCTTCTTTAGGACAATTTTAGTATTTTACGTATCATTGATGCAATGATAATATATTTAGGGAAAGATAATATATTTAGGGAAAGAGGTAGATAATACCAATACTAATACTAATCACAACTTTAATGAATAGTTGCTGCTGTATTATATATACATGCTTAAGCCGGCGACTTCAGCAGAAAATTATAAGTATTTTAGGTAGAAAAAGCCAACAAGTAAGATATCCATAATTGAATTAATTAAAGCATTTTTGTTGTACGTTTGATATAAAGTATATATAAGAAACTGTTGTTCTGGTGTATTTGACTTGGATATTAAAAGCTTTTGGGGTTCACGTTTCTTCATCTACATGTACATGACTACTCATTGGTGCACAGTCACAGATAACTCTCAAATTGATTGACAGTGACTGCAGATTTATTTAGTTGGAAGGTGAGACTATATATATTGTGATTTGGTGCAATACTAGGGTTATTATATTGTGCAATACTCTTTTAATACCCTGAGCTAATAATTACAAATAGATATGAAAGTTCAAGGATTCACATCAGTACCTCTATTTCCCTCACAAATTTTTTAACTTTTTTAACTTTTTAACTTTAACCTTTTAACTCATTTTTAATATATTTTATTTAATGGCTAAGATTGAATGTTACTTTTTCAACTTTCAATCTCAGCCATTGATTAAGTATTGCACCAGGTGCAATACCTAAGGTATTGCACCTGATGTGAATCCAAAGTTCAATATGGGTATACAATACCCTTAAACGTTTAGACTCCAAATACAGAATCACCAATTCAAGTTTTATATCAAACAATTAATGTGCGGAATATGATAACAAGTTTATAACAGAATTGATAATAATCTAAGCCAAATATAAATACATCCACAGCAGTAAATATAAGGCAAAGATAAAGGAAGAAAGATACAAACATTCGGACAACACACGAGGTGTTATTGAAGAGGAAACCGAAGCTCTCGGCGTAAAACCTCTTCGCCGTCCTCTAAGCGGTCAAATAATCCACTAGAAAATGTAGTTGAGATACATGAACAGCAATAGATCCTCCAAGCCTAATCTACCCAGGTACTTAAGCCCTCCAAGCTTCTTGCTCCAACGAGGTTGCGCCGAATCTTTTTCTTTTCTAGCTTACCGGATTCCGCTACTAGACCATAGCATCAACCAATGTAGATTGGTTTCTTCCTAACTGCTTCCCAACAGTACCAAATAATCTTCTCACAAACGTGAGTGTGGTAAGATAAGGATTTGGCTAAAGGTCTCTCAAGGGTATGACAATGGAGAGGAAGAGAGTAGAGGAATTTGTAGAGTCTCTAAGGTAAAGATTGTGGATGAATCAATCTTGTATTTCTCTAGGGTTTCTCTCACACAATTCTCTCTGGAAACTCTCTCCATATGGTGGGTATAAAGGTATATATATAGTAAGGTGAGAAAGGAATGCAAAACGTCAGTTTTTGCCAAACAGGGTGTTTTAGCGACTTGTCCTCGCGATTGGGTTAAGTCGCGAGTTCAAACCGAGAACTAACGGCCTGGCCAGCCTGGGACTTTTTGTCCTATAGTGCGACAGCTAGTGCGACAGCTGGTGCGACTCTTCAGCTTCCCTACGTGCTTCTCACATGCTAGCATTTGGCAGCTTGCAGCCGCGAGTCACCCGCGAATCCTTAGCCACGAACCTCTACTTCTTTGCACATAATTGAGCTTTTCTTCGCATCTTCTCACACACTACCCTTACAAATAATCCCACCTAAATACAGGGTTACTAAGTACTTAAATTACAAGCAAATTGGCACGGAATAAAGCCAACAAAATGGTTGATTAAATTCAACCTTACAATCTCTCCCTTTAGCTATTCCGTGACAAAACCCTACAACAGACTCTAAACTTAAAGCGTGAGTTGGGAACAGTTGAACAAAACTCACTCACACCTAACTCTAGATTCTGAACAGCTCTTAAACATATGAACAAGTATCTCTTGAAACATAACAACATAGCAATATCATTGTATGCAGAAACACTTGAAATGCATATGGAGCAATAAAAGTAATATCAAGCAAAATGGAATAAAGCAGTAGACCATGGCAAGATCAAACAAACAATCACTATACAAAAGTGATTACTATGCTCATTCACACATGGAAGAACATCCGGACATGCAAGGTGATAAGCTCAATTGAAGAGTATCATTTGCTAGTCCAACACTCAACCAATGCATACAAACATATATACATCTAGGAACAATCCTACAAAGGCACAAGAGTATTGTACTTAAGATAATGCAAAGCATTAACAAGTACTAAAGCACAATGCATAAAGGCTGCATAAGCAAAATATTGTAAATACATGGTGCAAACCATAAAAGCCTACAAACAAGCATAAGTGCATGAAAACAAACCCTTAAAGCTTACAAAAGCAACATGGGTACAAACCAGATAAAACAAATGTTGAAATAACTGAATAGCCATCATCAATATATATAAGTAAACCAAAGTGATAAAAATATACAAGAGATATGAGTTTAAACCAATATTAAACCACAGTGTATCAAACTTATAACAACATTAGTTATCCAAGTATAGTATCAAAATTATAAAGAAAACAACATATAATAATGAAACTCCCCCTCAAGAACTGCCTAAAAAATCCTCCATCTTTTTAACCGGAATGGCCAAAGGGTTAGTGCTCCTGGCTGGTGTGAATGCTATCAATCTTGGCAGAAAGTACATCAAGCTGGTCCTGCATTACTATCATCCTTTCTGTATACTGATTCTGAACTTCCCTGAGTGTATCAAGCCTCTCCAGGATGATTTGAAATGCATCTGAAGGTGCAGCAGATGAGGTAGAGGCTCTGCTCCTCTTTGACTCTTGCTCTTGGAGTGGAAGACGGTCCTGCAGCCTTTGCTTCAGTCTCCATTGGATCTCCTTCTCCTTGGTCACCCTCCTCTTCATCACCTGGAAGACAACTCTGTATCCTTGTGATGGTGAATTTGTTTATTGCTGATAATGGAGTCATGTGACTGATATCTTGAGGAATTCTAACACCCTTTGCTCTGAAGATCCTCATAAGGAGGCTAGGAAAGACCAACTTGGGCCTAGCAGTGGTTCTAGTCTCGTCCATAATAGTGTCAAATATGTGTGAGCTGATGTCAATGATGACTTTCTCCTTGAGCTCCATGAGGAATATAGCTCTAGAATTAGTAAGAGTGGTCATCTTTCTTATAGGATACAGGTTGAACATCATGATGGTGGTCAAATACCTCATGTCAGCAGGAAAGACATTAGTGTTGAGACATCTCCCTTTTTTAACACCACCAATCCGAGCCTGGACAGTATCTAAAGACAACATCCTGTCTTTGTAGTTGATGAATTCATAATCCTCTTGACCCTCAAGCCCTAGAACCTCATCAATGATATGAGCATCTATGGTGAACTCATGTCCTCTAATCTAGCAGTTCATCTCCTCATCCCTTATGTTCACATTTGCATAGAATTCCCTTATTAAGGGCTCACACACTGAAGGTAAGTCACCCAGTAGTTTATCCCATCCTTTGCCTTCAAAACATTATGGAATGAAAGTATCCTTCAGGTCATGTAAATCCACAAATTTCTCCTGGATAATGGTTCCCTTCATGAAGGAATCTCTGTATCTCTCAAAATGCTTGACAGACCTAAACAGGTTGTTGTCCATTTTCATCCTTTTATCAGCCTTCTTAGCAGGAGTCTTCTTCTTTGAAGATGTGGAAGCCATCTGTAAACACGTAGAAGAGGCCACAACACGAACAAAACACAATTTGTGGAAGCATACACAAATTAGTAACCATGTAGTTATAAGGAAGAACAGAGTGTTAGTCAACACACAAACCAAGAATAATTGATAACTAAAGAAGGATAAGGCATCACATAATGACAACAAATCAAACAAGTTCAGTCTGTAAAGATGAAACTTTCATTTTCATACAGATAGAGGAGAGCATATGTCACTAAGACCAGACTTAATGAACATGGAATGTGCAAGAAAATCCCCCAAGGCAGAGTCACACACAAGATATGGAAACACAAACACAGAACATTGTATACCACAAAGACATAAGGACATACACTTTGCAATCCCAAATTTCTCATTTAGAGAAACATCATAGAAAGACCAAATACAGTATACCCAATAGATATAAACAATCAAATATCAAAGTTCAGACCCAAAAAGAATCACAATGGAGCAAACTCAAGAAACTAAATATAATCAGCACCAAGAGTGAACAAACCAAACCATTAAACTAGCATTTTTAAGTATAAACATGTTCGAATACCCAAATTACAATCCACTATTAAAACACATAGATTCAAGAATATATCACTTAAATCATGAAATGTGAAGTGAAATCAAGAAAACTCATACCTTTTTTTTGAAGATTGATGCAGAAACGATGCAGAAATGAAGGATTTTCACAGATGAGCACGGAGTGTTTGAGTGAAAGAATGAAGAAGACAATGAACAGTCACTGATATTCGAGGGAAAAACTGAAAAGTTTTTGAAAACTGTCTTAAAAACGTAAAACACGCGTTTTTCACGACTTGAACAAGTCGCCAGGGTAAGCCGCGAAACACTGTGAAGGTAAGAAATTTGAAAATTTCATTAAGTGTTTTTCGCGACTGGAAGGTCTACCCACGAAGAAGTCGCGAGCTGAGCCGCAAAAATCTCTGAGTAACCCTCGCAATTGGACCTTCCACCCGCGAACGAGCTGCCAAACTAAGCCGCGAAAAATGCAAAACTCAAATTTTGAAAAATTTTCTAAGTCTTTTTCGCGATTTGGGTACTGACTCGCCAGTAAGCCGCAAAAAATCTCTGAATGGGCTCGCGACTGGGGCTTGCGACTGGGCTAACCCGTGACTTAGTCGCCAAAACAGGGGAAACAGTTTTTGAAATTTTTGATATTTTTGTAAAAACAAAATACTTTCCAAAAACAACTATAAACACTCAAAAATCTTTTTGTGTTTGATCAAACAAAGATTGAGCATGTGAAAACACATTTAATCAAGTACAATCACACAAATGAATATGGCATTCATTGAACATAGACTTGTGTGTTGTGTGTGAATATCAAAAATAAAATAGCCCTTAGTCCAATGTGAAGCTTCAATGATCAATTCAATCAAGGCATACACAATTAGCACTAGATAGTGTGACCTATCTCAATTATAGAAACATGTATATATGACCTCCCACAAGAACTTGATTACATTCTTTGAAACTTTTCATTTGGCTCCATATTCAATAAATCATTTGCACTTTTTGAGCAAAGAAAATCTCATAGTGAGATAGATGCCTAAAATTTTTGATATTTCAATTTATGAGATAGCCTTTGGCTTTTTGGGCATCAAACATTTTATTTTGGTCACTTTCCCTTTTTCCTAGTCAAATACTAGTATGTACGACAGGCTTTTGCAGCTCTATATCTCTTTTCATTTGGAGATTTACATTTAGAGAGCTCTTTTAAGCAAAACAAAAATAAAGAGTGGGAAGATATATAGGCATGAGTCTATGCATGTCTCAAGATTAACAAAACCATTCACTAATCATTCATGATAAGGTTGAAGATCTATTTACAACAGTCACATAGATTTCAGAATTTCTCCCACAATGATACGAGTGCATAGAAGACAAGCTAAGCTCGTAGATGCATAAAGCCATTAGTACAAAGGTATAGGGCAAAATATGATTTGAGACAAAAACTCAACAAAGTTGATCAAACTTTTTGGATTTTCTACTTTTATGTGTTTTTGGATTTTTGACAAAAAAAAAAAAAAAAATTTTCAAAAACAAAATCAGCAAAGTGAAAAACAATTTAACCAAAAACTCATAAACAAAAATTTTCAGGACAGACTTGCAAGAAACAAAAACAACCAAGCATATACACAAAATATGGGAAGTATTAATGCATGGACATGTTGCAATGCTTATGCATGAGTACCCTTCGTCACCCACACGTCACGTGCGTTTGGGGTGATATCCTTGACGGATTGGGTACGAGAATTAGGGCTATCAAACCTTCGTGTGAAGCTTTCAAGACAGTTGGTGAAGGCACCGATCATCTTCATCACATCCGTCATTCTTGGATCATGGTTTTGACTTCTTGGTTGCTCACTACCCCAAGACCTCTTGTCATTTCTTCTTCCTCGTGACCGAGATGCGCTTGCATTGTTGTCTGCTCTCAGCTTTTGACAGTTGGGTCTAGTATGTCCTCGCAATCCGCAATAATGACACACATAATCTGTTCTAGGACCCCGTTGTGGTCTTGAGAGAGATCTTGCTCTGGTTTCATATCTGCCCACAGATTGATTTCGGGGCTTATTCACCATCCGTTGCTCAATCACATTCTTCTTCTTTACCTCCTTAACTTTCTTAGGAGTAGGCTCTTCTATAACCGTCTCTTCAGCCTTTACAAACTTTACTTCTTTGGTAGCTTTGGCCGATGAGCTACTTCCTCCAGTATAACCCAATCCAGATTTGTCAGAGAAATATTTTTGAGAAAAGGTAACATCTTCCAGCTTCTTGGAGGAGACCCTTTCTATCTTGGCTTGTGCTTGCACCACCTCTTGCTTAAGAAATCTTACTTTGGTATAAGCGTCCGATAACTCGCCATTTAGGGTTTCAATTTCACACTTTGCCTCCTTATATCTGGCTAGAAGACTTTTGTAGTCCTTTTCAGCCATTTTCATCTTCTTCACAGCCGTTTTTGCAACCTTTGCATACTCACCCGATTTCTCAAGGAGTAAAGTGTAATTCTCTTGAAGACTAGCTGTATTTCTATCCTCTGCAGCATCTGATTCTTCAACAATCCCTAAGGATTCTTCATCGCTGTGTTCTCCAAGTTCTTGTACAAGTTGATTTAAGTCCTCCGAGGACTCCACATGAGCAATGGTCATGAATGCGGAGAAATTTCCTTCTCCATCACAGCTCTCTTCAGAATCAGAATCTGATGAGTTCGAATCACTTAAAGTAGTGGCATAGGCTTTTCCCTTCGACTTCAAATAATTGGGACATTCCTTTTTAAAATGCCCATGTCCATTACATTCGAAACACGTAATTCCTTGTGAGGATTGAGAATCTCTACCATCTTTTCTTCGGAACTCTTTCTTCTCTTTTCCGACACTCTGAAATTTTCCTTTGTCACTAAATTTCCCACTATTCTTGAGCTTTAGGAATTTCCGGAAGTTCTTTACAGGATACGCCACATCTTTGTCTACCGTATCCTCTTCCGAAGAGTCATGAGACACTATCCTCTCATCAATTGTCTTAAGAGCAAGGGATTTGCTCTTCTTCGCTGAAGGAAGGGACAACTCATATGTCTGCAGAGAACCAACCAGCTCTTGAACCTTGATTTTGTCAAGATCTTTACTTTCTTCAATGGCTGTAACTTTAGCACGGAAACTCTCTGGTAGTGACCGAAGGATCTTCCTTACAATCTTCGAGTCCTCCGTCTTTTCCCCCAAATTGAATTTTCCAACAACCACTTCGTTCAATTTGCTGTAAAACGAATCAAAAGACTCATCCTCACTCATTTTTAACTCCTCAAAGCAAGTGGTCAACATTTAAAGTTTGGTGTCCTTCACTTTCTTAGTCCCTTCATAGGTTGTCTCCAAAATTTCCCATGCTTCCTTAGCAATGGTGATATGTGAAATCCGATGAAATTCTTCTGGAGAGACATCGCAGAAAATAGCATTCAATGCCTTGCTATTTGCATTGGCTGCTGCAAGAGCAGCCTTATCCCAAGTAGACTTGGCTTCCTCTGGCCTTGTCCATCCTACTTCAACTGCATCCCACACAGTATCATCAATAGAACACAAAAACGCCCTCATACGGACTTTCCAAAGTGCATAATTATTACCATCAAAGAACGGTGGTACATTAAGAGATTGAGACCTATCCATCTCAAAGGGGGTCAGGGATCACACTAGGGTAATTAAACCACAACAAGTGTACCCGCTCTGATACCAATTGAAAGTTCAATATGGGTATACAACACTCTTGAACGTTTAGACCCAAAATACAGAATTACCAATTCAAGCTTTATATCAAACAATTAATGTGCAGAATATAATAACAAGCTTATAACAGAATTGATAACAATCTAAGCCAAATATAAACACATCCACAGCAGTAAATATAAGACAAAAATAAAGGAAGGAAGATGCAAACACTCGGATAACACACGATGTGTTATCGAAGAGGAAACCGAAGCTCTCGGCGTAAAACCTCTCCGCCGCCCTCCAAGCGGTAAAATAATCCACTAGAAAATGTAGTTGGGATACATGAATAGCAATAGACCCTCCAAGCCTAATCTACCCAGGTATCTAAGCCCTCTAAGCTTCTTGCTCTAACGAGGTTGTGCCGAACCTTTTTCTTTTCTAACTTATCGGATTCCGCTACTAGACCATAGCATTAACTAATGTAGATTGGTTCCTTCCTAACTGCTTCCCAACAGTACCAAATAATCTTCTCACAAACGTGGGTGTGGTGAGATAAGGATTTGGCTAAAGACCTCTCAAGGGTATGACAATGGAGAGGAAGAGAGTAGAGGAATTTGTAGAGTCTCTAAGGTAAAGATTGTGGATGAATCAATCTTGTATTTCTCTAGGATTTCTCTCACATAATTCTCTCTGGAAGCTCTCTCAATATGGTGGGTATAAGGGTATATATATATATATATATATATATATATATATATATATATATATAGTAGGGTGAGAAAGGAATGCAAAACGTCAGTTTTTGCCAAATAGGGTGTTTTGGCAACTTGGCCTCGCGACTGGGTTAAGTCGCGAGTTCAAACCGCGAACTAACGGCCTGGCCAGCCTGGGACTTTTTGTCCTGTAGTGCGACAGTTGGCACGACCCTTCAGTTTCCCTGTGTGCTTCTCACGTGTGAGCATTTGGCGGCTTGCAGCCGCGAGTCACCCGCGAGTCCTTAGCCGCGAACCTCTGCTTCTTTGCACATAATTAAGCTTTTCTTCGCATCTTCTCACATACTATCCTTACAAATAATCCCACCTAAATACAGGGTTACTAAGTGCTTAAATTACAAGCAAATTGGCATGAAATAAAGCCAACAAAATGGTTGATTAAATTCAACCTTACAAGATATCACCTTTAGCTACAAATTGCTAGGGCTGCACTAGTTCCAAATCCAAGTATATTCGGTATATATATGCATGTTCCTCTAAAATAATAAGAAATTTGTGCGTTGTGTCAATTCCTAAATTATGTCTTGTGAGGAAAGACAAACCAATATGAGTTTAGCCTCATGCATGTATTGTAATGGTGCGGATTTTGATGTCCTTGCAATATATATCAATGCACGCATGGTGAATGGTCGGCTTATTCGTCATCTTTTCTTTCTTCAGTTTAATATATTGGTGATAATATTATTCACTATAGAGTCTTGACATCATAGCCGTTTTTTTGCTTAAAAAAAAAAGAAAAAAGAAGAAGAAGAAGACCCTTCACTTCCGAAGAACTGCTTTCGGTATGTTTGTTTGTTTGAGCATGTGTGGATTTCAATTAATTTGGTTCGATTCTTATTCACATAATATTGGTAAAATCTCTTGTTATTGATCAAGAAATCTCCGAGATATAAACCTTGTTTTCACCAAAAATCAATTAGCGTCTTGGTCGGAGGATAAAGAACAATCATCATATATAAAATATACGTTCATATCGATAAAAAAACAAAATAAAAATCATGAATATTGGTGTTTTTGTCGGAGGATAAAGAACAATCCTCATAAACGAGATACGTTCATTTCAATAAAAAAAAACACACACAAAATACAAATCATGAATGTATTGAATAGAGCACAAGATGAGGTAATTTTGGTTCATTGGCTGAATTAGAGAACCAAATTATTCATTGTGCAAATGATGTCCCGCAGGAAATTTCGTGGAAATGGGTTAGGGGTGGACCAAGATGTCACCTATTTGAGATTAAATAATAGTGAATGAATACAATATTTAGACTGATTTTCCATAAGCCGTCGGTGGTTTGACCCTAGAGAAAGCCACTGCCCAACCACTTGATGGCCAACATGCATATATATTGTGTATGTATATTGAACACTAAAAGTTTCTCTTATTTTATTCAATTATTAACAAGATCGTTCATGCCGGTGGAAACTTTGTCTGTTTATATACTAAGCCATGGTTCCCTTTTTGACTTTAGAGCTCACCAATGCAGTCATCACCAAAAGAAAATGCCCTCAGCTGGTTTCATATTCGACATAGTAAAACTTGTTAGGCTGTGTGTTTATAGACCATGCAAAACCGCTCTGTATTGTGCTTCAATTATTCTATATTTTAACATACTTAATAATTATAAACTTTAAAATTATTGAGGTCAACCTGCATTTCCACCATGATCTAAATTCGGCAGACGTTTTAATAATAATCTAGCATGATCAACACATGGTTTGCGTATTTCCCCGTAATTTTTTCAACCAATTCTTTATATATATATATATATATATATATATTTTTTTTTTTTTCCCTAGCAGGCTCTGACCCAACAATCCTAAACCGAAGGCTGTTGAGTATGATTCTTCAGGAAGGTCCTGCTGAGGAAAATGATTAGAAAATTATGCGACTTAATTAGAAGCGTGCATGTATGAAACACTTTTTTTAAGGTGATAATTTTCATCACTTGAAAGAGGCTACTATAACGTTATAGGGTAACCTATTGAGTTTAGGCAATTCACATCGAGGATACAATAAAATCACCAACAGTAGATACAGGGACGGACGCAGGATTTCAAGCTAGGGGGGGCCGAAGATAAGCAAAAAAAAAAAAAAAAAAATCAAACGCACATCCATATAGTCACTGGTGAAGCCAGGAAATTTTCTTAGGAGGAGCAAGTTAGTTATGTCTACATTGTGTTAATAGGTTAAGCCTACGTTGGCTCAAAATGCAAAAAACTCAAGTTAATTTGGCCCAAATTATGGCCAAAATTAAATTACTTTATTTCACAAACTAACTTTAAGTAAACTTATGCCTACATTTTTTTCACTGTACTAAATTATTTGTACTTAGGTTAATAGGTTTGAACTTACCTTTTTACATTTTAGAGCTTTTCTAAGGAGTTACATCTAATGTTTCAGCATTTAGGATAAAAAATTGATTAATAGGTATGAAATTTTGAAGATTTATACAATAATTTTTGTTAAAAAAAAGTGTGAACGATGAAGTGCAAATTACTATTTAAGTGCAATTAGATCAAATCAAACAATTAAAAAATTATTTGTCCTCCTACTATTATCAGATATAAAGCGATAATCTAATATTCTAATATAAACCACATTATTATATATTATATTATTATTATTATAAATAGATTTATACAATATTTTTTTTAAAGGTTTTCATGGGCTTTTGAAAACTCCTGGACTGGCTGATTGGGGGGCCTGAGCTAAAAACTAAGGGGGGCCCAAGCTAAAAACTAAAAGGTCCAAACCTGTTTTTTTTTTTAATTTTACATACTAAAATTTTTTTTTTTTTGGACCCAGGGGGGGCCCGGGCCCCCTTTGCCCTGCACCTGGGTCCGTCCCTGAGTAGATAGTAATTTGAAGTTAGTGAGTTTGTTATCGGATTCAGACAATTCATGTCTAAGATACAACAAAACACCAATTGTAAATAGCAATTTTGAAGTTTCATTCTAAGAACATAATGCGACTCTTAAAAAGGTTTATTTTTAAAAAGTTAGTTGTTTTCTTAAGTTATTTTTATTCCAGGAAATAACTTCTATATGTACATGTTATATGCACAATTTTTTTTAGAACCACACATCCATAAATTCTATTAATAACTTTATTTTTTTGGTGTTTATGTTATTTTATATGTTAATTTGGTATGGGCATAATAAATTTTTTTACACATTCTCTCATATAGAATTGCCACTCACCTCATTTGAACACACCACAAACACAAAGAGAGGTGCAAGTGTATGAAAATCAATTTCTATGAAATTTTTTTGTGCCTATGAACTTATTGTTTATATATCCACCAAGAATCTTGTAAACTTTCTATATTGACAAGCCTAATTAAATACAAACCAACTTCTCTTTCAAAAAAAAAATACAAACCAACTTCCTTCCACTTCCATCAACCAATCTACACTAATTTTTTTAACAATCCCTAGTAAATAAATATAATAACCTCAATGTGGTCGGGTGTTACTTTTAGATAGTTCATTATGCAAGAGGCTTGAACTTGGGGCGCTTTGCCTTTCTGTCTAGCTCTCATGAATACCAATTTTTTAATGATATCCTCTCCCATGAGAGTAGGTTTAGTTTTCACACCCTGATGTAAGGCCAGCTAATAAGAGCCTGCTCTCTCCTCCATTATTTTTCTACCAAATATTGGTGCACATGCCCTACTTCATCACCATATGCCCCTCCTCGTGACACACCCTTCATTATCAACTCTATAAATATGCATTCAATAACACATCTCAGCTCACACAATACAATACATCCCTCTTTACTCACTCACTCACTCACTTTAGGTTATACACCCTGATGGAAAAGGCTCTTTTGAGAAAACATTATGCTTACTCAAAGATCGATGAGGAAGACCCGGAAGAGATAAAACATCGGCAAGCACAGTTCTTGATCCAGAAAATACTCTTGCAAGCAGATAATCGAATAAAACCATCGTTTTTGAGGATCAGGATGTGTAAGTTGAAGATTAGGATTGGGAGGAGATTAAAGAAGCTGAGGAAGAGCATGTTGTTGGGTATATCTGTGGCTAGAGTTCGTCTTTACAAGCAAATAATTAGTCGAATGAAAACATGGAGGCGCTTGTTTCACGGTGGACGTGGAGAGCCCCTTGTTAGCCTTGCTCCCATGTTTGCTTGAAGTTTTTGTCCTAGTTTCTTTTTGTTGTTTGTTTGTCAAGAATACTGGCATCTGGTACTTGTTACTTTATCATGTGATCAAATGGTTGTGCTGCTTTTATAAGATTGTGCTTGTTGGAAAGTTGAAAAGAATGATTCACTTTCTGTTAGAGCATTTTAATATTAAATAATTAAAATAAATAAATGTAATAACATAAATATAAAGATGTGGGAGTAAATATGGGAGATGAGGAGTTAGTGAAAATGTTTAATCCCACATTGAAAAGGAGAGAGACTTTTTACTTAATGGATTATCCGTTTGGGCTTTTTCATTCTTCAGAAACTCCTTATCTCACCATTAATTGTGTAACTCCAGCCCATCAGATTAATGTTTAACAATTAATCTTGTAACACCCACTAAATCAGAATTATAGACCTAATTAATCTGAATAAATTGGGTTATAATTTCGTGAGGCCCATTGAGCCTATAAATAGACTCATTCAGACTCAATCCAAACTACTGAAATCACAACATACACAAAGAAAAAATAGAGAGATTCTTGGCAAGGAAGGGTGTTCTTTCTGGTGGAGCTTTGGGCTTGAACACTTTGTGCAGAGGTTGTTCTAGCTATACGACACTTGTTGGGCTGTTGTATATTGGGGGAGACAAGTCAAAGAAGGTCTGCACCGGTTACAAAGTTTAGCCAACCAAGGGCTTGAATCTCCTTAAAGAGAGCGAGTGCCGCGCCTCAGTCCAAATAGTGTTGTGTAATTTCTCTCTTTAAAGTAATAAAATTCAGTAGTATTATTCAGTTTCTCTTTATATTATTTCCATTATCATTGTATTTGCACCAACACTTTCCAACGGTGCTGAAGAAGGCTTTGAGAGTCATAGAAATGTATTATAAGACACCTGAAATGCTCCATTGAGATGAGTCCAATCAATAACAAAAAGAAAATCAAGCACTTATATTACTGTTATGGATATAAGTTGTTCTTTTTTAATTAGCCTTTGATTGCGGACACAATTTCATCTAGTTTGGGTTTTATTTATTTATTTCATCTGCGATGAAAATTTAATAGTCTTTCACATTGTAACTCGAGGAAAATGAACCTTGATTTTTGGCAAAGTAAAATAAACCTCAATATATAGATTACATTATTTCGTGTACGTTGAATGTGGGACAAGAGAGGGACAAGTCTAGGACATGCCAAAGACAACGAATCTACTCGTTGTTAAAATCTGAATATAGTTTATTGAAAGTGCTTCAAATTAATAACAGAAACAATGTATAAAAGAGATCCTTATATAGGCTAGGTATGTGTGCAGTACAAGTAATATAAGTGTAGTACAAGTAATATACTGGGCTAAGCCCAATGGGCTAATATAACCTAATCTATACACTAACATCCCCCCTCAAACTCGAGGTGGCAAGGAAGAAGCCAACTGGAGTTTGGATATAAGATCTCGAAGACGACCAGGCGGGTGAGACTTGGTGAAGATATCAGCAGGCTGGTCAGCAGATGAGATGGAGAACAACTTGAGATTGCCTTTCTTGAGATGCTGGCGAGTGATGTGGCAATCGATCTCAATGTGTTTGGTACGTTCGTGGAAGACATCATTATGAGCAATGTAGATAGCACTACGATTGTCACAATAAAGAGGAGTAGCAGTGGGCTGTGGAGCATCCATGTCAGCCAAGAGCCAGCGAAGCCAAACAAGCTCGCAGGTGGTGTCGGCAAGGGCACGATACTCGGCCTCAGTACTGGAACGAGAAACAACATCTTGCTTTTTGCTACGCCATGAGACAAGAGAAGTACCCAACAGGAAACAGAAACCTGTGATAGAGCATCGATCAGTCGGATCATCTGCCCAGTCCGCATCTGAATAAGCATGAAGCTCAAGAGAAGATCGAGAGGAGTAGTGTAGACCATGATAAAGTGTACCCTTGACATACCGAAGAATCCGAAGAACAGCAGCATAGTGGACAGAACGAGGGGCATCCATGAACTTACTAACCATACCCACAGCATGTGAAATATCTGGACGAGTAACAGTGAGATAGATCAGACTACCAACCAACTGACGATAGCGAGTAGCATCAGAGATAGGTTCACCATCCAAGGGTGTGAGCTTTGCATTGTATTCCAAAGGAGTGGAAACAGTCTTGTTGTCAGTGATACCTGCTTTGGAGAGGAGATCAGAAGCATATTTAGCTTGGGAAAGATAGTATCCATCAGAGGATGAGGTAACCTCAAGCCCAAGAAAATAACTGAGAGTGCCCAAATCTTTCATCTCAAAATGCTGACTAAGGAAGTGCTGAAGAGAGCGGATACCTGCAGAATCATCTCCAGTAATAATCATATCATCAACATAGAGAAGAATAAGAGTGATACCAGCAGAAGATCTTCGGACGAAGAGAGCAGTGTCATGAGGACTCGAAGTGAAACCCTGCTGAGCAACAACTGAGCTGAACTTTTCAAACCAAGCTCGAGGAGCCTGCTTGAGGCCATAAAGAGCACGGCGAAGGCGACAAACTTGACTGCCTGAGTGTGGATAGCCAGGGGGTGGTTGCATGTACACTTCTTCTTGAAGGTCTCCATTTAGGAAAGCATTCTTCACATCCATTTGATAAAGAGGCCAACGGCGAACAGCAGCCACAGCAATGAGACATCTGACAGATGTAAGGCGAGTAACAGGAGCAAATGTTTCCTCATAATCAATGCCATACTCTTGGGTAAAGCCCTTGGCAACTAGGCGAGCCTTGTATCGTTCAACAGATCCATCAGCCTTGGTCTTGATCTTGTAAACCCACCTACAACCTACTACAGACTGACCAGGAGGCAAATCAACCATATCCCAAGTGTGATTTTTATGAAGGGCATCTAGTTCATCAGTCATAGCTTGCTGCCAAAGAGGGTCAGTATGGGCCTCACGATAGGTATGAGGTTCATAGAGGGTGGCAAGGGCAAAAGAGCAGTGATAATCAGAGAGATAAGGGGGAGGAATGCTTACCCGAGTGGAACGACGAAGTTCAGGACCATCAGGAGACTCAGGAGAGGGTGGTGCCACAGGATCCAAGACAGGCGGGTCATATGCCGGGGACAGAACCGGAGATGAGTCGTCTGGAGAGGCAGCCGATGTTGAAGAATCCTCCACAAATTTAGGATAGAGAGGGAGGAAAAGATCAGTAAAAATAGGAGACTCAGAGGAAGAGGATGTAGAAAACTGCTGAAGACTCGTGAAAGGACGATGTTCCCAAAACTCAACATGACGGGAGACACGAAGACGATGAGAGATGGGATCATAGCAGCGAAACCCCTTTTGAGATACACCATAACCAAGGAAACAACAGAGACGAGCACGAGGTTGGAGCTTTGTTCGTTCATGAGGAGGAAGAGAAACAAAGCAAGCACAACCAAAAACCCGAAGAGAAGAGTAGTCGGGGGTTTGACCATAGAGAAGCTCAAATGGTGATTTGTTGTGTGTAGTTGGTGAAGGGATACGATTAATGGTGTATACAGCAGTGAGTGCAGCCTCACCCCAGAAGCGCTCAGGAAGAGAGGCAGAGATGAGAAGGGTGCGGACAACATCAAGAATGTGACGATGTTTTCGTTCTGCACGACCATTTTGTTGAGAGGTATAAGGACAAGACCGCTGAGTAAGTGTACCATGATTGTCTAAAAAGGATAGGAAAGATTTATCATTATATTCTTGAGCATTATCTGATCGAAAAATTTTGACAGTGCGATTGAATTGTGTTTCAATCATTTTATGAAATGTTTGGTAAATAGACACAAGTTCAGATCTATGGTGAAGCAGATAAATCCAAGTATATCGAGAAAAATCATCCACAAATATGACAAAATATCTAGATCCCCCCTCAGTAGGAACAGGTGCAGGACCCCAAATATCAGAATGTATAAGATCAAAAGGTGCTGAAGAAAATGAGTCACTATTATTAAAGGGTAATTTTGTTTGTTTGCCAAAATGACAGGAAGTACAATCAAATTTTTGAAACTGAACTGAACCTAAATGACCTTGAGAAGCTAACAACTGAAGACGAGATAAGGATGGATGACCAAGACGAGCATGCCATAGATCAGGTGAGGAGGTGGCAGTGGTAGCAGCTGCAGAAATAACTTGTGAAGGAATCTTCAAGTCATGAACCTCAAACATGCGACCAACCTTACGGCCTGTCCCAAGCACTTGACCCGTCCGGGGATCCTGCACATCCACACCATGATTAGTAAATAGAAGATCTACCCCTAATTCACAAAGTTGACCAACAGAAAGCAAATTGAGGGATAATTTTGGAATATGAAAAGTGTCACTAAGGGATAAACAAGGAGAAGAGATTGTTCCTTTATGACTAACAGGCATAGGAGTTCCATCAGCAGTGTAAATGGTGACAGGATGTTCTAAGGGTGCCTTATCAGAAAATTGGGATTCATCAGGAGTCATATGGTTACAACAAGCAGTATCAAAAAACCAAGGTTGTTTACCTGAGGTGGCAGAAAGGGCAGTGGAAGTACGGGATAAAACCTGTTGAACAACTGCCTCGATATCAGCCGTAGTAAGTGAGGAAGCCAAAAATGGACCTGTAGGAACCGATGGATCAGAAGGACATACAGCAGCTGCCCGAGGAAGAGAAGCTTTATTCTGCTCTTGCATAAATTTCTGCAGCTTGCGACAAACTGAGATGTCATGACCTTTAGCACGGCAAAACTCACAGCGAATACCTTTGGAAGACTGAGAGGTGGAACGCCCAGAGTTTATTCGTGGAGGAGCAGTGAATGCAGCAATGGGAGGCTGTGGAGATGGAGTAGCCAACACATGATCAGATGATGACATGTGATGAGCAGGTCGACGGTTTTCCTCAGAGATGAGCTCTTTCACTACAGCATCAAGAGAAGGAGTAGGAGACCGGCTAAGCAAAGAAGCCCTAGTAGGCTCAAAATCCTCACGCAAACCCATCATGAAGTGCATAAATTTACGACGATCCCGATATTTGACAAAGAGCTCAATGTCCTTAGAACACACTAGTGGAGGATCTGCAGCAGAGAGTTGTTCCCACATAGTAGAAGTCTGAGAATAAAAATCAGAAATGGACTGACCTGTCTCTTGGCGCATTTGATAAAGTTTTGATTCAATGTGGAACTCCAAGCTTGAATCATTAGTACAATTATAGCGATCGGCCAAAAACTTCCAAGCAGCCTCAGCAGTCTCAAGACGAGGAAGAAGATTATGAATGGAGGGAATAGAGGTATTAATAAACCAAGATAAGATCTTACTCTGAATACTCTCCCATTCCTCTAGGCGATCTTCATAATCATCTGTTGCAACAGTAGTCGTGGAAGACTCTTCAGCAGCTATGACTTTCGACTTAGGGTTTGGCACTGGCTTAGGAATTGAACCAGTCACATATCTCCACAGTTTACGACCCTTGAGAAAAACAGTCATATTCTGAGACCATGCATGATAGCTAGTAGGACCATCCAACATAATGGTGATAGGACGTATGATGTCGCGTTCATTTTGTTGAGCCATAATGAAGAAAAATGACCAAAAAAATGAGATTTAGAGACCTCAAATGCAGAAACGGAGCTCAAAATCGGAATCTACGCGAAAAACTGAGCAAGACAGGTCCTGTTGAAAAATTTTGACTTTGGTCAAAGTCAACGGTTAAAGTCAACGGTCAACGGTCTGGTCAACGGTCAACGGTCAACGGATGATGCTGACGTGGAATGCTGACGTGGATGCTGACGTCACCCTAGGGCTGACGTGGCAGTCCGTGAAACAAAGCAAGGCGCGTGAGGCGCGTGCCGGCGCGTGGAAGGCGCGTGGAAGGCGCGTGGCCGGCGCGTGAGGCGCGTGGAAGGGAGAGACGGCGCGTGGAGGCGCGTGGTGGCGCGTGCTCGTGAGGCAGAAACTTCTGACCGCGCGTGGGAGCGCGTGGAAGGTTTTTTCTGGAAAATTTTTGTTGGGTTTTGCTCGGGACTGTCAGATCTGTCAATGTGTACCTTTACTTTGGCGGTTTGATCAACAAATTGACGAAATCCGAGTGTTTTAGTGTTGTGGGCGTGACGGCGGTGACTCGCTTCTGACAGTGACAACTGGATGAAGGCGAGGGCAGCGGAAGAACGCCGGAGATATCCACAGGAATCAAAGAATCAGAGGGAAGGCTCTGATACCATGTTAAGAATATAAAGAGAGAGAATGACTGAATAGTCAGTATATTAATATGTATAAAACAATGTACAAAAGAGAGCCTTATATAGGCTAGGTATGTGTGCAGTACAAGTAATATAAGTGTAGTACAAGTAATATACTGGGCTAAGCCCAATGGGCTAATATAACCTAATCTATACACTAACATTTTTTAATTAGCCTTTGATTGCGGACACAATTTCATCTAGTTTGGGTTTTATTTATTTATTTCATCTGCGATGAAAATTTAATAGTCTTTCACATTGTAACTCGAGGAAAATGAACCTTGATTTTTGGCAAAGTAAAATAAACCTCAATATATAGATTACATTATTTCGTGTACGTTGAATGTGGGACAAGAGAGGGACAAGTCTAGGACATGCCAAAGACAACGAATCTACTCGTTGTTAAAATCTGAATATAGTTTATTGAAAGTGCTTCAAATTAATAACAGAAACTGAACTTGCTGAGTTCATTGAACCATGAATATTATCCCTTATCACTAGCAAACTAAGACTTAGACACCCTTGTAGGTAGTGGCGGAACCAGGATTTGAGTTGAGGAGGGGCAAAATATGTATATGATATATGCATATCGTGTGAATATATAATGTTAGAAATCAATTTTGAAATTTTAAAATTATTCATTTGGATACTAAGTGATATTTTAACGTAATTATGTAAACACCTTCACAAAAAGAAAGCATATTTAATTATTCATCATGTAGGGGTAAAGGCCCAAATCCGGTATTGGGCCTTGGCTGAGAACATGGTGATCTGAGGATGATTAAATAGTAGTTAGTGGTTTAAGCTCAGACTTTTATGAACATGATATGACTGGGAAAGTGGTCCAAGAAAGAATACCTCCTCGGACAAGCTAAACACAGACTAGATATGGATCCCATTGATCAAAACGACCTTCTAGGAAGCTCCAGTGACAAGAACGTACACTTCGAGTGTACCAAAAAGTGAAAGCTAGGAGGTACCTAAGGAAAAATTGTTACCACTGCATTTAATGCACTGCAGCTACTTTTCTGACAGCATTTATATGGAGAAGACTCCTGAACAGTGCTGCCTTGACTACCACAACTCACAGAAAGCAAAAGGGGTGTCTGATGAGACAAGCACTCAAGTGGTGGCTTGGATGACCAACAAATGGAAGGCTAAGATCACCAGTAGGGAGATATATAATGTAAGAGACCCCTGAAGGAAGGGGGATCAGAAAAATAGAGACAGAATACTGTAACAATCAAAATTGCACTTGTAATCAGTTTTATTGATTTATAACAAGATTTGCCTCCTTGGGCAGTGAATTCATTCAGTCCTATGTGCCTTGTTCTTGCTTGATCATCTCTTGAATCCATACTAGCCGTTATCAAATTCATTAGGGCCTAATTCTTTGACCTACTCTCTACAAATTTATCGTACTGGGCTCATTGGGCCAACACTCTTTACATTTTGGGCTTGGGCTGCAAAAAGTGTCCTTACACATCATATTCTACTAATCTAGTAAATTTATGTTACTATTTATTATTTATACACAAATTTTTATAAAGTTGAGTAAATTATTACAAAAATTGAGATCATATTATTATTTTTAGATTATCTTAAAGCAAACAATAATGTTTTGTTTCCCTAATATGTTGTATATATATTTAGTTTCTAAACCGTAATAGAAATTAACTATTTTTAAAATTTTAATATATAATTAACTATATGAACAAGAAACTTTCACAAAAGAAAAAATTAAAAAAAATTCAAATTTTATAATAGCTAAGTATAGAGGGGCTCTATCAAGGTTCATGACGGATTGTGGCTTTCCAAGCGGCGTTTGATATCTATGTTGGTATGCAAGAGTGCATTTTTGAAGGGATTGATTAGGGCTTTTTTGCTAAGGTAGGGTGGGGACTCACTAAAACTTGTGTAAGGCATGCTAGTGGAGGACTTATAGTTACTTATTGGTTAATTTAGAAGGTATAGTTATGCTCTATTTCAAGACCAATGAAATAGAGTGGAGTTTTAGTTGGCTAAATTATCATTAAGTGTGAGTGAGTAAAACTTTTCATTAGATGAAATTCCTCCCAAGTTAAGGAAGGTAGTCCAAGCTGATGTATTACTTTGATCTAGATTGCTATTTCTCTCTAAAGAAAAAGTAGGCAAGGATTTTTAATAAGTATTAGCTAAGTACTAAGGGTTTTTTTTTGGGTTGGCCAAGGGGGGCAACTGCCCCCCCTCAACCCCCACCCCCCCGCGGCTCCACCTCTGCCTATAGGTGTTTGATTGAAATTGAAACCAGTCAATTTTGGATGCAATCCTAAATCCTAATTATTTTCTTCAAATATTAAAATCTTGGTGTTGAACATGAAAAAGCATGAATTTCTTAAAAGGGTTTCGAGGTGGAGTTTGTTGAACATGAAAAAGCATGAATTTCTTAAAAGGGTTACGGGGTGGAGTCCTCAACTCATAATACACTGCCCCACCTCATCCCTATCTGCCGTACTGTCCAACCTGTCGTCTTCGGCTCTTCCTCCATTAAAGAACAGGTTCCTTTAGCGAGCATGGTTGGTCCATCAACACCAATCCATATCTCTTAAATACATAAAAAACAAAAATAAAAGTTTTTAAACCTCTAACATCCGCTTATAATTGTTGGATTGCTTTTTATCATTATACCAAAATACCAATTGATTTTTTGTAGATGTAAGTAAGAATCATAAGAGACTTTAACAGTAGAGCTAACATGAATACATCCAATTTTTTTTTTTTTTTTAATTTTATTTGTTATACTATTGATGTGGCAGCGTGATATAAAAATTATGATTAGAAATGTTTACAAATTTACGTGGAAATGATCACGATAGGTTTCATTTCATCAACGTAAATTTCTTAACTACTTTCTTAAATTTCTTAATTAATTTCTTGTCTTGTGTTTAAAAGTTCAATTAAAATAAGTCTTTTGTAATTAATAGCATATCTCATGCTTATCAAGCATCTTAAATTCTTAATGAAAAATCTTGGATTCTGTCCAATTGACTCAAAGGTTGATTATGACAGAGCTTAAAACGGCAAGGTTCATGTATGACACGCAATTCACTTCACTCAAAAATACAAACCAACCCAAATTGGCATGCATTGCACCACTATAGATACGTTAGGTTCATGTTAGGTTCTTTTCTCAAAAAATAAAATAAAATAAAATAAAATTTCATGTGCTTGTTATATGTAATTTTTAATACAATATCACATGCTCAACATGCTGTGTATAACTTTTAGGCATTGTATAAACCATCTATGGCCAAATCATTTCATTTGATCAAGCTTGAGTTCAAAGTTCAAACCCACTTCATTTCATAAGCAAGAAATTAAGGAAAAACTTGTGTAAACATATGTTTGCAACGATAAATTGTACCACTTCTAAACTAATTTCTTATTTTTTTCCACAATAGTTGAATGAAAAAAGCTTTACAAACATTTTTGTTGCAATTAAAATTTTAAAATTACTTATGGTCTGTTATAAGTATACTGCTCTGCAGAGCATGTCACTAGTGAAATTTCACAATTTAATTATTTTGTGGCCAAAACAACCATACCATGACCACCAGACCAGCAATAATGAAAGTGCACCGATACTTTGAGACCACTGCCTTCAATCTCAAAATATGAAGATGTGAGTTATTTCAACATTAACACGACAACCAGAACAGCAATAATGAAAGTGCACATGTGCAGTAACAAAAGTATTGTAAACATATTTTAGCTTTATTAGATTATGAAATTTTCTGTTACGAATATGTTGTAAGTATAGGCTATTAGTTACAAAGTTTATTGCAATAGATTGCAAATAATTGATCAAAATAAGTCGGATTAAATTATTGCAATGATATTTTATTTGTAATAGATAATTATTTCATTTTGTCATTGCGATAAATTATGAAATTTACAGTTTCGAATATGTTGTAAGTATAGGCTATTATTTCACGAACTTTATTGCAATAGTCCCACTATAAGAAACTTACTTGCATGGTTGCATTGCATGAGCTAGCTAATTGGTGACTCGGTGTGTCACAGTCTACTAAGTACTACTAACCTTTTTTTTTTCCCACTTGTTTTTCGGCACTTGTTTGGAGTCTTTGGACTTTGGAGTGTTACACTATTACTTTAGTCCCACTTAATTCTTTATAAGTAACTTAATTCTTTATAAGTAACTTACTTGCATAGTTGCATTGCATGAGCTAGCTAATTAGTGACTTGGTGTGTCACAGTCTACTAACTACTACTAACCTTTTTTTTTCCCACTTGTTTTTCAGCACTTGTTTGGAGTCTTTGGACTTTGGAGTGTTACACTGTTACTTTAGTCTCACTTAATTCTTTATAAGTAACTTACTTAATTCTTTATAAGTAACTTACTTGCATAGTTGCATTGCATGAGCTAGCTAATTAGTGACTCGGTGTGTCACAATCTACTAAATACTACTAACCTTTTTTATTTTTTTTTTCCCACTTGTTTTTCGGCACTTGTTTGGAGTCTTTGGACTTTGGAGTGTTACACTGTTACTTTAGTCCCACTTAATTCTTTATAAGTAACTTACTTAATTCTTTATAAGTAACTTACTTGCATAGTTGCATTGCATGAGCTAGCTAATTAGTGACTCGGTGTGTCAGTCTACTAAGTACTACTAACCTTTTTTTTTTTCTTCAGCATTTTAATTTTTGAGGGAGATAGAGATTGAGAGAGTTTACGCTTATAAGGCCTAGGGGGGAGGGAGATTTCTTCGATGTGGGGCACTCCAAAAATTGCTTCAAGCCAAAAAAGGCTAAGCATGTCACAGAGTACCCACAATAAAACTGATGGTGCCCTCTCGTCTCAAGCTTGCGCTTATAATGCTTGGGAGGGAGGGAGATTTCTTCAATGTGGGACACTCCAAAAATTGCTTCAAGCCAAAAAAAAGGCTAAGCATGTCACAGAGTACCCACAATAAATAACTGATGGTACCCTCTCATCTCAAGCTTGCGCTTATAAGGCCTGGGGGGGAGGGAGATTTCTTCGATGTGGGACACTCCAAAAATTGCTTCAAGCCAAAAAAGGCTAAGCATGTCACAGAGTACCCACAATAAAAGGAAGCTATAACTGATGGTACCTTCTCATCTCAAGCTTGCGCTTATAAGGCCTAGAGGGGTAGGGAGATTTCTTCGATGTGGGACACTCCAAAAATTGCTTCAAGCCAAAAAAGGCTAAGCATGTCACAGAGTACCCACAACTCACTATATTCAACATTTTGATTTTAAATTTTTAGTACTTAGTAACAACTGCTTTAAGTTTATATATATAAAATTAGCTTTTATTTTATATTTATTCAATATAAATATAAAATAAAAGCTAATTCTCTAGTTATGAATTGTTGTTAATATTAGTGACATGAATTATTGAGTAATGAGTTTGATGACTAATGATTGTTAGTCTATTATTGTTGCCTTGTTGTAACTAAACTGATTAGTTATTGGTATTATTGGATCTAGTTGTGACATTCATTGATTGAGAGTGAGCTATTTGATATTGTCTTTGCTAGAAAAATTATAATTTGATATTGTTATGGAAACTTTGTTTTTTTGTTGGTTGGAAATTTTTTTATTAGATGGATGTTGATGCTCCACTTGGATTTGGTGCCCCTGGGGACCCTAACCCACCTCCTCCTAGTCCCTGGTAGTGCTAACCCTAACCCACCTGAACTTGTAGCACCAATTGGACTTGGTGCATCACTTCCCCCACTATCACTTAAACAAGGTGGTAAGGACCCGTCTATAGTATGGTAGCACTTCATTAAGCTGGCTTGTCCTGATCCCAAAAATCCTAGGTCTGAATGCAAGTATTGTAAAAGTCAATATAAATGTCATGGTAAGAAAAATGGTACTTCGAGCATGTAGCAACACATGAAGGTGTGTAAGAAGTGGCATTTTCCCCATGATGATAAGCAAAAAATTGTCGTTCCAAGTCAAGAGAGAAGGGGAAAGTGGTTCGAATGTGTTAGTGGTTGCAAACTATAGTGAAGAGAGAATAAGGTTGGCATTGGCAAGGATGATCATTATTGATGAATTGCCTTTTAAATTTGAGGAGCGTCAAGGCTTTTAGGAATTTATGGAAATAGTTGAGCCTAGGTTTCCTATTCCCCATCGCACTACTATTGCAAGGGCTTGTATAAAGATTTATTCTAGTGAGGTGGATATTTTAAGAAGGGCTTTTGTTGGGCAACGGGCTTATGTGATAACGGATATTTGGACATCCATATAAAATTTGAACTAAATGGTAGTCACCGCACACTTCATTGATGGGGATTGGACTTACCAAAAGAAAATCTTGAACTTTTGCCCTATAAATCACAAAGTGGGCATCATAGGTAAAGCGGTTGAGTCATGTTTGTTTAAATGGGGTATAGACTGATTGTTTACAATTACCACAGACAATGCTAGTTCTAATGATGTGGCAATTTATTATGTGAAGAAGAAAACAGAAGAAAGAGATAGTAGTGTATTGGGTGGTGAGTTCATGCATATGCATTGTTGTGCGCATATCTTGAATTTGATAGTGCAAAGTTGGTTGAAGTCCATTCATGAATCAATTGCCAAAGTTCGGAATGCAGTGTGATATGTGACAGCCTCTCTTGCAAGGTTTGAGAAGTTTCAAAAATGTGTTGAAAATGACAAAATCAAAGCCAAATGTTTGTTGTCCCTTGATGTGCCAATAAGGTGGAATTACACTTATCTCATGTTAGATTGTGCTTTGAGATTTGTGAGAGCATTTGATAGGTTGGAAGACGAGGATTACAAATAATTCACCAAAATAAATCGGATTAAATTAATGCAATGATTTTTTTTTCAATTGTAATAGATATTTATTTTATTTTGTCATTACAATAGATTATGAAATCATTGATACTAGGTTATTGCAATAATATATTTGCTGTAGTTTCATGCATGTATGCATGAAGCAGAAATGGACATATATACGCCAGTAAATAGCGAATCATAAATTAAGAGATATTTGAGACTCTGCCCTATCAAGTTCCACAAAGTTAACCTTAAAAAAAAATACCAAAGAATTAGACACATTACTGTGAACAACAAGAACAACAACATAATGGATATCCAAGTCAATAGATAATTACCTGATCAAAATTCTCATATTCAAGCATATCCGTCTTACTTGCAGACAAAACAAAAGTTGCCATCATCTTATTTGCTACATAAGGTGTTACCTCCTTCCCCTTTTTATTAGCACGAAATACTGCTATAGCAATCGGGAGGGAACAAATACAAAAGTAAATTAAAAAAAAAAAAAAGATGATAAATTTTAAAGCTTTTGCTTTTGCGGGGTTTGGGAGAAGTGATTGATAGGTAGCTAGAGGCGAACCAAGAATTTTACTTTGGGAGCCGAGTTATATATAGTACTGAAGTTATGATCATCTAGTGATCATAATGTTGTCTACTTTGATATTTGATATGTACCACACACACACATAAAAAGAAACTTGGTATTTTTTAAAATTTATAGAATAAAACTTGATGACGATATTTCATAAAATAAAATTCAACCATTATCATTTTCATAGTGAATTCTTACAATTTTCATTTGTAATATAAATTACCATGTTGTCTATCAAAATGAATAAAAAACCTCCAACGAAACCAACGAAGTTTTCAAAATTGTGAATGATCCAAAACCTTAAAGTATTGTTGAGAAAATAATGAAATTATAAAAAATGAAATTAAGAAAATAATACATTATCTCTATAATTATTGGGTTTGGTGGTCAAAATATATATATATATATATATATATTGAGCATTGTTTGAGAACTTGAATTTTTTGGGGTTAAATCCTAATTTTTTAATGAATCTGAAAGTTCAAAAAGAGTGTAAAACACCTTTGAACGTTTTGACCCCAAATTACAAATTATCAATTCAAGCTTATTATCAAACAATTAATGTGCGGAATATGAACATAAGCCAAACACAGAATTGATAAACAATCTAAGCCAAATATAAACACATCTACAGCAGTAAATATAAGGCTAAGATAAAGGGAAGAAAGATGCAAACACACGGACAACACACGATGTGTTATCGAAGAGGAAACCGAAGCCCTCGGCGTAAAACCTCTTCGCCGCCCTCCAAGTGGTCAATAATCCACTAGAAAATGTAGTTGGGATACATGAACAGCAATAGACCCTCCAAGCCTAATCTACCCAATGTACCTAAGCCATCCAAGTTTTTGCTCCAACGAGGTTGCGCCGAACCTTTTTCTTCTCTAGCTTACCGGATTCCGCTATAGCCCATAGCATCAACCAATATGAATTGGTCCCTTCCTAACTGCTTCCCAAAGCACCAAATAAACCTTTTCACAAATATGGGTATGGTGAGAAAAGGATTTGGCTAAAAACCTCTCAAGGGTATAACAATGGAGAGGAAGAGAGTAGAGGAATTTGAAAAGTCTCTAAGGTAAAGATTGTGGATGAATCAATCTTGTTTTTCTCTAGGGTTTCTTTCACAAAATTCTCTCTGGAAGCTCTCTCTCTATGGTGGGTATAAGGGTTTATATATAGTGAGGTGAGAAAGGAATGCGAAGAGTCAGTTTTTCCCAAATAGGGTTGGTTGGTGGCTTGGCCTCGCGACTGGTCTAAGTCGCGAGTTCCAGCTGCGAGGTAACGGCCTGGCCAGCCTGGGTATTTTGTCATGTAGTGCCCCAACTGGCAAAACGCTTCAGCTTCCCGCATGCTTGGCACGTGACTCTCATCTGGCGGCTTGCACCTGTGAGCCACCCGCGAGTTCCAGTCGCGAGTCCCTGCGTCTTTGCACATTGAGGAACATTTCTTCACATCTTCTCACACACTACTCTTACAACAATACCACATAAATACATGGTTACTAAATACTGAATTACAAGTAAATTAGCACGGAATAAAGCCAACAAGATGGTTGATTAAATTCAACCTTACAGAATCCTTTAAAATTTTTCACTAATATATATACTAGGAAAATATGTTTTAAATTTTTGGAGGGGAAAGGAAGTAACTCAGACTGCACAGTATTCAAACCTGATGAAGAAGAAGAGAAGAGTAACGACTAGTTTATAAACGGTCTCTTGTCCAAAGGCCAAAATGATGCCGTTCTACTTAAGTGAAGTAAGTTTAATAAAGAGGTGAAACGGTGGTGTTTATATGTGACGTGTTTAATGAAGTAATGAAACGGTGACATTTCACATTAAGTCAAAACTGTGTCGTTATGACTCTAGGCTTCTTCTCTAAGTTAGACTCTTCTTCAGCAGTGCTCTATTTCTTGCTTCAGTTATGGTGTGGCTTCAAGAGCTGCTCCTTAAGCTCTCAATTGTCAGTCCGGGAATCACGGATAATTGGTTATAGGGTAGTTATAAGTCTGTTAGAATAGAACCTTATAGAAGGTTCTAGATTAAGCTATTCCAGTGTATATATATAGAGTGGTTTGTAATGTATCTCTTTTAGCTTGTATCAATCATTTCATTCTTTAATACAGAAATATATCTCTCTGTCTCTCTCTCTCTCTTTTCATTTCCTGCTTTAAGCTTTCACCATTGTTGATCATCTTCAAGCTCCAAAACTTACAGCCATGGCCTCCCAAGGTGCAATGTATTTCCACTCCTACTTTGCCCAAGAAAAGAATTCTTCAATTTATTTTTTAAACAAAAACTTCAAACGGATAAATAAATCATGATTTTGTAGTTATCATCTAAAAGCCTGCAAATGGTTTTGATCTATGTTTACATTCATTCTTGTTAAGATTTGTTTCATCAATTATGTACTTGCAATGAGTTACAGCTGCCCGATGTAAAATTGCATTGAAAATTCCAAATGCTTGAACCATCTGCCTATGTGCTAAATCTAGCACCTACACGAAGCCACAAGGTATGAGAATATTGAGTAGCAAAATGTACAGTGCCAATAGAACATCTAACCAAAGCCAGTGAAAAAGGAGAAAAAATAACAAAAAAAAAAAACAACCTTCATTTTATCCAAAACAAAGTGTTTCCCAAGAAAAACATAATGTTTCTCAGGGCCTTCACCCATTTTTCTGTTCATGTAGTCTAGCCTAATGCGAATAATCTCATTATCATCATTACTTCACAATCCTTTGGCCTAGAGAAAATATGGCCTAGAGAAAATATGGCCAAAACTAGCTGAGTTCCAGCACGATGTGCGGTGCAACTTATTATTAGTTTTCTTCAATATTTCAATAAGTTTTGGTAAGAATCTTGTAGTTCAGTTGGTTGGCATCTCATAGTATTTTCAATAGAAGCATCCATGGTTCAAATCCCTCACCTCAAATGTCGATGTGTAAAAAAAAAAAAATATTTCAATAAATTTCCTTGTAAGAAATTGTAATCTTTAGTTATTTTATAGAAAAAATGGAAAGACACTAAGAATAGTGTATAGTGAGTTGATCATACTATCTATATGTGCGTGTGTGTGAGTTTTTTAAAATTGAAAATTGCATGATATAGTAGTTAATATAGAGAGGTATCTTTAATGTTTACTAAATATTGCAAATATCCTTCAATTATATTTTAACATTCTTGAGGGACATATTTTAACATTCTTGATTATGTTTTACTAAATTTATTTGTTTTTTTTCCCCTTTTGTTAGACATTGTTTCAATTGTTGTAAAAACAACTTAATTTTTGCAAGAATACCATATTTCAAATTAATTGTTTCTCACATAACAAAAAATTTAATTGTTTCTCATATAAATCTTAGAAAAAATGATATTAAAATTTCATTATGCTCAAAATAATTAATATAAAAAATAAACATATTTAATCTTTCTAATTACATAGAATAAATGCTACAATGTTATTTCCAAACACGCCCGCGTGAACACACACACACACATGTATGTATGTATGGGCTAAAATCTGAAGAGCCCAATAAGTATTTGGGCTGGATCAATGTCCACAACAACTAATTTGTAGAAGCAAGAGTTTCTGGACTAACAGTTGAACTTGAAACAGTAAATTCCCACAAAAGATTGATAGTGGATGGTATAATGAGACAAATTCTGATAACAACACAAGTATTTTCTTTATTTCTTCTTCCTCAGAATTACCGAGGAGCTTTTACACTTGGTGAGATAGAAGATTAAATTCTCACTCAATGTTCACTATCCTTTCTCTCTCTCTCTCTCTCTCTCTCTCTGTCTTCGATAAGATCCTTGTACATGAGGGATTTCTTCATTTTTATAGTCTTATTGCTTCAATCCTGGTCTTCCACCTGAATGGTAAAGGTTATTCTCTTGGATACTTGTCTCATCCTTCTCCTCCCCTCCTTTTAAGGTGGTGTTGAGCATGTAATAGTCTGTGTAAGCATTGTTTAAGTGTCATTCAGTCATTAATTAATACGGCATACCTAGTTGGTATAGTGCATTTAATACGGAGGTGATGGTATTTTCGCCATAAAGTTTCCTTCAAGACTTATCCAGGTTAACTACTGTTACCTTCCTCGGATGGATATGTTCAGCTTGGCCTATGAGCCTTGTAGTTTCCTCGGCTCATCCATATCCTAGCTCCTTCCTTAGGCCTATTACTTCCTTAGATGGCCTTTTTCCTCGATTCATAAGGGCTTGCATAGCTCCTTTATACCTTTTTTTTAGGCCCGATTTGAATCCATTTAAGGCCCAATCTACTGTACGTCCCTTTGGTCCTCACAATATGAATTTACAAATATTTAATTTTTTTTATAGCTTTTGTGTCAATTGTTGTCAAAGTAACCAAACATGCGGAAGAATGTTATATTCTAAATTTATTATTATTATTCTAACTAAAAATTATTTCTTATATAGAGTTTATAAAAATAATCATATAAATTCATTTAATATAAATAATTAGTGCACAATTATAGATAATTAATATAAAGCGTAATTGTTATAGAACTCTATTAGTAATGAGTTCATCATAAAAAGTAACAATTATAAATTGCACACACATATTCTTCATAATTATTCAATTGAAGTAATGAGAAAAAAAAAAAAAAACTTTGGAAGAATATTATAGAATAAAAGTTGATTTTAAATGTGTCTTTCTCTTTTTTCTTAATTATAAAACAAAATACGTATTTCAAACACCCACAGTCAATCACATCATTTACAAAACCCACAAATCCACAACGTCCGACGTTATCATCAAAATCATTATTGCTTTTGTCACTCAATATAAAATATAAGCCCCCCTTTCTTGGTTGTAGCCACTTCATACGAGTTAGGATTAGGTGAAACAACAATGTTAGAGTTAGGTAGGTGTCGTCGAAAGATTGAAAGTAAATCACATCATTTTTTGTCTATGTGTATTTGACATGGGATATCATGAAGGGCTGTGGATAGGTATATATAAAGGGGTAGAAATACAAGAGGTGAAAATGATGAATTACAATGCAAAGAGTTTTGTGTGTATGCGTGAGGGATGAAAAGTCTTGAAATATTGAACAAAAGGATACGAAGAATATTTATTTTTTAATTAGAAAATTCTTGAAACATTGAACCAAATGAAACAATAAATCAATATTTAATTTGTTCTTATCTTTGATGTGGAACTTGAGAATATTTCAATTCTCTTTGCATAGAATGCATTATTTGGCAAAACCTTATACTTTCCCACATGAGCTCTCTGCTTATATATATATATATATATATTGATGACTAGTGTGTAGCCCCATACTTTTTTAGAGTTCAAATTATACAAATTATACTAGTGTGTAGCCCCATGCTTTTTTAGAGTTCAAATCATAATTATACAGTTCAAATTATACTTTTTTTTAGAAGAAGTTCAAATTATACATGTTATTAGCTTATACTTTATTTAAACCATACATTTCTAAAATATGTAATGTTTTCTCATTATATATATATATATATATATAGATGATTTAGAATTTAATTGGTTTTAGACTCTTTAATTTTCACACCCAATAATTAACTTGCCACAAAAATTAAAAACTTAAATGGACATATGGCGAAAAATTGAACTCTAATTGAAATACAATTTAGAATCTAATTGGATTTGGACTCTTCAAATTTTATGCTCAACTAGCTTGTTACCTCATGCATATGTATGGATACACTTAAAAATATATATACAATAAGATGCATAGTATAATTCCTATATATATAATTTAAATACTATTGATAGTCATTTTTATAATTTGTTAACTCTTTAAAAATTTTTGTAAGGATATTATTAGGTATAAAATGTAAATTGTCCATATTTTATTTATTTATTTATTATTATTGTGAAGCACTTTTTTTTTTTTTACGATTCATTTATTCTAGCCTCTTTAGTTTTTGTACTTAATAACTCACTTGAATGAATATTTATAATGTGGTCCCACATTTGATTCTAAAATTAAGAAATAAAACTCTTTAAGAATAAATAATTTAGGACATATAGCGCAAAATTGGAACTCTAATTTGAAATTCTAATTCGAGTTTCTTTTAGCTTCACCTATTATTATATATATAGATAATTCACTTGGCACAAAATAAAAATTAAATAAGATACATGGCACAAAATTGAGAATCTAATTAGATTTTCTCTGAGTTTTTGCTATATATATATATATATATAATATAGATTGATTGATTGATTGCAAATCATCCAGAAATACTAACATAAGAATGATGCAGAACAAACGAGTTTAACATTATAAACTACTTTCTTTTCAATAAAAGTTCAAATTTCATTATAAACTCCTTTAACAATATAACAACTACAATCCATTTTGACATAATCAATTAATGCCAAAAGCAAGAAACTAAACACTATCAAAAATTGTTATTGAATCTTTTCTGTGGAGTTAAGAGAATATTACTTATGTAGACCTCATCAGAAACCATGACTGCACAAGGTCCCACAAGAATTTAAAAGCTACAAGTGCATTATTGTTGGTGATTTATTTCTAGAGTTAGATAAAATAACACTAATTAGTGGGACAAAATTGCTAAATGCCCTTTTTGGGCAAACTAAGCAGCTTTTTGCCATATTTTTCAAACTAATTAAGGAAATGCCCTTCTTTTGAAACTCGATTTTATCAAAATCGAGTTATAAAAAATAAAAAAAAAAATCTTGAGCCCTATAGCGGTGTTTTTAAGGACCTATAGTATCGTTTTCAGGACCTATAGTGACGTTTTGTAACTCGATTTCCATTAAATCGAGTTATAGACAATTTTTTTAATTTTTTTTACCTATAACTCGATTTCATATAAATCGAGTTACAAAACGCCACTATAGGTTCTGAAAACGTCACTATAGGCTCCTTAAAAACGCCGCTATAGGGCCTAACTCGATTTTGAGAAAATTGATTTTCAAAAGAGGGGCATTTCCCTAATTAGTTTGAAAAATAGGGCAAAACGCTGCTTAGTTTGCCCAAAAAGGGCATTTGGCAATTTTTTTCCCTAATTAGTGTAGTAAGGATATAGAAAAAACCTACACCAATAACACTGGAAATATCATTGTTACTATCAAAAATCACCCTTATGAACTTAGCTAGGATTTGCTTTGTTCATTAGCATGTTTTCAATTATATTTCCTTGAATATCCAAAAAGGGAATATATTCATCACTAAGCTACAATGATGGAGCTAAACCTCTTTGTTAGGTTCTAAGGTCTTAGGATTTTATGTATTTAGAACTCTAATTTGTAATATTGGCAAACCATGATCAAAACAATGTACTTAGTCTTATTTAAGTTTGCTCAAAGTTGGTTTTATATTGTAAAGTTGGAATCGAGTGACTGCAGAAGCATTGGGGCTTCTCGGCCTGGCTCGATCGATCGAAGGTTAGACTCGATCGATCGAAAGTCGGCCCAGATGCGTTTTTCTGCAGAATTCCAACTCAGCCCTAACTCTTTAAACGTCTAGGTTTTTATGTTTTTGTCCTAGGTATATAAGGCAAACCCTAGCCACGTTTTTCAGAGTTGCACAAGTTGTGTTGTTGCTCATATTTGCTGTTTTGTGTAAATCTCTTGTGAGATCTAGAGGAGCTTTCCTTTACACATAACTTAGGGTTTTCAAGATTGAGATCACTTCATCATCTTGATAATCAAACAGGTTGCAGCCATTAGAACTTAAAGAGAAAAACAAGTGAGGAGCTTGTACTTGAAGAAGGAGTTCAAAGAAAGAAGTAGTCCGTGGTCTCGGAGCCTGCGCGTGGTCGTGTCAGGAAGTTACTACTGGTGGGTAGCATTAGGAAGTCAAGCGGGGAGCTTGTAAGTCCTTTTGTAAAAACTTCAATTCTTTCTTAGTGGATTCCATATTGCCTTGAGGATCGGTGGGTAAAATCCTCCCCAGGTTTTTCCGGTGTGGTTTCCTGGGTGATCATATCACTGTGTTCTTTATTTCCGCTGCTTTACTTATTTTATATGCATGATATGATCTTGTGATTGTTTTAACCTAGAATTACATAATTTGACTAAGTAAACAACTTGGCTAATTAATCTAGGCTACGCAATCTGGTTATTGTTTAAGGGGTCTAAACCGTTCAAGTGGTATCAGAGCGGGTAGCTCTTTGTTGTTGAGATCTTTATCTCTGAGCTGATCCTTGACCCCAGTTGTCATGGAGCATGGACACTCTCTGTTTATTCCTCCTCACTTTGATGGGAACAATTATGCTTACTGGAAAGTAAGGATGAAAGCATTCCTGAAATCCATAGATGAAAGAGTGTGGAATTCCGTTGAATACGGATGGGAGAAGCCCACTACTCCTGTGAGTGAGTGGCAAACTTCTCAGAAAGAAGCAGCAGGCTTCAATAGCAAAGCTATGAATGCCATCTTTAATGCTGTTTCAATGGAGGAATTTAAGAGGATCTCTAATGTTGAGGTTGCTCATACTGCCTGGAAAATCCTCCAAACTGTGCATGAAGGCACTAAGGCTGTTAAAATTAATAAACTGCAGCAATTAACTTCTAGGTTTGAAAACATTAGAATGTCTGATGATGAAACCTTTGATGAGTTTTATGCAAAACTAAATGATATTGTTAATTCTGCTTATAATTTGGGTGAAATCTATGATCAACCTAAAATTGTTAGGAAGATACTTAGATCCTTAACTGAAGACTTTAGACCCAAAGTAACAGCTATTACTGAGAGTAAGGATGTTGACTCCATCCCTGTGGATGAGCTTGTAGGATCTCTTCAGTCCTATGAGTCTGACTTACCCAAGACTGTCAAATCCAAATCAATGGCTCTAAAGTCTGTTGATGATGTTGATGCTGATGGATTTGATGATGAGCTCTCTCCCACGGAGATAGCTTACCTTGCCAAGAACTTCAGAAATTTCCTTAGAAATACTAATAGGAAGGCAAGGAACACCAACACTGCTGAACCTAGAAATTTTAGGAAGAATGATCCCACTAAGGTTAGCAATTTTGAAAAACCTAGAGAACAAGCTGGTCAATCTTCTAATAACTCTATGGGTCCTCAGTGCTTTGGCTGTCAAGGGTATGGTCATGTCAAATCTGAATGTCCTACTTTCTTGAGAAATAAGGGTAAAGCTATGGCTGTCACCCTTAGTGATAATGAGGTTTCTGATGATGAGTCCGGTTGTGACAAGGATGGAAACTTCATTGCTTTCACTGCTACTGGTACAGTAGATGAAAGCATATCTGCTGAGGAGAACCCTGCTGATGGGGAACTCTCTGAAGATGCAGATCTTCAAGAGGCCTATAACAAACTTTGCAAAATTGCTGCAAAGGATGCTATGAAAGTTGAATTAGGCCTGAAGAAAATTGATGCTCTTGAGCTTGAAAAGAAAAATTTGCTTGTGAAGTTATTTGATGCTAATGATCTTTTGAATAATGTTAAATCTGAAAACATGCTGTTGCTTGATAAAGTTAGAACTTTGGAACATGATTTATCTGTTGCTAGATCTGCTAGTTCTAAACTTGATCACATGTTAAATGTTCAAAAGTATCCTTCTGATAAAGCTGGGTTAGGATATGTAGAAAGCATCTTTGATTCTGGACCACATTCTACTGTCTTTGTTCCTTCTTCTTCTTCTTCTGAACCTCTTGTGAATAAGGTTGTGAGTGAAACTATAAAACCCCCTGTGAGTGAGGTTGTTAAACCCGTAGAAGTTTCACCACCTAAGAAGATTAGGGTAGACCTAAGAGAATCCAAACCTAAGGAGTCTACCAAACCGAAGGACAAGATGCATGGTAAACCTGCTTGGGTTTGTCATTACTGTGGTAAGTCTGGACATATTCGTCCTAACTGTTACAAGCTTCAAGCTGATAAGAGAGCAAAAAGACCAAAAGTGCCTGTGCCTCAAGCACAAGATCCTATGGCACTAATTGGTGAATTGGTAAAGGCGTTAAACCTTTATTCCAATTCTGGAGCTGAGAATCACTCTACAGTGAATAAGAACTCCAATGCTCGGGGTGCATCTAAAAAGTTTTGGATGCAAAAGACTCGATCTAACTGAGTCTTTCTGACATGGTCCTTGTGCTTCATTGCTCTATTCTGTTGTGACCATTCTTTTTGTTTTTGTGTTTTTTCTTTTGTTCTAGGACTTGCATTGCATTACATACATGCATTTCATTCTAGGATTTATTTGTTTTCTCTTTTAATAAAATAAATAAAAAAAAAAAAAAAAAAAGGGAAAGCAAAATCTATGTTAAACACTATTTTTCTTGATTTTTTTAAAAACAAGGTTGGTCATTCTTTTTACACATGTCATGTGTTGTGTACCTTGTTTAACTTTGATGAGCTTACTTTATTGCACTTAACTAGTTGAAATTTTGTAGTGCATGTTGTGTGGGAAAGATGTGTGTGGTTCTTAATCACTTTGCCTTAATCATGAAGTCACATGTGTTGACTGACGGACTTGTTCCTTTTGAGAAAGGCATAAATAACCATCTCACCACTGTTCACTAGCCAATCATGAACACCTTAGTGCATATCATAAGATTTTGTGCTCGAGAAAGTGTAGCACATGCACAAAAAGAACATAAGGTGTAGCCTCAATTAATATTAAAACTGGTGTGTACTATTAGGCTTGATGCCAATTCACTTAATTCAAACCGGTGTGTACTATTAGGCTGTATGCCATTTCATATATATAAATAAGAGGCAAAATTGAAAGAAACTTACATGATTGCAAGCTTTTGATCTAGGAGATGTGAGAGTTATAGGATGTAACTCTTTAGGTGATAGTCTCTTTTAATTCTATGTGATGAATTGTGTAGACTTAGTGCTTGATTGCCATTCACATATCACCTCACATGCATCTCAAGTCTTTGCTAGTTTCACACACTACACAAGTTACTCTTTGTTAAACTATGTACATGCTAGTGTGTGTGTTCTTGGTCCGACCAACCAAGTTTGAAAATTATCTTGAGTTTTGTGCACAACATATTTGTTGCTTGAGAAAAATTAATTTGGAAGAAAATTGAAATTTGTGTTTGAGAGAAGTGGGTATAAAATTTTGGGTTTTTGAAAATGCATTCCATCTCATTCTCATGCATTTTGTGTTCATTGGTCAAATGCTTTGAGGAGTTGTTTCAAAAAATTGGGTTTGCAAATTTTCAAAACTGTGTTTTTTCCCAAAATTCAATGTATTTTTGCCCATTTCGATCGATCGAGTGTGTTTTTCGATCGATCGAAAAAGTGCCTCAGAAAGTGCTAAAACGCCTGTCACTTTCGATCGATCGAATGTAATTTTCGATCGATCGAACATCGTGAATCTGCTTTTTAAAAAGGAGAAAATCTGACTTTTCAAAAGAATTTTTCAAATTTTTTTCAACTCATTTTTCTCTCTCCGACGAGGCAAGCCAAACTTTTCAAGATTTTGTCGTTTTCTTCCGTTCTTTTTGCAAAATCTCTCTCTCCTCAAGCTGGTATGTCTCTTATACCCTTGCTTTTCAGTTTATTTACTCAATTTCATGCATTTTTCATGCATTTTAGGAGGAGATTTTCGGAACCTTTAAATTTGGGATTTTTGTTGTTTCGGACTCTTTTGTTAGCAATTGATCATTGGGTTTTGTTGGGGACACTATATAAACATGTTCTTGAGTGCATGATTTGATCAATTTTGAGTTTTGTGAAAATTTTAATTTCTAGGGTTTATAATGAGTCCGAATTGGGGATTTTTGTGCAATTGGGTTTAATTGATGAAATTGGCTTGTGTAATTGATGCAATTGGTTATTATAAACTGTTTCTAATAGTATATAATGATTGATTCTTCAATTTATTGCAAAAAAAAAAAAAAAAAATTTTCAAGTGGTTATCAAATTTTTAGGGTTTTTGTTGAGAAACTCTATGTTCAAGCCAATTTTATGCCAATTACACTTAATTTGATCCTAATCACTGCATTAGTTCATGCATCATCACATCATTAATGTTTCATGCATCATATAGATTTTCATTCTATTTTTTTTGTGTGCTAACTTGCAGTCTGCCCTTGGTTTTATTGTCTGTTTGTTTTGGTTTTCTCTTGTGTCTCTGTCCTATTCCTTAGCACTATGCCTAGGAAGACTAGAGCTCGTAGGACCATTCCCACTCCTACTCCACCCTCACCTACCTTTGATAGTGAGCGTTTCCCCAGTGAGAAAAACCAAGAGAACTTTGAGACTTTAAACCTTAATAGGAAGGTTTGGGCTGAGCGTACGGTTCTTTTAGATGAGGTGGATCCTGCCATTAGGGCAAACTTCGAGCGTAGGGGTTGGCTTCCTTTGTTAGCTGTGTCTGACCCTCCACCTCCTGCTACCTTGATTAGAGAGTTCTACTCGAACCTCTCTGTCCACATCTATGATTCCAACACTCAAGTGAGGAGTTGGATACGAGGTGTAGAGTACACCATTACCCCTCAGGTAGTGGCTGATGCTCTTGAGGTACCTTTAGTTAGGGATCCTGTCTATCCCTATGATGAGTCACCTGAGCTGAGTGATGTCATGTCATACATCACTGGATCTTCTATCCAGTGGGGTTCTGATCCTCGGATCACCACCGCTGAGCTTCCTGAGACTACCTATCTTTTCTTTAGGATAGCCTGTCATTCACTCTGGCCCATATCTCATCTGCACACCATTCCTCTTGAGAGGTGTGTATTTCTTTACGCTCTTGTTACAGATGCTCCTATCAGTTTTCCCCATCTTTTTCTTCGTTCTTTGAACGAAGTTTATAGGAGTTCATCTACTGCCCATGCCCTTGTTCATCCTATATTCATTCATAGGATTTTACTTTATCTAGGATTAGAGGACTTCCCTGCCTCTGAGCCTGTTCATGTTATCGGTCCTATAGGTGCGTCTTTTCTTAGACAGAGGGCCGCTCATCTTCGAGTTGGTTCTAAACACCCTAGGTCTGATCCCTCTAGTAGCGTCCCTCCTTCTTCTTCTACAGGTCCTGCTGGTGAGGCTGTTTCAGATTCTGTTGGTGCTGCTGCTGTTCCTCCACCTTCTGCGGCTGACTTCGATGTTCGTCGTACTCTGGAGACTGTCATGACCGTTCAGGCGGCTCATGGTCAGCTTTTGGTGGATCTATTCGACGAGATTCGTGCTCTGCGAGCTGATTTGGCACATCATCGTTCTTCCTCACCACCTCCTTTTGATGATGGTATCTGATGCCCTTTGGCATTCCGTCACAAAAAGGGGGAGTAGAGTTTTGACTTGTAGTAGAGTTTTTGTTGATAGGGGGAGATATGTTTGTGTTAGGGGGAGTTTTTTTTTGTAGCATGGGATATTATTTTTTTGTGGAGTTTATTTAGATTGTATCTAGGTGCTTCACTCTGTATATCATTTTTTTTGGGATGTTCATGTTAGGGGGAGTAACATTCATTGATTATATTGATATACATGTTTCTTTTGATTCTTGTTATCTTTTTGATTCACTGTTTATTGATTTATATTTATGAGTTGCTTCATTGATATATGTCTTTATTTTGTGTTGTGTGAATCTTACAAGAATATTACACCTGTTTATATACTATTTGCTGCCACACATGCGTTTATGTGTTTGTTGAGTATTTCAGGAATATACAGGTTGATTCGACCAAGCTGCTGTCTACACTTGCAACCGATGGAGAGTAGTTAGGTTGAACTTGTTTTGTGAGCATTATTATGTAAAGGGCTATTTACTTGTAAACTTTGAGCTTCTATTGTGTGTTTTGTCACGGATTGCCAAAGGGGGAGTTTGTTAGGTTCTAAGGTCTTAGGATTTTATGTATTTAGAACTCTAATTTGTAATATTGGCAAACCATGATCAAAACAATGTACTTAGTCTTATTTAAGTTTGCTCAAAGTTGGTTTTATATTGTAAAGTTGGAATCGAGTGACTGCAGAAGCATTGGGGCTTCTCGGCCTGGCTCGATCGATCGAAGGTTAGACTCGATCGATCGAAAGTCGGCCCAGATGCGTTTTTCTGCAGAATTCCAACTCAGCCCTAACTCTTTAAACGTCTAGGTTTTTATGTTTTTGTCCTAGGTATATAAGGCAAACCCTAGCCACGTTTTTCAGAGTTGCACAAGTTGTGTTGTTGCTCATATTTGCTGTTTTGTGTAAATCTCTTGTGAGATCTAGAGGAGCTTTCCTTTACACATAACTTAGGGTTTTCAAGATTGAGATCACTTCATCATCTTGATAATCAAACAGGTTGCAGCCATTAGAACTTAAAGAGAAAAACAAGTGAGGAGCTTGTACTTGAAGAAGGAGTTCAAAGAAAGAAGTAGTCCGTGGTCTCGGAGCCTGCGCGTGGTCGTGTCAGGAAGTTACTACTGGTGGGTAGCATTAGGAAGTCAAGCGGGGAGCTTGTAAGTCCTTTTGTAAAAACTTCAATTCTTTCTTAGTGGATTCCATATTGCCTTGAGGATCGGTGGGTAAAATCCTCCCTAGGTTTTTCCGGTGTGGTTTCCTGGGTGATCATATCACTGTGTTCTTTATTTCCGCTGCTTTACTTATTTTATATGCATGATATGATCTTGTGATTGTTTTAACCTAGAATTACATAATTTGACTAAGTAAACAACTTGGCTAATTAATCTAGGCTACGCAATCTGGTTATTGTTTAAGGGGTCTAAACCGTTCACTCTTGAATGTTTTCATGAAAGAAGAATTTTCAAACTCAATCAGTGCTTATACATATTTATAAAATCACTAGTAACCAGATGTTGCGAGTTGAAGCCAAATATATACACACAAAACAAACAATTTACATCCATTGATTATTATTTTTATTTTTTGGATGGGAGTAGATCAAAACCAAATCAAGAATGTAAGCTATAAGCACAGCCTCTTCAACAACTAGAAAATTAAAATATTTTGTTTCAAAAAGGGAAATACCATTGGAAGGCATGATAGACGACACCTTAACGGACCAATATTACAATCTTGCGGTCCTTGAAGGGCTTGTGATCTTGCAACACCTCCTCGACAGTCGACATGCAAAGGTTTCTGCACCATTCAAGGTGAAGATTGGTCCTTCCAACCACAAAATTAGGCAACATTGTGATTCGGAGCTCAACTTCAGACAAATGCTTTTTTGACCAATATATATATATATATTTAAAAAGGTCCAAAATGCAATGTTCAACTAAAATTATTAGGTACTCCCGGAGTACCATAAATGCTTACTCCTTTATCTCACATGAGTGGTGGGTCCCACTAATTAAATTCATGATGGGACCCACCATTCATGTGAGATGGAGGACTACGCATTTATGGTATTCCGGGAGTACCTAATAATTTTCCGAAGAAGATTGCCAAGTCTGCTAATCATGTTACCGACAAAACCAATTGCTCCATCCTTTGTTCATAATTTTGAGTTAAAATTTAGGGCAAGTTTGGTATGTTTTAATAAATCTTGTAATGGAATGGTTTGATCATTCAAGTGTAATACTTATTTTCCTAAAAAAAGTGTAATGTTTGCATTTTTATTACAGGAAATAGTTAATTATTTCCTAATAATAGGCATTTCTTAATATATAATATATAACAATGTTTAAAATTAATATATTTCCAAAAAAATAATTTTTTCGTATACAATTATTTTAATAAACTTTTCATATCTAACAACCAAACTTATAAATAGAAATAATTAGTTAATGAGTAAAGCTAGGGACACAACATTTTCACCACAAATTCTAAGTTACCACCGCATACCTTTGGTGTGATGGTCACTCTACAAGTATAAGTGCTTGTGGGGTGTGGGGGGCAAGGGTCGAGGTTCAAGTTTCTAGGAGGGAGCTTCACACATATATATACTTAGATTAGGCTAGAGTAGAACTTTTATCTTATATAAAAAATTAAAAAAAAAATTCTAAGTTGCAAAATATTAGTGGTAGATAAAAAAGTAATATCAATGGTGAGCCTAGATGAGAATCAGTAAGAGATTATTACTATTTAAGATTTGCTGTGAATGCAACACTACTTTTATTCCATTACAACATTGTTTATTTTCAGTAATAAATATTACTATTCCTAATGTATCTCCATTTAGTGTGCCAAATATGCCCTTAATTTGTTTCCTCTATATACCTACACAAAACTTCGAAGATAGCATCTATTTGTGTGTGCACCAAGCATTCTTTTTTGTGAGTCTCATATTAGTTAGGAGTGTGCTCCTACTTGCATTTTATAAACTATTGTGGAGTTCCCCTAGTATCATTAGATATAGGGCTTATAGTGGACATTAACCTAATTTATATTGTTTTGGCTATTTTTGATGTATGTTGGGATACATGTATTTGATAAAAAAAAAGAAAAGAAAAGTATTCATGCTTCCTAAGGTTCAAATATTTGCTAAGAGCAATCTTAGGTGACAAATTATTACTAGTTGTTACTAATAGTTTAAAAAGTAATTTCAATGGTGAACATAGATTAAAATTAATAACAACTTGTCACGTAGAATTTCTTGTGAAATTATTATAAAAGTGTTGTGAATGTAACATTCCTTGAAAGCAAATGATGCAGAAACAGTAATATGGAATATATATCCTTCTTTGTATTCTTAAACACGTAGAGTGTTTTTTGCACACAGCCTAAATACACTAAGGCTATGTTTGGTTGGAGTAAAAATATGAGAGATTTTTGGTGGGAGAAGTGTTTAGTTGGAGAGATTTTGGGGGAGACCCATCTACCCATTCACCCCCACCCCCCCCCCCCCCCCCCCCAAATAAAACTAACGTGATTTTTTTTTTCTTTTTTCTCCTTCATTTTGACCATTTGGGTTGTTTTATTTATTTATACAATAATACTTTATTTCCTAAATAAAATATTTATAAAAAAAATTTATATAATAAGGGTATGAGTTATATAATAAGTTATATAAAAAGTTAAACAATCTCTAATTTTTATCGCTCTACTTTTCCACTCCAACCAAAGATAAATAAGGGAAACTAAAATATTTTCTATCCACCCACTTTTTTTTATCTCCACAACCAAACGACCCTAAAGACGTATCTTAGTGTATTATTATAAGAGAAGTGCAACATTCACAACATTTTACAACACTTGCACAAAAAATATTAGAGAAGTGCTACATTCACAATATTTTTACAACATCTTCACCAATAAATCATAGGTGGTTAGTTGTTATTGGTTCAAATTTGAATTTAGCACTAAGATTACTTTTTTAATCCAATAATAATAACCAGTAACAACCTAACATTTAGGATTTGTTGTAAAAATATTGTGGACATATCATTTTTCAAAATATTAGGTGATAAGTTATTTTTTTTTTTAATTTTTTAGAAGATTAGGTGATAAGCTGAACTTACCGTTGAAATTATTTTTCCACCTACCAGTAATAGCTAGTAACAATTTACTACTTAAAATTTGTTGTAAAATTATGACATAAATGCACTTTTAGTCTCTACATTTTGACTTTTTTTCATTTTGGTCCCTACATTTTAATTTTATCACTTTTAGTCTCTAAACCAATTAACACGTTCCATTTTGGTCATTTCCGTCAGTCAAACGACGGAATTTGCTGAGGTGGCTGTCGGAGAAATTAAAATATTATAAAAAATGCCACATCACCATGACACATCAGCATATAAATTTAAAAAATTAATTTTAACTAAATAATAAAAATAAAAACAGAATTAAAAACTAAATCAAACCCACATCGACTTGTTCTTCAAATTGTTCTTCATTTTACAACTTGTTCTTTATATTCTTCCCAAATCAAACCCAGAACTTAAACCCATCACAAGAACACAAACCTAGCAACCCAACAACTCAAACCTAGATCACTAGGACATAAATGAAAACAAGAAGAAAAAACCCAAATTCAACACCTTAGAGATCATCAAGCCCAGCACCATCAGATCTACCACAAATCAAGATCGTCGAATTCTTCATGTTCTTCCCCAAATTCTAACACAATCAACACTGAATTCTCAGCAAATCAAACCCATAAACTCAGTAAACAAACCAACCCAGATTAAACCCAGATCAAGAAACCAATCACAACAAACCCAGATCAACACAATCAAACCCAGATCCCACCACCACCCCGCTGATCAAAAACATTTCTTCATAACATGAACTTCAGCAGAATGGAGGAGAGGTAGAGATGTGGCTTTGTCGTGGGGACTGACCTGGGCTTCACAACACCCACAAACCCACTACTTGAGGAAATGAACCAAAATGACGATGACGACGACGAAGAGGAAATGGATCCAGAGCAAGGGAGAGCCTTTGGCGATGTGGTTGATTGTTGTTTTGAAGAACTGGTCATCGTTTAGAGAAGCAGTGCCTGCGTAGAGGTTGATAGGGAGAATCAGGAAAATCGAGAGGAGGGTGATGGAGGAGAGTACGGTGAAGCTTCCGCCTTCGATCAGGAGGAACTGAGCGGTGTTGGAGCCGCAGTGGCGGGCGATCTCACAACACGTGGCGTGCCAGACGGCGAGGAGCTTGGTGAAGAGGGTGGTGGGACCGGGGATCTGACGGTGGTCTTTGCGAAGCTTGATGGAGAGGAAGATGACGACGCAAGCCCATTGGATCCATGGCTGAATATGATGATAGATTCTTTCTAGGGTTTAATTACTTTGGGGGTTTTGGAATTTAAGGAATTTTTGAGGTGTGATTAGGTGGGATTTACATTTTGATTCATGAAAAGAAGAGGGGTGGGTTTAGGAAAATAGTTTTCGTGGAAAAAATGGAAAGGGGATTTCAGAAGTTGAAAAAATGGAAAAGATGCAAAATAACTTGTTCTTCAGATTGTTCTTCCTTCGATGATTTTGATTTAGTTTTTAATTATGTTTTTTTATTTATTATTTAGTTAAAATTAATAAATTAATTTTTTAAATTTATATGCTGATGTGTTAGGGTGATGTGGCATTTTTTATAATATTTTAATTTCTCCGGCAGCCACCTTAGCAATTTCCGTTGGTTGACTGACGGAAAGGACCAAAATGGAACGCGTTAATTGGTTTAGAGACTAAAAGTGGTAAAATTAAAATGTAGAGATCAAAATAAAAAAAAAATCAAAATATAAGAACTAAAAGTGCATTTACATTTAAAATTATTGTGAAAAATAATATCTCTATTTTTTATAAGCGTAAAACACACTTTGTGCACTGGGCCCAAAACACACTGCCGTCTACCTGAGAACCGTCTAAAAGACTCTAAACAATAGGCCCAAATCTAGGACCGGGTGGTCTTTTTAACTCGCTACGATTACTTTTGATTTACAATAATATCCCATCGACGTCAGATTTCGTTCCACCTTGTCAAATCCAACGGCCCATAATCCATACAAGTCTGTCCCCACCCCAACTTCATCGCTGACGTGGAAACCGAACTCGGAAAAGAGAACAGAACACACACTGTCGAGTCTGTGAGACTAGTCTGCGTGTATGTTAAGACTCTGTTTGTTTCACCTCACTTTATCAAAAGCCGCAAACAAGTCTTTCCCACATTTATTTTTTCATCGCCAATCGGAAAAACGCATTTTTCCTGTTCTTTGTTTGGTTTCGTTTATTTTTTGCAGAGATCTTCGATCGTGGTCTTGCTGTTGAATTCGATTTTTTGATTTACAATCCAAACATACACGCCCTACATTCTCGTAATCTTTTAGGTACATACTCGATTTTTCATTTTTTCTTAACACTCTGTTTGGTTGCCGAGAAAGCGTCGGAAGATTAAAAAAAAAAAGAAAAAGAAAAGCTAATTGAACTTTTGAACTCTGAAATATGATTTCTTGTGGTTTTTCCTAGGGTTTCTCAGCAACCAAACGGAAATGTTGCTTGCTGTTTGAAATTTATTGCTTGTTTGAATATTGAGCTGCTTTTGAGGGTTATTTTTTTAGGCTTATATGAAATTCTCCGTAGCTGATTATTAGTTTGTAATTGATAAATTTTACTGTTAGTTTTAGTTGATTGAGTTTAGTTTAATTATTCATGAATTTAAGCTTGGTGAATTTGATGATTTTGTGGTAGGTTTGACTGAATTTTGTTGGATTCAATTTGGATATGATGGATACAATGTGGTGCTGTTGAGGCCAATTCCTCAATTATAGTGATCAAAAGAAAGGTTTTGTGAGGTTTAGGGTTTTGTATTAGTCGAAAAAAAAATGAGTGTGGTGGGATTTGATATTGGAAATGAGAACTGTGTAATTGGGGTTGCGAAGCAACGCGGAATTGATGTTTTGCTGAATGATGAGTCGAAGAGGGAAACACCGGCTGTGGTGTCGTTTGGCGAGAAGCAGCGGTTCATGGGCTCCGTTGGGGCTGCTAGTGCGACAATGAATCCTAGGTCCACAATATCTCAAGTGAAGAGGTTGATTGGTAGGAGATTTAGGGAGCCGGATATTGAGAATGATCTTAGGTTGTTCCCTTTTGAATGTTTGGAAGGTCAGGATGGCGGTGTTTTAATTCGTTTAGAATATTTGGGTGAGATGCGTACATTCTCTCCGGTTCAGATTCTGGGGATGCTGTTTTCTCATTTGAAGCAAATAGCTGAGAAGGATCTTGAATTGAGTGTTTCGGATTGTGTGATTGGGATTCCTTCTTACTTCACGGATTTGCAGAGGCGTGCTTATTTGGATGCGGCAACAATTGCTGGACTGAGGCCGCTGAGATTGATGCATGACTGTACTGCTACAGCACTTGGCTATGGTATTTACAAGAATGATTTCTCTGTTGCAGGCCCAACTTATGTTGTGTTTGTCGACATTGGTCATTGCGACACACAAGTTTGTGTAGCATCGTTTGAGAGTGGACAAATGAAAATAATTTCTCATGCTTTTGACAGGAACCTGGGAGGGAGAGACTTTGATGAGGTTCTGTTTAGTTATTTTGCGGCACAGTTCAAGGAGCAGTATGGTATTGATGTCTCTGCAAATGCCAAAGCGTCTATTAGGTTGAGGGCATCTTGTGAGAAACTAAAGAAGGTTCTGAGTGCGAATGCAGAGGCTCCACTAAATATAGAGTGCTTGATGGATGAGAAGGATGTTAAAGGTTTTATTAAAAGGGACGAATTTGAGAAATTGTCATTAAAATTGTTGGATAGAATTAGTGTTCCTTGTCATAAGGCTTTGCTTGACTCTGGTTTGACTGTAGAGAAGATCCACTCAGTGGAGCTTGTAGGCTCAGGGTCTCGGATACCAGCTATTACTAGGATTTTAACTTCTCTATTTAATAGAGAACCAAGCCGGACAATCAATGCAAGTGAGTGTGTGGCTCGTGGTTGTGCTCTTCAGTGTGCAATGCTTAGCCCAATATACCGGGTCAGAGAATATGAGGTTTGTCTTTATCTATCCACAAATGCAAAGTTTCCAGTGTTTCTATGAAGATAAAATGATTTCTACTATTATTCATTACTTGATTTTTATATCAATTATGTTATCAGATGTTTGTCCCCTTGTATTCTTTGTTTATTTTCCAAGGGTGTCATTCCTAGTTAATATTGAAAAGATAGTACTTCAAAATTAGAACTGCTATGCAGTAGTTGTTGGCCATAATGTCCTTGTAATGTCTATGAAGCACGGACACGTGACACGCCTGGGACACATCTCCATGCATGTCCCAGCCGTGTCCTTTTTAAAAATAAAAATAAAAATGCAGGACATGAGAACAAGAGGAATCGAATATCGTTTCACAAAACAAAGAGAGCATTCATGCTCTCTAGTAGTAAAAGTGCATTTGAAAAGTAATAAATATTCTTATATTTGGTTTGTATTCTAATTTTTAAACATCCTTTATTAGTCATGAATTCACTTTATTATCCATTATTGCTTTTAAATTGATATATGTTTAACATTATATGAAAAATAAATGCCTGAAAATATATAGAAAAAAATATTTTTAATAATGATTTAATAGATGTGTCCCACCGTACCCATGTCCTATTTTTTCAAAAAATGTTGTGTCGCTGTGTTGTACCCATACCCGTGTTCATGTTGCTTAATAGTATAATTTTTACCCTTTATTAATATGTTTTTCTTGGAAGATTGTCCTATAGCCCCTCAGGGACAATCTTTTTGTATTTTATATTTTATATTTCTATTTTATTTATTTATTTATAACTTTAATGAGAGAGGGCATGAGCTTTTTTAAAGATCATTACCAAGTGTTGGCCTACCAAGGTGGGGTCCTGGGAGTGGAGATATGGATACAGAACTATGCAGTGGCATCATCTGTATCTTCTTTTTTTTTCTATTTGATTTCATTAATAACAATGGTAAAAATGAGTTATATTTGAAACAAACATGGATCATCATAAGTTTTAAGTTGTCTTCAATTTGCTTTTCTTTAGGCACAGATATGTGCACACGACCAGAATATATGTAGAGATGCTTGCACTTTTACACCAGAATATAAGTAGAGATGCCTGCAATTTTTTTACACCAGAATATAAGTAGAGATGCCTGCACTTTTATGTTTATGTAAGTTTTATTCCTATTTAAGATTATGATGTTAAAAAAATTTACTATTTGCAGGTTCAGGATGCATTTCCTTTCTCCATAGGATTCTCAACAAAAGAAGGTCCAATTTGCACTTTGTCGAATAGTGCTCTTTTGCAGAAACACCGACCATTTCCAAGTGTTAAGATTCTTTGTTTTCATAGAACTGATACGTTCCCTATGGAAGCTTATTATGCTGATCTAAATGAATTACCTTCTGGTGTATCACCTAAAATCAGCAGTTTTATGGTACAGCTTTCTCTTGAACATGATTTTTTCATTGTGTATGTAAATTTTGAGACATGTCAAAATCATATTAAATCTAAATCATGCATGCAAGTGGTTTAGACAATATACAAATTCACATAATTTCAACTTCTTTAGTGAGTGTGAATTTCAATGCAGTGGCATCCCTTCCCCTCCAAATTCCCCCAAATTGGAAGAAATTAAAAAAAAAAAAAAAAAAAAAAATCCCTCCAAACCCTCTCAAATCCTTTCTCCTCCCCTTTTAAAAAACACCCAAGCAAGGGAGAATTAAATCCCCTCCTCCATTCCTCTCTACTCTCCTCTCCTCTTCCCTAATCCAAACATTGTGTAATGTAGAAGTAGAACACTTCTCAGGGTGATCTTTATCTATTTTTCCTTCTGTCTGTTTTCACCCTTTCCCTATAGTAAGCCTTGGTAAGAATGTTTCAACATTATAAACTTTGCATTAATTAGTGACAAAAACTTATTAGAATATTTTGTTACTCGCATTTTACATAGTATTCCTAAGAATAGAAGAGCAGGATGCATTGGGTAGGTTATTAGCATCAATCCTGAAACTTACAATCTTATTTAATTTAATCCCTGTCAGAACTTAGCAATGACCTATTTGGGGGTAGGAGTGGGTCTTAATGTAATCTATATTGCATGATTATTTCCAAAATTGAGGATGGAGTGTCAGATGGGTCAAATTTGTTTTTGTTTCTAAATATGTAATTATTCTTTCTTCCTTTCTTGCTTAAATTTTATTTATTTTTTTAAGCGAGGTTCTTATATTTCAGCCTCTTTTGTATATAACCAATGTCTGTTGGGCCCCTTTCTTCAGCATAGGGGATATTGAACCCTAGATTTCCCAATCTCCCAAGCTGTTTGACTATTTAGTTTTGTTCATTGGTTTATTTAGGCTTGATTTATGATTTTCCATTTCTCTAGATTGGCCCTTTCCAAGTTTCTAACATGGAAGCAACAAAAGTTAAAGTTAGAGTGCAGCTAAACATTCATGGAATTGTTACTGTAGTATCAGCCTCAGTAAGTGTACAATTCTATCAATTGGTATACTGAACATATTGAGCCTGAGACTTATGTGTAAGATTATTCTAATTTCTTGTAAGTTTTTTCTACTGAATCAGCTATTAGAAGATAATGTAGATGATGATTCCCTTGCAAAGAGTGATGATCATTTGACTTCAACAAAGATGGAGGCTGAAGCCAATCATGGGTCTTCTGCTGTCCCAAATAGTGCCGAAGATAGTAATCTTAAACGGATGAAACCTTCATCCGTATCTTCTGTAAGTAGTTCAGTTGGATAACCATTTATGTATGCATTTCTTAGTTCTAGATGCATTCTCATTATTAATTTACTGCATTCCAACATTCTCTGGAAATTTAAAAAGTATGCTTGCTTTCATAAGCAGTTCTCCTCACCTTCAAAAACCTTTATCTTATATAGCAGGCCAGATTGTCATGCATATGCTATATAGTATTGAACCAATGACATTCTTTTGTATTTATGTGTGATAAGTTGGAAGTTTAGAAATTGAATTTCCTTGTGAAGGGCGATGGACTAAGAAAAAGCAAGTTTGTCAAAAGGCTGGATGTTCCTGTTAGTGAGAGTGTCTTTGGTGGAATAGCAAAAGCAGAGCTCTCAGAAGCTGAAAAGATAGAACATCAGCTGGTGCAACAAGACTTAAAGATGGAGCATGCAAAAGAAATGAAAAATGCATTGGAGTCTTATGTCTACGAGATGCGTGATAAGGTATAACATCAAAATTCAGAATGAATGGTTGAGTTATAATCCCAAATCTAAAGCCCCCTTCTCAGGCTAGGGGAGCCTGCTGAAAAATTTGAATCATGCCTATTTCACCTTAGCAAAGCCTTTGTAGAATATGCTATAAACTTGTTATAGTTGTGTATAGGAACAGAACTGATGTTCTCATATGGCATACTTTATTCAATTCCTTGATGTAATGAGTTTATAAAAAAGTACTTGTATAAAAAAAAGAGTGTATCAAAAGGTCAATGTGGTGTGCACCTTTAGACTTTCCTTGTAGGCAGTGGGTTATTTTTTATTTATTTATTTTTTTTTTCTGGGCCTGTTCCTTTGAGCCTTACTTATGTCAAGTCTTAATCATGTTTGAAGTACGAACCTTACAACTTTCCCCCTTGTAAAAATATGCCTTTTCTTATTTCCCTTTTTCACCTGAAACATTTGTTAATGCTCTTTAATGGCTGCATTTGAAATTTCTTTTCCCCTATGATTTTGATGGAAACTAAGACCAAAAACTTGCAATCTGTGTTCATGAAAATTCTAGCTCACAATGTTTATTTATGAATTTTTCAAAAATATGTATTTTACAGGATTTGAAATGAAAATTTACTTATGAATTTTCCTCATATATTTGACTGATGATTGAATCTCTGAATTTGAATCATTGGTGACCTTAAGAAGTTTCAACTAAGTGGATGTGACTTGAACAGGGTCCCCATATCTGTATCCTGTCATTCTGTCATGATGTCCTGGTAAATTTTTTTCATGTCAAGTCCAGCATTGTCTTGGCCCATATCTAAATTTTCATACGTGAATCTTGAATTATAACTGAATTGAATTTAGGTATTTGGACTGTTTTATTAGACTTGATTGTTCTAGATGTTAGAATAACACATTATGTGAATAGATATTACATACATACTGTGGCTTTTCCACCGAGTCGGAGAGGGAAGGGATATCCTATAATCTTCAACAGACAGAAGAGTGGCTTTATGAGGATGGATTTGATGAATCTGTAGATGCTTATACTGAAAAGCTGGAGTATCTTAAAAAGGTGATAAATAATTTATAATTTTTCTACAAATTTTATGAATATTTTTCCCCTTAAATGATACTTTTGGGTTGTAACAGCTGGTTGATCCCATTGAAAACCGATATAAAGAGGAAGAGGCACGAGCCCGAGCTAGTAGGGATCTATTAGATTGCATCACAAATTATCGGATGGTTGTAGAATCACATCCTGTCAGTGAGAGAGATGTGGTATGATCCTTGTCCATTATTTCATTGGTGGTGAAACAGTCTTTGTGACTAGCTTCACAGTTCACCATTTGATTATTTTATTTTGCAGATCATTGATGAATGCAATAAAGCAGAACAATGGTTGCAAGAGAAACTCCTACATCAGAATTCTTTGCCTAAAAATGCTGATCCAATATTATGGTCAAACGAAATCAAGAGAAAGTCAGAGGCCCTTGACATGTACTGTTCTCATACTTTAGTATCTTCACTTCACAAAGTACTGGTTTAAAAAATCTGAGAGATGGGAGTTCACATATAGAGTTTAAATTGCTGACTGCTGTTCATACTGAATTTGAGTTATAATCTTTTTATTGAAAGAGGTAACAAAGAGAATGATTTTGGATAGATAATTGTGGAGAATGCATGCATGTTGAGAATCCATAACTGACCCTTTAAAGTTTTGGGATGAGGGTTTTGTTGTTTTGTATTAGTAATTAGTATATGTGGACTATACTTTAAATTTGATTGGATAATTATAAAAATCAATAGGTATCACATAAAATGTAATGGTAGCCGGTGTCTAGCTCAGTAACAGCTGCCATATATGAGAAAGTTATGTTACTGCTGCTGTGTTGCCTTTGCTTTCATTTAATATTTACGTGATATTTTTCTCAGTATCACTTCATGTTCCATCTATCAAAGAACACATCAAATGCAATCCCACACCAAATCCTTGAAAGAAGTTTATTACTCAATATATTTGTACTTAGCTGCTAGTAGATTTGGTCGTGTGAAGATCCTATCCTACAAACATCTGCCTTTATATAACTTTAATTTTAATGGAAATTTTTATGGAACTTGTGTATTCTTTTCTCTTTTCATTGACATTTTGTGTGTGTTTGTTATCTTTCATCTTGTTGCTTTTTCCATTACATCTTTTTCTTTTGGCTTTCTCCACCTTTAAAATTAAACCTGATGCCTCCACGGATTTGTTGTTCAGGACTTGCAAACACATAATGAGATCCTATGCTTCTCCCCCCAGTTTTGAGGATGAAGATGACTCAGACCAAAGAGACAAACCAGATGGCATTCGCATGCAAGTAGATTGATGCGGAATCTCTATGCATGTTTACAGATGTAAAATCTTGCACTTCTAGTAGCAGCTGAAACATTCTCAGAAGGTGAGCACTGGTTTTGTTTGTTCTCATGGATATAACTTTTTGCTTCTTGTTTTTAGATTATTCGTTACGATTTACTAATTCAATGTGTAGGATAAAAAAGGAAATTGTGGAGTGCTTTAATTTGTAAATGTAAACAATATAGATTTTCTTGGCTAAGGCCCCTGTTTTGTAATAAAAGAATTCACGATTTACTGAATTTAGATCCAGATACTCGTCCCCACCTCATTCGACCTCTTTACTAACCCATTCCAAAAATCCATTGGCTAATTAACTGTATAATTTATTAATATTTGAATTCATGCATGTATGGTCTTACAACACTTTATGCACTGGGTACGATCTTTATTTATTTTTTTATGCATGTATGGTCCAACAACACTGATCACATCTCATCTCATATTAGTCTTTTTGGTTCACTTAGCTTCATTTTGCGATCTTGGCTTTTTTTCATGTTTTTTCATTGTGAGAAACTGTTATTATTGAATTTAAGAATCTATTAAGAAGAATCCATGGTACTCAGTAGCATTGTTTGGTCTCTTTTGCAAGGACAACCAATGTTCAAATTCCCTCTCCTCTATGTGTAACTTGAATACAAAGAAAAGAAAAGAAAGAAAGAAAAAAGCATCAATGGTACAATTGAGAGGACAAACCCATCATGCACTTGATATGTTTGTAATATGATGTCCCGTCCAGTTTTTCGCCCACTAGAGAGTTTGCAATCGTTGGATGTTCATGTGCAAATTAACACTGTCAGGTATAATTTTCGGATCAAATCAGCATGATAGACAATAATTTCCTCATTTGCACTACAAGCTTGCATGTCAGTACGTCACCTATTAAGTAAACTGTGAGCCTCTGGACAACATCTGGGGTAATAAAATCATCAATTTTATAGATTTGACTCATGATAAATTATTAGGATGAATTTCGACTAGTCTAGCAGTAAAGGCTTGGAGAACATGTACATCAATAAAGTTTAAAGCACACTAAGCAAATTAATGCCAAAAAGAACGAAAGATGGGCCACATTATTGGCTGATTCACGGTAAAGCACACCACAACTCAATTCCTTCTATGGTCCAAGAACGATGGGCAGGCTTGTTAACTAGCCAGAGATTTTTGGTAGTTGATCGATGGGTCAAGTCCTGTCTATGATTGATTGTTGTAAGTTCATCTCCTACAACCCAGCCCAAACTTTTGATACTTGTGAATCAATGTGAGCAAGCTCATTAGCTCTTCAGCAGAGGCTCCTTTGTGTCGTCCCATTTTTCCAATCGTTTCTTAGCAATTTCCACCTGAAAATTTCAACTTCTCAGTGCTTGTTTACTAGTTACCCCTAGTTATTTTAGATAGATGGTGGGAGAGGAGGAGGTGTGCTTTTGAATTATAGACATAAAAACATCACTAAAAGGATGCTAATATTAATGAGCTATCACTTGAACCTCAGTTAGTACTAGCTTGAAGTCCCATGTGATACACATTATTAACAGTTTGTCTTTTTTTTGGTTCCTTCCCGGATGAAGTAAATATATCAATATATATGTCATATTTTTCGGGAGTCTGAAGGGTCAATTTATGATAATCATCTAATCAATTCAGTGAAGGTCAGATGGGTTCCAGCCCAAAAGAATTGGTTGTATCTTACTGGTTCAAACGGTGCCAAGTAACCAAACCCTTGTTTTTGGGCCAGCCATTGTGTGACAGGTCTTTGTTATGCTATTATTGTCTTTGATCTTTGGGTTGAAGGCTTTACAGTAATGGGTTGGGAACATCTAAAACTTTAAGATGGTGAATTTTTATTTTGAAAATAAGAGTTTGCGGTTGTAAGCCTTAGGACAACGTCTGGGGTAATAAAATCAACAATTCTATAGATTTAACTCATGATGAATTATTAGGATGAATTTCAACTACACTAGCAGTAAAGGCTGGGAGAGTATGTAGTTCAATAAATTTAAAGCACATTGAGCATATTAATGCCTAAAGGATAAAAGGGTATAAAATATAAATATATGCCTTCTCACTGAGAAAGATGAAAGAACGAAAGATGGGCCACATATACACTCATGACTCATTTCCGGTAAAGCACACCACAACCCAAGAATGGTAACTAGCAGAGATCTTTGGTAGATGATGGGTCAAATCCAGCTTATGATTGATTGTTGCGAGTCCATAATTATAAAATGAGAATCCAAATTTTTTTACTACTCTCCCACCACACTTCCACCCTTCCCTTCACCTCTCTCCATTTCATCAACTAAAATAAACCATTAGGCTTCAAATTACAAGATATACCAATCTGGTTAGAGATAAAAGGGAAAACATTCTCATAATTTGGTTAAGAATCTATAGTTTTTAACATGCCAATTGCCAAATATAGCGTGGGTCATATTCTTATAATGGTTTATATATAATTATTTATATATATATATATATATATATATATATATTTATTAGTATATACCAAAAAAAAGAAGTTAAAGTTCGCTTTCGCTACGTTTACTAATAAAAACAAATGTATGGAATTCTTTTGGTCTTAAATAAAGGTATGCTTGATCATCGTGTCCTATTTTTCCCTAACAAACACGATTTCCTAGACTGCTCTCATGATTTCATCGTTAAACGTGATAAACGTGGAATTAGTTCCTGTTTAGTATTGATTATTTTTGTCAATTTATTTTACTATTTAGTTTATTTTTACTACTATTTATGGGTTTTATGACACTTTTTGTACTATTCATGGACCCCAATATACTATTTCAGCTAACTTTTACCTATATTTATAATATTTTCAAAAAAAAGTTTTTAATTTCAAACAAATAAGCTGTTTCCAAACAAACACTCTACCTTTTAGAGAGAAAATATATCATATGTCAACATAGAGCGCCTCTCACAATATGTGGGACTCCAGGGCTGGAGAGAGAGGGGAGGGCCCTCTTGACTATTAAAAAATCCTCCCTCTCTCTTGTATTTTTGATAAAAAAAAATTTGGATATAAATTTCAATAATGGACTCACCTAGATTTTCATTAAAACATGTAATTCATTTATATAGTTGACGATTATATTTTTTATTTCCTCTAATTACTTTTATGTCATACATAACTCATTAAATTAAAGTATATTTAATTTATGCCATACGTAAATTAATTATATTATATTTTTATTAAATTGACTTGTTTATTTTTAGACATGTAAAAACTTACTTTATTTTTATTTTATGCAAAGATGTAAACACTTATTTGATGTAAATATGATTTTTTATGTAAGAAAAATATCATATTTTAATCAAAATTACAAACATTCTATATATAAGTAATAAAAAAATATTATATATAACCCCAATTTTTTTTTTTTTTTGGCTTCACCATTGTAATTCCCATTGGTATGTGGGGCCCACACAAGGTTATCAGAATTGAGATCCTACAAGTGATCAATGAGAGGGTTCAGATAAATATGAGGATTGTAAGATCCTACTTTTTGATTAAATATAATATACTAAAAAAATACTTACAATTATAATTCATATTATATATCAAAGAAACATTGAACAAAAGTAATTTTTTATACAAATTACTTATAAAAATCGTACCAAATTACAAATACATAAATAACGTTCAAAATTCAAAAGTTACAACTTACAAATACCAAGTTCTAAGTTCTAACATCACAACATATGTAATGTCTTACATAAACAAGTCAAAACAAATAACAATATCTAATGTCTCACATAGAGCTGTCCACAGGTCGGGTCGGATCGGGTTTGGGTTTGACTCACACTCAACCCGATTGAATTGGGTGAACGGAAAATAAACCCGTGGCCGATCGAACGTTCGGGTCGAGCCCGAAGGAGTGGGCCATCGGTTGAGCGGGTCGAAGCTGGTTGAGTGATTTGGGTCTCAAGCACAACAACATTTCAAAACCCAGAACAATCTTCTCAAAAAAATAAAAAGAACAGTCTTCTCAAAATCCAAACCAAAAACCCTAGATCTATAAGACTAAAACAAAATCAAAACCCAAAACAATCTTTAAAAAAAAAACTAGAACCAGAACAATCTTCTCAAAATCCAAACCAAAAACCCTAGATCTATGAGACTAAAACAAAATCAAAACCCATAACAATCTTTTAAGAAAAACCCATAACAAAGAAATTAAAATCCAAACCAAAAACCCCAGATCTATGACTAAAATGAAAAACAGAGAAGATTAAACCAACAACACCACCACCACTCCCTCCCTTACCACCAACCAACACATCTATTATAAGATCAGTACAAATTTTTTTTTTTATTTTTAAAATAGAACTTTTTTTACTGACCCACCATCAAAATGCATAGATCAGAGTATCAAGAGGAGATTTCAAGTTGATCAGAGGAGGCTTGTGGAGTTTAAGACTCAACCAAGGACGGCGAGTGCAATGACGAAGGGGCGACGTCAGCAATAGGCTTGTGGAATTTGAATCAGTGCCGGCAGACTGGGCAGCATCGGCAAGGAGGCTAGGGCTAGGGGTAGCGACAAGGCCCACCTTGGTGATGGCGGCAGCAAGGAGGCTAGGTTAGGGATTTGAGTGAAAGATTAGAGAAAGTGAGAGAAATTTTTTTGAAACTCAAATGTAGAATTAACCCATCATCGTGTTTTTTCTTTTTAAAAATTTTGGGTTGGGTGGGTTTGTTTACATAGGTTAGAAGTAAAGGGACCTAAAATCGACTCGAAAAACCGAATTTTAAAATTGATTGACTCGCACCCGACTCGTATGGACATTCAGATCCGTCTGTGGGCCTTCGGGTCGGATTGGGTTGGATGGGTGGGCCGGGTCAGACGGGTTGATGGACAGCCCTACTCTCACATAAACAACACAAAGCACATGACAATTCTATTAAATAATTATTAAGATAGTAAGATTCATCAAATAATATTTCTAACGTTGAAAAATTATAATTAGCGAGTGACTATGTCAAACAACTAAGTAACTAATCAACACCAAAATTACAAAAAAAAAAAAAAAAAAAAAAAAAAACTCATCGTTGGTGTTAATGGTGTCTCTCATTGAAGCGTCGTCATGCTCGCACTCGCACTCGCTCTCTACTCTCTAGTCTCTTTTTTTTCTCTTTTGTCTTTTGTGATTTTGTTGATTATGTTAAGTTAAGGTGACGTGAGACTTAAGCTTTTTTTTTTTTTTTTTTTTTTTTTTTTTTTTTTTTTTTTTTAATGTTCTTTTTATCGATTTGGGTTGGAGCCACTAGGCTAGAATTTTTTTTTTCAAACAAGATGGGGCCTTTGGGCTCCATTTGAAGACCCAAAATAAGTGCACACACAAAAAATATATATTGAATTTTCCTTCATAGCACATGATCTTTAGTATCGTTATGAGATCGGAATCCCACTTCAATAAAGATCCTAGTGGGAATCAGGATGTTTTAGGAATGTAATGTCTTAGTATCTTAAGATCCTAATTTTCGGATCGAGATACTAATAACCATGAGTCGGTGTGCCATGAGAAGCTTGTTATATAAAGCTGAAATATATACAATTTACAAATTTTAAGTTTTCAACATACTTATGCGTCTCATGCAAATTGAAGGGGTCAAGTTTATCCTTACCATACAGCAAGAGAATCCAAAGCAAGCTTAGGGCTTTTTTTTTTTGGTTGAATGCAAGCTTAGGGCTTTTGAGTTTTGAGAAACCAACAATCAACAGGCCCCAATATCCATGTCTCTGCAGGGCTGTTAGAGTCGTTTTGTAGAATAAGACAACAACTTAATTGAGGTCTTTTATGGTTAAATATCAATTAAATATATATATTAATGTTAAATATAAATTTTTTATTTAAAATTTATTCTTCTTACCTTTTTAAATGCAAGGTTACTAATCAAATTTTTATTTTTAAGTTATACTATTGTTTCATTTTCTATTGATAAACTTTTCAATGAATTTCTTGTCCATTTGTGATATTTTCACCTACATTTTATGTTATCTTTTTTCCTTTCTCTCTTTGTCTTTCTTTTTAAGTTTTTCATATCCAAATGTATATTTCCTAATAGAAATTTTACAATTATAAAAATATTTATGAATAAATAAAACACCATCTTTAAAATTTCTAGAATAAATTTTTTTTTCATTTTTATTTTATTTTAGGAAAAGGTAAAATAGAGTACAATAATTAAAGCATAGGACAATAGAACTTGATTTATTAAAGAGTCCAAATTCGGTAAGGATGGAGTGTAAAACTCATATTTTATACTATTCAATAAGAGATTAACACATTAGTTTTTTTTACTTAAAATTCATTACATCCTATTACACATAATAGCTTTTCAATAAATTCATAGTTAAATTGGATTTTCAAATGGGTAATAGAATTGTTTTTGTGTGGTTGTACCTATTCTCTAATATATAATATAATGATATGACATGTTGTGGTTGAAGGGGTAAAATTTAAGTTTTACACCGCATCCTTATAGAATTTAATCTCTTTATATAAAAAAATTGCAACTTCACAAAAAGGTTCATGTTGTAACTAATTTACCTTGTAGCTCATTGAATTACCACTAATACAAAAAAAAGAGTAAACTATTTACATTTTTATATATTTATATTTAGTGACTATTACACTCATACTTAGATTTACTAAAAATTTTATTATTAAAAAAAGTCTACCTATAAAATGTCTATATTCAGTGTTTGTTTGATAAAAGGCTTTTTCTTCAACATTTCTTAATTTGTTTGTTTATGTACAAATTTTAAAAAGATTGAATTACTCTATATACAATTATATTTTATTCATTTTTAAAAAATAAATATATATTTTTAAAATCTATATTTAGGTTCTCTAACTCAATGATTATATATTTTTTAAAAAATCACTTTCTCTAAAATTTACCATAAGCATCACCCTAAAATTTGTAACAGCATTTATTTGACTACTAGTAAGGTTGCAGGTGCAAGGCATGTACTGCACTTTGAATGAGAAAATTTAAGATAGATTTTTTTTTGGAAGTAGTATCAAACCATGTATTTAAATTTAGAATATTTATTTAACATATTGCTATTTGTAGGGTCCAAAATTCGTAGCCCAAGCCCAAAAGGTCAGGAGAATGAGCTCAATGAATCCAGAACAATGAATTTGTAGAGGGTGGGTTGAAAAGCTAGGCAGGTTGTGAATTTAGCAATGATCAAATGACATAATAACACGCTTGAAAGCTCAATAAACTTCAGTCCGAAGAGGCTTGTTATTGATTAAAAGATTAATACAATTCTCTAGATCTCTCTCCCTCCTCTTTTCTTTAGAGGCTTATTCTATTTATATATTCTTCTTCCTCTCTATCTGCACCGTCCACCTGTGCTTCATCCTAGCATTCACTTGAGTACATGTCATATCAGATGTCTGCTTTAGTTTTCCGTGAGTGGTGGTAGATAAGATTGCACTGTTCAGAGGTCTTCTCCACATAAATGCGGCCAGAAAAGTTGCTGTAGTGCATTAAATACGGTGGTAGCAGCTTTTCCTTTTAAATATTTCTCTGTTCTTATCATTTCCAGGCGTGCCCAAAGCTTGTCCTTGTCATCAAAGTGTTGGAAGGATCAATCAAACTTTCCGCATACTTGTTTGATCAAGTCCCATTGGTGTCCGAGGAGAATGAGCTCTTCGGATCACTAGGGTTCTCTTCGGACAATCTTCCTTGTTCGTTCAGGTATATTTCTTCCACCTAGACTCCTTCCTAACCATTTTCTTCTCTTCGGACACAGTTATATTCGAATTGGGCTTTAGGCCCAACACGTGATGTTGGGCTTTTACCTCTACATTATCTATTTAGTATGATAACTTTTTAGGAGAAGGTATTTGGTATCAAATGATACTATGTTAACAGTATCAAAATCTAATAAGTGTGAGACATGTTAGCAAAAAATAACTAACCCATTAACAATTGAAAAGCATGTGTTAGTGGATAATTATTTTCACACACATGTCTCTCGTGTATTGAATTTTGATACGGATGGCATGATATCATTTGATATAAAATACTTTTTCATTTCTTAGAACAGATATACTAAAGACAATACTATCTACTCACAAAAAAATTCTACTAAAAATGATAACAAATGTCGTCATCTTCCAACAATTAACAACTAAGTTTTGATAAAACATTGTCACCATATTTAAATTTTTGTAATAAATGATGACATATGCTACAATTGAAACTGTTCATCAAATTAAATACTCACAACCATGTCGTCGCGCACTCTTGGTGCGGTGGTCACTCCATAAGTATAAATGCTTATGGGGTGTAGGGGGCAAGGCCAAGATTTAAGTCTCTAGGAGGGAGCTTCACACACATATACACTTATATTAGGCTATAGTAGAATTTTTATCTTGTATATAAAAAAAAATATATCTACAACCATTTGCAATGAATATTTTATTATTCATACTTTCTTCTTTATCATTTTATTTTATGAGCCTAACTATGATGCTTAGCTTCCTTAATTTTTAATGAACACTTTTTTATGAAAGAAAACAAATAAAAAAAAGAACAAAATAACAAAAGGCATATGTCATTGAAGTTTTTATTATATATAATTATAAATCTAGAAGATTTAAACCACTAATAAGTTAGTGTGGGGCCCTACTATATTAACCACACAGGCCCACTTCGTATCCGGCCCAGGACCAGCGCCGAGGACGGTTGGGAAAGGCCCAAGTCGTTCAATAGCCTCGCCGAGGATACACCTATCCTCGGCCAGCTGATGGTTGGTGAAGGGAAAATATCCCACCAACATTTTGGCCGTCTTAATGAAGACGTGACCAGCGGACCCTGTCGCCTCGATTACCTCAACTAATAGAAAGTCTATAAAGGCGGCTGAGAACTAACATAAAGCCTGTAAACTACAGATGATGTGACAAAAACTCCTGTACACGACGATCAGATAATTGACAAGTGGATGGTCAAGATCAACGAAAATAAGACTATATAACTAGTAAGATTCTAAACATAAAGGGAGGTGATCCTTTGGAGAGGGGGGAGAGGTCCTCGGCTAGGGCCGGGAATCAATATGCCTTACAAACACTTGGCCAAAATGACAACGGAGGTGGTCTTAAAGATTTAGCCGAAGTAAGGATCTTTCTTACCAAAACTTCTAAGTCCGGTTCGTTTAGAGGGATCCGCCCTAAAATTCGTTGTTTGCCTGTTATATGCCTAGTCCTTCCTACCCATTCTCTACAAATTTTATTGTCTGGGGTCCATTACATTTTGAGCCCTTACAATTGGCGCCGTCTGTGGGAATGACTTGTGCATTAGCGGCACGACGGCTGGGGTAAAGAAAACAAAACGACAAATCGATCAAGAACAGATGCAGATTCGTACAGTTTTTAGCAACAATATTCATCCGGCAGTCTACAACAACAAGAAACAAATGCAAAAAAAAAAAAAAAAAAAAAAAGGGGCAACACATGAAATAAGTCTACTTCTTTTATTCATATATAAAAAAAGATTACATCTTTTACAAGTAATGCCCAGGGGGCTTGTTCTAAAGCTAACTACAAAGGTAGACGCTTGATAAAGCCGGCAGAGGAACCAATGGTAGAAAGCAACGATGGCAGAAGAACAAAGGGAAAGAAGGGGAGTAGAGGAAGAGATGAAGAACAAATATTAGAAAAGAAGTGAAGGACGAGAGGAGGAAAGAGAAGAAGAAGGCTCGTTGAAGAGCAAAAGAGAGAAGAGAGAAGAAGGATTAGAAGAAAGGAAAGCTACATTGGAGGTGGAAGAGGTCGCGGCACAGGACGGCTCCGTTTCCGGGTTCCGCCTGATTTCCCTCCCACTCCCAATGCAGCTGGCTTGGGGGGTCAGGTACCCAAACCCAAGGGATGGTGGTTACGTTCTTCCTGGATCCTCCTCCAGACGACGAGGGGGGCTCCTCCTCTGGTTAGGTTGAAAAGAAGGAGAATCTCCGGATCTCCCATGCACCCATCCCAGCGTAGCGGCCAGGGTCAGAGTGCCATCCTCGGCTCCTGATAGGGGCTTTGCATCCCCAAGATCGCCCTTTCCAGGGGCCAACTTGTTCGTAGGGGCTCAGGCGGCTATGTTTGGCGGAGCCTTTTTGGGGAGGTATTGTTGGGAGAAATTTGATATGGACGTTTGTCAAGTGTGAAGGAGAAGGTTGCCCTGGAAACGCCTTATATAGAAGGTGGGATATTGATGAGTGCCAATCTGCCATAAATCCCAGGGAGAAATTTTTGGAGGCAATGATGCCGCCCCAACTTCCAAGGGGCTTGCCAACCGTTAGATCCTCGTAGATCCATGGCCGGCATTAATGAGGGGACGCCTCATTAAACGAGAAGGCACCGAAGCGTCAGAACGCGTCACTTGGACAACCCAGGAGACGCCTCGTTATCTGAAGAATCCCACCAAACGAAGAGGCAAAACACGGCAAGGTCTTATCCTCCACCAACTCCAGCCCCATTTATTATTATTATTATTATTATTATTATTCTGCTCGAAAAATGTGATTATTTAATGCTTATTGTAAATTGTAGTAATGTAAAATAACACGGCAAGATAAGCAGATAAAACTGATAAAAAGAGAAAACTAGGTGCTGGACAGAACCAAGGCATTGCATGGTCCTCGGACCCAAGCCTCATGGGGAAACCAGATACTTCAGATGATAAAAAGAGAAAACTAGGTACTGGACAGAACCAAGGCATTGCATGGTCCTCGGACCCAAGCCTCATGGGGAAACCAGATACTTCAGATGATAAAAAGAGAAAACTAGGTACTAGACAGAACCAAGGCATTGCATGGTCCTCGGACCCAAGCCTCATGGGGAAACCAGATACTTCAGATGATAAAAAGAGAAAACTAGGTACTGGACAGAACCAAGGCATTGCATGGTCTTCGGACCCAAGCCTCATGGGGAAACCGGATACTTCAGATGATAAAAAGAGAAAACTAGGTACTGGACAGAACCAAGGCATTGCATGGTCCTCGGACCCAAGCCTCATGGGGAAACCGGATACTTCAGATGATAAAAAGAGAAAACTAGGTACTGGACAGAACCAAGGCATTGCATGGTCCTCGGACCCAAGCCTCATGGGGAAACCGGATACTTCAGATGATAAAAAGAGAAAACTAGGTACTGAACAGAACCAAGGCATTGCATGGTCCTCGGACCCAAGCCTCATGGGGAAACCAGATACTTCAGATGATAAAAAGAGAAAACTAGGTACTGGACAGAACCAAGGCATTGCATGGTCCTCGGACCCAAGCCTCATGGGGAAACCAGATACTTCAGATGATAAAAAGAGAAAATTAGGTACTGGACAGAACCAAGGCATTGCATGGTCCTCGGACCCAAGCCTCATGGGGAAACCGGATACTTTAGATGATAAAAAGAGAAAACTAGGTACTGGACAGAACCAAGGCATTGCATGGTCCTCGGACCCAAGCCTCATGGGAAAACCAGATACTTCAGATGATAAAAAGAGAAAACTAGGTACTGGACAGAACCAAGGCATTGCATGGTCCTCGGACCCAAGCCTCATGGGGAAACCAGATACTTCAGATGATAAAAAGAGAAAACTAGGTACTGGACAGAACCAAGGCATTGCATGGTCCTCGGACCCAAGCCTCATGGAGAAACCGAATACTTCAGATGATAAAAAGAGAAAACTAGGTACTGGACAAAATCAAGGCATTGCATGGTCCTCGGACCCAAGCCTCATGGGGAAACCAGATACTTCAGATGATAAAAAGAGAAAACTAGGTACTGGACAGAACCAAGGCATTGCATGGTCCTCGGACCCAAGCCTCATGGGGAAACCGGATACTTCAGATGATAAAAAGAGAAAACTAGGTACTGGACAGAACCAAGGCATTGCATGGTCCTCGGACCCAAGCCTCATGGGGAAACCAGATACTTCAGATGATAAAAAGAGAAAACTAGGTACTGGACAGAACCAAGGCATTGCATGGTCCTCGGACCCAAGCCTCATGGGGAAACCGAATACTTCAGATGATAAAAAGAGAAAACTAGGTACTGGACAGAATCAAGGCATTGCATGGTCCTCGGACCCAAGCCTCATGGGGAAACCAGATACTTCAGATGATAAAAAGAGAAAACTAGGTACTGGACAGAACCAAGGCATTGCATGGTCCTCGGACCCAAGCCTCATGGGGAAACCAGATACTTCAGATGATAAAAAGAGAAAACTAGGTACTGGACAGAACCAAGGCATTGCATGGTCCTCGGACCCAAGCCTCATGGGGAAACCGGATACTTCAGATGATAAAAAGAGAAAACTAAGTACTGGACAGAACCAAGGCATTGCATGGTCCTCGGACCCAAGCCTCATGGGGAAACCGGATACTTCAGATGATAAAAAGAGAAAACTAGGTACTGGACAGAACCAAGGCATTGCATGGTCCTCGGACCCAAGCCTCATGGGGAAATCAGATACTTCAGATGATAAAAAGAGAAAACTAGGTACTGGACAGAACCAAGGCATTGCATGGTCCTCGGACCCAAGCCTCATGGGGAAACCAGATACTTCAGATGATAAAAAGAGAAAACTAGGTACTGGACAGAACCAAGGCATTGCATGGTCCTCGGACCCAAGCCTCATGGGGAAACCAGATACTTCAGATGATAAAAAGAGAAAACTAGGTACTGGACAGAACCAAGGCATTGCATGGCCCTCGGACCCAAGCCTCATGGGGAAACCAGATACTTCAGATGATAAAAAGAGAAAACTAGGTGCTGGACAGAACCAAGGCATTGCATGGTCCTCGGACCCAAGCCTTATGGGGAAACCAGATACTTCAGATGATTAAAATGAGAAGACTGAGCGCCGAACAAAGCTTAACCATTGCACGGTCAAAGGCCTCTGGTCAGAAGGAAGAAAATTTCCTCGTAAAAACTAAACGATAATAAAACCAGGGCTTTGCATGGTCTCCAGACCCAAACCTCTATGGGAGTCGGCCACTATGAGGCAATACAAACGCTGGACGGAGCCAAGGTGCCAATACGGGCAACGAGTCCAAAATTGAGGCAGACCCAATCCCCTTAGGCGCTAAACAACGAACCCCATCGGGGACGGGAACCATGGGAAACTGGGCGCTATAGCACAAACGACCCAAACCTATCCATCCTCGGGCAAGCCTTGTGCGCAAAAAGAAAACTAGAAAAACAGCTGAAATAGCAATAACACTGATGACAAGGTAGAGCCAACAGGCCGAGAAAACACGCCGAGGAAGTCAAAATCCTCCTCCCCGCCCAAGAGGACGTGCAGCGGAATTTTGAGGGGCTATTGTGGGGCCCTACTATATTAACCACACAGGCCCACTTCGTATCCGGCCCAGGACCAGCGCCGAGGACGGTTGGGAAAGGCCCAAGTCGTTCAATAGCCTCGCCGAGGATACACCTATCCTCGGCCAGCTGATGGTTGGTGAAGGGAAAATATCCCACCAACATTTTGGTCGTCTTAATGAAGACGTGACCAGCGGACCCTGTCACCTCGATTACCTCAACTAATAGAAAGTCTGTAAAGGCGGCTGAGAACTAACATAAAGCCTGTAAACTACAGATGATGTGACAAAAACTCCTGTACACGACGATCAGATAATTGACAAGTGGATGGTCAAGATCAACGAAAATAAGACTATATAACTAGTAAGATTCTAAACATAAAGGGAGGTGATCCTCTGGAGAGGGGGGAGAGGTCCTCGGCTAGGGCCGGGAATCAATGTGCCTTACAAACACTTGGCCAAAATGACAACGGAGGTGGTCTTAAAGATTTAGCCGAAGTAAGGATCTTTCTTACCAAAACTTCTAAGTCCGGTTCGTTTAGAGGGATACGCCCTAAAATTCGTTGTTTGCATGTTATATGCCTAGTCCTTCCTACCAATTCTCTACAAATTTTATTGTCTGGGGTCCATTACATTTTGAGCCCTTACAGTTAGTGTTCTCTAGGTAACAAATAGAATACTATATATCACAATTTTTATTTTTTAAGTATGACTAACACATAAAACTCAACATACACGAATAAAATTTAATGAGGCATTTAGATATTGCACAATGAAATATCCTAAGATTCATAAGTTTTTGTTAGGTTTTAATTAAGAGAGCAACAGTAGATATTATATACTTGTCTACAAAATATAAAGGGGAAAATTATTTAACTTTAGAGCTGGGGGATGAAACTACTCCAAATCTAAAGCGGAAAGTACTTTTTTCCATAATTCATTTTTGTTGGTAAAACTATGTGTTTTTTTACATTAAACAACGTGTTAAAAAAAAAAAGTCAGCCCAAGAAAATTATTCGTAAAACTATGAATTTTGCTCAACAAACTAGTTAAAAAAAAAGTTAGGAATATAATAAATGTCACGATATTTTCTCAATACCTTTATTTTAGTTATGGTGAACCCTAGTATGATATTTTATAATTTTATTATAGAGTAATGCTACATTAACAACATTTTCATAACAAATCCTAGATGGGAAATTGTTTTTGGTTTTCAATTGGGACAACCACTTTAAACTATGCATTAAAAATAAATATAAAAAAAAAAAGAAAAAAAAAAGAAAAAAACAACAACAACAACAAACAAAAAACCAACAAAAGAAAATTTAGCCGTGGTAAGTTTTAGTTTGATATATTATTATTTATTTTATAGAAATGCTATCTTCATAATATAATCATAACAAATTCTAGTTGGCAAGTTGTTACTGATTTTAAAATGGACCCATGATTGATATCATTTTTTTTATCCATCAATAGTAGTTTACCTATGAGAAATTGTAGACTTAACATTTTTTTATATTTGATCTATAAGAAATTGAGATCTCAATAATTGTGAAAATATTGTGATAACAAGTGTTACAACATTTTTACAAAACATTTATTTTTAGTCATATTTTATTATTTTATTTCGAGTTATAAGAAATTAACACTTCAATAATTGTGAAAATATTGTGAAATTTGTTGTAAACTGTCAATATAATAATATATATGCAAGCTCAAATAAATAAATAAATAAACAAATAAATAAATAAATAAATATATATATATATATATATATATATATATATATATATATATATATATATATATATATATATATATTTAAAAAGATCACAAAATGATGACTGAAAAAAAAAAAAAAAAAAGCCAATGAAGTGAGGAACATTATATATTTTGAACAAACCAAAAAGTATGGTAGTTTTTACACTTTCACCCAATAAGTGTTACATCATTTTCACAAAATATTTATTTTTAGTTGTGGTTGGTCACAGTCTTATATTTTATTATTTTATTTCAACTTATAAAAAATTAACATCTTAATAATTGTGAAATTTATTGTGTCATATAAATATGCCTACTCACCTCAATATATACGCTACTCATATAAATATTTAAAAGAAAAAAAAAAAAGAAAGAAGAAACCAATGATTTAAAAAAACACTGTAGCCACAGTGCCCATTAAACATTTATATGAGAGATTTCAGCAAATAGTCTAGCCATGATATCTAGTGGACGTTTTAACCTGTGTTGGTGCTCAGTCCTGTCTGGTCTTTGGTAAACAGTTCTTTCTAAAAGAAACTATCATGGCAAATGCATCCCTTGAAGTTGCTGATACAACTAGCTCTGCTTTTGATCTTTCCCTTCGAAAATCCACTGCAAATAGGCTAGACTATTTGTATGAAATCTCTCATGTACCTGAAGATAGTAAGATCCCTATTACGGATTTCCCTATTGTAAATCCTTATACTGTATTTGATAAACCTCAGACTTCTTTCAAAAGATCCATAAAAAAATTTTTAGGTCCTTCTCGTCCTTCTACTGTAAAAGAATATGTCCAGGCCTCTAAGTTTGACCAGTTTAATATTCCAGCCAGTGAAACAGAAAACTTTATCACTCTTGCCCTCCCCAGAGAGTTTGTGATTCCATGGCAAAAACAAGGGTACACCCATCTTCACTTTGGAACAGTAAGACTGGCATTTACCTTCCACGGAAGAAAGGGACTTCCTATAGCATCCAGAATTGCACTTCTCGATTCTAGATTCTTAGAATACCAAAATGCAGTTATAGGAACTGTCCAAACCACTCTTAATGCGGGAACAGTTTTTGTCACTCTTTTTCCCAACTTCAATATGTCCCTTAAAGATCCTCATCTCTGTGATGCTCTTAAAGTACAGATCCAGATTACAGGAGCCTCTCAGGTGCAAGACACCTTTGCTGCCACACTTCATTATCAGCTAGCTTATAGACTCCAGAATCATGCTTTTGATATAGCAACGCCAGACTTGGCCCAGTCAAATGATGCTCTACTAATTCAAGTTGATCCAGGAATAACACCAATGTGTACGTTTGTTCCGAGACAGCTCAGTAGGGAGCAGATGACTTCTATACTCCCAGAGTCATGGCTTACAAGATATGAAATGCTGCACCAAGCAACTAAGCCAATCCGGGAAAATGAACCTTTCTTTATCAGAAAAGCAAATGGTGAAGTGGAGACAAGGTTCTTAAAAGATCCTCCAGACAAGAAGGATGTTACGGTTTTCCCAACGCAAATTGCCATGCTCCAACCAGTCTCATATGGTGCCGTGAAAGATCTTAAAATCATAGCTTTTGGTGAAGACGGAAAGCCTTGTTACGAAGGAAAATCACCTTCTGGTCACATATGGTGGGATGTTTGCAATTGTGCTGACTGCCAAGAAGATGACGCTTTTGATGAAGATCATTCAAAAAGAAAGATCAAATCTTCCCAACAAAAGCTCAAAGAAAGATATGAGGCAGGAGACCCAGAAGTTGATCTCCTTGGGGAACCCTCTGGAAAGTTTGACTATTATGTTCTTTATCCCAAAACCAAAAAACAACCATTACCTTTTCCTTCCCCATGCAAAGAAAGGCATACCCAAAACCAGAAGCCTCCATTAATCCCATATTACCAGAAAGTCCTCCCCCAGTTACCAGAATGCCAACCTCTTTCTGTTGACCAACAACAGGTCTTACCATGCTGTATGTTTGACCAAGCTTCACCTTCCTACTCACAGAATTTTCCTCCGTTAGAAAGCTTTGACCATCCTCAAACCAACACTAAACATATCTGGAAAATCAAAAACCCTGTTGGTACTAATCCAGATGGAACCAAGAAGCAAGTCTCTTCAGCAGAAGCAGCTTTAAACTGGCAAGCAGAAAATGCTGTGGCTCAAAACCAAGCTCTTTCAAGAATCTTAGATAACCAACAAAAGATGGCTGAAGTAATAACCCACACCTTTTCATCCTCAAATTCCCTTATTGAGGACTTGAAGAAGAAAATCAAAGCAGTTGAGCAAGAATTGGCCACTATTACTTCTACAGTCCGAGACTTGTCTGTCTCTTTCCCTCTTATTGGCCAAAAAGAAAAAGAAAAAAGACAATTGTTGCTCCAGCTCCAATCCATAGAAAGATCACAGAAGCAAAACCTTCAAACCCCTCCGATACATGTCTACATACCTTTTCAACCCCGCCAATCCTTATATAAAGACCTGACTATACCATCAACCTCCCCGTTTTCTCCAATCTCTCCTTACCAAAATCTTCAACCATTGGCCATAACACACCCAGACCATAATCCTTTTAAGCCAAGTGGAATTTCCCCTGCTATGACCTATAAGATTCCTTTTCAGCCTGAGACCCAAATCAAACCACAAAATGAATCGTTTTCCACCAAAAAAGACAAAGAACCATTGAACCAAATCCCAGACCCAATTGTGGGTGCCTCATCAAAGCCTCCTGACATGAACATGTTGGCTGTAGACCCAGATCCTCCAAACCCAATTTCATCATTCCTCAAAACCCTCACCCTTGATGATCCGAAAGAATCCTTTGTGCTCCCTGTAATTGAGGACTCTGAGTTGGATTTATCTGATCTTGGTTTAGAAGAGGTGTTTATGACAAATTCGGAACCAAAGGTAGAAGAAGAAGATGATGTCCTCAGACCCTCACAGTCCCCACCACCACCACCAATATTTCCTCCACCACCTTTTATCCCAGAATACCAAACAAGATTGACCTACTCATCAACTACTGACTCTAAACACTTGTTCACTCTTGACAATGTTCCTCCTTCTAGATGGCATGAAGAGATCTTTAACATGTACTCTTGGTGCATAGCAGAACTCCAATCTCCAAATGCTACTGTTCCTCAGATTATTGCCAAATTTGTTGCAAGGGTCACAGGAAGATTAAGGGAATGGTGGATTAATTTGGGAGAATACAGGCAAAGACAAGCAGCTCAATGCAACACATTGGAAGACTTTTTTACGGCGGTCCATAATGAGTTCCTTGGCTCTATGACTCATTACACAGAGGTAGCACGAGAAGAATTCTTATTGATGAAATGTTGCTCATTTGAAAGAAAAGATCTGGAGAAACATTTTGACAGAATGTCAAGGAGATACTACTCTTTTAATGGTATGGATGATGTCAATTCCAAGCATACTTTTCTCAATTCTCTCCCAGAACCATTAGGAGACGAAACTCTTCGAATGATGAACCTCCAGAAAATAACGTTGCAGCAGGCCTCTTTGGGAGAAATTTATCAGCATGTGCTTATTGCCCTAGAAAAGCTCTGCAATCAAAGGAAGTTTCTTTCAGAAATTGACAAGATTCATAGCAGACTCAAGGATAATTGTAAAAGGAAAGACTTGCAGATTAAATGCTATGACAAGAATTGTTCCTGTTCGACAAAGAAAAGGGCTCATTTTAAGAAATATTCTTGGAAGAAAAAGCACTATGCAAGCCAAAAGAAGAAATCCTTCAGAAAGAAAAAATGGAAATTCCTTAGAAGAAAGCAATTCAAAGGAAAAACTTCAAAAGTCTATTTCGTATGCAGAAAACCTGGCCACTTTGCAAAAAACTGTCCAAGGAAAGAAAAGGCAGCAAAACTCCTTGAGCAAGCACAGATTCATGCAGAAGATACTCCTTTCTCAGATGTAGAATCACTTTTTTCGCTGGATGATGACTATTCCCCTCAAGCTTTAGCAGTCCTGGCCTATTCTACATCTGATGAAGAATCAGAACTAGATAGTGATGAAGATTCAGATCCAGAAATCCAAACC